>CP136058.1:604108688-605308688 GCA_032464435.1 Aegilops umbellulata
CAATCTCGATTCATGCCAACCCAACAAACACTTTCGGAGATACCTGTAGTGCACCTTTATAGTCACCCAGTTACGTTGTGACGTTTGATACACCCAAAGCACTCCTACGGCATTCGGGAGTTGCATAATCTCATGGTCTAAGGAATGATACTTGACATTCAGAAAAGCTCTAGCAAACGAACTATACGATCTTTGTGCTATGCTTAGGTTTGGGTCTTGTCCATCACATCATTCTCCTAATGATGTGATCCCGTTATCAATGACATCCCCATGTCCATAGTCAGGAAACCATGACTATCTATTGATCAACGAGCTAGTCGACTAGAGGCTTACTAGGGACACATTGTGGTCTATGTATTCACACATGTATTATGATTTCTGGACAATACAATTATAGCATGAACAATAGACGATTATCATGAACAAGGAAATATAATAATCCTTTTATTATTGCCTCTAGGGCATATTTCCAACACATCGATCCGATCACCATCGCCCGAAACTTCTTGGCAGCTATGTACTGGGTCGGCATGAACTCCCATTGGATGGCTGCCTTCAGAGAAGACGGTAAAAAGTTGGTGCTCGTGAACTTCTAGACCTCCCATGAGATTATCCTTCCTCCGTTGGATTATATAGAGTATTAACATCGCGGTCCAAGTCATCTAGATTACTACGTTAGTTGGACGGACCTTTTTTTGCAGAAGATTGTAATCTGCCAAGTGCCCACACGACATGCGAATTACGCAAACTTCAAGCTAATTGCCTTGTTCAACCGCGGACTCGCCTATCTTTACGCCGGTGCCTTCTTTAGCTGGAGATGACTCGGCTCGCAGTGGATCATCGTCAAAGCTGATACACACTTATGTGATGCTATTGAACACAATGGCATCATATACGCGATCGACAAAGCAGATGGAACCACGTATTGTTGGGACGGCGCATGTAAGTTGTTTCCATCTCATGTTAATGATGACGCCATGACACTTTTTGAACTTTTTGTGATGATTGGCATCTCCCTGTTTGAACAGAATTTGAGTAGAACTATGGCAATGTATTAGAGACGCCGTAAATCAGCTATATTTGGAATGAGTTAATTCATGCGATTGTGACCATGTCATTACAGCCAATTTGTACCCTGAATAAACAAACGGTTAGGAATATATGGATATTATCCTTATTTTACAGTAATCTATGTACTACTACTAAATATGAGTGTGTATCAATGGCCATGTTAGTTTCCTCATTTTCATGATGTAGAAACATGCACCACATTGTTGGTTTCATCTAACCATACATTAGGGAAGTAAATGTGCATATGGAGAACTCTATATTTGGAAGTAGTGAAATCCTGCAGTGCTTACCATGTGTACATACCTATATTCGCCCTTCAGCAATCAATGGCTAGAATAATATCCTCACAAAAAATTTGCCCACAGAACATGAGTATATGACAATGCATGGTCTGTTAGTTACCTTGAAGAATTTGTTTGTGAGGACAGAACATGATTACATAACATGCATGGCATGGTAGTTTCCTGTGAAGAATCGATTGCGAGATAACATGAGTATAACCATGCATGGCAGTTCTATATTTTCGAACCCAGTATACATTTCCCTGTATTTTCCTCCCAGTTCCAACAGGGACATATCAATGCTGTTTCTTGCATTATCCTACTCATACTCTGGAAAATGCTGATCTTACATTAACAATGTATGTCCTTTTTGATATGATGCAGTGTCCCTAAAGTTACTGCCCTTCGTAATCACACCACCTTTGCCAAAAACAGGGAAGCACAACTGGTTCCTCGCTCGATCAGACGACAGTAAAAGACTGATGATCATTCGGACACGTGAGCCGGAAAAGTTATATTGCAAAAACCCCACTGTATACAAGCACCGTGTAATACGTGAGTATCCGGACAGTGGCTGTTACGTCTATGAGCAGGATACCGGCTTGTTGGGGCCTTTAGGATTTTTAGTTGGAGGCGGGTAAAGAGCCTTGGTTCACACTCTCTGTTTCTCGGACTCAATTATCCGATTAACCAGGAGATCACCGTTAGCAAGGACCTTGATGGCAGAGAGGCTCTGTTTGCTATGGAGAATTGTGTCTACACGGCGAGCCCTAGGAGTTCGGGAGCAAACTCCCCTGATTGTCAACGATATAGCCTGCAGCCAAAAGAAGGTGAGAATGACAAAGGCATCAGGATTAACTTTGATCCTTGGATGTCTCAATTACGACAGGTAGTGATGTGGTTCAAGCCTTCAGGTTGATAGGTAATTGGGCTGTTGCATCGAAAGGGTGGAGTACTGGTGTCTCCGGATCACTGGTCGCTGAAGTGGGGCTACAAATTATGATGGTGTTGGATCATCTCTTCGAATGACTTTGTTGTCTTTGCTGCTGGTTCTGGATGTGTAGTTGTTTCTTTTGTTATGCATATTCCTTGTCATTTGGTCATCCTCGTCGATGTCACTCTTACTATGTAATAGTTGCTTCTGTTTAGAATGTCATTCTCGTCTGGATCACGAGAGTCTGAGCGCTGCAGATGGTTGTGTTTTGGTGGTGTAGCAAGACTTCTTATGAACTATCATGTCTTGTTGTTTATGTCAGTAGTAGTCACTAGTCAGTGTTTGAATGTTGTATATATCGTTGTTTCGAACTGTTTATT
Organism: Aegilops umbellulata; assembly: GCA_032464435.1. Lineage (NCBI taxonomy): Eukaryota > Viridiplantae > Streptophyta > Magnoliopsida > Poales > Poaceae > Aegilops > Aegilops umbellulata. The sequence goes on from CP136058.1 coordinate 604,111,355, forward strand.
GTCTCGAACTACTTGTGGGCTAAATGAGGGCATCACCATTCTCCAGTGTTTAGAGTATATCTCCTTTTTCCAAGTTATATAATTTGAGCTCAGTGTCTTTTCGATGATGTACACTTGTTTGGGCCAGTGAGGTGTCGTTGAATATGAGCCGAGTAGTAACGCAATGCCAAACAGGTCAATTATGACTCTTAGGCCGGGCTCTCAAAAGATCCTGGAAAAAAAGGCCGGGCTCTCCAAAAAAGAAAGAATAAGGACTCTTAGGCCGACATGTGGGCGCCACCGGTGTTTTTGTGCGCTTGCGCGCCGAGAGCATATTGGCGCGTGCTCGAAATTCATGCTACCTTTTCATCCCCAGTCTCCCGCCCCTCCCCAACCTCTGGAATCTCGATTCCTACTCTAGTTCCCCCAAATCCCCCTCCTGTACTCCCTGCACTCAAGCACACTATCATGTCCCCGGTCAACACGGATCTCCAAGCCGGAGATCCTGAGGTCCGTCCTGCCTTCGGTCGCTGCGTGATGTCGCTCAACAGTGGCATGGCGGCGCTTGATGACCAGTTTTCCAGCAAAGTGCTGATGGTAACCATCAATGGCGACCGGCCTCCCGTCTCGCTGCACGACCTTGTCAAAGCTCTTGGAATTGTGCACGGCATCCAAATAAGTGACTTGCTCGTCGAAGTCTGTCCGCCACCGGCTGATTTCTTCGTCAGGTTCCGGACAACTTTCGATTGCAGTCGTGTGTTCGAATCTTCCGGCGTTTGTTCTGCGATGGTGCGATGGTGAGCTTTGATCGGTGGCACCCAGGATGGGGCTCGGTGCCCTCTGAGCTTGAGTATTTAACAAAGCTTACCTTCCACAGCATGCCTCGACGTGCTTGGAACAGCGAGTCCATGAACGAGCTTATCAACGACCTTGGAGGTGAGCTCATAAGTATGTTTGTTCCTCCAGACAGCCGGGCTCTGACGGTTATGGCATGGATGAAGAAGCTGTCCACCGTACCCAAGGTGATTGGTGTTGAGATACCGGTGCAGGAACCGGGGTTGTACTATTCGTCGCCACCAAGGCCGCCGTGGACCACGTTAGGGATGCACCTGTATCGAGTGTTCGTGCATCTTGAAGAAGGGGTCAATCCATCAATCGAAGTCCTGCCGCCGCCGCTGGTGCCAGGGTCCGTCGACGACGTCCATTACAGGACTCAACGTCAGACTTTCCCCGTCTTGCTCGGAACGATGGATGGCACAGGGCCTACTCCATCGTGCGGCGGAGGCCACTTCTTCTTTGGGAGAAGAGGCGGGGCTGGCTGCCTGGATGTGCTCTAATTTGAGGTAACAACTGAATCTTGTCAGATACTAGTGAAATCCGAGCTATGCGTGTGAAGAACTGATATGCCAGTACATTTGATTGTGACATGTTCTAATTTTGTACCTAAACTTTTTTTAGAAAGGGTTGTACGTCAACTTAATGTGCTAGCAGAACTTATTGTGTTGTCTGTCTATTTTCTTTGCACAACATTCAAGATATTTCCCCGTCATTGATAAAGACGATGAACCGTTATGTACGACTTCGTTGGTTTCAACATAGCCCTTCCCGTAGCGATCCACTGCTTCCATCATGGTTGTGCCGCCTGCGTGAAATTTTTGTATGCAAGTTCAGTGTGCTATGATGTTCTATATGATTGTGTCAACTATATAAGTTTTTACTGAGCATCAGCAATGCATATGGCTGAAAGCTGTATTTACGAGCAACGACCGATGGGTCTATCTCTCTCTCTCTCTCTCTCTCTCTCTCTCTCTCACACACACACACACACACACACACACACACACGCACAAGTGGGACCCATTGAATTATTTATTTGCTCGTGACAGCTTTTAATTAGGTTCCATTGTAATCTAACTTTTTTCTTAAGTTATTAATTGAGCTCGGTGACTTCAAAAAGTTGTACGGAAGCCTTGTCTGGGCCTTTCCGCCATCGCTGAATGTGGGTTGCGTAACCATGTTAGGTTGTACTGTACTACACATGCCTTTTTTTCAACATCAGCAATGCAACTGGGCCGACAGTTGTACACAATATCCGGGTCAACTTGTTATTCTCCGCCCCGCTGGGCTGCAAACTTTCCTAGGAGGTATGTATTAGGCTTAACAAGAAAATGGACTTTAAGAAATAATAAATGGGATGTAATTATAATAACTGGACAGTTACTATGCACCAAACACGTAATTAGTTTGAAAAATATATTATTTTTGGAATTTGAAAATTTTAATTTCATTACTTGTTGCGCGCGCAATATTTCGTTGGATTTTAACGTAATACAACTTTATTTTGAAATTATATTTAACCTGACTAGAAATTTTGGATAAAAATATTTCGGATCCCATCAAAATGTGGGAATTTTTTTTTTGAATTCTGCTTTGAGCAGTTGTTTGACATTATTAATCGTTGTCCTAGCTAGAAGTTGGGCTGTACTTTTAACAAACTGTAAATGGGCTGTAGTAAATTCCATTAGAATTAAAAAATGGGTTGTACATTCTTACAAATCGCAAATGGGCTATATGTTCTCTGCCAAATCCGAGCTGTGGGCCTACTAAGTTGACACTTACCAAGGGCTTTGTCAACTTAGTCAATATAAACGATTCTAGCTGCAGTGATCGTACGATGTCCATCGAACGGCCGTAGTGCTTCTTCAACCTCTGGTCTTCTTGCTCCAGCCGCCCAAAGCAGCGCCGATCGTGTCGTGTGCTCCTGCCTCCCATGGCCGGCTGTTATGCGGCGGAGGCCTCACCGCCCCGTACTACTCCCACCGCTGGCCAGGCCATCCCTCTACTCACCCACACCGCCTGTTATTCTACGGCGATGGTAGCCTCACATCGCAGCCGAACCAGTGAACCCTCGTAATCCTTTCCACGCGGGCTACCACTGCTGCGTCTTCCCCGACTCCGTGTCGTCCCCTTCCTAGGCCTCGTCGTCGTCCAGACCACCGCCCTGGTGCTCTCGGCGCGGCGTGGTCAACGTGGCCAACGACCGACTTCCATCGGAAGAGTACTGTACGTGGAGAGGCTGATAGCTGGAGCCAGGAGGCCGCAATGAAGTGCCTCCTTATTACGCGCAAAATAATTATTCCTCCACCTGACAGCAGGGACCCACCGGACGGGCCACCTTATTTCACAAAAAAACATTCCCCCCTAACTGCTGGGACCCATCGGACGGGCCAGCGTATTTCGTGAAAAAAACGTTCCCCTCGCTGTCAGCTTGGACCCACCAGAAGTGCCTCCTTATTACGCATAAGAAAATGAATACTCCCCCTGCTAGTTGGGACCCACCATGGTGGGAGGCTGACTTGTGGGCCTACTAAGTTGACTGGGACGGGGGCCTTTGTCATCTTTAGTCAATATGAACGATTCTAGCTCCAGTGACCGTACGATGTCCATCCAACGGCCGTATTGCTTCTTCAACCACTGGTCTTCTTGCTCCAGCCGCCCAAAGCAGCGCCGGTCGTGCCGCATGCTCTTGCCTCCCGTGGCCGGCTGTGCTGCCGCGGAGGCCTCACCGCCCCCTACTATTCCCACCGCTGGCCAGGCGCTGCGGCGACGGTAGCCTCGCACCACAGCTGAACCAGTGAACCCTCGTACTCCTCTTCGCGCGGGCTTCCACTGTCGCGTCTTCCCCGGCTCCCCGTCGTCCCCTTCCTAGGCCTCGCCGTCGTCCACCACCCTGGTGCTCTCGGCGCGGCGTGGTCAACGTGGTCAAGGAACGACTTCCATCGGACGTGGACTGTACGTGGAGAGGCTGACAGCTGGGTCCACGGCCGCAGCAAGGAAGTGCCTCCTTATTATGCGGAAAATAATGAGTCATGCACCTGACCGCTGGGACCCACCAGACTGGCCACTATATTTCCCAAAAAACGTTTCCCCTGACTGCTGGGACCCACCAGCTACATCTTCGCACGCAAGGAAGTGCGTCCAGGCAATAAAAACCATTCGCCCCCTGACTGCTGGGACCCACCAGCTACATCTTCGCAGGCAAGGAAGTGCCTGACAGTCGGGACCCACTTGGTCGAAGCGTACGTAGCGTTGTCATTCTGGTCGCGAACATGTACGTACATACTGGTCGATGTAGAGGCGCGCATGTGTCGTAGTAGAGGCGCGCACGTGTCGTAGTAGAGGCGCGCACATAGCATGTACATGTACGTACAGCGGCCAGGGTGCAAGAAAGAAAATACGGCCACATATGTGTACATACGGGCGGGGTCTCGAACGCCTACTCGCGCATACGTATGGCGAGGGCTCGTTGACATGGCTGGGTCGAAACGGAGAAACAGTGTCATCGTCGTGTTCAAGGGGAGGCAACGGAATGCGTCGTGTTCATCGGGAGGCAACGGAATGCGTCGTGTTCATCGGGAGGCAACGGAATGCGTCGTGTTCATCGGGAGGCAACAGAACGCGTGGGAGCCAACCGGCTGGGTCGGAACGGAATGCATGGTCGTGTTCATCGGGAGGGCTTGGATGGAACAGGCGATGGAAACGAGGCCTGGCGTACCACACAACGGAGGAAATGGGCCTCCTACATTCGGAACGGGGTCCTGTTCATCGGGAGGGGTCTGGCATACCGCAAAACAGAGGAAACGCACCTCCTACGGTCGAAACGGGTGTCCTATTGATCGGGAGGGGTGTGGCGTACCGCAAAACGGACGAAACGGACTCATGTTGGAGCGCTACGGTCGAAACGGGGGTCCTGTTCATCGGGAGGGGTGTGGCGTACCGAAAACGGTACTCCACGGGATACTGTCATCTCCACTGTCGACCTCCTCCAGCCTCCACGGGCTCCTGTTCATCCAGCCTCCATGGGCTCCTGTTCATCCAGCCTCCACTGCACGCTACTCCACCGGCTACTGTTCAACCACCCCTCCACCGTCTACTGTTCCTCCAGCCCTCCACACCACAGGGTCCTGTTCAACTACCCCTCCACGGGCACCCCTCCACCGCCTACTGTTCATCAAGCCCTCCACACCACGAGGTCCTGTTCAACCACCCCTCCACGCACTAGTAGAAAAGGGGGCAACGGTTCAGGATAGAAAAGGCATTAATCCCGGTTTCGTTACGAACCGGGACTAATGTGAACATTAGTCCCGGTTCGAGCGGCGAGGGCGTCGGAAAGGCATTACTCCCGGTTCAAATGGGACCTTTAGTCCCGGTTCGTGGCACGAACCGGTACTAAAGGGTGCGATGCCCATTAGTACCGGTTCATGGCATGAACCGGTACTAAAGGTCTAACCTTTAGTACCGGTTCGTCAAACTCCCCCCCCCCCCCCCCCCCCCCCGTGGACCGCCTTTTCAGTTTTAGAAAAAACAAAAGAAAATGATGGAAATGTCAATAAAATAAAATAAGTTTCCCATGTGATATGTGGTCTAGTTGTTGGGAAAATTTACAAATATGAGTTTCGACTTTATTTACAAAATCTCTCTAGAATTTGTAAAAATGGGCATAACTTTTGCATACGAACTCGGATTAAAAAGTTTTTTATATGAAAAATCATCTACTCGAAAAGTTACATCCGATGGAGACCGCCTACGGCCTGTTTGCAAATTTGTAGAATCCTCAAATTCCAAAAGGAAAAAAAGCTATGCTCAAATTTCTGTTTTTTTAATTTTCATTAAATCTGGTCAAACTATGGTCAAACTACTTATTCAAGAAGTATTAGTGTTACTAAATAATGTTTCAAGAATATTAGTGTTATTAAATAATTATTTTAGTTTTTTTGAATTTTGGTCAAATCTGGTCAAACTATGGTCAAACTGTGGTCAAACAATGGTCAAACTACTTATTCACGAAATATTAGTGTTACTAAATAATTATTGTTTTTTAAAACAATAGTTTCAAACTCAAACAGTGAAATGTGTGACTTCATGCTCAAGCTAAACTCCTGAGGGTTAATAGGATTAACATCTTACTATTGTCAGGAAAACAACGAGTGCAGACTTGGAAACGAGGGAGAATAGAACCTGGAAGTTAAGCGTGCTCAGGCTGGGGGAGTGGGAGGATGGGTGACCATCCGGGAAGTTAGATGATTTGGAATGATGAGGGGTGATTAGAGATTAAATTGAGCAGTGATGAGGGGTGATTAGAGATTAGAGGTTAAAATAATTCACAAATTTGAAAATAAAAAAATTCAAAAAAAATCAGAAAATTTCCTTTAGTCCCGGTTGGTGGTGGACCTCCAGGCAGCGGCCACGTGGAGGGCCTTTAGTCTCGGTTCTGGTTTGAACCGGGACTAAAGGGTCAGGCATTAGTAACGACCCTTTAGTCCCGGTTCAAGAACCGGGACTAAAGGCCCTTATGAACCGGGACAATAGGCCCGTTTTCTACTAGTGACGGGCACCCCTCCACCATCTACTATTCATCCAGCCCTCCACCACACCACAGGGTCCTATTCATCCAGAGGCAACGCCACCGCTCACTGTTCATCCACCCCCCCCCCCCCCCCCCCGCAACGCTCACTGTTCGTCCCAGGGGCAGCATCGATCGGCTTGAGTTAGCAGCAGTAGCGAAGGAATCGCTCGATCGGGTTCAGTTAACAGCCATCGATTGATCGCTCGGCTTCAGTAACGCGTAGCCTGTAGTGCAATCGCTCAGGTTCAGTTAGAGCCCAATGCCTCGCTCGGGTTCAGTTAGAGCCAACGCCTTGCACACACGTGTGTACGTTTACGAGAGAAACGTGCATCGCTCGGCCCCCGACCTCCCACCGTAACCAGGAACTCCCCAAAATTTTCCTCCCCCTTGCTTCTACCATGGTTTTTTCCATCATTGACGGCCCAAAGAATGTCATGCAGCTGTGTCTCCCGCCCACCCGGGACGAAAAGCCCATTTTCTGTCATGATTTTTTGTCATAGAAGTAGGAGCCCACCACATCTATGATGATACCGGGTTTTTTCACAATTATCGTCGTAGAAGTGTCATATGTATGATAGAAAAAAATTCGTTTGGCCCAAAATGTCATGGATGTGTCTTTTTTTTGTAGTGCATCCATAGATGTGTCTTAACTGATTTCAGCCATAGCCGATTCAGCAGGAGGATCGGCTTTCGGATTGCAGCACCCAGCGGTCCAGTAGCAGATCTCTGGATCATCTGTGCCTGGATCTCGTGTGCCCAATCCTGCTGCACAGCCACAACAACAACTCACTCCACCACGCACAAGACGCCAAGCAGGGGTATATTTCCTTTGCTGTAAATAAAGTGTGTCAATTCCTTCATGCTCCTACCACTGCAAGTTGGACTGCTGCAAAATGCATACTGAGATATGTGAAGAACACCTTCAGTGTTTGTCTTACATTCAACAAGTCACCATCTACCTTGTTAGTGCCTTCTCTGACTCTGATTGGGCAGGATGCTTACACTAGTGCAGAACCGGGCTTTAGCACCGGTTTGTAAGGGCCTTTAGTGTCAGTTCTGTAACCGGCACTAAAGGGTGGGGACTAAAGGTCCCCCCCTTGAGTCCCGGTTCAGCACGAGCCTGTTGGGGAACGTTGCAGAAAATTAAAATTTTTCCTACGGTTTCACCAAGATCCATCTATGAGTTCATCTAAGCAACGAGTCATGCGAGAGAGATTGCATCTACATACCACTTTGTAGATCGCGAGCGGAAGCGTTCAATGAACGGGGATGAGGTAGTCGTACACGACGTGATCCAAATCACCGGAGATCCTAGCACCGAAAGGACGGCACCTCCGCGTTCAACACACGTACGGTCAGCGTAACGTCTCCTTCTTCTTGATCCAGCAAGGCAAAGGAGAGGTTGGGGAAGATGGCTCCAGCAGCAGCACGACGGCATGGTGATGGTGGAGTTGTTGTACTCCGGCAGGGTTTCGCCGAGCACTACGGAGGAGGAGGAGATGTTGGAGAGGGAGAGGGAGGCGCCAGGAGCAAGGGGTGCGGCTGCCCCCCTCCCCCCTTTATATAGCCCCCTAGGGGGAGCGCCGGCCCTAGGAGATGCAATCTCCTAGGGGGGCGGGGGCCAAGGGGTGGGGCTTGCCCCCCAAGCAAGGGGGCGCCCCCCCCCCCCTTTAGGGTTTCCCCCACCCTAGGCGCATGGGCCTCTAGGGGCTGGTTCCCCTTGGCCCATGTAGGCCAAGGCGCACCCCTAGAGCCCATGTGGCCCCCCGAGGCAGGTGGCCCCACCCGGTGGACCCCTCGGGACCCTCCGGTGGTCCCGGTACAATACCGATAACCCTGAAACTTGTCCCGACGGCCAAAACAGCACTTTCTATATATAATTCTTTACCTCCGGACCATTCCGAAACTCCTCGTGATGTCCGGGATCTCATCCGGGACTCCAAACAACATTCGGGTTACTGCATATACATATCTTCAAAACCCTAGCGTCACCGAACCTTAAGTGTCTAGACCCTACGGGTTCGGGAGACATGCAGACATGACCGAGACGGCTCTCGGGCAATAACCAACAACGGGATCTGGATACCCATGTTGTCTCCCACATGCTCCACGCTGATCTCATCGAATGAACCACGATGTCGAGGATTCAATTAATCCCGTATACGATTCCCTTTGTCAATCGGTATTTTACTTGCCCGAGATTCGATCGTCGGTATCCCAATACCTCGTTCAATCTCGTTACCGGCAAGTCACTTTACTCGTACCGTAATGCATGATCCCGTGATCAAACACTTTGATCACATTGAGCTCATTATGATGATGCATTACCGAGAGGGCCCGGTGATACCTCTCCGTCAAGCGGAGTGACAAATCCCAGTCTCGATCCTTGTCAACCCAACAGATACTTTGGGAGATACCCGTAGTATACCTTTATAGTCACCCAGTTACGTTGTGACGTTTGGCACACCCAAAGCACTCCTGCGGTATCCGGGAGTTACACGATCTCATGGTCTAAGGAAAGGATACTTGACATTGGAAAACTCTAGCAAACGAACTATGCGATCTTATGCTATGTTTAGGATTGGGTCTCGTCCATCACATCATTCTCCTAATGATGTGATCTCATTATCAATGACATCCAATGTCCATAGTCAGGAAACCATGACTATCTGTCGATCAACTAGCTAGTCAACTAGAGGCTTACTAGGGACATATTGTTGTCTGTTATTCACACATGTATTACGATTTCCGGATAACACAATTATAGCACGAATAAAGACAATTATCATGAACAAGGAAATAAAATAATAATGCTTTTATTATTGCCTCTAGGGCATATTTCCAACAGTCTCCCACTTGCACTAGAGTCAATAATCTAGTTACATTGTGATGAATCGAACACCCATAGAGTTCTGGTGCTGATCGTGTTTTGCCTTAGGGAGAGGTTTAGTCAACGGATCTGCGACATTCAGATCCGTGTGCACTTTACAAATTTCTATGTCTCCATCTTGAACATTTTCACGAATGGAGTTGAAGCGACGCTTGATGTGCCTAGTCTTCTTGTGAAACCTGGGCTCCTTGGCAAGTGCAATAGCTCCAGTGTTGTCAGAGAAGAGTTTGATTGGCCCCCACGCATTGGGTATGACTCCAAGGTCAGTGATGAACTCCTTCACCCAAATTGCTTCATGTGCTGCCTCAGAGGCTGCCATGTACTCCGCTTCACATGTAGATCCCACCACGACGCTTTGCTTGCAACTGCACCAGCTTACTGCCCCACCATTCAAAATATACACGTATCCGGTTTGCGACTTAGAGTCATCCAGATCTGTGTCGAAGCTAGCGTCGACGTAACCCTTTCCGACGAGCTCTTCGTCACCTCCATAAACGAGAAACATTTCCTTAGTCCTTTTCAGGTACTTTAGGATATTCTTGACCGCTGTCCAGTGTTTCTTGCCGGGATTACTTTGGTACCTTCCTACCAAACTTACGGCAAGGTTTACATCAGGTCTGGTACACAGCATGGCATACATAATAGAACCTATGGCTGAGGCATAGGGGATGATACTCATCTCTTTTATATCTTCTGCCGTGGTCGGACATTGAGCTGAGCTCAATTTCACAACTTGTAACACAGGTAAGAACCCCTTCTTAGATTGATCCATATTGAACTTCTTCAATATCTTATCAAGGTATGTGCTTTGTGAAAGACCTATCAGGCGTCTTGATCTATCTCTATAGATCTTGATGCCTAATATATAAGCAGCTTCTCCAAGGTCCTTCATTGAAAAACTTTTATTCAAGTAGGCCTTAATGCTGTCCAAGAGTTCTATATCATTTCCCATCAAAAGTATGTCGTCTACATATAATATGAGAAATGCTACAGAGCTCCCACTCACTTTCTTATAAACGCAGGCTTCTCCATAAGTCTGCGTAAACCCAAACGCTTTGATCATCTCATCAAAGCGAATGTTCCAACTCCGAGATGCTTGCACCAGCCCATAAATCGAGCGTTGGAGCTTGCACACCTTGTCATATACACTTCTTCCTTAAGGAAACCATTAAGGAATGCCGTTTTGACGTCCATTTGCCATATTTCATAATCGTAGAATGCGGCAATCGCTAACATGATTCGGGCGGACTTCAGCTTCGCTACCGGTGAGAAAGTCTCATCGTAGTCAATTCCTTGAACTTGTCGATAACCCTTAGCGACAAGCCGAGCTTTATAGATGGTCACATTACCATCCACGTCTGTCTTCTTCTTAAAGATCCATTTATTTTCTATGGCTCGCCGCTCAACGGGCAAGTCAGTCAAAGTCCATACTTCGTTTTCATACATGGATCCTATCTCGGATTTCATGGCTTCTAGCCATTTGTCGGAATCCGGGCCCGCCATTGCTTCCTCATAGTTCGAAGGTTCACCGTTGTCTAACAACATGATTTCCAAGACAGGGTTGCCATACCACTCTGGTGCGGAACGTGTCCTTGTGGACCTTCGAATTTCAGTAGGAGCTTGATTAGAAGTATCTTGATCATCATCATTAATTACCTCTCTAGTCGGTGCAGGCACCTCAGGAACGTTTTCTTGAGTTTTGCCATTTTCCGGTTCAAGAGGTAACACTTCATCAAGTTCTACTTTCCTCCCACTTACTTCTTTCGAGAGAAACTCTTTCTCTAGAAAGGATCCATTCTTGGCAACAAAGATCTTGCCTTCGGATCTGAGGTAGAAGGTATACCCAAGAGTTTCTTTAGGGTATCCTATGAAGACGCATTTTTCCGACTTGGGTTCGAGCTTTTCAGGTTGAAGTTTCTTGACATAAGCATCGCATCCCCAAACTTTTAGAAACGACAGCTTAGGTTTCTTACCAAACCATAATTCATACGGTGTCGTCTCAACGGATTTCGACGGAGCCCTATTTAAAGTGAATGCGGCAGTCTCTAAAGCATAGCCCCAAAAAGATAGCGGTAAATCGGTAAGAGACATCATAGATCGTACCATATCTAATAGAGTGCGATTACGACGTTCGGACACACCATTACGCTGAGGTGTTCCAGGCGGCGTGAGTTGTGAAACTATTCCACATTTTCTTAAGTGTGTGCCAAATTCGTGACTCAAGTATTCTCCTCCACGATCTGATCGTAGAAACTTGATCTTTCTATCACGTTGATTTTCAACCTCACTCTGAAATTCCTTGAACTTTTCAAAGGTCTCACACTTGTGTTTCATTAAGTAGATATACCCATATCTACTCAAGTCATCAGTGAGGGTGAGAACATAAGGATAGCCACCGCGAGCCTCAACACTCATTGGACCGCACACATCGGTATGTATGATTTCTAATAAGTTGGTTGCTCGCTCCATTGTTCCTGAGAACGGAGTCTTGGTCATTTTACCCATGAGGCATGGTTCGCACGTGTCAAATGATTCATAATCAAGAGACTCTAAAAGTCCATCTGCATGGAGCTTCTTCATGCGTTTGACACCTATGTGACCAAGGCGGCAGTGCCACAAATATGTGGGACTATTGTTATCAACTTTAACTCTTTTGGTATTCACACTATGAATATGTGTATCATCACGTATGAGATTCATTAAGAATAAACCATTAACCATCGGAGCATGACCATAAAACATATCTCTCATATAAATAGAACAACCATTGTTCTCGGATTTAAATGAGTAGCCACCTCGAATTAAACGAGATCCAGACACAATGTTCATGCTCAAACTTGGCACTAAATAACAATTATTGAGGTTTAAAACTAATCCCGTAGGTAAATGTAGAGGTAGCGTGCCGACGGCGATCACATCGACCTTGGAACCATTCCCGACGCGCATCGTCACCTCGTCCTTCGCCAGTCTCCGTTTATTCCGCAGCTCCTGCTTTGAGTTACAAATGTGAGCAACTGCACCGGTATCAAATACCCAAGAGCTACTACGAGTACTGGTAAGGTACACATCAATTACATGTATATCACATATACCTTTTGTTTTGCCGTCCTTCTTGTCCGCTAAGTATTTGGGGCAGTTCCGCTTCCAGTGACCACTTCCCTTGCAATAAAAACACTCAGTCTCGGGCTTGGGTCCATTCTTTGGCTTCTTCCCGGCAACTTGCTTACAGGGCGCGGCAACTTCCTTGTCGTCCTTCTTGAAGTTCCTTTTACCCTTGCCCTTCTTGAACTTAGTGGTTTTATTCACCATCAACACTTGATGTTCCTTCTTGATTTCTACCTCTGCTGATTTCAGCATAGCATATACCTCAGGAATGGTCTTTACCATCCCCTGCATGTTGTAGTTCATCACAAAGCTCTTGTAGCTAGGTGGAAGCGACTGGAGGATTCTGTCAATGACCGCTTCATCCGGGAGATTAACTTCCAGTTGAGTCAAGCGGTTGTGCAACCCAGACATCTTGAGTATGTGTTCACTGACAGAGCTATTTTCCTCCATCTTACAGCTAAAGAATTTGTCGAAGACTTCATATCTCTCGACCCGGGCATGAGCTTGGAAAACCATTTTCAGCTCTTCGAACATCTCATATGCTCCATGTCTCTCAAAACGCTTTTGGAGCCCCGGCTCTAAGCTGTAAAGCATGCCGCACTGAACAAGGGAGTAATCATCGGAACGTGACTGCCAAGCGTTCATAACGTCTTGTTCTGCAGGGAGAACAGGTGCGTCACCCAGCGGTGCTCGTAGGACATAATCTTTCTTGGCAGCTATGAGGATGATCCTCACGTTCCGGACCTAGTCCATATAGTTGCTGCCATCGTCTTTCAACTTGGTTTTCTCTAGGAACGCGTTGAAGTTGAGGACTACGTTGGCCATTTGATCTACAAGACATATTGTATATTTAGACTAAGTTCATGATAATAAAGTTCATCTTAATCAAATTATTTAATGAACTCCCACTTAGATAGACATCCCTCTTCTAGTCATCTAAGTATAACATGATCCGAGTCAACTAGGCCGTGTCCGATCATCACGTGAGACGGACTAGTCAACATCGGTGAACATCTTCATGTTGATCGTATCTTCTATACGACTCATGCTCGACCTTTCGGTCTTCTGTGTTCCGAGGCCATGTCTATACATGCTAGGCTCGTCAAGTCAACCTAAGTGTTTGCATGTGTAAATCTGTCTTACACCCGTTGTATGTGAATGTTAGAATCTATCACACCCGATCATCGCGTGGTGCTTCGAAACAACGAACTGTCGCAACGGTGCACAGTTAGGGGGAACACTTCTTGAAATTATTATGAGGGATCATCTTATTTACTACCGTCGATCTAAGTAAACAAGATGCAAAACATGATAAACATCACATGCAATCAAATAATAAACGTGACATGATATGGCCAATATCACATAGCTCCTTTGATCTCCATCTTGGGGCTCCATGATCATCTTTGTCACCGGCTTGACACCATGATCTCCATCATCATGATCTCCATCATCGTGTCTCCATGAAGTTGCTCGCCAACAATTACTTCTACTACTATGGCTAACGCGTTTAGCAATAAAGTAAAGTAATTTACATGGCGTTTCTCAATGACACGCAGGTCATACAAAAAAAATAAAGACAACTCCTATGGCTCCTGCCGGTTGTCATACTCATCGACATGCAAGTCGTGATTCCTATTACAATAGCATGAACATCTCATACATCACATATAGATCATTCATCATTCATCACAACTTTGGCCATATCATATCACAAAGCACTTGCTGCAAAAACAAGTTAGACGTCCTCTAATTGTTGTTGCAAGTTTTTACGTGGCAGAATTAGGGTTCTAGCAAGAACGTTTTCTTACCTACGTGAAAGCCACAACGTGATTTGTCAACTTCTATTTACCCTTCATAAGGACCCTTTTCATCGAATCCGCTCCAACTAAAGTGGGAGAGACAGACACCCGCCAGCCACCTTATGCAACTAGTGCATGTTAGTCGGTGGAACCAGTCTCACGTAAGTGTACGTGTAAGGTTGGTCCGGGCCGCTTCATCCCACAATACCGCTGAAGCAAGATAAGACTAGTAGCGGCAAGAAAGTTGACAACATCTATGTCCACAACAAATTGTGTTCTACTCGTGCAATAGAGAACTACGCATAGACCTAGCTCATGATGCCATTGTTGGGGAACGTTGCAGAAAATTAAAAATTTTCCTACGGTTTCACCAAGATCCATCTATGAGTTCATCTAAGCAACGAGTCATGGGAGAGAGATTGCATCTACATACCACTTTGTAGATCGCGAGCGGAAGCGTTCAACGAACGGGGATGAGGTAGTTGTACACGACGTGATCCAAATCACCGGAGATCCTAGCACCGAAAGGACGGCACCTCCGCGTTCAACACACGTACGGTCAGCGTAACGTCTCCTTCTTCTTGATCCAGCAAAGCAAAGGAGAGGTTGGGGAAGATGGCTCCAGCAGCAGCACGACGGCGTGGTGATGGTGGAGTTGCAGTACTCCGGCAGGGCTTCGCCGAGCTCTACGGAGGAGGAGGAGATGTTGGAGAGGGAGAGGGAGGCGCCAAGAGCAAGGGGTGAAGCTGCCCCCCTCCCCTCCCCCCTTTATATAGCCCCCTAGGGGGGGCGCCGGCCCTAGGAGATGCAATCTCCTAGGGGGGCGGCGGCCAAGGGGTGGGGCTTGCCCCCCAAGCAAGGGGGCGCCCCCCCCCCTTTAGGGTTTCCCCCACCCTAGACGCATGGGCCTCTAGGGGCTGGTTCCCCTTGGCCCATGTAGGCCAAGGCGCACCCCTAGAGCCCATGTGGCTCCCCGAGGCAGGTGGCCCCACCCGGTGGACCCCCCGGGACCCTCCGGTGGTCCCGGTACAATACCGATAACCCCGAAACTTGTCCCGATAGCCAAAACAGCACTTTCTATATATAATTCTTTACCTCCGGACCATTCCGAAACTCCTCGTGACGTCCGGGATCTCATTCGGGACTCCGAACAACATTCGGGTTACTGCATATACATATCTTCACAACCCTAGCGTCACCGAACCTTAAGTGTCTAGACCCTACGGGTTCGGGAGACATGCAGACATGACCGAGACGGCTCTCGGGCAATAACCAACAGTGGGATCTAGATACCCATGTTGGCTCCCACATGCTCCACGATGATCTCATCGAATGAACCACGATGTCGAGGATTCAATTAATCCCGTATACGATTCCCTTTGTCAATCGGTATTTTACTTGCCCGAGATTCGATCGTCGGTATCCCAATACCTCGTTCAATCTCGTTGCCGGCAAGTCACTTTACTCGTACCATAATGCATGATCCCGTGATCAAACACTTTGATCACATTGAGCTCATTATGATGATGCATTACCGAGAGGGCCCGGTGATACCTCTCCGTCAAGCGGAGTGACAAATCCCAGTCTCGATCCGTGTCAACCCAACAGATACTTTGGGAGATACCCGTAGTATACCTTTATAGTCACCCAGTTACGTTGTGATGTTTGGCACACCCAAAGCACTCCTACGGTATCCGGGAGTTACACGATCTCATGGTCTAAGGAAAGGATACTTGACATTGGAAAACTCTAGCAAACGAACTATGCGATCTTATGCTATGTTTAGGATTGGGTCTCGTCCATCACATCATTCTTCTAATGATGTGATCTCATTATCAATGACATCCAATGTCCATAGTCAGGAAACCATGACTATCTGTCGATCAACGAGCTAGTCAACTAGAGGCTTACTAGGGACATATTGTTGTCTGTTATTCACACATGTATTACGATTTCCGGATAACACAATTATAGCACGAATAAAGACAATTATCACGAACAAGGAAATATAATAATAATGCTTTTATTATTGCCTCTAGGGCATATTTCCAACAGAGCCACCACTAAAGGGCCACCACGTAGCACGAGCTAGGGCCGGGGGCGGGGAGACCTTTAGTACAGATTTGTAACACCAACCGATACTAAAGGTTGGGGGTTTTGGTTTTATTTTTTATTTTTCCTTTAATTTTGTGGTTTCCATTTGTTTTTACATTATAATGAGTTGTTAAATCACTAGGTGAAACTACAGCGGATTAGTTTGAAGTGGATATGGATCGCCTTAATAAGTGATCAAGTAATATGGATATGGCATATTACTTGATCACTTAGCTAGGATCCATATCCAGTTGAAACTAATCCACGGTTTCTTTCATAAATGATATAATAACTCATCATCATCATGATATTAATATAAAAACTCGTGTATCATATCATCACGAACAACACTAGCTAGCTAATAATCATCATAGTCGTCATTACGACCAATATAAGTGATCAAGCAAAGATATCATCGAGTTCAACATGGTCATGAGATTATAAAGCGTTCATAAGACCACAAAAGCAAATCACTTTGAGATAAAGTTCAGGACGAAGAACACGGACATGAGAGGAAGTACTAAGAGCATGAACTAGCTAATCAGTCCTGTTGCTCTCTCTCTCTCTCATGTAAAATAGCATAGAACATGTGTAGCTCTTTCGATTCATCATATTGGAGCATGTAGATGAACCTGTCTCCTAATCATGGGTTGTGCTTCTCATTGCTGCCCCCTAGAAATTCTCTGTGATCATTCACAATTTTGCTCCAGTCTTTCACTATTAAGCATTCCTTGGTTTTAGAAATCCTGAATACACTCATGTGCAATGTAGGATGTCTTGGCCGTAAGCTAACCATTGACATGCGACCTTTAGTACCGATCCACTGAGGCACAACTATCATCGGGAGTCCCTGCTGAAGAACATCGTATAGTATAACATACTTAGTAATGAAGTTTAGCTTGAAAATAATGTATGCAAAAGATGCACTGAGGACAAATAGTAAAAATCTTGCCATCTTGCCTAAATAGATGTGACCATAGTTCAATACGAACACTATTGGTCGTACATTTTGAGAACTAAGATTTTCAAATTCAGGAAAATAATTTCTCTTGACAGCATCAAGATCCTCGAGCAATAAAACATAATGACTTATCTCCTCGCAGTTTAGTTCAACCCCGGGACAGTGGACGGTCCTGTCTACCAAGCGCCGGACATGTTTGCTTGAATGGAAATAAGTTGTCAATAGAAAATAGTTGTCAACTATTTTTGAATAAACAAT
The DNA here is from genome assembly GCA_032464435.1 of Aegilops umbellulata. Lineage (NCBI taxonomy): Eukaryota > Viridiplantae > Streptophyta > Magnoliopsida > Poales > Poaceae > Aegilops > Aegilops umbellulata. The sequence continues at coordinate 604,128,850 of CP136058.1, forward strand.
ATCGGAGACATAAATATGGTTGAGAAACTCACATAATGGTAGAACTGGAGGCGTCTGCACATCGACCAAAATGTCTCTATTACCTTCAATATCATCTTCCGAATGAATATCAAAGGTGATAACCATATCAGGCTCAAATGCATAAGCCTTGCAAAGTGTTTGCCAAGTTTTGCATTCAAAATAGGTGTAGGTGTCTGCATTGTATAATTTGACGTCGAAGGTATAACCATGCTCGGTCTTCAAGTAAACTCTCTTTACCTCAATAGTTTTGTTAGGAGTGAAACCTATCTTATCCAAGACAAAAATTCTTGCATGGCAAGGGATACGCTAGCAGAATAGCGAAAATTTAAAATTATAAGTTAAAGCAAATGAAGCATAAGTCATGCTTAATTACGAAAAAAGACTTGTCGTTCTGACTTATTGTATCCACTTTGAAGGTCTCATCCAGCTTGATGTTGAAGCTCCTATCATCAACTAGGAAATATTCGTCGCACAGGTCGCGCTCGTCTTCGCAGTATTCGCACATAACGAGTTCGTTTTCATCATCAGACGACATTTCCTATGTTCATAGTTGAAACATTAATTGATAAACACTTACTAGTTCTATTAATTCAACTAATTCAACTAGTTCTATTAATTCAACTAAGCACTTACTAAAAATAAACTAGTTCTATTAATTTTCTTACTAAGAATAAAGTAGCTAGTCCTATATAGTGAAATTTTAATTAGATGATCAAATCTCATATACCTAAATTTAATATATCTAATTCATCTAACATTAATATATCTAATTCATCTATAACTAAAAGTATAAAAAACTAACTCATCTAACATTAATATCTAGCTAATTCATCTAATTCATCTAACATTTGACATTAATATCTAACATATATTACTATCTAATTCATCTAACATTTGACATTAATTAATATCTAACATTTCTATATATAATCATCTAACAATTGAAATTAATCTAACATTTATATAATTAAAGTAAAACTATAAAAAAACAAAAAACAAAAAATCATTAAGAAAAATATGTCGCCGTTTGTGTGTGTGTGTACACTGTGTATGTATGTGAGGTCGGCCGCCGGCCATGGCGCGACCCGCACGGCCGGGGAGGTCGACCTTACAACGACGGGGAGCCGAGGCGATGGGGGGCGGCAACGGGGACGGGCCGGGGCGGCGACGTACGGCCGAGGACGGGGGCGGGGGGGCGCCGGCTGATACGTCTCCAACGTATCTATAATTTTTTATTGCTCCATGCTATATTATATACTGTTTTGGGCAATACTGGGCTTTATTATCCACTTTTATATTATTTTTGGGACTAACCTATTAACCGGAGGCCCAGCCCAGATTTGCTGTTTTTTTGCCTATTGCAGTGTTTCGAAGAAAAGGAATATCAAACGGAGTCGAAACGGAATGAAATCAACTGGAGAAGTTAGTTTTGGAAGGAAAGCTACCGGATGGACTTGATCCCCACGTCAGGAGCCAAGGGACGTGCTCCCGAGGGTGGGGAGCGCCCACCCCCCTAGGGCGCGCCCCCTGCCTCGTGGGGCCCTCGAAGCTCCACCGACGTACTTCCTGCACCCATATATACTCACGTACCCTAAAACTTCCAGAACGGAGAATAGATCGGGAGTTCCGCCGCCGCAAGCCTCTGTAGCCACCAAAAGTCAATCGGGACCCTGTTCCGGCACCCTGCCGGAGGGGGGAACCCTCACCGGTGGCCATATTCATCATCCCGACGCTCTCCATGACGAGGAGGGAGTAGTTCACCCTCGGGGCTGAGGGTATGTACCAGTAGCTATGTGTTTGATCTCTCTCTCTCGTGTTCTTGATTTGGCACGATCTTGATGTATCGCGAGCTTTGCTATTATAGTTGGATCCTACGTTTCTTCTCCCCCTCTTCTCTCTTGTAATGGATTGAGTTTCCCCTTTGAAGTAATCTTATCGGATTGAGTCTTTAAAGATTTGAGAACACTTGATGTATGTCTTGTCGTGCTTATCTGTGGTGACAATGGGATATCACGTGCCACTTGATGTATGTTTTGGTGATCAATTGCGGGTTCCGCCCATGAACCTATGCATAGGGGTTGGCACACGTTTTCGTTGTGATTCTCCGGTAGAAACTTTGGGGCACTCTTTGAGGTTCTATGTGTTGGTTTGAATAGATGAATTGAGATTGTGTGATGCATATCGTATAATCATGCCCATGGATACTTGAGGTGACATTGGAGTGGAAGAATTCCAAATCAAACCTTGAACTCATATGGCTTAGCTAAATCGAACCCCAGACTTTCAATCCCTGAAATCAGCACACTCAACTTTGAAATCCCGGTCTATTTTGAACCCTGCGTCTGTTTGGCGCACTGGGAAATCAACAATCCTGACCGGGATTACAGTCTAGTCTCACTGACAGTGTGACCCTGCCGGTCATATCCGTCCTCCTCCTCTTGTCTCTCAAATTCCCTAATCTCTGAATTAAATGGTCAAGCTAGCACACAAGGAGCTGCAAGCTACTAGTACACAGTGCGGCCGACGTTCCCCAATCCCTCAACTAAGTCAGCTAGCTAGCACATAGTACGGCCGGCGTTCTCTGCTGTTCTGCCATGTTCGAGGAGCTGCAGGAGCACAGGGGCAACCGTGGGGCTCGCAGCCAAGATCAGCGAGCTGGGACGGGTCGATCTCGAGGCCGCCATGTCCAGGCTCCAAGCAGAGAACGCCCCCGCTTGCGGGCCAAGCTCGAGGCCGCCATGGCGAGCTTGTCGAGCAGGGAGCGCCCCATGCTTCACTGGCGAGCTCCGGCTCGTCGCGAACTCTTAGACTAGGCGTCCCGCGGTGGTGCTGGGGATGGAAGGACTGCCGACGTGGCTACTGGTTCTCCGGACGCGGGCGTGCGTCACCAGTGTACTCAGGATTCGAGGGGGAGCTGTCGTGGCTGTTGTTGCGCTGGACGCGGGCGTGCGTTGCCGGTGGTGCTGGGGATGGGAGGGCCGTCGCCATGGCTGTTGCTTCTCAGGATGCGAGCGGGTGCCGCCGGTGGTGCTGGGGATGGGAGGACTGTCGCCATGGCTGCTGCTTCTCTAGATGCGGGTGGGTGCCGCCGGTGCTTCTTGAGATTGGAGGGGGCACCGTCGTGGCTTTTGTTGATCTAGATGCGGGCGTGTTCGGGAACGGATGTGGAAGATGACAGGTGGGCCTCTTCTGTCAGTGAGAGAAACAAATAATTTAATTTAGAAATTATTTATTTTTCAGGTGCCAAACAGATGCAGTTTTCAAAATAGACCGGGCTTCAAAAGTTGAGTGTGCTGATTTCGGGGATCGAAAGTTTGGGGTTCGATTTAGCTAAGGCCTATGAGTTTAAGGTTTGTTTTGGACTTTTTCCTATTGGAGTATCTAGGTGACATTAGGGTTTTGGATGATTTGTATCTTAAGGTGTTATTCTAGTACGAACTCTAGGGCTGTTTGTGACACTTAAAGGAATAGCCCAATGGATTGATTGGAAAGAATAACTTTGAGGTGGTTTCGTACCCTACCATAATCTCTTCGTTTGTTCTCCGCTATTAGTGGCTTTGGGTGACTCTTTGTTGCATGTTGAGGGATAGTTATATGATCCAACTATGTTATTATTGTTGAGAGGACTTGCACTAGTGAAAGAATGAACCCTAGGCCTTGTTTCCTGTCATTGCAATACCGTTTACGCTCACTTTTACCGCTTGTTACCTTGCTGTTTTTATATTTTCAGTTTACAAAAACCTATATCTACCATCCATATTGCACTTGTATCACCATCTCTTTGCCGAACTAGTGCACCTATACAATTTACCATTGTATTGGGTGTGTTGGGGACACAAGAGAATCTTTGTTATTTGGTAGCAGGGTTGCTTGAGAGAGACCATCTTCATCCTACGCCTCCTACGGATTGATAAACCTTAGGTCATCCACTTGAGGGAAATTTGCTACTGTCCTACAAACCTCTACACTTGGAGGCCCAACAACGTCTACAAGAAGACGGTTGTGTAGTAGACATCAAGCTCTTTTCTGGCGCCGTTGCCGGGGAGGCTAGGTAAGTGAAGGTATATCTTTAGATCTTGCAATCGAATATTTTTGTTTCTTGTTTTAGCACTAGTTTAGTCTATAAAACAAAACTACAAAAAAATGGAATTGAGTTTGCCTCATACGCTTCATCTTTTTCATATCTTTCGTGAGTATGATGGAAAAGAAAATTGTGCCAAAGTGTTAGAGGAAGAATGCATTAAAATGTATGGCACTGAATATTTATATGATGAGCATGATTGCAATGTTGTTAGTATGAATTCCTTGAATATCCATGATGCTAATGATATGGGAAGCCACAAGATTGGGGAAGCTATGTTTGATGAAGATGATATTTTTTGTCCCCCAAGCTTTGATGAGCAAATTTACTATGATGAAAGAATGCCTCCTATCTATGATGATGATTGTGATGACACGTATGCTTTAAATAATAATGATAACCATGAAACTTGTCATCTTGATCTTAATTTTCAATCATATGATAGTTATTTTGTTGAGTTTGCTCCCACTACTATTCATGAGAATAAATTTGCTTATGTGGAGAGTAGTAAAATTTCTATGCAAGTAGATCATGAAAAGAATGCTTTAGGTGCTGGTTATATTAATGAATTCATTCATGATGCTACTGAAAATTATTATGAGGGAGGAACATAAGCTTGTAGGAATTGCAATAATATCAAGTTTCCTCTCTATGTGTTTAAAGTTTTGAAGTTATGTTTGTTTTACCTTCCTATGCAAGTTGATTCTTGTTCCCATAAGTTGTTTGCTCACGAAATCCCTATGCATAGGAAGTGGGTTAGACTTAAATGTGCTAGTCATATTCTTCATGATGCTCTCTTTATGTTTCAATTCCTATCTTTTATGTGAGCATCATTGAAATCATCATGCCTAGCTAGGGGCGTTAAACGATAGCGCTTGTTGGGCGGCAACCCAATTTTATTTTTGTTTATTGCTTTTTGGTTCTTTTAGGAATAAATAATACATCTAGATTATGTTAAGATGTGGTTTTATGTTTGAATTAGTGTTTGTACCAAGTAGAACCTTTGGGAAGACTTGGGTGAAGTCTTTATGATCATGCTGTAAAAAAACAGAAACTTTAGCGCTCACGAGATTAGCTAGAAATTTTTACTAGAGAGTGCTATTTAGTTGATTATTTTTGCAGATGATTACTAGACAAATTCCTCAGGTCCACAAATTTAGTTTAGAATTTTTGGAGTTCCAGAAGTTTGCGTTAGTTACAGATTACTACATACTGTTCTGTTTTTGACAGATTCTGTTTTTCGTGTGTTGTTTGCTTATTTTGATGAATATATGGCTAGTAAAATAGTTAATAAACCATAGTGAAGTTGGAATACAGTAGGTTTAACACCAATATAAATAAAGAATGAGTTCATTACAGTACCTTGAAGTGGTGTTTTGTTTTCTTTCGCTAATGGAGCTCACGAGTTTTCTGTTAAGTTTTGTGGTGTGAAGTTTTCAAGTTTTGGGTAAAGATTCGATGGACTATGGAATAAGAAGTGGCAAGAGCCTAAGATTGGGGATGCACAAGGCACCCCAAGGTAATATTCAAGGATAACCAAGCGTCATGTCATTTTCTTTAGCTTTGCTTGCTGTGTGAATAAAGTATCAAGATCTAAAATTCTTAAATGTTAGAGAGTCTTCACATAGTTGCATAATTATTCGACTACTCATTAACCTTCGCTTATATCTTTCGGAGTAGTTTGTTATTTCTCTGGTGCTTCACTTATATCTTTTAGAGCATGGCGGTGGATTTGTTTTATAGAAACTATTGATCTCTCGTGCTTCACTTAGATTATTTCGAGAGTCTTAAATAGCATGGTAATTTGCTTAATAATCTTAATATGCTTGGTATTCAAGATTTGTAAAACTTTCTTATGAGTGTGTTGAATGCTAAGAAACGTTTGATGCTTGATAATTGTTTTGAGATATGAAGATGGTGATATTAGAGTCATGCTAGTTGAGTAGTTGTGAATTTGAGGAATACTTGCGTTAAAGTTTGTGATTCCCGTAGCATGCACGTATGGTGAACCGTTACGTGATGAAGTCGGAGCATGATTTATTTATTGATTATCTTCCTTATGAGTGGCGGTCGGGGACGAGCGATGGTCTTTTCCTACCAATCTATCACCCTAGGAGCATGCGCGTAATACTTTACTTAGATAACTTCTAGATTTTGGCAATAAGTATATGAGTTCTTTATGACTAATGTTGAGTCCATGGATTATACGCACTTTTCCCTTCCTTCCACCATTGCTAGCCTCTCTAATACCGTGCACTTTTTGCCGGTATCATACACCCACCATATATCTTCCTCAAAACAGCCACCATACCTACCTATCATGGCATTTCCATAGCCACTCCGAGATATATTGCCATGCAACTTTCCACCATTCCGTTTATTATGACACACTCCATCATTGTCATATTGCTAACATGATCATGTAGTTGACATCGTATTTGTGGCAAACCCACCGTTCATAATTATTTCATACATGTCACTCATGAGTCATTGCATATCCCGGTACACCGCCGGAGGCATTCTCATATATTGTTCTAAGTATTGAGTTGTAATTGTTGAGTTGTAAGTAAATAAAAGTGTGATGATCATCATTATTAGAGCATTGTCCCAGTGAGGAAAGGATGATGGAGACTATGATCCCCCCACAAGTCGGGATGAGACTCCGGAGGAAAAAATAAAAAAAAAGAGAAAAAAAAGAGGCCATAAAAAAAGAGAAAAGGCCCAAATAAAAAATAAAAAAATAAAAAATGAGAGAAAAAGAGAGAAGGGACAATGTTACTATCCTTTTACCACACTTGTGCTTCAAAGTAGCACCATGATCTTCATGATAGAGAGTCTCTCATTTTGTCACTTTCATATACTAGTGGGAATTTTCATTATAGAACTTGGCTTGTATATTCCAATGATGGGCTTCCTCAAAATGCCCTAGGTCTTCGTGAGGAAGTGAGTTGGATGCACACCCACTTAGTTTCTTTTGTTGAGCTTTCATATACTTATAGCTCTAGTGCATCCGTTGCATGGCAATCCCTACTCACTCACATTGATATCTATTGATGGGCATCTCCATAGCCCATCGATACGCCTAGTTGATGTGAGACTATCTTCCCCTCTTTTTGTCTTCTCCACAACCACCATTCTATTCCACATATAGTGCTATATCCATGGCTCACGCTCATGTATTGCGTGAAGATCGAAAAAGTTTTGAGAATGTCAAAAGTATGAAACAATTCCTTGGCTTGTCATCGGGGTTGTGCATGATTTAAATACTTTGTGTGGTGAAGATAGAGCATAGCCAGACTATATGATTTTGTAGGGATAACTTTCTTTGGCCATGTTATTTTGAGAAGACATAATTGCTTTGTTAGTATGCTTGAAGTATTATTATTTTTATGTCAATATGAACTTTTGTCTTGAATCTTTCGGATCTGAATATTCATACCACAATTAAGAAGAATTACATTGAAATTATGCCAAGTAGCACTCCGCATCAAAAATTCTTTTTTTATCATTTACCTACTCGAGGACGAGCAGGAATTATGCTTGGGGATGCTTGATACGTCTCCAACGTATCTATAATTTTTGATTGCTCCATGCTATATTATCTACTGTTTTGGGCAATATTGGGCTTTATTATCCACTTTTATATTATTTTTGGGACTAACCTATTAACCGGAGGCCCAGCCCAGATTTGCTGTTTTTGCCCATTTCAGTGTTTCTAAGAAAAGGAATGTCAACCGGAGTCGAAACGGAACGAAATCAACTGGAGAAGTTATTTTTGGAAGGAAAGCTACCGGATGGACTTGGACCCCACGTCAGGAGCCAAGGGAGGTTCTCATGAGGGTGGGGGGCGCCCACCCCCTAGGGAACGCCCCATGCCTCGTGGGGCCCCCGAAGCTCCACCGACGTAGTTCCAGCACCCATATGTACTCACGTACCCTAAAACTTCCAGAACGGAGAATAGATCGGGAGTTCCGCCGCCGCAAGCCTCTGTAGCCACCAAGAGTCAATGGGGACCCTGTTCCGGCACCCTGCCGGAGGAGGGAACCCTCACCGGTGGCCATCTTCAACATCCCGGCGCTCTCCATGACAAGGAGGGAGTAGTTCACCCTCGGGGCTGAGGGTATGTACCAGTAGCTATGTGTTTGATCTCCCTTTCTCTCTCTCGTGTTCTTGATTTGGCACGATCTTGATGTATAGTGAGCTTTGCTATTATAGTTGGATCCTATGTTTCTTCTCCCCCTCTTCTCTCTTGTAATGGATTGAGTTTTCCCTTTGAAGTAATCTTATCGGATTGAGTATTTAAAGATTTGAGAACACTTGATGTATGTCTTGCCGTGCTTATCTGTGGTGACAATGGGATATCACGTGCCACTTGATGTATGTTTTGGTGATCAACTTGCGGGTTCCGCCCATGAACCTATGCATAGGGGTTGGCACACGTTTTCGTCGTGATTCTCCGGTAGAAACTTTGGGGCACTCTTTGAGGTTTTATGTGTTGTTTGAATAGATGAATTGAGATTGTGTGATGCATATCGTATAATCATGCCCATGGATACTTGAGGTGACATTAGAGTATCTAGGTGACATTAGGGTTTTGGTTGATTTGTATCTTAAGGTGTTATTCTAGTACGAACTCTAGGGTTGTTTGTGACACTTATAGGAATAGCCCAATGGATTGATTGGAAAGAATAACTTTGAGGTGGTTTCGTACCCTACCCTAATCTCTTTGTTTGTTCTCCGCTATTAATGGCTTTGGAGTGACTCTTTGTTGCATGTTGAGGGATAGTTATATGATCCAACTATGTTATTATTGTTGAGAGGACTTGCACTAGTGAAAGTATGAACCCTAGGCCTTGTTTCCTATCATTGCAATACCGTTTACGCTCACTTTTACCGCTTGTTACCTTGCTGTTTTTATATTTTCAATTTACAAAAACCTATATCCACTAGTAGAAAAAGGGTCAAATGTGAGACACATTAGTCCCGGTTTGTAACAGAACCGTTACTAATGTGTCCATTAGTACCGGTTCCAACGGCTAGGCGGGAGGAGCTCTTTAGTACCGGTTCATGGCGAACCTTTAGCACCGGTTCATGCCACGAACCGGTACTAATGAAAGTGGTGGCAGGATGTTGTCAGAGTGGGGCCCCTCCAACAACTTTAGTACCGGTTCGTGGCACGGACCGGTACTAAAGGTCGTCCTATATAAACCCTTCGTCCACCAGCACTCTGTTCTTCCCCCTTTCCCCTCTCCCTCTCCTCTGTTCTTTCCTTCTTCCTCTCGAGTTCATCAAAAAATTTGCCCCAAATTTGTCAAGATTTGCAGGCCCCCATCCATTCAAATGATCACAAAGGTTAGCAACTTTGTCCTTTCATCTCTCATTGCTAGATTAGCTCTTGCATTGGTTTATATAGTGATTAATTGTGGGTTTTAGTAATTTGGAGGAATTATATGTGGTAGTATTTGATTTATATGCAAATTGAGGTCAAAATAACACTTAGTTTGCAAATGTAGGTGTGGTTTACTTAGTGCCTTCTAAATCTCCGTCATAACCACCGTCGATCGCCCGCACCGTCCCGTCGCCGGCACCACCTTGTGGTGAGCCTCTTGTTCATGAAATTTTATATAAAAAATTGATGTTTGTGTGATTTGGATATATAGTTACTTGTATAATTATCTTACCCGTACGTTGTTTGTTATACATAGTGCCATGGTTTTGATATCTGTCCCCGTCGGCCCTCGTCCTTGTTATGATTTGGATGTGGTATATTATCTTTTAAAACTATTTGTCGCATTTCGTGTTTATGACAAATTATGCCCATCAAGTTGACATAGATATTTTTATCTAGGAGGTATGTGAACCAGAAATTCCAACCGACCCTATTGTCGAGAGGATGAATTTAGTTGAAAGAGGAAACGAGTATTTGAATGAAAAATTGAAAAGAATTGAGGGGGAGAAGATGGAATTGGAGTTGCATGTTGCCGATGTCGTCGATGATCACAAGAACAAGATGGAGAAAATGCGCTTGAAGATTAGAAAGATTAGAAAATATGCCATTGATAGTGAGGCTTGGTATCATTATGCTGTTGGATCAATTGTGACCTTAGTTGCGATCTTGATCGCATTTGTTGTTGCATTTAAATGCTTTAGCTAGAGAGTTATTTGTTTATTGCATTTAAGTGTTGTATGAACTTTATGTATTGTATTAATTTGGTGTTTTTGGTGCTGTGTATTGAAGATGAGACGGCAATGGATGTACGATGATCGATGCTCTCCCGAGTTCATTAATGGCTTGCATACTTTTCTGCTTGCGGCTGAGGCAAACAAGCAGGCGGATGGTTTTATGCCTTGTCCATGTCCTGGCTGTAAGAATGGTCACAATTACTCTACGTCAAGAACCATTCACGTCCACCTGTTTGAGTCCGGTTTCATGCCCCACTATAATGTTTGGACCAAGCACGAAGAAAGAGGGGTTATGATGGAAGACAATGAAGAAGAAGAGGACGACGACAGCTATCCTGGCCATGGGTTCCCAGAATACGATGATACAACAATGGGGAAAGAAGCTGAGCCGATAATGCGGGAAGAAGCTGAGCCGGCAATGCGGGAAGAAGCTGAAGAAGAGGCATCAGATGAGCCCGTTGATGATCTAGGTTGGGCCATTGCCGATGCAAAGACAAACTGCGCAAGTGATTTGGAGAAGAAGAAGTTGCAGCACATGTTAGAGGATCACAAAAAATTGTTGTACCCGAATTCCGTAGGTGACAAGAAAAAGCTGGGCACCACACTGGAATTGCTGCAACGGAAGGAAGAGAATGGTGTATCTGACAAGGGTTTTGGAAAGTTTCTGGTAATAATAAAGAATATGCTTCCAAAGGACAACGAATTGCCCGAGAGTACGTACGAAGCAAAGAAGGTTGTCTTCCCTCTAGGGTTAGAGGTGCAGAGCATCCTCTACCGCGGTGAGTACGAGGATTTGAACGCTTGCCCGGTATGCGGTGCATTGTGCTATAAGATCAGCCGCGATGACCCTGGTGATGTCGAGGGGAGCGCCCCAGGAAGAAGATTCCTGCCAAGGTAATGTGGTATGCTCCTATAATACCACGGTTGAAACGTTTGTTCCAAAACAAAGAGCATGCCAAGGTGATGCGATGGCACAGAGAAGACCGTAAGAAAGACGGAGAGTTGAGAGTACCCGCTGGCGGGTCGCAGTGAAGAAAAATCGAAATAAAGTATGGGAAGGAGTTTGCAGATGACGCAAGGAACGTATGGTTTGGTCTAAGCGCAGATAGCATTAATCCTTTTGGGGAGCAGAGCAGCAACCATAGCACCTGGCTTGTGACTCTATGTTTGTATAACCTTCCTCCTTGGTTGTGCATGAAGTGGAAGTTCATTATGATGCCAGTGCTCATCCAAGGCCCTAAGCAACCCGGCAACGATATTGATGTGTACCTAAGGCCATTAGTTGAAGAACTCTTACAACTGTGGAATGGAACAGGTGTACGTGCGTGGGATGAGCACATGGGGTAAGAATTTGACCTAAAGGCATTGTTGTTCGTGACCATCAATGATTGGCCTGCTCTCAGTAACCTTTCAGGACAGACAAACAAGGGATACCGTGCATGCACGCACTGTTTGGACGATACTGACAGTATATATGTGGCTAATTGTAAGAAGAATGTGTACCTGGGACATCGTCGATTTCTTCCAAGCAGGCATCCTATAAGAAAGAAAGGCAAGCATTTCAAAGGTGAGGCGGATCACCGGACGAAGCCTCGCCACCATACTGGTGCTGATGTACATGATATGGTCAAGGATTTGAAGGTGGTCTTTGGAAAGGGTCCTGGTGGACAACCTGTTCCAAATGACGCTGACGGAAGCGCACCCATGTGGAAGAAGAAATCTATATTTTGGGACCTGCCCTATTGGAAAGACCTAGAGGTCCACTCCGCAATCAACGTGATGCACGTGACGAAGAATCTTTGTGTGACCCTGGTTGGCTTCTTGGGCATGTATGGGAAGACAAAAGATACACCTGAGGCACGTGAGGACCAGCAACGTATCCACGGAAAAGACAACATACATTAGGGTCATGCAAGCTACGCTCTTACCAAAGAAGAGAAGGAAATCTTCTTTGAATGCCTGCTCAGTATTAAGGTACCGTCTGGCTTCTCGTCGAATATAAAGGGACTAATAAACATGGCAGAGAAAAATTTCCAGAACCTAAAGTCTCATGGCTGCCACGTGATTATGACGCAACTACTTCCGGTTGCATTGAGGGGGCTTCTACCGGAAAACGTTCGATTAGCCATTGTGAAGCTATGTGCATTTCTCAATGCAATCTCTCAGAAGGTAATAGATCCATAAATCATACCAAGGTTAGAGAATGATTTGGTGCAATGTCTTGTCAGTTTCGAGTTGGTGTTCCCACAATCCTTCTTCAACATCATGACACACGTCCTAGTTCACCTATGCGAAGAGATTAACGTTTTGGGTCCTGTATTTCTACACAATATGTTCCCCTTTGAGAGGTTCATGGGAGTCTTAAAGAAATATGTTCATAACCATGCTAGGCCAGAAGGAAGCATCTCCAAGGGCCATGAAAATGAGGAGGTCATTGAGTTTTGTATTGACTTTATTCCTGACCTTAAGCCGATTGGTGTTCCAGAATCGCGGCATAAGGGCAGACTGGATGGAAAAGGCACGCTAGGGGGGGAACAAATAATATGTATGGACGGACATTCTCTCACCGAAGCACACTACACAGTTCTACAGAATTCCGCCTTGGTGGCTCCATATATGGATGAACACAAGAATTTGCTACGCTCCAAACACCCGAAGCGGTCTGATGACTGGATTACACGTGAACAAACCAGGAGTTTCGCCAGCTGGTTGCAGACATGTACCATGCATGACGCCTCTATTGAAGATGACCTGTACTTGTTGTCCCAGTTACCATCTTCAAATATAATGACTTTCAAAGGGTACGAGATAAATGGTAATACATTTTACACGATCGCCCAATATAAGAAGAGCACCAACCAAAACAGTGGTGTCCGCTTTGATGCAGAAACCAAGACGGGAAAGGAAACATATTATGGTTATATACAGGACATATGGGAACTTGACTATTGACGTGGTTTGAAGGTCCCTTTGTTTCGGTGCAAATGGGTCAATATGACATGAGGCGGGGTAACGGAAGACCCGCAGTACGGAATGATAACAGTGGATCTCAACAATCTTGCGTATGCAGACGAACCATTCATCCTAGCCAATGATGTGGCACAGGTTTTCTATGTGAAGGACATGTCTACCAAGCCGAGAAAAATAAAAGATAAGAAAGCAAATGCATCGTACGATTAGCCAAAGCGGCACATAGTTCTTTCTGGGAAGAGAAACATCGTGGGAGTGGACGACAAGACAGACATTTCAGAAGATTATGAAAAGTTTGATGAAATTGCTCCATTCACGGTGAATATTGACCCGAGCATCCCGTTAAATGATGATTTTCCATGGTTACGGCGCAAAGGGATACACGTGAAGAAAAAGTTTCACACCCGAAGATCTGGGATGTGATCGGCTTCACTATCATCACTTTCTTCTGTGTTTCACACCCAGGAGGGAATCTCTGTAATAGTTAGGGTAGTTATGTGTTTTGGCATTTGAAACACGAAGAAATTTTATGTGCAAACAAATTCTTTCATGCCTTTACTGATTTTTAAAGTTAAGTTATTCACAAACTACTGATTCACACTAATTTCTAATAATTCAAAATTTAAACTATTCAAATTTGAAAACTACGGGCACTAACAGAAAGTTTGTAATTTTTTGTACCTAAAGCAAAAATATTCACAAAGAAACTCTAAATACAGAAAAAAAACAACTCAAAAATAAATAAAACAAAAATAAATAAAGCAAAAAAATAAGAAGATAAAAAAGCCCGCCTACTGGGCCAGAGCGGCCTGCATACGACTAGAAACCCAACGTGTTGTTGGGCCAGGATGCAGGCCCGCAAAGGCCCAGTAGGCCCACAGGGCAGCACAGAACATGTAGGCCCAATAGGCCTGCTTTGGAGAGGAGCTCGAGAGAGCTACCGCACAGGGGCTTATAAACCAGTGCGGACGCCCCTCGGCTAGCAAGGTGGGACTAAACTTGCTGCACCACACCTGCGCCAGCGCACCCCCTTTAGTACCGGGTCGTGGCACCAACTGGTACTAAAGGGGGGGCCTTTAGTACCGGTTGGAGCCACCACTCGGTACTAAAGGGGGCGCGCTTCCCGCCGCTTGGCCTGGCCAAAATAGGCCTTTAGTACCGGTTGGTGGCTCCAACTGGTACTAAAGTCCATCCTATATAAGAAAACACTTCAAAAAATTCAGTTTCTCATTTGCTTCTTCTCCTCTGCCCCGTCGCCTGCCGCCACCGTCTCCATATCCATCGCCGCCGCCCCCGTCGCCGCCCCGTCCCCGTCCCCGTCGTCGTCGCCCCGTCGCCCCCGTCCCCGTCGTCACCGCCGCCCCGTCCCGGCCCGTCCCGCGTCGTCCCCGTCCCCGTCGTCGCCGCCCCGTCCCCATCCCCGTCGTCGCCGCCCCGTCCCTGTCCCCGTCGTCGCCATCCCCGTCATCGCCGCCCGTTGCCGTCCTCGTCACCGCCCCCCGTCGCCTCTCGCCTCGCCGGTGAGCACACACACACATACACTTTGTTTTTCTCTTTTTTAGTTATATAGTTTTTTCTTCTATTTCTTAGTTATAGAAATGTTAGAAATTTTTCTGTTTTTTAGTTATAGAAATAGTTATAAAAAAGTTAGAAATTTTTCTTTTTTTAGTTATAGAAATATTAGAAATGTTATACAAATGTTAGTTATATAGAAATGTTATAATTGTTTTCTATTTTTTAGTTATAGAAATATTAGAAATGTTAGTTATATAGCATTGTTAGAAATGTTATAGAAATGTTAGTTATATAGAAATGTTAGGAATTTTAGTTATCAAAATCCAATCATTAAAAAAATGTTACTTTTTGAGGGCATATAGTATTTGTTCTCGATGATGCCCGGCTGGCATCCTCGCCATCGACCCTTCCACGACAACGTCCGGCTGACCCATGTCCGGGACTGGGCTCCGCCGGGCTAGCACTGGGAGGTGCTTCCTAGAGGGGCGCGCCGCTTGATGAGGAACCCGGCCCCGGGTCCCGTCGTCGACCCTGATCTCCTTTGGTGGCGTTCGCGTGGGCCACTTTCGGTGCGGAGGGAGCCGGCCCCGCCGGAGGTGGTACGTCGCCGTGTCAGGGAGGAGGATGAGCACGTCCATCGCTACATGGTTGAGTTAGAGGGCGGCAGGTTCTCCAATACCTGGCAGGTTCTTCAGGGATCTCACTTGAGCTATGATCCTGTGAGGGTTCCTTCTCTTTGGGTGTCCACCGCCCGCGCCGCAGGAACCGCGAGTGGCCTAGATTCTTCTGTAGTATTCGATCTTTATTAGCTACCTAGCCAATGATGTATTCGATATATAATATTCGAGACGATGTATTCGCGATTATATATTATTCGAGACGATGTATTCGAGATTATATCTATTATTCGAGACGATGTATTCGAGATTATATCTATTATTCGAGACGATGTAATTTGAATACTAAATTGTTTTATATTTCTTTTGGATTAGTTAAGTAAAAGCTATGGCGGACAATACCGGCAGAGAGGGAGAAGAGACCCTGTTCGATATCATACGCCATCCTCGCGGGCCAAATGATGATCAGAATGAAGAAGATTATGACGGCTCTGAATTTCTAAACAACACCGGGGAGGGTGATATGATATTCGATCACGACGACTGAATTGATGAAGTCATGAACTATGATTATGATGATGACGAAGAAAATGTTGATCTTGAAACAACAAAGACCGGCAAGGTATATATATTTATATAAGCAGGCATCTAGTGATCATCACATGTTTTAAATGACTTGAAGATATATTAACGAATTGATCTTTCTTCTTTCAGCCATCCGGATCGAGCAAATCTTCAGGCAACAAGAAACGAGGCCCGAACAAAAAGTTGAAGGAGGGCGTAAAGTACAATATCGAGGCCATCAAACCTAATGGCGAACAATTAGCGCCTAAGAAGATTGCGAACATGTTCATTCGTCAGTGCAGAGTTCTTGTGAAGGACCAAGTCCCGATCTCCCTTCAAGCATGGAGAGAGCCAGCAAAGCCACGTCTAGATGTTACTTTTGTCGATGACAGACAAAAAGGTCTGCTTTGGGAAACTCTCATGGAACATTTCACCCTACCAGATCATTTCACAGATGCAGATGTGGAGAAAGTCAAGGGCGCTGCTCTTAGGAAGATGGCGGTTGCATTCAACAACCACAAGAATCGTGTATGGGACAAGTACGTCAAGGGAGGAAGGAAGACTCAAGTATTCGTGGGAACACTAGAGAAGCAGAGTGCTCATTGGGACGATTTTGTGAAATTCAAGGATTCGGAATTAGCTAAGGAACGGTCGAGAATAAACAAGAAGAATGCCGAAAAAAGGATAAGTTCCATAAGCTGGGGCCAGGTGGCTACGCGGTGGCAATGCCTAAGTGGGCTAAGTCTGAGAAAGAGATGGAGGATGCAGGTGTCACTCCGGTTACTAGGAGCTGGCCCCCCAGGTGCAGGACTTGGTTCTATGCGCATGGGGGGGAGTTGGACCCGAAGACAGGCAAAGTTTCGCCGAAGGCATGTTTGAATGGAGCCGACGATAAGCTACTTGTTGCAATAGAAGAGGCTCGATCGGGGGTGTTCCAGCCCAACAGAGAGAACGACGAGCTTACGCGTGCCCTGGGAAATCCTGAACGCCCGGGAAGAACAGGAGGCAAGGACGCTATTCCGTGGTATGAGGGGTTTTCGGACTGGAACGCCGACTACAGAACCCGTGTGAGAAAGAAGATTGCGGAGGAGAAGAAGAGTAAGATGGAGGAGGAGCAGAGGAAGCTGCACTATGAACGCCTTCAAGGCCTAGAATCAACGCACGCGGACTTGGCAGTCAAATTCCAGCGGCAGCAGGAGCACATCGACTCACTTAGCCAGCAAAGGGGGTCTCAGCAGCTGCAGCAGCTAGCGGTTGATCCAGCATTGGATAGCACCGCCCCATCCATGTTGAGAAGCAGCATGGGTTCCACCTCGGGCGACGCAATGCTGGATAGATACCCCGTGGATGACATCATGGAGAACACTAACTGCGAGCTACACTTCAAAATGAAGAACATATCCATGAAGGTGGCGGACGTCATTGCTTTTACAAATCCCCTTGAGGCAACCTTCCATTGCAACCTGATTCCAGCGGGCTATGCTCGTGTCTTGGTTGATGAGGTGGTGGACCCATATTCGGGGCTACAGCTTGAGATTCCTGGAGGTGACAACGAGCACACATTGGGAGAGGCCATACATCGTATCATCCTATGGAGAAAGGATTGCATCGTCTTTCGAAGGCCACCGACACCGCGTCACCCGACTCCTCGTCGAAGTCTGCCACCGAGTCAGCAAATTCCCGCTCCTCCAAGTCCACCAACGCGTGAGGCCACTCCTCCTCCAAGTCCGGCAAAGTGTCAGGCCACTCCTCCTCCAAGTCCGACACAGCGTCAGACGTCCACTCCTCCTCCAAGTCCGACACAACTTCAGGCCACTCCTCCTCCAAGTCCGGCACAGCTTCAGGCCACTCCTCCTCGTCCAACTCAGCCACGTCAGCCGTCTCCGCCGCCTCAGCAATCACGGAAGAGAGCCGCCACAGCTATAGTGCGTAGCGGTACAACTCGAGGTAGTACGGGAGGTACAGGCGGAGGCAAGCGATTTCAATATGGTCCAAGCAGCCTCGCGCCTCTTCCACAGAGGCCTTACGACAAGTCCGAGGAGGAAAATGCAACCATATCTAAGGCCGAGGTGGAAGCCCATTTTGCACCAAAACCGCCACCGCTGCCAAAGGAGAAAGTGCCTGAGGAAAAGATTGACCACTTCATTCGTATGGCTACACCACCAGCTCCCAAGCCTGTTGACACAGACTATGAGCGCTACCTCAAGAAGTTAAATCAAGCACGTCTATAGAAAGAGGCGAGCTCGAGCTCGAGCAAATCAGCTGGCAAAAAATGCGGTAAAACCGTTCCCCAGCTGGAACAGGCGGCACAATCAATCCCCCCCGCTTGTTGTGCCAACAACACATAAGAGTACATGCGCCCAATATTATTGTGGGCAAACCGTTAACGTTCCCCAGCTGGTCGATGTGGTAATAACCGAGGAGCATATAAGGCAGGATGAAATCCTCAAGATCACTGTTGGACAACTCCTCGAGATCGAGCCCATGCCTCTGCTTACAGAGGAGGAAATAAAACGGAAATATGTCCGGGGCCAACCTGTGGTCGAGCCAGACGAGGTTAAGAAGCTCCCAACGAGAATGTATGAATTGCATCAATGGTACATGAACATTACCAAGATTTCCAATCGAGAGTCCCTTATGGTGGATGTCAAGAAGGATCATTACTACCATGAGAAAGCTGTGGCCGTTGAGTATTCTGAACTATTTCAGTTATACAATCAAGACGCACTCGACAAATCTATCGTCAGTTGCTATTGTCTGTAAGTGATTTTTTTCTGTAATTTATGTCTCAAGCTAGCTGTAGTGATCCTTTTGATCAATCATTACCTTTAATTATCCTCACTATATTGTTTTCTGTGGTATTATGCAGGATGAAGATGTATGAAATGAAAAAAGGTGGACACTATGGCATTGGGTTCATTGACCCAAACACCGTTAATCAATACACATGGAAATTAGATGCATATCATGAAAAAAGTGTAGAGGACAGCATGCTAGAGTTCTTCAAACGCCTCAATACCAATGAAGATATACTACTTCCTAACAACTTCCAGTGAGTCACACTGTCTTGTACTACAAATCCTCTGTTTTTGCCTACTAGCTAGCTACATGTTATTGCTTACATATGCCCTCTTAATTAAGACATGCAAACGTGTGTGCATGCAGATTTCACTGAATCTTGTGTATCATTAAAGTTGACGCCGGAACAGTTGAAATACTGGACTCACTACTAAAAAAAACTGACTACAACATCTTGTATGGGATAGTCAACAGGTAATTTCAATCATTATTAACTATATATCTCGGCCTATTTAGTTCGTCATTTCCTGATATGAACTATTTAATAACCCCTTTATTCATTTTCTTTGTCGGCGGATAGGGCTTGGGCAAGGTTCATCAGCGTCACTCTAGGCCAATGGAAACGAAAGCTGAAATGGTTTCGACCCAAGGTAAGTAATTAAGTAGTACTAGCTCGCTAGCTGCCATCTCTTTAATTATCATGCTTGATTAATTATTATCTAATCAAATTCCATTCTCGTAAAGGCCCTTGAGCAGGCGCAGGGGACTGATTTGTGTGCATACTGCATTTGCGAGAACATTCGCATGATGGCGTCCGAAAGGAGCAGATGTCAAAGACAGGAATGGGTACGTTTGTCAGAACACTATTCACAATTTTTACACCATTATCGATATCTAGTCACACAACTAATACACATGCATATTGATCTCCTTCTTAACAGTTCACAGAGGTGCAGGAGAAGCTCCTGCCAACGGAGCGCGTACAAGCACTTCAAGAGGAAATAGCGGGATTTTTGCTCGACCAGGTCATAGATCCGAACAGAGAATACCATTACCCGCTACCGCCCCCATGAACCACTTCCAAATGTCATCGTGCTCCGAAGGCACCAATTAGGCTAATGCCACTAGCTCCGAAGGCAACATGTAGGAGAAATTGTATACAGCTAGCTAATTGTATATATATACATGTGTGTATGTGTGAATTAATATGGTGGTTTGTGAGACATTTGATGATATATATATGATCGATTCTACTAGAAATTATATTTATATATATATATGTATGTATGTATATATATATGTATATATATATATATATGTGTGTGTATATATATATATATGCATAACGTGTACAATGTGTAGTATCGTAAAATACCAGCAAACGAAAAAGAATTAAATGGAAAACACAAAATTAAATGAAAAAGAAATCATAAACCCAAACCCCTCCCCCCCAACCTTTTAATACCGGTTGGTGTCACCAACCGGTACTAAAGGGGTCCCTGCCCCCTGAGCTGGCTCGTGCCACGTGGTTGCCCTTTAGCACCGGTTCGTGTTGAACTGGTACTAAAGGGGGGGCCTTTAGTGGCCACACTTTAGTGCCGGTTACCGAACCAGCACTAAAGGGCCTTACGAACCGGTGCTATTGCCCAGTTCTGCACTAGTGATCTACCATCCATATTGCACTTGTATCACCATCTCTTCGCTGAACTAGTGCACCTATACAATTTACCATTGTATTGGGTGTGTTGGGGACACAAGAGACTCTTTGTTATTTGGTTGCAGGGTTGCTTGGGAGAGACCATCTTCATCCTACGCCTCCTACGGATTGATAAACCTTAGGTCATCCACTTGAGGGAAATTTGCTACTGTCCTACAAACCTCTGCACTTGGAGGCCCAACAACGTCTACAAGAAGAAGGTTGTGTAGTAGACATCACCGGCGCGCGCGCGATCAAGAGGAAGGTGCGCGCGGCGGCGAGGGCGGGGACGGGCGCGCACTACGGGGGCGGCGACGTTGACGTGGACGGGGACAGCGACGGGCGCGCGCGACAGGGGCGGTGACGGCTGATGAAGCTATGTACCTAGGGTAGGGTCATGGACCTGTCCTAACAGCCCTACCCAAGGACAGCCCTAGAAGAGATCACCTTTCAATTGACTTGGAGGTGTTCCACTCGACAGATTCAAAGACACTCGACCACGAAGCAATCACTCAACTAAGATCCAACCACTCGACTGCCAGGAGATCTAAAAGTCGCTCTGCACGCAAATGGTCGGTCATTAAGTAGCTTTTTTGGTCATCATAGCTCTTTATTAGAGGCGTTACCAGTAATGCCCAGCCTTAATGTACTTTAAACCCTGCATAATTGAGGGCCGGAGGGGTCTGGCGAACTCTATATAAGCCACCCCCTCCTCAGTGTAAAGGGTTCGCACCCCTGTAACTCATACACACATAATCCAGTCGACCGCCTCCGGGCTCCGAGACGTAGGGCTGTTACTTCCTCCGAGAAGGGCCAGAACTCGTAAACCTTGTGTGCTTACAACTACTCCATAGCTAAGATCTAGCCTCTCCATACATACCCCCCTACATTACTGTCAGAGTTAGAACCACGACAGTTGGCGCCCACCGTGGGGCAGGAGTCTTAGCGCCTAGTTGGAGAAGTTGTGATTTTTCCGATCCCTTGATCATGGTTTCAGGCGGAGTTTTGGTGGAGGGCTGCGAGATCCGTCTCGGCACGCTCACGTTCATCGCCGACGATTCCGCTTGGCTTCAGGAAGCTCCACTTGACGTCGACGCGCTCCCCGTCCACGGGGCGACGCACTTTCGCGCATGCGTCCGTGGTGTCCTCCTGCGACAGTCGTCGACCCAGTATTGGACGACTCTTGTGGCGTCCTCCCTCCCTGTCTCCCGCCGGCGCAAGCGCTCCGGTTGGTCGAGGCTTCAGCGGTGGGTGAGGCATGTAGTGGCCCGCCAGTCGGCCACCCCTCAAGTCGCGGCCATCGAGCCCGACGAATCTCTCTACGGCTTGTTCGACCTGTCGACTGGCTCCGTAGAGACCGCATCCGAGTGCGACAGCAGTGATCCGGCGGCAGAGGTTCTAATGGTCGATGGACCGCGCAGTCCTCCTGGTTTTCCCCGCACCGACGGAGGCGCAGATGGGGGCGACCCATCGCATCCCCATGAAGAATATCTCCCCGAGTCTCTCACGTCGCTGCAGAGAGAAAAACTTCGTCGCCGGAACATGGACGCACTTCACACTACTATCGTTGGAGAAACCCCCGAGGCCCGTGCCTTGGAGGACGTGCGCTTGGCCAACTTGGTTGAGCGCACTCGACTGGAGAACCTCCAGCGAGCACTCGACGAGCGAGCACGTCAATGGGTTCCAGAATCCAGTCGACGCCAGCTCTTTCCACCCCCGCATGTATATCGAACTCCGATTCAGAATTTAGCAGCTGCAGCCCGTATAGCAGAATCGATTCAGCCCTCCCAGTCAGAGGCTGGCAGAGGCCTGTTGCAGATCAGAGCGTTACTCCGGGCAGCAGGAGACCAGAATTCCGTTGTTTCTCAGTCGCGGAACAGGATCCATAGTCGATCCATTGCTGCAGACACAGTCCAGTCGGCTCACAGCCCAAGATCGCCCCCGAGGCGTGAGGGACGTGGAGACCGACGTGATCAACACAGGAACTGTGAGCAGTATGATCACCGATTCGATTGTGACAATCGACGTCGAGTGCCCACCCCTCCCCCGAGGAGTGGATCATATGTGCCTCGACAGCAGGATGACAAACGCCCTCATAGTGTTGGGCGGAGGATTCCAGTCGACCCCAGAGAACCAGGCTTTGATGCGAGATCCATTCTCGTTCAAGGTTTGGTCGATAGGAACAGAGCTCACCGAGAAGGTCACGACAGAGATGCGCCCACCAGTAGCAGAGTACATGTTTCAGGGCCAGAGTGTTTTAGTCTAGCCATCAGAGCCGCTGTGATTCCTCCCAACTTCAAGTTGGCGACTGGAGTTAGTAAGTTCACCGGTGAGTCCAAGCCCGATACTTGGCTCGAAGACTACCGAGTGGCTGTCCAGATTGGCGGTGGCAATGATGAGGTAGCCATGAAGCACCTGCCTCTCATGTTAGAGGGCTCGGCCAGAGCGTGGCTGAATCAGTTAGCACCCAGCAGCATTTACACTTGGGAAGATCTCGCCCGAGTGTTTGTCACAACATTTGAAGGAACATGCAAGCGACCAGCAGGTCTTACGGAGCTGCGGTCTTGCGTGCAGAAGCCGAATGAAACTCTGAGGGATTACGTCCAGAGATGGATCCCGTTGCATCACACAGTTGAAAATGTACCAGATCATCAAGCAGTTTGTGCCTTTAAGGAAGGCGTCAAGTACAGAGAATTGAATCTGAAATTCGGTCGAACCGGAGAGATGTCTCTGAATCGGATGATGGAGATTGCCACAAGTACGCTAATGGTGAAGATGAGGATCGACTCCGGAGTGGCAGGCACAAGTCAGTCACCCAGGAAACCGGAGGAGGAAATTCCAATCGGAAACAGAAGCGGAAAGCTGAGCCAGCTGCTCCTGGGGAAGCCCTGGCTGTAACCCAAGGAAAGTTTAAGGGGAAACCCAAAGGACCTTGGAACCCCAAGAAAGTTAAAGACCAAGACGGAAATGATGAGTTGGATCTGCCGTGTCACATCCACACCAAGAAAGATGAAGAGGGTAAACTCATTTACTCGAAACATACCACACGACAGTGTCGGCTCTTGGTCCAGCAGTTCCAGGGCAAACAACCCAAAGATAAGGAAAAGGAGTCAGATAAAGTTTAGGACAAAGAAGATAGTGACGATGGATACCCCCAGGTCAATTCCACCATGATGATTTTTGCTGATGTTAAAAGAAAAAGTCGACTGAAAGTTATCAACCGTGAGGTGAATATGGTTGCTCCGGCGACACCCAGTTATTTGAAGTGGTCTCAGACTGCCATCACATTCGACCAGTCCGATCATCCAACGCACATTGCCACCCCTGGGAGGCAAGCTTTGGTGGTCGACCGAGTTGTCGAAGGCACTCGACTGACCAAAGTCCTGATGGATGGTGGCAGCGGTTTGAACATACTGTATGCAGAGACGTTGAAAGGGATGGGCATTCCGATGTCCAGGCTCAGTTCCAGCAACATGAGTTTCCACGGAGTCATTCCTAGGAAGAAGGCTGAGTCACTCGGCCAAATTGCTCTCGATGTGGTTTTCGGTGATTCCAATAATTACCGCAAAGAAAAGTTGACATTCGAGGTTTTGGATTTTCAGAGTCTTATCACGCCATTTTGGGCAGGCCAGCTTATGCACGCTTCATGGCTCGACCATGTTATGTGTATCTCAAATTGAAGATGCCTGGTCCCAAAGGTGTGATCACTGTTACGGGCAATCGGAAAAAGGCAGAAGAGTGTTTTCAGAAAGGCTCAAAGATTGTTGATGCTCAGATGGCGGTGGTGGAGCTGCAGGAATACCAGAAGACTGCAGACCCGAGTGATTTGTTGCGAGCCAAGAAGCCCGCTACCGAATCAGCTTTTCAGTCGTTCGGTGAAAAAAAGCCGGTCCACATTCACCCGACTGACCCCAGCGCTGCTCCGACTCATATTTCAACAACACTCGACTCCAAATAGGAAGAAGCGCTCATACAGTTCCTCCGTGAGAACTAGGACATCTTCACTTGGAAGCCTTCTAACATACCAGGTGTTCCCAGGGGGCTGGCTGAGCACCGCCTACGAGTTGACCCAAAAGTGAAACCTATCAAAGAACATCTCCGACGGCCCGCCGTCCAGAAGAGAAAGGATATTGGCGAGGAGGTAGCTCGGCTCTTAGCAGCGGAGTTCATACGAGAGATTTACCACTCCGAGTGGCTCGCCAACGTGGTCATGGTCCCCAAGAAGGACAAGTCACTTCGCATGTGCATTGACTTTAAGCATATCAATTGGGGCTGCCCAAAAGATCATTTTCCTCTCCCCCACATTGACCAGATAGTTGACTCGTCTGCGGGGTGTGAGCGATTGTCTTTTTAGACGCCTATTCCGGGTACCATCAGATCCGTCTATACGGGCCCGATGAGATCAAAACAACTTTCATCACTCCATTCGGGTGCTTCTGTTATGTAACCATGCCATTCGGCCTCAAGAATGCCGGAGCCACGTTCATGAGGATGATTCAGAAGTGTTTGCTCACTCAAATCAGTCGGAATGTGGAAGCATACATGGATGATATCGTGGTCAAGTCACGGAAAGGTTCCGACCTGCTGACTGACCTTGCTGAAACCTTTGCCAACCTCAGGAGGTATGATATCAAGCTTAATCCATCAAAGTGCACGTTCGGAGTTCCAGGTGGAAAGTTACTCGGTTTTCTCGTTTCCGAACGGGGAATCGACGCCAATCCAGAAAAGGTTGGAATTATACTCCAGATGAAACGTCCTGTGCACGTGCACGACGTCCAGAAGCTTACAGGTTGCTTGGCCGCTTTAAGTCGATTCATCTCTCGTCTCGGTGAAAAGGCATTGCCTCTTTACCGACTGATGAAGAAGTCAGACAAGTTCGAGTGGACTCCAGAAGCTCATGCAGCGTTCGCAGAGCTCAAAGCTCTGCTCTCCACCCAGCCGGTGCTTGCTGCCCCAATCAGCAAAGAGCCTTTGCTGCTTTACATTGCAGCCACAGGACAAGTCGTCAGTACAGTACTTACGGTCGAGCGGGAAGAAGAAGGAAAGGCCTTCAAAGTTCAACGCCCAGTATATTATATTTCTGAAGTTTTGACTCCATCAAATCAAAGATATCCTCATTACCAGAATCTTGTATATGGGATTTATATGACCACGAAGAAGGTTGCACATTACTTCTCTGACCATTCCATCACAGTCGTCAGCGACGCTCCATTGTCAGAGATTTTGCACAACAAAGATGCTTTTGTGGTTGTTGCTAGTGATTGTTGTTGCTTTTGTTTGCATAAGAAATCCCCCAGTGGGTGGCTTAGCTGCGAATCCGTTTCGCCTAAGTTTGCAAAAAATCCTGCCGAGTGGTGAACCAGCCTCCCCCTCGGGGGCTTAGCTGCGAACCCGTTTCGCCTAAGTGTTCTAAAATCCTACCGAGTGGAGAGCAAACCTCCCACTCGGGGGCTTAGCTGCAGTCCTGTACTCGCCTAAGTTTCAGAAAATCCTACCGAGTGGAGAGCAAAACCTCCCACTCGGGGGCTTAGCTGCAGTCCTGTACTCGCCTAAGTTTCAAAAAAAATCCTACCGAGTGGAGAGCAAACCTCCCACTTGGGGGCTTAGCTGCAGTCCTGTACTCGCCTACGTTTTAGAAAATCCTACCGAGTGGAGAGCAAAACCTCCCACTCGGGGGCTTAGCTGCAGTCCAGTACTCGCATAAGTGTTTGAAATCCTACCGAGTGGAGAGCAAATCTCCCAGTCGGGGGCTTAGCTGCAGTCATGTACTCGCCTAATTTCAAAAAAATCCTACCGAGTGGAGAGCAAACCTCCCACTCGGGGGCTTAGCTGCAGTCTAGTACTCGCCTAAGTGTTTGAAATCCTACCAAGTGGAGAGCAAACCTCCCACTCGAGGGCTTAGCTGCAGTCCTATACTCGCCTAAGTTTCAGAAAATCCTCTCGAGTGGAGAGCAAACCTCCCACTCGGGGGCTTAGCTGCAGTCCTGTACTCGCCTAAGTTTCAAAAAAATCCTACCGAGTGGAGAGCAAACCTCCCACTCGGGGGCTTAGCTGCAGTCCAGTACTCGCCTAAGTGTTTGAAATCCTACCGAGTGGAGAGCAAACCTCCCACTCGGGGGCTTAGTTGCAGTCCTGTACTCGCCTAAGTTTCAGAAAATCCTACCGAGTGGAGAGCAAACCTCCCACTCGGGGGCTTAGCTGCAGTCCTGTACTCGCCTAAGTTTCAAAAAAATCCTACCGAGTGGAGAGCAAACCTCCCACTCGGGGGCTTAGCTGCAGTCCTGTACTCGCCTAAGTTTCAAAAAAATCCTACCGAGTGGAGAGCAAACCTCCCACTCGGGGGCTTAGCTGCAGTCCTGTACTCGCCTAAGTTTCAGAAAATCCTACCGAGTGGAGAGCAAAACTCCCACTCGGGGGCTTAGTTGCAGTCCTGTACTCTCCTAAGTTTCAAAAAAATCCTACCGAGTGGAGAGCAAACCTCCCACTCGGGGGCTTAGCTGCAGTCATGTACTCGCCTGAGTTTCAGAAAATCCTACCGAGTGGAGAGCAAACCTCCCACTCGGGGGCTTAGCTGCAGTCTAGTACTCGCCTAAGTGTTTGAAATCCTACCGAGTGGAGAACAAACCTCCCGCTCGGGGGGCTTAGCTGCAGTCCTGTACTCGCCTAAGTTTCAAAATATCCTATCGAGTAGAGAGCAAACCTCCCACTCGGGGGCTTAGCTGCAGTCCAGTACTCGCCTAAGTGTTTAAAATCCTACCGAGTGGAGAGCAAACCTCCCACTCAGGGGCTTAGCTGCAGTCCAGTACTCGCCTAAGTGTTTGAAATCCTACCGAGTGGAGAGCAAACCTCCCACTCGGGAGCTTAGCTGCAGTCCAGTACTCGCCTAAGTGTTTAAAATCCTACCGAGTGGAGAGCAAACCTCCCACTCGGGGCTTAGCTGCAGTCCAGTACTCGCCTAAGTACGGAACACGTCCCAATCCGCAAGGACGACGAGGTGGAAGTCGACTGCTACCTTCTCCTTCGGAGCTGCACCACAGATACAAAGTTTTTTCGAGTGAGGAACGGGTTCCACTTGACAGATACTTCATGAAGATATTCAATGATAAACCAAGTTCAGATAAATCCTAAAGGTCCCAGACCACAGATCAAAGTACTCGAGCATTCAGCCCGAAAGAGTTTAACGGATACAAAATCCACTCGGCATTCCGAGGCAACTTTAAAGTGAAGCATAGAAGTTTTATTCCTCATGCGGAGGACTGGAAGGGGCGACGAACTGGTCCAAGTCAATCCCGTCAGCAATTCGAGTGGCAGCAGCAATAAAGGTCTCCATGAAGGCTTGAAAATTGTGCTTCCTGGTGTTGGCAACTTGGATAGCAGCCAGCTTTTCCTCTCGCGCCTCCTTGCAGTGAACGCGGACCAGGGACAGAGCGACGTCAGCACCACACCTGGCTGAAGATTTCTTCCATTCCGTCACTCGACCTGGAACTTCATTCAGTCGAGTCATCAGGGACTCGAGGTCATTTTGAAGCGTCGCTCCAGGCCAGAGCGACGTGTCGATCCGCGACATAGCAACCTTCAGTTGAGCAAGGTAATCAACCACGCCAGCAACACGAGACTCCAGTCGGAGCACGTTCATAGCAGCCTCATCCTTCACTGGAGAATTAATGGGGTCCAAGCCTGTCTCCACTCGACTGGTCTCTTCTTCGAAGTTCTGACAGAATTCTGTAAACACAATTCAAAGATAAGTCAGTAGCTCTACATGGGGTTGACGACAACAAGTCAGTCGGGTAGGAGTGATTACCCTCAAGCATGATGAATAACTTCTCGGCGAGTGCTCCAAGATAAGCCTCCAGATCGTTCTTCTTCCCGTCCAGTTCGCTTGCCTTGTCACTCAGAGCTATCTTATCGTTCTTCTGACGGATGACTTCTTGGTTGGACGCATTGAGAGCGGTTTTCAGTCTGGATTTCTCTTCTTCAAGGTTACCGACTGAAGCCAGCTTTTCTTCCGCAAGCTTCATTTTGTCCAAGGTCGTCTTCTGTGCTTCAGCAAGGTCACGATCTTTCTTCTTCAGAGCCTCCTCCATTTTATCTGTGAAATGTCAAGTGAGATCAACATCAAGAATGAGGAGAAAAGAAACGGACAGTCGTCAAATGCTCACCAGCCATACCTTTTGCTTCGTCTCTCGCGTTCTGCAAGTTTTCTTGGGCAAGCTTCAAGTCAAGGTTGAGCTGGATCTGTTTGTTTTCCAATTCGGTGTAGCGAGCCACAAGCTCGCAAGATTTCTGCGAATAATCAGTCGACAGATGTCAAAGGTAGGTTGCTTTCGAGCAACTAAGAGAAAAGTTACGACGGTCCTAAAAGATCACAGCCGAATCAAAAATATTCGACAGTAATCTTGGGGACTACACCCAGTGGGTGCACTCAGCGTGCCCCCACTGGTTTGTTCAAAAAAAAGTCGACTACCCATAGTCGACCATGTCCAGTGGGTGCTCTCAGCGTGCCCCCACTAGTTCCAAGATTCCATTCGACATGGCCTGACCAGACCGAATGAAGAAGTTGGAATAAAGCAACATAATATAAAGACTACAGTCGACTGCACCAGCAGTCCACCGTAGTATCGGGGAATACACCCAGTGGGTGCACTCAGCATGCCCCCACTAGTCCAAAAAATTCAATCGACACACCCAGTGGCTGTACAGATACAAAGATCTTCGGAAAAGAGAGTCTTCAGATAGCATATCCTAACAGAACAAGCGGTGCTCGACTGACCTGGACATTGCTCTGAAGGGCTGAACTCGCGTCATAAGCTGCTTGGCTGGCTTCCCGGACCACCTTCACTTGCTCCATCATGATTCCCGTCTGGCGTATAGCCTCCTTAGCGGCACCCACTTGATCCTTAGGGACGTGGTGTGTGGCAAAAAGCGAAGGCAGGTCTGCAGTCGACGATGAAGGCCGGACACTCGTTAGAGGCACAACGAAGGACACAGAAGTCCGAGTGGTATTACCACCCTCCTGAACTAAGGCCTCGGGCGCTGATGTGGTTTGTGGGGTCTTGCCAGTCGACGCCTTCCTATTCCTTCTCGCCCTCAGCAGCACTTCGTCATCATCATCTGGGAGGTCAATGACATGAGGAGGAGCTATAAGAAAAATCCAAAGTTAAAAATGAAAAACCCAATCGACCGGAAGAGACCGTCAGTCGACTAAAAGCGGAACATCAGAAATTATACTGGGGTTGGAGGTAACAGCATCTTCCATCTCCTGGTCATCGTCCTTGGCAGAAATCTCATAGGTAGCAGCACTGCAAGTTTCGAAAGCCAGTCGGTTTATTCAATGAATCGACCAAGAGTCTGTCCATGTTCAACAAAAGAAAACAAGTTCTATTTTTACCCGGGAATGGTGGGAACAGTCATCTTCATCTTAGGCAGGGCCTTTTGTGGTTTTGACGGCGCCGCTCGTGGATGCTTGGGAGCTTTTTCTGCCGGTACTGGGGAAGAAGTCCGAGGGCGTTTCGACGACTGCCCAACAGGCACAGTCGCCTTACCACGTTCGTGCGAAGGATCGTGTGTCAGCTTGGATCGCCTCTCCGAGCGGGGAGGTTCAACCTCTTCCTCCTCCTCTTCATTGGAGTCGTCGTCATCATCCCCCTCCCCTTCACCGTCAGATTGTCACTCCTCTCCACTTTCGCCGCCGCTCGCCTCCCCCTCCTCAGCCTGCTCCTGTGCTCCATTGGGCATCGAGTACATCTCAGTAATAGCCTGGAAGACAGCAAACAAGACAAAATTCAATCGACTGATTCAAAGAGAACAAAATGAAGAAAGCAAGGTTACAGTCAGAGATGCAAGATCAGACCTTGTCTACTTCGTATGATTGGTCGAGTGGAGGAATCCTCCTGGCTCTTCGGGGGTTGTCCTTGTTCCCTGTGATACTCGACAGCCACCCTTCCAGCATCTCGTCAGTGACCTCCTCCGGATGAATCCGAGTGGTGTCTTCGAGACCCGAATACATCCACATCGGGTGGTCACGAGCTTGGAGCGGTTGGATACGCCTCCGGAGGAAGACTTCTAACAAATCCATGCCGGTCACCCCATCGCGACAAGCTGAACCACTCGACCGACCAGCACTTTGACTTGCGCATTTTCTTCTGGCGTCACTTTCAGAGAGGAAGGTTTTTCTGCTCGGTTTAGGGAGAAAGGGGGAAGCCCAATCGACTGTCCTGGGGTCACCTAGTTCTTACAGTAGAACCAGGTTGACTGCCACCCGCGGACCGACTCGGGAAAAGTGATGGACGAAAAAGAGCTTTTTCCTCTCATTTGGATCGCTAGACCCCCGCACAACTGAATCACTTGCGTCCTTTCATCACTCGACTTGGATTTCTTAACCGACTGAGAACGACAAGTGAAAATGTGCTTGAAGAGCCCCCAATGGGGGCGGCAACCCAAGAAATTCTCGCACAAGGAAACAAAGGCAACAAGGTACACAATGGAATTTGTAGTAAAGTGATGGAGCTGCGCTCCGAAGAAGTTCAAGAAGCTCCGGAAGAAAGAATGAGGAGGCAGAGAGAATCCGCGATCGATGTGGGTAGTGAGGAGGACGCACTCACCCTCACGAGGCTGGGGTTCGATCTCGCTCCCTAGGAGACGCGCAGATTCATGGGGAATGAATCCCCCCTCAGCCAGATCATCAAAGTCATCTTGCCGAATCGCCGAAGGCATCCAATCGCCCTGGATCCAGTCCTTGGGCAGAGCGGACCTCGAAGAAGATCCACCCCGACCGGACTTCTTTGCCTTCCCCTGCGCCGTCGCCTTCTTCGCGCGCTCCAGAGCCGCCGTCTTCTCCTTCACCATTGTCGCGGACGAAGCTCGAACGGGCAGGCAGCACCGAGGCGAGAGCGGAGGTGGCGGAAGATTTTGCGAAGGAAGGGGAAAAGTGAAGGCGCACTGTTCAAAAGCCCTGGGCCGACAGCTTATATGGGGTCGCTTCCGAGTGACTGACCTGTAGGCCCGGGCAATCCTGCCAAATCCCGCAACAGTCACGTGCGTGATACATGGCAAAAAAGTTCGTGCGGAGATCGAGGAGGCTCCATTCTATCCCATCCGATTACTACGGCCGCCTCCGTCCCGCGCGCTTCCCGAAATTCGAATCCCGTGAAATCCGCGGGCTGCAGAACAACTCGTCAGATGGAGGATCTCTCCCACGCAACCACTCGGGGTCTTCAAGTAAAAGGATTCACTCAACTAAAGCAAACTAAGAATGGATCAAGGCGACTGAAAGAAGTTGATGACATCATCCGTGACAATTGATCCAAAACAAGACGTTCTCATAGCACGAAGAATGGGTCGGAAGGATTCCCAACTCCTTCCCCACTCAAACCTCGATCCATTCGGGGGCTAATGATGAAGCTATGTACCTAGGGTAGGGTCATGGACCTGTCCTAACTGCCCTACCCAAGGACATCCCTAGAAGAGATCACCTTTCAATCGACTTGGAGGTGTTCCACTTGACAGATTCAAAGACACTCGACCATGAAGCAATCACTCGACTAAGATCCAACCACTCGACTGCCAGGAGATCTAAAAGTCGCTCCACACGCAAACGGTCGGTCATTAAGTAGCTTTTTTGGTCATCATAGCTCTTTATTAGAGGCGTTACCAGTAACGCCCAGCCTTAATGTACTTTAAACCCTGCATAACTGAGGGCCGGAGGGGTCTGGCGAACTCTATATAAGCCACCCCCTTATCAGTGTAAGGGGTTCGCACCCCTGTAACTCATACACACATAATCCAGTCGACCGCCTCCGGGCTCCGAGACGTAGGGCTGTTACTTCCTTCGAGAAGGGCCAGAACTCGTAAACCTCATGTGCTTACAACTACTCCATAGCTAAGATCTAGCCTCTCCATACATACCCCCTACATTACTGTCAGAGTTAGAACCACGAAAACGGTGACGGGCGCGATGAAGAAGAAGAAGAAACTAACTGAAATTTTCTTAAGTGTTGTATATATAGAAGAGGCCTTTAGTACCGGTTGAAGCCACAAACCGGTACTAAAGGTCAAATTTGGCAGGCCAAGCGGCGGGAAGCGCACCCTCTTTAGTACCGGGTAGTGGGGGTGCGCTCCTATCCCGCGGTGCACGAAGTTTAGTCCCACCTTGCCGAGCGAAGGGCAGCCGCACTGGTTTACGCGGCTGCTCCTAAGAGATCCTCTCTAAAGCAGGCTCTGGGCCTAACTTTGCAGCGCTGCCCTGTGAGCCTGCTGGGCCTTATGGGCCTGCATAACCACGCCCAAGGCCGAGGAGGCCCACTTGGCTGCGCGCAAATATTTTTTATATAGTTTTTCATTTTCTGCTTTATTTATTTTCTTATATTTATTTCTGATTAGTTTTTTGCTGTATTTAGAGTTTCTTTGTGAATATTTTTTCTTTAGGTACAAAAAGTTTGAATAGTTTAAATTTGAATTATTTGAAATTTGTGTGAATCTCTAGTTTGTGAATAACTTAACTTTAAAAATAGATTTTTCAGTGATTTTTTTCTTATGTTTTTATATTAGTGTATTTTATCATTATATTCAAATTGGTAATATGTCTGGAGTTGTAATAAGTTTAAAAAAATGAAGTGCCGGTGTAACAGATGAGTTTTCGTTCGAAACTCAGATATTTCGAAAGAGATTGTCCAGTTTGTACACGAAGTACATCCAGTTTTTGCCATAACCCTCTCTATTTTTTTGCACATGCTATATGGGTGAAATGATGACACCATGTCAAGTTTCAACCTTTTCAGAGTTGATTTTGTAGTGCTTTTTAATTTCATGGTTATTAACCTCTCTAAACAAATCAGTAAATGAATGAAAAATAGCAAATTATGTCAGAAATGGTTGAAAGTTTATGAAGTGGCTTTGAATGGTGCATACTGAACGCAAAAAAAGTCCACAGTGGTAATAAGTTATTAAAATTTTGAAGTGTCGGTGTAACAGATGAGTTTTCGTCCAAAACTCTGATACTTCAAAAGAGATTGTCTAGTTTGTACACGAAGTGCATCCAGTTTTTGCCGTAACCCTCTCTACGTTTTTGCACATGCTATGTGGGTGAAATGATGATACCATGCCAAGTTTCAACCTTTTCAAAGTTCATTTTATAGTGCTTTTCAATTCACGGTCATTTAGCTCTCTAAACAAATCAGTAAATGAATGAAAAATAGCAAATTATGTTAGAAAGGGTTGAAAGTTGATGACGTGGCTTTGAATGGTGCATACTGAACGCAAAAATGTCCGGAGTTGTAATAAGTTATTAAAATTTTGAAGTGTCGGTGTAATAGATGAGTTTTCGTCCGAAACCCTGATACTTCGAAAGAGATTGTCCAGTTTGTACATGAAGTGCATCCAGTTTTTGCCGTAACCCTCTCTACTTTTTTGCATATGATATGTGGGTGAAATGATGATACCATGCCAAGTTTCAACCTTTTCAGAGTTCATTTTGTAGTGCTTTTCAATTTCACGGTCATTTAGCTCTCTAAACAAATCAATAAATAAATGAAAAATAGCAAATTATGTCAGAAAGGGTTCAAAGTTGATGACGTGGCTTTGAATGGTGCATACTGAACGCAAAAAAAGTCCGGAGTAGTAATAAGTTATTAAAATTTTGAAGTGCCGGTGTAACCGATGATTTTTCGTCCGAAACCCTCATACTTCGAAAGAGATTGTCCGGTTTGTACTCATGAAGTGCATCCAGTTTCTGTTGTAACCCTCTCTACTTTTTTGCACATGCTATGTGGGTGAAATGATGATACCATGCCAAGTTTCAACCTTTTCAGAGTTCATTTTGTAGTGTTTTTCAATTTCACGGTCATTTAGCTTTCTAAACAAATCAGTAAATGAATGAAACATAGCAAATTATGTCAGAAAAGGTTGAAAGTTGATGACCTGGCTTTGAATGGTGCATATTGAACGCAAAAAAAGTCCGGAGTTGTAATAAGATGATGAGGCGCAATGCTCACCTACACGTTGCTTAGTTTCAGGCCTTGAGAAACTACACATAGCTCCGTGCAGTCTACACCATTTTAAGGCCTGAAGCTAAGCAACGTATTGGTGAGCATCGCGCCTCTCCTTCATCGTCTCTGCACTCAGGGCTTATAAACCGCTGCGAGTGCCTCTCGCTTGGCGAGGTGGGACTAAAAAACAGCTGCAGAAAGAATCAACTAAAAAACTCTAGTACCGGTTCATGCCACGAACCGGTACTAAAGATGCTCGTGGGGCCCTAGCCTTAGAACCGGTACTAAATGAAATGTCTTTGTAACAGATGATTTTTGTCCGAAACCCTGATACTTCAAAAAAGATTGTGTAAACATGTAAAAATATACATCAAAAATACATTGATCAGTACCGCCTTTCAGCCAAAACGCGCTACTGCTATGTGTAAACACGTAAAAATATACTCCCTCTGTAAAGAAATATAAGAGCATTTAGATTACTAAATAGTGATTTAAATGCTCTTATATTTCTTTACATAGAAATACATCAAAAATACATTGATCATCAATGATCTTTTTGTGTACAATCTGAATTGTCAATATGAGCCCTCACCGGTTTATAAACTAGGGAAGACTCATATTGTGGCCATAAATTCTACAAATAGAGTTCAATGAAGACCATGTGGTTGTGATATTTTAAGAATTAACATATTTAAGGTGGTAAAAACCCTGTTAGCGGAGCGAGGTGGGACTAAAAAACAGCTGCAGAAAGAATCAACTAAAAATCTCTAGTATCGGTTTGTGGCATGAACCGGTACTAAAGGTGATGGTGGGGCCCTGCCTGACCACGGTGTGCCACAGCCTCTTTAGTACCGATTCGTGGCACGAACTGGTACTAAAGGTTCGCCACGAACCGGTACTAATGAGCTCCGCCCGCCTAGCCGTTGGAACTGGGACTAATGGCCACATTAGTGCTGGTTCAGTTATAAACCGGGACTAATGTGCTTCACATTAGGCCCTTTTTCTACTAGTGTTAGATGGCAGACGCTCAATAGGTGGGTTTATAGTATTTGTGGACATAATCTAATCTCGTGGTGTGCAATAAAATATGTCGTAGTTTCGAGATCGAGTAGTGAAGCAGAGTGCAAGGCTTTAGCAAATGCAACTTCACAAATCATTTGGGACAAGTCCATGCTGAGAGAGCTTGGGATATGTCATACCCAAACTCCTTGTCTTTGGTGCGATAACCTTGGTGCCACATTTTTTTGCGAATATGCCACATTTTGTTTGCTAACCCTGTTTTTCATGCAAGGACCAAACACATAGAAATTGACTATCACTTCGTCAGAGAAAGGGTTGCCAAAAAAAAAGTTCAAAATTCGGTTTGTACACTCAAAGGATCAAGCTGCCGATGGCTTCACAAAAGCTTTGTCTACAAGACCTTTTGAAGAGTTCAAGCGTAATCTTAACTTAGTAAAGTTATGCTTAAGGAAAGGTGTTAAACATTATATGGTTCAGTTATAGCCTTGTGCGCCAAGTATAGTTTGGATAGATAGGAGGTCTTTTGGTTTAGTTGGAGTCTATCTTTATCTCTCTATCCTCCATGTAAATCTCCTGTAACCTCCCTTCGGTTAGCGGCAGCTACCACGACTTGTAACCTACGAGAGATTATCTCTCCCCCAATCAATACGAACACAATCTACCACGACTTGTAACCTACGAGAGATTATCTCTCCCCCAATCAATACAAACACAATGCGGCCCTCTGTATAGGGTAGAGATATTTACACAATTGTGCGTCTTCTGCTCCTTTTATAGGCCTTCACACTACCCCAAACTGATTTGTTCCTGACGGCTCAAATCCGTCAGGAATAAGCCATTCCCGTCAGGAAAATGCCTGTAGCGTCAGGAATCCACCGTCAGCAATAGCTTGTCAGGAACGACCTTCATTCCTGAAGGTAACCGTCAGGAAATACATTCCTAACGGGGTTTCCTGACGGGCGACATTTTGCCCTGAGCTTGTCTTTCCTGATGGTTTCGCCGTCAGGAATACACCTTCAGGATTGAATCTCTCCTGACGTCAATGCTACTGTCCAGAACAGCAAATTTAGTAGGTAGCACATTAAATCATTCAAAATTCAGTAAAAATACAAATTGGTTCATTTCATATTTCTGCATAGCAACATGCACAACCAAGTAAATAAGATCACATCCATTGTAATATCTTGAATTATTCACAAAATGCTATTCAACTCATGGTTCCCAAAAACATAAAAAGAACAAGAGCTGCTCCATTTAGCCCCTCTAAAAGGCAAATGAAGCTGAACAGTCAGAAAATACAGTCCTAAATGATTCTCCTTGGTCGGAGTAGCACCACGGTCTTCTCAGCATGGGAAGAAGCTGCCAAACAGAGTACCAGCATGCTCTTAGGCTTGGGAATATCGATCCACCTAAACGGAAAAAATTGTAAGTAATAAGTAGTTCCAATGTTGAAACAGATTTCAACTAAAAACAGCCAAAGGAATAACTGTGATATACAGAAAACAAAAAAGAGATGAACATGCACATTCTACAGTACATAGATGTATAGAACAGACCTGAATACGAGTCTTGATGCTGGTCTTCCCAATCAAAGTTGCAAAGAACTCCCAGAAGGTATACCATTGACCAAACATAATACCAGCAACATCAAACAGCAGGTTTGGAACCTAGTAATCACAAAGAAAATAACTTGTCAGCGGGAAATACCTATTATATATACATTGGGTTTTAGTACATGGACCTACTATATAACTTGTCAGCAGTAGCACTCCTCTAGTTTACAAAATACACTATCTACACTTATTATGTCAGTCTACTTCAGAAATCACAAATGTAATAAAGTTGCCCATAGAAGGTAAGTAGCAACCATTGCGGCTACTGCTGAACTCTCAGCTAGGGATTCAGACTAATAAAGTTGCCCAGATTAAAATTTGTTGTAGTTTTGAATATGGAACTAAGGTGCAGAAACTTACGAGATGCTTTTAGACGTTACATTAATGATGTGGCCTCAACCTCCACTCTCACCACATTAGTAAACTTCCAACTTCATGAACTTGTAAGTGTTCATCTTTGTTGCTGCTGCAGGCCCATTCTGCTTTACCTACATAAGAGAAAATATTCTTTTAACAAACAGCCCACACTCAAAACTCGGATGAAACTGAATACCAGTTGCCAGAACACAACCTATGTAATATATAGATCATAAAGTTATTACAAATATCTATGTACTTTAGAATTATCTACAAGGAAAGAAAACATGAAAACAAATCATTGTACTCATTTGGTTAGTAAAAATATATATGAATGGCATCTTCGATTCTGTTCTCAGATGGTTAGTCAAAAGAAAACAGGCAAGATATTCAGGGATACAAGGATGATCCTGTGGTCTGAAAAGATGGAACTGCATTGATGAAAATTTCATGTGTGACATGCGAAACACTCAAACCCTATGTCAGAAATAGAGGTGTGAGGTTCCTGGTATGCAAATGTTCAAAAATGAGCAACCACATATGTATTATACAGGATCACATGCACAAAAGGGATAAATGTGACAATCCATGGTTTAAGCATCTAACACAAATCTCTGTGGCCACTTCTTTGAACCATCTCCAGTAGGCTTCAGAATAAGATCAACAAAAGGTTTAATTGCATGTTTAATTGGTGAAGGCGGAAGAGGACGACCAATAGTTCTGGCTAGGATAAATGTAATTGTGATGAACACCACAGTGCAATATATAACACAATTAGCACCAACAGAAAAGAATTAGAATTGTTCAACTTCAACCGAGTGGTACAATAAGAGGCAATTAGGAAAAGAACCAGTAATGCAGACATGAGATCTATTTTGCAACGACGAAAAGCAAAAATCATACTCCAGTCAGGCATAACAAGGACATAAAAAGAACGGCATCTGAAGCAAGGTGGTATTCACATGAATAATTCAGAGGCGCCAGGATGCCACCAAACACACCGAGCATGATTTATTGGACACGTGCATATATGGTTACCTACAGAACAGTTGACGCATGATACCATATTACCATATGTATGCGAAGAAAGCATTGTATACCTTGCTGCTGACAAGGAGAAACTACTCTCCATGGTCATTCTTCCATGTTCTGTAGTCACTTGACCTCCAAAAGACAGATCCATAGTTGCTGGACCTCCAAAAGGAGAGATCCATAGTTACTTGACCTCCAAAAAGACAGATCCATGGTTAATTGACCTCAAAAAGACAGATCCATAGTTACTTGACCTCCAACAAGACAGATCTGAGAACAGAAAATACTTTAGTGATCCATACTCCACATGGAACTCAGGGAAACATGAGCAAATAGACGGACATGTAAGTTGAAACTGTATGATACAAAAAATAAGAAATCCATCACAAAATAATTCAGAAGTAAAGATATCACACCTGGACAAAGCAAACCCAGATCTTGACTCGACTCCCCCGTGTCCTCGGGTTTCTTCTCCATGACTCGATTCATCTGTACACCTACAGATGAGGACGCTGGATGGGGGACCGCCCGGCGGGGGGGGGGGGGGGGGGGGTGCTCGGCCAAGGTGGCGGCGCTGGATGGAGAAGGGAAGCGGCACTGGACCTCGAGGGATGCAACCTGGATGCGGAGCGATACAGCGGTGGTTGGGGAGGGACGCGGTGCTTGCTGGGGAGCCGCGACGGCGTGTGTGCAGGCAAGCGGGTAGGCGACGCCGGAGGCGGCCATGGTGGAGATGAGATGAGGAGCGAGGAAAGAAGTGGGGATGGACTTGGTAGTTTAGGGATTTTGACCGGTCAAGCCAAAAAGTGGGGATGGAGCTTGCTCGTCTCCTGAACTCACGTTCCTGAAGGCCTACACGTATTCGTTCCTGAAGGACAGTGCGGGACCGCCACGAAAGTCAATGACCGTCACCAAAAAACGAGTTTGGGGTAGTGTCAAGTACCTCTGCGTGTCAAACATGCTGTTATTATACGCCAATGAATAATTAGATTTGTAATACCAAACATAGTACCATGTTTTGAGCTGATGAAGCATATTTGTTCGTGGCAAACCAACAACTTATGCTTACATTTTTAACCAACGTTCCTGCTTTCACCATTTGTAATGAACTCTGCTTATGTTCTTTTTCCCACTATTACTAGGCCTTCTTTTCTCGCTTGCGCCAGCAACACAACGGGTGGAATCCAGACCAGCTCTAGAGGAAGCTTCAAACATATAAGTTATAACAACCTTGCAAAAAAACATTCAGCAACTCACTCTGAAAGAAGCAGAGATGGGTACAGATTCACACCCTGACCAGACCGGGCGTCTCAAGTCAATCCCCAAGAAAGTTAAATGTAAACAAACAAAAGGCATGTTATTTATTATTTCCTTTTACCGTACTAATTTCCTATATTTAAATATCTTTACATAGTACCTATGCATGCAGGAGGATCACTCTAGCTGATGGTCAGCGCATTGTCCGTGATAAGAAACTAACCATTTTCCTCTTGTTGAATCGTCAATCTCTTCCTTCAAGATTGAGATGAATCGATGTCGGTCGATGGTGTGAAAACACTTCCTGATGTCGAATTCCAAAAACCAGCGAGAGGTTCCCCACTCTTCTTTGATCCGTCTGAGGGCCGAGTGGTAGCCTCGACCCGAGCAGAAGTGCGATGTGTCTGGAAACTCGGGATCGTAAATGGATTCGGGTACCATTCTGATCGCCTCTTTCATGATCTTTTCTATGGGTAGAACTACTATGAGCGGTCTAAACTTCGACCCTTCTGTCTTTCTTCATTTAAAAAAGGGGGAGCAAAGCCTGTTTTTTTTCCTTTAAATTCAATAGGTAGCCGCGGTCGCTGGTACTTAGATGAGGTGAGCTACTATTTCCTGTTCGGGAATGAAGTAACAATGCACAAACAACGTGTTGACACTTTGAACAGCTTAAGGGCCTGTTTAAGCTGAGCGGCCCGTAAAATACAGGTGTAATATAAACACCTCCGTATTTGATTACAAATAGATGGGCCAACATTTAGCGGAGAAGCCACTTCATCCCAAAAGCCTTGATTGAAGTGAAGAAAAAATCTCTTCCTTATAAGTTGGTGATGGCCTCCTTCCACAAGCAGCAAGATGGGACTAAACGGAGCCAGTTTCACCGGCCTACAGCAGCCCTAACAATATGCCGTAGTACCATGATTTGTAATGTAGTGCAGCTGCGCCTGCGTTTCCGGCGCGGGCGCAGAGCTCTGACGGCAGCCTTAATGGAGACAGATGTAGCCATGCATGGCTCATGCGTAACAGCTAAGTACGCCCAGGAAAATAAATGTTAGTGTACCTTGCTTACGTACGGGCTTCATGCTTGGTCGTCTTCCGCCAGAGCTGGGAATCCTAACTGATATATATCCATCCAATACAACACTGCTTAAAAAACAAATTATGCAGAGCGTCGGATCGTGTGCCCGCCCTGGATCTCCGGCGGCGGAGCAGGGCAACCCTCCTTTCTATATCTTACTACATGACTTCCTCGTCGGTGCTCATCCCAGGAAATATAAATATCAGTTCTGGAATCCGCCAGTATGCGTCTAACTTCTCTCCTTGGCGATTAAACTGCATGCCGTACGTGTGCCCGGCCTGCACGGCGACGAACGATCGTAGTACTTGGTTCAGAATTAACGTGTTGTTGTAAATGGCTCAGGTATGCGCTCACGCACGTACACAGCTGGGGCAGCACTGTCCCATGGGGTACTACGGTATGCAGTGGCCTCCGATTGATCCTAGCAATCAGAGCATTAACACATACACACAGAGACTGACAACATATGTTTCGCAGACATATGCACGGACTAACACGTACGATGGCCAATCCCAGCGCTAGCCAGCCTAGCTGCTGCTTAATAATTTCAGTTTTCCTTTGCTAAAACACATATGTGACCAAGTATCGCACATTTAAATTATATACAATTGATTTTACGTGAAGATTCATGCAGATATTTTCTTTTTTTTATAGTTTAATTGAGTCACTTAAATGTGCAATGCACCAGCTAGATGTGCAAATAATTTCTATGGGCACAGCGCACCCGCATTCAACCCGCACTGATATGCTGCTGGACTGGATCGCCATTACAGTGATGCCAACGTTGTCAAGTTATACACCCAAAGAGACAAAGAAGCATTGTTAAGTTGTAGTTACTTTCCTTTATTAATGGTGTGTACCGCAAGGGAGAGGTACGAAAGATTGGCAGAAGGCACACGGTGGAAATTGTTGTTCGAATTGTTGGGAATTTAGACCATTCCTTAGTTCCAATAATTCACGAAAATCCAGAACCACATATGACCCATTTATCAAAAAAAAGTTTTTGGCTCCGCTTTATAGATAAAGCAAACCGTCAAGAGAAGATCCAAACAGCTTCACACAACACACACCACACCAGAGTACACATTACAAGCAAAGTACAAGAGGGTTCTACTAATGGCACAACTCAACAAGCCCTAAACACACGCACACACGCACACACTCACGCGCGCGCGCACACACACACGGGCCACGCGGCAGCAAGGTGACTAATCCGGCTTCAGAGGAGGCGGAGGGAGAGGCAGAGCGAACCAAAGAGCCAAGGATCTGAAGCCCACAATGATAGTGTCAATGGCACCCCGCTCCAGATCGCGGCTAAGCGGCTTCCACGGCTCATAAAACCACAAACTTTGTGATAGCATCAGTTGATTGTCGCAGAGGACAACTCTAAATAACAAGCTTGTTGTGAGTCATTCACAACGTCCACAAGAGAACCCCTTTTCCCAGCAACCTAATTTGGCGGGACCAATCCCAGAAGCCTGCAGCTCCTCGTATAGATCGGGAAAGTTAGAGTTGCACCACCTGCCGCCCATCACTTTCCATAAACAACTCCAGAGGAATTGAGCGAACACACATGAGAAGAACATATGTTTGGAGTGTTCGTCGATATCGCACAAGGGGCAAATACCATCACTGAGGCAATTGCGTTCGAGTACCTCCATCCCTGAAGGAACCTGACCACGGATCCATTGCCACATGAATATCCTAATTTTAAGCGGGAGCCGGATAAACCAAAGTTGTATGAGGGCGGGCGGGCCCGACACGTCTGCAATAGCCTGGTACAACGACCTAGTGGTGAAAAGGCCGCTCCAATCCACACGACAGGACATCTGGTCCAGCTCCACGCTAGGGGTCTGAAGGGCTACACACTCCAGAAAATCCTCGCGAGCCCCATGCTCGAGGGGGCCGAACGTCTGCCATAAAGCAAGGTCCCTAAGTCAATAAGGGCAGCCTCGGCGGAGATTTGTGCGGCCACACATATGGAGAATAACTTCGAGAACCATGCAGCAAAAGGGTGGTCACCAGCACAACGATCAAACCAAAATAAGGTCGAAGACCCG
This sequence comes from Aegilops umbellulata, assembly GCA_032464435.1. Classification (NCBI taxonomy): domain Eukaryota; kingdom Viridiplantae; phylum Streptophyta; class Magnoliopsida; order Poales; family Poaceae; genus Aegilops; species Aegilops umbellulata. Next base: position 604,171,695 of record CP136058.1, read on the forward strand.
GACCCAACCGAGATCGAGGACCAAATATGTAAGGCAAGGAGAGGCTGGAAAATAGACTGCCAAACTGGGACCCTCCTGAGTGTTGGTTGATGTCTACTACGCAACCTTCTTCTTGTAGACTCGTGTTGGGCCTCCAAGTGAAGAGGTTTGTAGGACAGTAGCAAATTTCCCTCAAGTGGATGACCTAAGGTTTATCAATCCGTGGGAGGCGTAGGATGAAGATGGTCTCTCTCAAACAACCTAATTTGGCGGGACCAATCGCAGAAGCCTGCAGCTCCTCGTATAGATCGGGAAAGTTAGAGTTGCACCACCTGCCGCCCATCACTTTCCATAAACAACTCCAGAGGAATTGAGCGAACACACATGAGAAGAAGATATGCTTGGAGTGTTCGTGGATATCACACAAGGGGCAAATACCATCGCTGAGGCAATTGCGTTTGAGTACCTCCACCCCTGAAGGAACCTGACCATGGATCCATTGCCACATGAATATCCTAATTTTAAGCGGGAGCCGGATAAACCAAAGTTGTATGAGGGCGGGCGGGCCCAACATGTCTGCAATAGCCTGGTATAATGACCTAGTGGTGAAGAGGCCGCTCCAATCCACACACCAGGACATCTGGTCCAGCTCCACGCTAGGGGACTGAAGGGCTACACACTCCAGAAAATCATCCCGAGCCCCATGCTCGAGGGGGCCGAACGTCCGCCATAAAGCAAGGCCCCCAAGTCAATAAGGGCAGCCTCGACGGAGATTTGTGCGGTCACACAGATGGAGAATAACTTTGAGAACCATGCAGCAAAAGGGTGGTCACCAGCACAACGATCAAACCAAAATAAGGTCGAAGACCCGGACCCAACCGAGATCGAGGACCAAATATGTAAGGCAAGGTGTCGATGTCAAAACCGGCGGATCTCGGGTAGGGGGTCCCGAACTGTGCGTCAAGGCCGGATGGTAACAGGAGACAGGGGACACGATGTTTTTACCCAGGTTCGGGCCCTCTCAATGGAGGTAAAACCCTACTCCTGCTTTATTAATATTGATGATATGGGTAGTACAAGAGTAGATCTACCACGAGATCAAGGAGGCTAAACCCTAGAAGCTAGCCTATGGTATGATTGTTGTATGTTGCATATCTTCTATCGACTAGCCTGGCCTCGGTTTATATAATGCACCAGAGGCCTAGGATAACAAGAGTCCTAGCCGAATACGCCGGTGGGGAGGAGTCCTTGTCTTGATCGCCAAGTCTTGTGGAATCTTCCTTGTATGCGGCAGCTGTCCGAACTGGCCCATGAGTATACGGCCACGGGGGTCCTCGGCCCAATCTAATAGATTGGGAGACGACGTGGTGAGTACCCCATAGTCCAGGACACCGTCAGTAGCCCCCTGAACCGGTCTTCAAGTTAGGGATGCTCCTCGATTCTTCCGAACTGTTCTTCATCTTCGGTCGTCGGTCTTGAAAACTGGTTCAACAAATCTTCCTTATCTTCGATCTTGAGGATCGCCGAAATGCATTCGACGGGTTTACAGGTCGGGTATCCGAGGAGCCCCTTTAAGTTTCCGGCCTTTATCAATGCCTTGTTATTTTTATGCCACATCGGGTTTGAAGTTGTCCCCGGGTGGCAGCGTCCTCTTACGTCCGAGCTCCAACGCCGGACTGTATTCGAGGAGTGTTGTTGCAGCTGAGCTCCAACGCCGAACTGCATCCGAGCTCTAGCACCAGACCGTATCCGAGCTCCAACGCTGGACTATGTCCAAGCTCCAACGCCGGACTGTATCCGAGCTCCAACGCCGGACTATGTCCAAGCTCCAACACCGGACTGTATCCGAGGTGTCATAGATCACCTTGGTTCAGAAAAGTTGAAGGAGTTTAGCCAAGCTTAATGCCGGAAATGCCCTCTATGGAGCCAGCCACTGGCGCCTGAACTTTATGCCGGACTGCTTCCGAGGTGGTGCACCACCCCGAATGTGGGCCGATTTTTGTCATTATTTTTGATTGGTGCAATTTATTCTCTGCCGAGATATATAGCCCATAGCCCTCAAGGTGGGTGTCGGTCTAAAACCCGAGATGCACATGAAGGATGACATAAGACCGCTGACCCCAGTAGCCGCTGAGACTCAGGTCGATTTGCAAAATCGGCCTGAGGATCAAGTCCTAGCTCGGCCGAATACTTCGGGTCACTAAAAGCGGCGTGCTCAGTCCTCGAGACTCAGGTTGGGTGCGGCCGACCAACCTGAGGATCAAAATCTCCTCGGAAACTATATTGCACATAAAATTTTCTGCATTGGACAAGCAATGCAGTAGCCCCCGAGACACTGGTCGGGTGGCAACACCAGATCAGGGGATCGATGTGCCCCTTTAATACGTTTAAATAATAAGCCCGAAGCCCAGTAGCCCCCGAGCCTTAATGCGGGCACGGGTGGCCAAATTAAGGATCGATATCCATAGTAAAATCACAAATTGTGTGTAATGACTCTATGTATTCAAGTACTTTACGTCATTTAATGCTCGGATCCGCATTGTACAAAACTTTGTTGACCGACCATCGGCTTCCACCTCCTTGGCCAGTGGCCGAGGAGTGTTTGTCTTACTTTATAAAGCCTTTATGAGGGCAAAGATTTACGACAAACAAGGCAATCTGGCCATACAGTTTTATAAACAAAGGTACGCGGAGAGATATGTTATATTACTGTTTAACAGAAGAAATGTCTTCCAAAGAAAATAGTCCCGCTATCGGTTCCTTTCTTTGGGTTGTCATGCTAAGCATGATCATAAAACCTCAGCTCCAACGTAAGAGCAAAATATCGAGGATTTAGTTTGGGAGGCTAGTTAATAGCCCCCGGTATTGTTCGACGACAGTCGAGGTCAAGCCGTAAACACTTCGGCCAATGTTAAGAACGGCCTGTTATTTAACATAGTCATCGGATCGCTGGCCAGTTTACGCTTATTGCGACAGTCAGTTTTCGGCTTTCTCCACTGAGGTGTTTAACCATGTGAGATGGAAGCACAATCGCAGTGGTTCTCCCTTTGCACGCCTAGCCGAACAAAACGGAACGTAGGAAACAAGTGCAGGAGCCGGGCAACCCAACTATACCGAAGACACAATTCGAAACCAATGCATATATAGCAATATCTGAGAATGTTTTTGCCGAATCCCTAAAAGGTGTCCGGCGTTGCACTGCGAGACTAATGCTGGAAAAGAACAAATAGTTCAAAAGTGCCAAAAAGCTTGGAAAACCAAGAGACGTCAGTAAAAACATGACGTCCGAACAATATCAAGTGTTCAGTGCCAATCCGAAAATTGGTCTTAGAAAAAAGAAGTGCTTCTGTCGTGCTTTAACATGATACATCCTATCTCAAGATTTCGAGCGGGTCAGCCTACGGCTTCAATCTCCTATCCCGAGGGCGGAGTACTTCTCATCAGGCCAGTTTAGCAAACTAAACTCTAGCAGCTTTGAGAGAGAAATTAGGCTCCCCGGCTAGTGACCGCACACTCGTGTCGAAAAAAGGAGTGATAAATAATAATAAAAAAACTTTGCAATGACTAAGAAGAAGAACACTTATTATAAAACGGCTCAAATGAACTTAAGAGCCCCCAAGTGACTTGGGTAGGAGAATGATTGCATGTACCGAAGTACTTATATCATATCTATGTTCAACCGAACTTTAAACGCGTCTTAACCGACCGTCGGCTTCTCCCTCCTCGGTCAAGGACCGAAAAGTGTTATGTACTTCATCGGTCGAGAATATCGACGGTGTTTCCAATAACCAGGCAATCAGGCCATAAGGCTGTAATAGACAAAGCGCGCTCAGGGAACTTATGCTATATTACTTCAAAGAGTAAGAAGCATCTCCGAAGAAAATAGTACCCCCACCGATACCTTTCTTCGGTGCTCATTGTTATTATGAGACTTGTGCAATAGATTTTTTGTACTCATAAGTTCCGTTGTGTGCCGACCATCATTGAAAACTATAAGAGCGCTAGCTTTCGGCTTCACCCAGTCTGAGGTCCGGCTCGGGCGAACCGATCGTGACAATCGCAGAGGTGCTCCCTTTACTCCCTAGCTGAACAATCGGGAACGTAGGGGTAAACACAGGAGCGAGGCAACCCAGCTTGCAAATCGCTTAAGTCAATATGGTGCATATTGTGGCGTAATACACGAACAAGGAACGAAGCCGTACAAGTATAATCATATGCAACAGGAAAAGCTTCATAAAGGAAGCCCCCAAGTAAACGGGGTATTTGAATTTATGCGTCACAAACAAAGTTTGGACAAGGAAAAAATATTACAAGCAACTTTTTTCGAAAAAAGTATAATGCTTGGTCGAACCGAACACAAGTTAGAAATTAAAGCTTTGAGTATGAAAGCGACTTAGCTGGTCAATGTGTTCGCAGTCCGTACTTGATGCGGGACAAGGTTCTATCCCCCAAGCCGGTCCCGAGGTGGCGGAGCGAAGAGCTCGACATGCCGAAGTGGTGAAATAGCACGGTCGATGCAGACCGGCAGAGTGACGCCGAAGTCCCCTGATCATTTTCCTGTGCACAAAAATAGTGCAAACGGGAAATAATAGTAATAATGATAATTAAAAAAATTGTTGCATAATGAATAATTTATGCAAAGTGAGTAATAAAAGAAATATGGCCTGGCGCCGAAGTCAATGTCGATGCAGGGCGTCGGCGTGATGCGGTAAAGGCGTGGCAAAGCCTGAATTCGCAGGTCGGTCCGAGCTCCGGATGCGGCGTTCGCCGGACTTTGTACGAAAACTGACCGAACCACCATGCGACTGTCGTGAATGCGGCCACCATTTGATAGACCTGTGTATATATGATGGACAAAGCAGAGTAATAATTCCTTGGAAAAAATGAACCCAAACAAGCAAAAAATATTAGGGATTGATAGCACCTGGTTTATTTGTTGTAGCAATACGAAGGAAGGTGATTCCCAAAATTGGGACTCGCTCCGCACACCCATTGCCTGATGGACGATAAAACGACGGCATGGCAATGCTGGTAAAGGTTGGCTCGCCGAGGCAAAGCCCTCGGCCCAGCTAACGCGACGGAACTGGCCGGCTAGTGATGCCGAAGTGTCCAGAGTAGGTTGATGAAGAGATGGCGAAGCCCCTGGGTCCAGCCGAGATGTCGAAGCCCTGATGTCAGCCGATGAGTCGAAGTAGGTCGGCGTGATGGACACCAGCTTGAAGAAGCGATAGTGCGGCCCTGTCGATGCAGGTCGTGACGTGGTCGATGCCGGCTTGATGAAGCAACCGTGCGGCGATGCCGGTATGCCCGCTCCGGGTAATCCGTGGGGCGGCGATGTTGGCCATGATTTATCCTTCTCGATTCCGGACTCTTGCTCGGCTTGCCGAGATGATGATCCGAAGAAATTGAGCTCGGCTCAACAAAGTGACACCGTGTCTTAGCGCAGGTCGGCAACCGTGGAGTAATATTGCCGGACTGGTTTGACACCAGCATGATGTTGAAGATCATGTTCAAAAAATCTTAAAGTTAGTGGGATGTGTTCGGGAACAAAACACAATACCCCATACAAAACTTCCTTCAAAAGGGATGTCCGAAATCCAGTTCCTAGAAAAGATGAACTCGGGTCGGCGTTTTCGCGCATAAAACAGATTCGAAAAGTGATGCACTAATCGGAAGGTTCCCGGAGTTTGGACGGTCGGATCTAGCTGAAATTTTGAGAGGTGGTAGATACGGGAATTCCACAACCGATCAACGGTTGGATCTTCCAAAGGACGTCCGATCTAGAAGCTGGACACCAAACCCTAAAAACATCCAAATTCCCGTCCAGATTTGACAGGGCTCCGGTATATCGTGGATTGCTAGAGATTCCTCCATCGGAACTCGACGAAATTTTCCAGGGTTGTTGTAGACTCAATTCCGCACAATTCCACCAAAGCGATCGTCAAAGCGATACTCGAGGAGGTGGTGGCAGCAGATACGAGTTCGCTGTCCAGAAAAACAGCACGGTCGCTTGAGGGCAATGTTGACGTTGAGCCCCCGAGCTCCATGGATGATTCCTCCGTGATCTTGATAGAGATCGGAGTTGATGTTTGATGAAGGCCCTCGTCCGAACATGGTGATCCAAACACGGGGCGCAATTCTTGGTCGAACCAAGGTGACTAGTCGAGCTGGTGACGAAGATGCCGAAGTCGTAGTTGATCTGCAGGCGAGCCATCGATCCTTTTGTCGATCACACAGCGGAACTCTCAATGAAAGCACCAATGTCGGTGTCAAAACCGGCGGATCTCGGGTAGGGGGTCCCGAACTGTGCGTCAAGGCCGGATGGTAACAGGAGACAGGGGACACGATGTTTTTACCCAGGTTCGGGCCCTCTCGATGGAGGTAAAACCCTACTCCTGCTTGATTAATATTGATGATATGGGTAGTACAAGAGTAGATCTACCACGAGATCAAGGAGGCTAAACCCTAGAAGCTAGCCTATGGTATGATTGTTGTATGTTGTATATCTTCTATTGACTAGCCTGGCCTCGGTTTATATAATGCACTAGAGGCCTAGGATAACAAGAGTCCTAGCCGAATACGCCGGTGGGGAGGAGTCCTTGTCTTGATCGCCAAGTCTTGTGGAATCTTCCTTGTATGCGGCAGCTGTCCGAACTGGCCCATGAGTATACGACCACGGGGGTCCTCGGTCCAATCTAATAGATTGGGAGACGACGTGGTGAGTACCCCCTAGTCCAGGACACCGTCACAAGGAGAGGCTGGATAATAGACTGCCAAACTGGGACCCTCCGGAGTGTTGGTTGATGTCTACTACGCAACCTTCTTCTTGTAGACTCGTGTTGGGCCTCCAAGCGCAGAGTTTTGTAGGACAGTAGCAAATTTACCTCCAGTGGATGACCTAAGGTTTATCAATCCGTGGGAGGCGTAGGATGAAGATAGTCTCTCTCAAACAACCCTGCAACCAAATAAGAAAGAGTCTCTTGTGTCCTCAACACACCCAATACAATGGTAAATTGTATAGGTTCACTAGTTCGGCGAAGAGATGGTGATACAAGTGCAATATGGATGGTAGATATAGGTTTTGGTAATCTGAAAATATAAAAACAGCAAAGTAATTAATGGTAAAAGTAAGCAAAAACGGTACTGCAATGCTTAGAAACAAGGCCTAGGGTTCATACTTTTACTAGTGCAAGTTCTCTCAACAATGATAACATAATTGGATCACATAATAATCTCTCAACATGCAACAAAGAGTCACTCCAAATTCACTAATAGCGGAGAATAAACGAAGAGATTATTGTAAGGTACGAAACCATCTCAAAGTTATTCTTTCTGATCGATCTATTGGGCTATTCCTATAAGTGTCACAAACAGCCCTAGAGTTCATACTAAAATAACACCTTAAGACACACATTAACCAAAACCCTAATGTCACCTAGAAACTCCAAGGTCACCACAAGTATCTGCGGGTTTGATTATACGATATGCATCACACAATCTCAGATTCACATATTCAAACCAACACAGAGAACTTCAAAGAGTGCCCCAAAGTTTCTACCGGAGAGTCAAGACGAAAACGTGTGCCAACCCCTATGCATAAGTTCACAAGGTCACAGAACCCGCAAGTTGATCACCAAAACATACATCAAGTAGATCACATGAATATCTCATTATCACCACAGATAAGCACATGCAAGACATACATCAAGTGTTCTCAAATGCTTAAAAACTCATCCGATAAGATAAATTTAAAGGAAAAACTCAATCCATTACAAGAAGGTAGAGGGGAGAATTAAACATCATAAGATCCAACTATAATAGCAAAGCTAGCGGTATATCAAGATCGTGGCAAATCAAGAACACAAGAGAGAGAGAGAGAGAGAGTGAGAGAGAAAGAGATCAAACACATAGCTACTGGTACATACCCTCAGCCCCGAGAGAGAACTACTCCCTCCTCGTCATGGAGAGCGCCGGGATGATGAAGATGGCCACCGGTGATGGTTTCCCCCTCTGGCAGGGTGCCGGAACGATGCAAAAGAACTAGTTAAGGGTTTCAACGGTGCAAAAGTTCTCAAAAATCCTGAAAAAATACTGAACCAACACATCTATAATATAACATGATCCAACGGAGGGATTAAAAAAATATGACGACATGTGTATTGGACGAAAAAACACATAGTTCAGTATATATTTATGTTACAGTGAGCTGAAATGCTTTTAATTTTTGCCGAGGATACATAAATGCATATTTTGACAATCCCTCTGTTGGATCATGTTATTACATTAGAGAGATGCTCCCATATTTATTTCATATTTTTTGATAACTTTTAAATTGTTAAAAGTTTAGAGAGCCTAAACAAATTATGTGGCAAGCTATGGTAGACACAGTTTTACCTATATATATATATATTAGCTTTGGCCTCCCAATAATATTAAGTTGTTCCACTCAACAATAAACTCATTCATAATTTATTAATTCATAATATCTATTGCATTCTAACTTCTCCATGACTTATACCGCCCGATATAATCCATAGCAACATTAGAAACAAGCAAACTATGCAATAAAAACAAAAATTGTCTAAAACAGAATAGTCTGTCATCATCTGAATAGTAATCATACTTCAGTAACTCTCAAAATTCTGAAAAATTATTAAAACATGGGAAATTCATATATAAATAATGTGTTAAAATTTTAGATCAACGGAACGTTCTAGTGAATTTTAGAAATTCCTGGACGGAGAGAAAAAGTTTTTGTTTTTTCATAGAATCAAGCAACTAATATCCAAATCATCCCAAAGGCTTTACTTGGCACAAACACTAATTAAACATAAAAACACAATCATTACAGTAGCAATAATTGTGTCAACACACAAGACAGAAATAGAAAGCAAGATAACTATTGTGTTGTCTCCCAACAAGCGCTATTGTTTTACGCCCCTAGCTAAGCGTAATGCATTGTTTCAAGTATTGTCATCCTTTGATTACAAATCCTTTTTAATCAAATCTTCAAAAATCTTTCTCATTAATTCCCTATTCTCATGTTCTACTTTTCTAGTATATGAAATTAAATAATTTAATGGACTTTGGTTGGTAATTTTAACGTTCATTACTTCAAACTTCGAATCATCACCATAGAGATCCTCATATCAAACATGTATTTCATCATCAATAAGATCTCTAGCCATACCTTCAAACAACTCTTGACAAAATCATTCATCAATTCCCTTAGTGATTCATTCAAATTTATCACAGGTATTGTGGTACAAAGTTTTGATTAATTCAACATAAGGAACTTTCTTTCTAAGGTATTCACCATAAGCAAAATAATCATTAGGTTCCAACCTACGGATGGTGTCTTTATCATGAAGGATATCTTCTATTGGAGGATGCTCAAAATCTATTTTATAAAAGGCGAGGATATCCCTAGCTTCCCAGATTATATAGTAAAATTCATGCATAAGGATAATACAGGTAATCTTTTTGGTCTTAGGATTATGAATATTATGAAGTTCAAAGAATATCTTTTGTAAGGAGGGACTAAGATGAAAGAATTTTCTCTCTAATTTAACCACAAGTGTAGCAATGACATCCACATAACAATTTGTTTTATCAAGAATAGATCCTTTAATTAATGGTATGACTCCCGTGAAACTAAAGAATTTTTGAATAATATTCTTCCCAATAATATTTCCCCTACCCACAAGATAAGTTTTAGTTTTAAAAACTGTGGGAATTTCATCATGAGGAACTTCATTCTCATCATTGTTAAGAGTAATTTAGGTTTTTCCTCAAGAGACTCACTAATACTATCTTCACTAGCACTTCCAATAATAATTTTCTCAAACTGAGACATGATAGGAACTTCAAGCAAAGCAAGCAAACAAAATATTTTTGTGCTTTTCGTTTTTTAGAGAAGTGGGGTGATTTGAAAAAGAGAGGCAAATGAGAGGGCAAATAAAAAGTAGAGCAAGTAGATGATAGTTTGACTGAACGTACTTATAGTGATTGGGATGATGTCTCCCCGGCAACGGCACCAAAAAATCTTTCTGCTACTTGTAAGCCGCGTTGGGATTTTTCCCGAAGAGAAAGGGTGAAGCAATATAGTAGCTGAGAAGTATTATTACTCAGTGAGAACCAAGGTTATTGAACCAATAGGAGAATTTACAAACCCTAGTGAACAACAACTGCACACACAAAAGTAAATACTTGCACCCAACACGGGCAAGACGGTCGTCAATCCCTTTGAACTCGTTACTTGCAAGGATGAAATATTGTAGTGGTAGATAGATAAGTTGCAAAAGAAAAGAAAAGGGATAAATTGCAGCAAGATATTTTTGGCTTTTAGTAATATGATTAAGTAGACCCGAGGGGCAGAGTTTTGATTAGAGGCTTCTCTCTCGAAATAATAACATACGGTGGGTAGACAAATTACTGTTGGGCAATTGATAGAAAGCACATAGTTATGATGTTATTCATGGCAATGATCATGTATATAGGCATCACGTCGGTGACAAGTAGACTGAAATGATTATGCATCTACTACTATTACTCCACTTCGAGAGTGCTTCTATGCTTGTGCTCTAGGTATTAAATTCACAACAAACAGAGTAATGCATGAAGTATGGTGACATGATGTAGACAAAGTAAACTCAACCAATATGAATAAACCCCATCGTTTTACCCTTAATGGCAACAATACAAATACGTGTCTCGCTGCCCCTTCTATCACTGGGTGAGGACATGACAAGATTGAACTCATCACAAAGCACCTCTCCCACTGAAGATAAATCAATCTTCTTGGTCAAACCGAATGGATAGACGGAGAGAAATACAAAGCTATAACAATCATGCATAATAAAGTTCAGAAATGACTCAGTTACTTTGAATGAATAATCTGATCATAAATCCACAATTCATTGGCTCCCAACAAATACAACGCGAAAGAAGATTACATCAGATAATAATGGTATTGAAGATTAAATAGAGAGAAGAAGTGAACTAGCTACTAGCCATGGACCCATAAGTCGGTGTTGAACTACTCATGCATCATCAGTAGGGCAGCATGATTGATGTAGAAGCCCTCCGTGATTGATTCCCCCTCCAGCAAAGTGATGGAAAAGGCATCCAGATGAGATTGCGGAAGAGCAGAGACTTGCGGCCAAGGTTGTCAGAAGCATGATTTTGTTGTACGATTCTACGACCTCGCCATCCAAACTATCTCCTTTGATTCTACGATTTCGGATCATAGAATCTACGTTTCTGCGACCCTGATAGTGAAGATTCTACGATTTGCAAACCTACCATCGGAGCTCCGATCCGATTCACAATCATGATTCTAACAACCTTGCTTGCGACATTGAAAAAGGAATTCCGGGTGTCTCTCTGTTGGTTTTAGAATATTTGGAAATTTATAGAGGTGGAATTAGGTCAAACAGTGTTGCATGAGAGTCACGAGCTCACGCGGCATGCCCCAGCTCTCCCATAAGGCTTTTGGCCTCCTCCCGAACCTTGTAACGTACCTTTTCGTTAGAGAAAACCATCGTAAAGTTTCATCATGTTTGGACTTCGCTTGGTATTGATTTCCTGAAAAGTAAAAAACAAGCAAAAAACAGGAACTGGCACTCTGCACTGAATTAATAGGTTAATCCCAAAAATGATATAAAATATCATACAAAGGCATATAAAGCATTCAAGACTGATAATATGATAGCATGAAATAATAAAAATTTATAAATACGTAGGAGACGTATCATGACACCACGGAGCCGTTAATACTGGACTGTCGTGCCATGTCGCCCCAATTTCCCGAGGTAGCTTACACGAAACTCTTGGAAACAGTGTCATAGACCGGGTCTTTTTTACTTTGGGGAGTTTATTTGTACGATCTCGGCTAACTGGGAATCTATGCCGAGATTCTCCGCCGAGTGCGCTACTCGGCAAACAAGTGTTGCCTTGATTCCGTGTTGTTGAACTCAAAAAACTTAAACGAGTTCGATAACAATTGATTTTCCAAACTCACATAATGGTAGAACTGGAGGCGTCTGCACATCGACCCAAATGTCGATATTACCTTCAATATCATCTTCCGGACGAATATCAAAGGTGATAACCATATCGGCCACAAATGCATAAGTCTTGCATAGTGCTTGCCAAGTTTTGCATTCAAAATAGGTGTACGTGTCTGCATTGTATAATTTGACGTTGAAAGTATAACCATGCTCGGTCTTCAGGTAAACTCTCTTTACCTCCATAGTTTCCATAGCACTGAAATCTATCTTATCCAAGACAAAAATTCTTGCATGGCAGGGGATGCACTAGTAGAACAGTGAAAATTTAAAATTGTAAGTTGAAGCAAATGAAGCATAAGTATAATGCTTATATTACGAAAAAATAATTGCCGTTGTGACTTACTGTATCCACTTCGAATGTCTCATCCAGCTTGATGCTGAAGCGCCTATTATCAACAAGGAAATTTCTGACGCACAGGCCGCATTGGTCTTCACAGTGTTCGCATATAATGAAATCTTTTTTATCGTCAGGCGACATTTCCTATGTTCAAATAGGTGAAACATTAAACACCTACTATCTAACATTAATTAATATCTAGCTAATTGTAATATTCATCTAACATTTGACCTTAATATCTAACATATATTTTCTATCTAATTCACCTAACATTTGACATTAATCTAACATTTATATAAACGAAAAACTTATAAAAAAATCATTAACATTAACATCTAGCTAGTTAAGTTCTATATATAGGTGAAACAATATTATTACTAGTTCTATTATTTTAACTAATTCAACTAGTTCTATTAATTCAACTAGTTATATTAATTCAACTAGTTCAAATCTCATATACCTAATTAATATCTAGATATAATTCATCTAACAATTAACATTAATATTTAACTTTTCTATCTTATTCATATCTAACATTTCACATTAATCTAACATTCTTATCTAGGTAATTCATCTAATTAACAATTTGACATGCATTAATCTAAAAAACATAAAATAGAAAATAAGTAAAAAAATTGTGTGTGTGTGTGTATGTACGAGCCAGGGCGGCGGCGTACGGGCGGCGGCGCGAGACGGCGACGACGGGGACGGCGCGACGGGGGTGGTGGCGTACGGGCGGCGGCGCGAGACGACGATCGACGACGGGGACGGCGCGATGGGGGCGGGGACGGCCGGGTAGCGCGCGACGACGGGGACGGGGACGGGGACGGGGACTGCCGGGTGCGCGCGACGACGGGGGGGGGGGGGGGGGGCGGCCGGGGCGCGCGCGACGCCGGGGACAGTCGGGGCGCGACGACGGCGACGGGGACGGGGCGCGATACGGGGCGGCGACGAAGACGAACAACTAACTGAAAATTTTCGCAAGTGTTGTATATATAGGAGAGGCCTTTAGTACCGGTTGGAGCCACCAACCGGTACTAAAGGCCAACTTTGGCCAGGCCAAGAGGCCGGAAGAGCAGGCCATTAGTACCGGTTGGTGGCTCCAACCGATACTAAAGACCATCCTTTAGTACCGGTTGGAGCCACCAACCGGTACTAAAGGTTGTGCGCTGCCACCCGCGGTGCACAAAGTTTAGTCCCACCTCGCCTGGCGAAGGGCAGCCGCACTGGTTTATAAACCCAGCCGCGGCTGCCCTTTCAAACTCCTCTATAAAGCAGGCTTCTGGGCCTAACTATGGCGCGCTGCCCTGTGAGTCTGCTGGGCCTTGTGGGCCTGAAACTGCACGCCCGTGGTCTAGCAGGCCCACAGGGCAGCGCCCCAAATATTTTTTATATAGTTTTTTTCTGCTTTATTTTTTCTTCTATTTATTCATGAGTAGTTTTCTTATTTTCTGCTATATTTATTTTCTTCTATTTATTTTTGAGTAGTTTTTTATATAGTTTTTTTCTTTTCTGCTATAGTTTTTTTCTTTTCTTCTATTTTTTCTTTTCTGTTTTTTTTCTTTTCTTCTATTCATTTATTTTTATATACCATGCCAAGTTGATGGTTGAAAGTCTGGAGTTATAATAAGTTAAAAAAAATGAAGTGCCGGTGTAACAGATGAGTTTTCGTCTGAAACGGGCCCTGATACTTTAGGTTATTAAAAATACTTCAGTTTTTGCCGTAACAGAAGAAGTCCGAAGTTGTAATAAGTTATTTAAAATAAAAAGAGGTGCAACGCTCGTTAATTAGCTTCAAGCCTTTCGGAGTAGTGTAAACTGCACTGCACATAGCTCCGTGCAGTCTACCATATTCCTCAAGGCTTGAAGCTAAGCAACGTGAGCATTGAGCCTCTTCTTCATCGTCTCTGCACTCAGGGCTTATAAACCGCTCCTAGTGCCTCTCTCTTCGCGAGGTGGGACTAAAAAACAGCTTACTAAGAAACTCTAGTACTGGTTCATGCCACGAACCGGTACTAAAGAGCTGCTCCCGCCTAACCGTTGGAACCGACACTAATGGATTCTTGCACATGCTATGTGGGTGAAATGATGATACCATGCCAGGTTTCAACTTTTTCAGAGTTCATTTGTAGTGCTTTTCAATTTCAAGGTCATTTAGCTCTCAAAACAAATCATTAAATGCATGAAAAATAGCAAATGAAGGCAGAAATGGTTGAAAGTTGATGGTGTCGCTTTGAATGGTGCATAATGAACGCACAAAAAGTCTGGAGTTGTAATAAGTTCAAAAAAATGAAATGCCTTTGTAACAGATAAGTTTTCGTCTGAAATCCGAATACTTCGAAAGAGATTGTCCCATTTGTAAACGAAGTGCATCCAGTTTTTGCCGTAACCCTCTCTACTTTTTTGCACATGCTATGTGGGTCAAATGATAATACCATGCCAGGTTTCAACTTTTTCAGAGTTCATTTATTCAATTTCAAGGTCATTTAGCTCTCAAAACAAATCATTAAATGCATAAAAATAGCAAATGAAGGCAGAAATGGTTGAAAGTTGATGGCGTCGCTTTGAATGGTGCATACTGAACGCAAAAAATATAAGAGCATTTAGATCATGATCTTATATTTCTTTACAGTATGAATTGTCAATATGATCTTATACATCAAAAATACTTTGATCATCAATGATCTTTTTGTGTCCAATCTGAATTGTCAATATGAGTCCTCAACGATTTGTAAACCGGTGAAGACTCATATTGCAGCCACAAATTCTACACATAGAGTTCAATGAAGACCAAGTGCTTGTGATAGTTTGAGAAGTAACATATTTAAGATGGTAAAAACCTTGTTAGGGGAGTGAGATGGGACTAAAAACAGCTTGCCATAACCTCATTAGTACCGGTTCGTGGTACGAACCGGCACTAAATGGTGATGGTGGGGCCATAGACTGACCGCAGGCTGCCACAGCCTCTTTAGTACCGGTTCATGGCATGAACCGGTACTAAAGGTTCGCCATGAACCGGTACTATTTATCGCCGCCACGAACCGGTACTATTGATCACATTAGTGCCGGTTCTTTTACAAACCGGCACTAATATGCTTCACATTTGACCATTTTTCTACTAGTGATAGTGATAGGGTATCGCATATGAGTGCAGATGTAGGGGACCCAAATTAAAGGGTGTCTGGTCAATGTCCACGGACGCATCCGGGTGCGTCTGTGGCCGTTTGAGAGGCAGGATGCTCTTAGGCATGTACAATGGAAGCACTACCGACCTAATGCCTCACCATTGCCACGTAGAAAAATAGCAGGTAAACCACCGTCCAAAAAGCCACTGCCCAACGCAGCACTAACCTCAGCAGGCCAACTTTTTTACTATTCATATTTCTCTCTCCTGCTTTACCAGATCTCAGGAACGAAAAAAAATAGCGTGCTATAACAACGCTATAGCGCCGTTATAGCGTATTCGAAAGGAAACGCTATATTTTAGCAAATTCAGCCGCTATGGCGCTATTCACGTAATTAGCACGCTACAAGGCGTTATAACATTGTAGCATGTAGTGTTATAGCGTTCAAATGATGAAAAATATCAGAAAAATAGGGAAGCACAGGTTTATTTTGTGGTTATTGCACGGTAGATGTAGGCTAGGTGCTCAGTGTTCAGAGCTAATATATGTTAAATAGATTGACTACAGTTTGACATTCAGTTTAAAATTTGTGCTTCCTATCTAGCTAGATTATGTCTCTCTACGATGGTGTCTTAAGGTACTGAAATACTTTATTTGTGGATATATTTGGCATATTTTGCAAATGCTATTTTGAATTATAGCACGCTATAACTTGTGTAGCATTTTGAGAAGGGGCTCGCTATATTTTATAGCGCGCTATTTTTTTCGTTGGATCTCAGCCCCACGCTTCCTTCAGCTTCCTCTCTTCTTCTTTTTTTGCCTCGCTCCACTTTTGGCAGGGAGGAGACGGCCTTCTCTGCAAGATCCCCCTTTAGCCTGCAAGCAGCACGAACAGCAATCGAGGACCACCACGTGGAGAGCCGAGGCATCCGTTCAGCCTGTAGCGTTGGGCATGCCCTTATCGTGCCTTAGAGCATCTCCAACAGACGCGCTAAACAGGCGCCACGCCGTAAATATACCCACTTTAGCGCGCGCAACCCGGCGGCTGGCTCCAGCGGGCGCGCAATAACCGCGCGCGCGATATAAGCGGTTGGGCGCGCGGCAGGAAGCGGTACCTCGCGCGGTGTATTTGCGGCGCACCCTTCCGCGCGCGGCACACTCACTCGCTCTGTCTTCTCCCCATCTAAAGCCCCGCGCGCACCGGCGCCGGCGACCCGCACCCATGGACGCACGCGCCGGCACCCCGCTCACCCCGTCCTATAGCCGCGACCCCCCCCCCCCCCCGCCCCTGCCGCCGCCGCCACAAACCCTAGCCCGGATGGCGTTGGCCTCGCGCGCGGCCTCTTCATGCGGCCGCGGATGACGTCGGCGGCGGGTGGCGTCGCGCCGGCGCCGGCCCGAGCCGCCGCCCCCTCCTCCTCAAAGCTCCCCAATGCGGCGCCGCCAAAGAAGGGCAAGACATCGGCGAAGAAAAACAAGGCGGCGGACAGCTCCGGCACCTCCAAGGCAAGGAGGAAGAAGCTTGCGGGGCATGCGACGGGCGTGTCGGCTGCCGAAGCATCGGCGAGCTCACTCGTTGAGCCGCCGGCCGGTGCTCACAACATGTTCGACGAAATGCCTCCAAGGTAAAAAAATTCTAACTTTTCATTTTTTTGTTATTTTTTTAATGCATTCACATATAGATAGCTTATTTGCATTGTGCAAGACAAATTTAGTCTCAATGATGATGCATACATGTCAACGATGGGTGTTGGCTCCAACAATTCGCATTGGTCTCAAACCAATGACATGCATTTCGAAAACCATGAGTTCGAGGTGGACGAGGAGGGTGAGGGCATTGTCGATGGACCGAAAGGAAGAGCGGGCAATTACACCAACGCCGATGACATCTTACTATGCAATACTTGGTTGCAAGTGTCGAGGGATCCATCCGTTGGAGGTGATCAAAGTAGAGATGCTTATTGGCTTTGGATGAAGGAAAACTTTGATGTTCGCAACGTGAGTGGAATTGACCGCTCCGGCCGATCACTTAGGTCCCGGTGCTCGACAATCAACTCGGATTGTCAAAGGTGGGCGGCTTGTCAAAAGGCGGTTGACAAGTTGAACCCAAGTGGCACAAATGAGGACGATAGAGTAAGTGACATTTCATGCATGTTCATCATACATGTTCATCATACTTGTTGTTGGTGCTAACTTGATTTGTTTTCATGTAGTACAACATTGAGCAAAACTTGTTCAAAGAAGAGGAGAGGAAAACGAAGAAGGGGAAGATCAAGAAAGGAAGGGTGTTTACTTTGCCTCATTGCTATGAAGTGTTGAAGGATGATGAGAAATGGAAGAAGCGTGAAGATTTGGATGATTTGCATTTGAGCAACAAACGAAAGCGAACAATTAAGTTGGATGATGATGATGAGGAGGAGGATGATGCATCAAGTGATGATGGCAAGAGAAGCCCCACACCAACTCGGTTTCATACTCGGAGCCAAAGCGACCAGATGGGTGCAAGAAAGACAAAACCGAAAAGAAGAAGAGGAAAGGAGATGATGAGCTCAAAAATGCTATGGAAGCAATTGTGAAGGCAAGAAAAGAAGCCAACGAGGTGAGGAAAATGGCAAGGAACCAATATGCCGCGGCCGAGGAGAGGAGGTTGGCGGCCGAGGAGAGGAGGGTGGTGGCCGAGGAGAGAAAGGTGGCTTTGGAGGAGAGGAAGGTGAGCAATGAGGAGCGTACTAAATTGTTGGAATGGAAGAAGCACTTGTTCTTCTTGGACACATCTAACCTCAATGTGGCGCAAAGGGAGTATGTCAATCTAGCCCGTGAAGAAGTCTTGATCCAAAAAAGAGCCATGGTTCGTGCAATGGGTGGCGGTGGCATCGGCGCCATGGGTGGCGGTGCCATCGGCGCCATGGTTGGCGGTGGCTTCGGCGCCATGGGTGGCAAGGGTGGCTTGGGTGCTTTTGGAGCTCCCCCCGACGCTATGGCCATAATGGGAGGCATGAGTTTTGCTTCACTCATGGGAGGCATGGGTGCACCTCCGGCCGCCATGGACGGAATGTCTTTCGATGTGCCTCCTCGCACACATTCCCATGAAGATGCTGTTGAAGATCTTGCGAACACCGTCGGAGCTTCACGTGATGCAGTGCGCGATGAAGAGAGGGAGGAAGATTCATCTTCGGAGGTGGAAGAATCGTCTTCCCAAGATGAGGACGAGGACGAAGACGAGGACGAGGAATGATGTGTCTTTCATTCATGTATTGAACTTGATTTGCATTTGAACTTGGTTGGATGAACTTGTGGGCATGATTTTAAACTTGTGGGCATGAACTTTTCTTCATTAATTTGTTTGTGTGAAATTTTGTGTTGAAAATGTTCATCATTTTATGTTAAAAATGCCATATGCAATGCACCGGCGAGTCGCGCGCGCTACATTTTTGCGTGTTGCTGTAGCGGCGCGCGCTGCATTTTAGCGCGACCGCTGGAGCCAGCGCTGCGCGTCGCGTCAAATCAGGCGATGCGCGCGCGGCAAACCTGTTTTTTACGCGCGGCGCGTCCGGCGCCTGTTGGAGATGCTCTTACCGCGTGCCCTGGGCACTAAGTCTGAAATCCAGTAACTCATGAGGCACGCCGTTCGGGTGTCCTTGGGCAGCCATGACTTGTGATAGACGTCGATATTACTCCCCGGGCAGTTCCCGGGGCATCTCTGATTAATTACCATATATGGACGGACCACATTTACAACACGACCGCCGTAGGTGGAGGGGTCAACACCGACCAGTCGGTACGTGCGGTAGATTTTGTGGACGAGGAGGAGAACTGTCCAGAGGATTTTGTGGGGTACACTGACGAGGTTACAAATGACTGATTCCCATCACAATTGGTCCTACATGCATGCATAAATCTCTGCACACGCACGCCTAACGTTCACCGTCTACTATACTAGAGTATGCGGATCACCGACGGGCATGCGCTGGGGGAGGAGGTGACCGGCGTGCTGCGGCAGGCGGTGAGCCTGGCGGCGCGGTGGGGGCACGCGCAGGTGACCCCGCTCCACATCGCCCGCTCAATTCTCTCGGCGCCGGCGAGCCTCCTCCGCGCCGCCTGCGTCAGGTCCCAGTCCCACCCTATGCAGCACAACGCGCTCGACCTATGCCTAGACCTCGCGCTCGGCAGCCTCGCCGTGACCACCGTGGTCCATAACGGTGTCGACCCAGCGCCGTCGAACGCGTGCGCGGCCGCGCTGAAGCGGGCGCAGGCGCACCAGCCCAGGGGCAGGAGCGCGGCCAAGGTCGAGCTCGAGAAGCTCGTCGTCTCCATCCTCGACGACCCGAGCGTCGACCGCGTCATGCGCGCGGCCGGCTTCTCGAGCTCCCAGGTCAGGGCCAGCGTCGAGAGCGCTGTCACTTCGTCGAAGAGATCAAGATCAAGTAGGGCAGGTTGCGGCGTCCTCGCGACTTGTCCAGCTCCGGTTCCGGACATCATTAGGGCTGGACAACCATCTCTCCAGGCCGTCCGAGACAAAAGGTAGTTTGCTTGTTTCACGAATGGCGTCCGTGTTTATCTGCCTGACCTCTTTTTTGTTGGATGAGTTTCCTCTATTCTTTACAGTACCTACCTAGATAGCTACAGCATGGTAATGCCAAGGTGCCAGGAGTCAGACCTAGTAATGCCAAGGTTATAACACTTATGCATATATGTAGATAAACTATAGTTAATCGAAAGCCTAGTAGTGCGGCTAACCCAAGTTTTATGATGTCACTTAACATCTCAAACAATGAGTAGCATACTGATGGTGCCGGCTGGTGACGCCAAATGTTTTTTTAGCTACTTTATTAGTGACGCTTGACCAGAAGGTATGAAAATATTGCTTTTTCTTAAATTATAAAAATAAAAATAAACAGACATTCAGGTATTGCATATACATACATACATACATACATGTGGGCTTCACCCCTGCCTTCGACGCATGCATCGTTGCATGGTAAGTAGCTAAGTAGGACTAGACTTTCTCTAGTTAAAAAGGAGCTAAGTAGTATTATGCTTTCTCTAGTCAAAAAGGCTGAGCTGAAACAAGCAAGCCATAAAGTCACTTAGGCGCAAAGTCACTTAGGCATTTGACATCAGCTCGTGCGTACTCAAGTCGGTAATTTGTAGGTGCTATACCGAAAAAAGGGTTTCCCCCTTTGTATTTCAAAGCACCAACACCGAGTACAGATAACGCTGTGGCGAGCAGCACAACACACCAAGAAAAAAAGAAGAAGAAACAAATGCCAACCACGGCAGCTTGGCAAAGCGCGGACGACCCGCCACCACGGCGCCCACCGGAAACAAATCACCACAGACCAAGGCTCCGATCCGCCGCGTACCAAGCAGCACCTCCAAGAAGGGATGCGACGCCGACGACGCTGCTGCCCGGACGAGTCCTCAGGTTTCCCCGGGCACGCGGAGGGAGGTGGGGGTGGAAACCCCCGACACCCTCCAGGAAGGAATGGTGGCACCCGCAGGTGTCACCGCGTCGGGGCCGAAGCCGGTAGGGATTTCTCCCGCATACCAATCCCAACCTCCCAACCGGACGGAGCCGACCCGCCAAACCGTCGCCGACCACCATGCACCAACGCAGTAGCGCCGCCACCCACGCCGCCTCACTACGAACACC
Source organism: Aegilops umbellulata (assembly GCA_032464435.1). Taxonomy (NCBI): domain Eukaryota; kingdom Viridiplantae; phylum Streptophyta; class Magnoliopsida; order Poales; family Poaceae; genus Aegilops; species Aegilops umbellulata. The sequence continues at coordinate 604,192,860 of CP136058.1, forward strand.
ACCACGAGGCCAAGAGGACCGGAGAGAAGCTCACCATGACGGGAGCAGCAACACCGACGCCGGGCGGGAGGGAACCACCTCCACCGCCGTCGTGCGGGAGGCCCGTGCCTCCGGCGCCGTCGCGGTAGCCGTCCGGACGCGGCAGCGGGGCATGCCGGGCCACCCCCGGCCCAGCCAGGCCCAAAGCGGGCCCGTTAAGCCCCGCCGGCCGCGATGCAGCAAGCCGGCGTCGTCGCCGCCGGCACCCAGCCACTCGTCGCACATCTCCCCCGCCTCCTAGAAGCCACGCCGGAGCCATCCCCGCCGCCGGCCCGCCCAGGCCCAGATGGGGCCCAAAGGGCCCAGATCTGGGCCGAGCGGACGACGCCAGATCCCGCCACCGCGCCGCCCCGCCGCCCAGCTGCTCGCCTGCATGCGCCACGGATCCCCGCCGCCACGCCAGACCGCCGTCGCCTAGATGCACCCCCCGGAGCCGCACCGCCCGCGCCGGAGAGCGACCGGGAGGGGAAGGGCCAGGAGGCCGCCGCCACCAGCAGCCCCGGGCCAAGCCGGCCGCGGGCGCCGGCGACGGCGGCGAGAAGGAAGGAGGGAGGGGGGAGCCTGGAGTGGGGAGGCCCATCGCGCGGCCGGTCGCCCGCGGGGGGGCGACGCGGTCGCGAGAGGAAGGTCTGTAGGTGCTATATAAGGGCACTACTCCTCCCGTTGTAAATTACTCCATCCAGTGCAAAGCAGTGAACCAGTACTACACCGCTCTCCAAGTGTGTCCGTGAGCTAGCTTTAGTACAAGGCAGAAGTACTAGTGCAGTTTAGCTACTAGTTTTTTTTTAGTTTAGCTACTGGTTGGAATATACCAGTGACACTCCAGTTCATCTATGTGCGTGTCTGTATTGTAGCTTGCGCTAGCTGCAGTCTAGATCACCATTCCTCTACTTCGTCATATCCTCGATAATACTTATGCATATAGATAAACTATAGTTAATCATAAGCCTATTATTGCGGCTAGCCCAAATTTTATGATGTCGCTTGACATTGCACACTGGTAGTGCCGGACGGTGATGCCAAATGTTTTTTTAGCCACTTAGTGACGCTTGACCAGAAAGTATGAAAAGATTGCTTTTTCTTAAATTATAGAAATAGAAATAAGCATACATTCAGCTATTGCATATATACTCCCTCTCTTTTACATGTAGATTTTTTCAAAAGTCAAATTTTGCAAAGTTTGATCAAGTTTATAAAGAAAAACTATTTTTATATCTATAATATTATATAATGAAACAACATATATTAATGAATTTAATAATATATGCTTGGCATTCTAGATAAATGTGTTTCTTAAAAAACTTGATCGAATTTTGTGAGGTTTGACTTTATTAAATCTATATGCACAACATTATAGAATGGAGAGAGTAGTATATAAGAATACTATATATAAAAATGTAAATTTTGTGGTTTTATGACTTGTATCATACTTTTCTTATACAGATTTTGTGTAGTGAATCAATATGAATGTAATTATCCATATACCAAACGTAAATTCTAAATGCAACAATGTATAAAAAAACTCAAGTGTAAAATAACTTATGAGTGATATACATATATCAATATATGGTAATGATATTCATCACCTTGGGTGTAAAATAAGTTATTTTACACTCGAGGTTGAGATATTTAATGATGATGATGATGATGATGATGATGATGATATTAATAGCATTATTTTCACTTTTGCTTTATAAGTATATTCTTATATTGTTGAAAAAGTTCAATTGCACACACTTTGTATAAGGGGATGCACCTAGCCGTAAGCCATTCGGAAGGACTGGGTCATTAGAATTAACATCTTTAGACCAAAAAAAAACAGTATTATTTCTTATTTATTTTATTTAGGCTGAACTGGGCTAGAACATGGATTTGAGGCCTCCTAAACCATCTCTTATGAAAACATGCATATATGAACAAAGATACTTACTCCATTTTAAGATATAGTGCACATAGTTTCTTTTTCGAACTCAAGCTTTATCAAGTTCAGTTTTATAAGAGACCAATCTCCATGCTCCATCTCTCCCACGCGACACATTTCGATTAGCGTGTGTCTGCCTTTTCATCTGCCTCCATTGCATGCCAAGTAAATGAGTAACATGGATGTCAACATTTCATTTGCATGCAAAGAAAAACTTGCATTCAAAAAGAACCACATCACCTTACGAAAACCTGATTTTTGTATTTAAAATATTTTGTAGCTTAAACTATTTGTCTGGTTGGTAATTGGTTTTTACTATCAACATCATATCAACTAGGGTTACAAGACAAGATCAAAGTAACTTGGGTATGTTCTTAAAATTTTGTTTTCCCTCTTCTATTACCACATAATAACACGTGAGTTACCATCCTATTTAGTCTACAAAGACACAGTTACGACTCCTTAAACCATTGAGTGGTAACTTACGTTTTAACAAACGAAATTGGACTCTTTTGTTAAGGCATAAAAGTACTGCAGTCTCCAGGCTATATGTTACAAATTATGTCGCTACCAGTAAATTGGCATCATTGGTGGTCCTAACTAGAAGTTGTCAGAACATACACATAGAGTCCACACCAAATAAGTATCATTAGGCCCTTCCCAGTGCTCCATGGGTATATGTGCTAATGGTGCCACATAGGCAAAAAAGTGATGTGGCAAAGCAATTAAAGAGGAGAGAGAGAGAGAGAGCATTATGATGACCGCAGGAAGAACCGTGCTAAGCGCGTGGACCTATGTAAAATGACTACCAGCCAATGCAAGAAGGAGTTACAAAAGTTAAGGACCTATGCATTGAGGAGACTAGTGTTGCTAAGATTCTTTATCCACTTAGCACCTCATCTAAGCATCAATATATTGGAAGAGGCCTTGTATTTATTGGTAATTACTGATGATGATTTTTTTTGCCTGTATGAACTTGCCATGTAAATAAAGTATGTCATTTGGCAACAAAATTGGCCACTAATTTTTCCGGTGTATGCGCATGCTTCAGTATTTTGATATTTCCAAGAAATTTGCTTGAAGTAAACATCTAGACATGTACGCTAATAAATATTCCCGGTGTTTCTCTTGCAGTGAGTGCCAAGCTAGCAATGCAAAAACAGGAGCAGGAGGGCGACCGGCCATCTTTGGCACAACGACGGCGAGCATTCCTCTGTGGCTCCGCCGCTACAAAGATACAACTTGCGTCAGGTCAACATACTGCGGCGCCAGTCTTCAGGCAGACGTACGTATAACGCATCTTGTATGTGTCTACTATATTTCACTCGTGAGGTGGTGAACCCGATTAGTTAGCTGCCCGGCCGTGAGTGTCTGACACATGCATGCAGGCTGCTTGCCGCCGGCCGAAGTTCACGGAGCTCACCGCGACAAATCTCAATATCCTCTGCAACGCGCTCGAGCTGCGCGTTCCGCGTCACGGGAACATCATCCCCGGCATATCGTGCACGGTGCTCCGGTGCAGATCCGGCGTGACAAGGACTATTCCTAGCTTGTTGTCCTCGACGAAAGCGACCTGTCTTCTCTTCCTAGGAAGGGACCATGGCGGAAAGGTGGCGGTCGCTCAGGAGCTCGCGAGGCTCGTGTTTGGCTCATACGCCGAGTTCACCGCCGTCCAGCTTCAGGGTAGCCCTAACATTCGCACACACAGCGGCGAGCTCGCCCTCAAGAGGCGGAGATCACCGGACAATGACGGCGACCTCGGCGCGAGGCTGTTTGAAGCGGTCGTGGAGAACCCTCACCGCGTCATATTGATGGACGGCGTCGACCGACTGGATCGCGATTCGGAGATGCACATCGTGAGGGGAGGAATGGTGAGGGGATGCAACGGTGACGTGGTCAGCCTGGAGGATGCCATCATAGTGCTGAGCGCCTCTGACGTCTTGGACTCGAGGAGGTACGTGGCTTCACCTTCCGCCCCACAGGTCAAACGACGGTCTCGTCGATATAACCGTGAGAAAGGTGATGACGGCACGGAGATGAAACGTTGTCATGGCTGGGATTTGAGTGTTTGTTCAGTGGATGAGGAAGAAGAGGAGGAAGAGGAGGAGGAAGATAGTTTGGCTGATGAGGAGGGGATCCAGAATGTTGTGGATGGTGTTTTCCTTTTCAATTAGCAGAGAGTTTTCTTTTTCGTACCATTATAGGTATTTCGAACGGTTTCGAACTGTTAGATTCCGCATTCAGAATTTGTTTGGCATTTTAGTTAATTATTAAGGAGAACTGTTTTCGCTCCCCATTGTCATTTCAAAAAACCATTTTATGAGAAGAACTAGAAAGTTTATTTTTAGCCGAAAAAATCCTGCTGGTCGGAAACAACTTTATACTCGCTCTGTAACTTAATATAAAGAGGTAAAAGCACCGGAGGCCCATAAACTTGCGTGGTGGGTGCTGGTTTGATCCAGAAACTTGCAAAACTTGACCCAACCACCCACTAACTTGCAGCTTAGGTGCAAAAAAACCCACAGCCAATTAGGAGCGGCCACCCGCCACTGGATAATTTGCAAAGACCACCCCAACGTGTTCGAAATTGATGCATAGCAGCACAGTCCCAACTCTCAATATGCAGATGAGAATAAATAAATAAAGACAGTGCGTTAAAAATTGCGGCCGCGACGTGTTGAACCTCGGCCATAAGCAATTATTACTGCTCGATCATGCTAACAAACAGACCAGATCATTCACTCTGTTTCAAATTCGTATGGGTTATTTATATATATGTGAAAAATCTGTCCGAACAAACAAACAACGACGCCCAATCAACTGATCTGTTTTTTTCTTTCGTGAAAACTGATTATATATCTTTTTTTTTGCCGGCCACTCTTTATATATCTGTTAGTACGGCATCTGTGGTCACCTCCAAGCCAGGGAGCAGCCCAGTATATGTGTACGTACAACCTGACTGTATACATATGAAGTGCAAAAAAATATGGTACTCCAAAGCAATACAAGTATAAACTACTAGCCTCATCATCTACAAAAGGACATACGTTAATACCATATGACGATAGAAACGCTGTGTTATATATATCTATCACACCAAAACCTCATTGGTCTTAAAGGCGGGCATGGTGTGATACTAAAGAAAATCAGAGTAAGCACACAAAATTCAAATAAATTAAATGCTTCTTTTTTACAAGTTTAAACTACAAACATAAGCTCAAGTACACTCTAATAATCACTCTCAAAAAAGTACACTCTACTATTTCGCGAGCCTAAACTGTAATAGAAAAATGCTTCTGTTGAAATCGATTTTGACCAAAACAAAGTACAGTGTTAAAATCATACTAAAAATAAACAAACTCGTGCAAATCACAAAAATCTGTTGTATTTCAAAAAAGAATGTGACGTCTCCATCAACAGCGATTCGAATGTTGGTCTAAAATTTTCCTTGTCACGACACTACTGCCAAAATATTAAACCATGTGAAATTTGAAACGTTGTTCCTTTGACCAAAAAAAAAAATTGAAGCACATACAATAATATATAATTTCAGTAAATAAATATCACTTGCATGGAGTGCATGTACGTACGAGCTTGGTTCGATTTCGTCGGATCGTTGCTTGGTTCATTAGGATAGTCGAACGAGAAATATCTTAAACCATGTTAAATATTTTCGAACGGAGAGAGTTAGCTAGGTTGATGCATGATGACCCGTGATCTCTACTGTTAACTAACTAACCAATAGAAGAAAAAACAAGGTTCCGTGAGATGCGTTTTTGTAATAAATTGGTAAGAAAATGTTTGCACGTCCTTACGTCTACGCAATGATGTACGTGCCAATTTAGTTTGTTGTTCATTCAGTTCAGAATGAAAAGGAGTCTTCCCGGAAAAAAATAGTGGAAATGAGTCACGACGTACAAGTAAAAACAACTTGCGTTGCCGGATCTTGTTGTGTATATACTAATATAAAAGTTCTATACATACAGTTGCCTCAGGCGCAGTTTTTCTTCTTCCGTTTCTTTCTGTGGCTGAAATCTGGACCCGTGCGTCAATTCTAAAGAATCCAGGGCCTTTCCTATAAAACATACAGCGCCAGATGTAACCTTGTGACTGGCTGTGGGCTTTTTTGCACCTAGGATGCAAGTTTGTGGGTGGTGGAGTAAGCTTTTGCAAGTTTTGGACCAAATCATTACAACCAGAGCAAGTTTGTGGACTTCTAGTGCCTTTACCTCTAATATAAAACATTGTCCTAGTATGTAGCGAGAGAGAGAGGGAGGGAGGGAGCAACTATCCGCAGGCACGCACATGTACGAACATCAGTGCATACAACATTGAATGCCTCTGTGTGCTACAAGTGTTGCATGCATGCAACCATAGCACACTATAGTACGTTTGGCTGCACATGTGTGTTGGAGCCAGAGCGATCCGAGAGAGAGATGGGTCGTGCAACGCTCTGTATTGATAATCTGCGAAAATTCGATATGGTTCATACTATATAGTACTATTATCTCAGTGGTTCGTCCTTCTCGAGATCCACAATCATGAATGTATATGCAGAGGTTTTCAACTTGGCCACTTATTTCTGCACAGTGGCAAACTAGTTTGTCTGATGTCATTTATGAGGCCCAGCTAACTCGGTCCACTACGGTCTTCGCTACGTGAGATATTTTTGGACCGGCGTATGCAGCACCTGGGCCGCCTCTCTCTGCTCGATGAGCTGGCCCAGTGGAAAGGCAACAATGCAGTCAGCTGTATTTTTATTTAAAGCCTTGACCTGTACCGTGTCAATCTGGATACCCATTTCGCTAGGTCTTCACTGCCATGTCAGCTTCTTCTTGCTCCGCCCCGCAGGGGCCAAATTTCGTGTTTTGACCCTTTTGTGAAACAAAATCAAGATCTGAGCCCAGTCTGAATTTTTTTTGAAATCTGACCCTTTTGCTACCGCCAGACCATCAGGCGGTAGGGTTGCACAGCCTACCGCCGCAGGTTCCGGCGGTAGGCGTGCCTGACGGCCGTCAATCCGTTAACGGCAGCTGACGTACCTACCGCCAAAGACCACGGCGGTAGCCCACACAAACCTACCGCCGAGTTTCCTGGCGGTAGGTTGGCACTAAACTGAACAACTTTGATTTTGTCTTCAATTTATTTTCACCATAAGACATAACATAAGAAACATAACATAGACATAAGAAACATAACATAAGCACAATTTTATAGACATAACATAGTTTGATCACATCCACAAAATTTTGCCATTACGGACTAAGAAACAAGTACCAAATAACATAGTTTGATCACATAACACAGTACGAAGGCAACATAAGAAGTTTAACAAGTTCAATGGTCATCGACCACATAAAAGGTTTCATCCATAGGTAGAAATCAAACATGACGATCATCAGCAACCACACACATATATAGTTTAGATGATATCGATAACGATCATCATCTTCAAGCCTTGACGGGTGGTCTTCCTGATAGTAATAAGGATGGCCTGTCCAACATGAAGATTCTTGTCAACGAGGAAGCTCTTCCACCCATGTGTGCTTAAATTTGTGCGGCCGTCAGTGTCCACGCCGTACGCACAAGTAGTGACGGGGCCCGTTGCGGTAAGGCGTATTCCAGCATAGCCTTCTTCATCAGCCTCGATGCCACAACTCTCTGATAGTCTCTTTGGCAATTTCTGAATAAGAAAAACATATCAATTAATAAGTATGGATTATCTAAACTATTAACAATTACTTGGATTCTACACTTAAAACATACCATCTCATGTCGATCGATCATGGTAGTTGTCAGACGGGTCACGAATGGCGCCCCGATCAACTCAGCATGTGGCAGAAAGTTGTCCCATAGGTTGCACACCTCCTGTTCGCTCAGCCTCACTCTTTGAGCACAGATGGCTTCCTCAATTGGGTCTTCATCTTCATAGTCCTCATCAAGTGGTGGTGGTGGCGCCATGTTCCTTATATAAGCATTGATTGGATAAAGTTAATTAAACATGAATATTTATTATAATGCAAGCAAAACAAATATCTACAATATTCACACAATAAATCATCACATATGGTGGTGGTGGTGGTGGCTATAAGAAAGACTAAACCTAGGGTCGGTTCTAGGGTTCATCTAGTTTCTAGGATTCATCTAGGCTCTAGGGTTCATCTAGGTTGTAGGGTTCATCTAGGTTCTAGGGTTCTAGGGTTCATCTAGGTTCTAGGGTTCATCATATCAACTAGATAGGGTTCCTCGTATTGCTCTAAGAAAGACTAAACCTAGGGTTCATCAACTAGGTTTATCACATTGCAATCATCTAGTTTTAGGGTTCATCATAACAACTAGATAGGGTCCTCATATGTCTATAAGAAAGCGGAATGATTGACTCAAAGTAATTGGGGGATTGGAGGAGCTTACCTTCCTCTTTCCGTAGCCATCTCGATACGCAAAATCCGTGAATCAACGAAGACGATCAGAGTTGGGAAGTGGAGGAGATGAGAAAATGAGCGAGAGGAAGAAGAAGGCGGCTGGGTGGGTGGGGATTAGGGTTTGTGGTGGGGTGGGCGCGGGCGGCTGGCTTTATAAATGCCCAAACATTACCGCCATAGTATGCGGCGGTAGCCGGCCAAGACCTACCGCCATCCGGCCCGGCGGTAGGATGCCTCCCCCCACGCCAATATTCTCTGACCAAAAAATCGAGCAATGCAGCGGTAGGGTTGCGCCGCCTACCGCCAAGGACCTGGGCGGTAGCATGCTACCGCCAAGCCCCCTGGCGATAGGCTGCGCAACCCTACCGCTGCATTGCTCGATTTTTTGGTCACAGTAGATCGGCGTGGGGTGAAGGCATCCTACCGCCGGGCAGGATGGCGGTAGGTCGTGGCTGGCTACCGCCGCATACTATGGCGGTAGGGTGCCTTTGTGTGCATTTTTTTGCACCTAGTAACTTCTTTTGGCTTCAATTTTTGGCATACAACATTTAAACAGCATATGTATGACATATAAAGCACACAATGTATGATATATGATGCACACACCACACAACTATAAATAAGGTAGGTTCGATACACCACAAATCTAAAAATAAGGTAGGTTCGGTACATAGCAAGTTAACGAAACAGTTTCACGAGCAAATGCATATGGTTCACGAAGCAAATATGCAAGTTTTTAGTTCAACGACACGGCAGCAACTTCAGTTCTTCCTTCCCCTCTTCGACGTTCGGTCCTCGTTATCCTTGGATCGCTTCTCGGCCGCCGTCTTCTTGCGGGCTGTAGGACGTGCTTTCTGAAAGGGGGATGGACTCTTGCATTCCTTCTTCAGCACATTCCTCTTCTCACGTTGGGTTGGCTGAGTTGGTGGAGGTCCATCGTCATCATCGTACTCCTCCTCCTCCTCCTCCTCATCATCATCATCATCATCATCATCCTCATTGTGCTCTTCCTCTTCGTGCTCTTCCTCTTCGTCATCATGTTCTTCTCCTGCGCCCTCTTCTTCCTCTTCCTCTGCATCGTCATCATCGTCCTCGCTCTCCTCCTCGTCATCTTGAACCGCCCTAGACGACGAGGGTGCATGGCTCGATGAAGCAAGGCTACGCATCGGTGCAGGAGGAAAAACATCCTCGGTGTTTGTAGCGCACCCAAGCAGGCCCACAAGCCGACGTGCTTTGTTGACGTATTTCTGCAATGATAACAGAAGAATATGTTAAATTCTCCAATCACTACAGGAATCAGCCATTTTGCGGTCTGCCACGGCGGACGGCAAAGGCATGAACGGTGGACGGCAAAGGCCTTTGCCGTCAGCCGTGGACGGCAAAAGGCTCCGGCAACGTAGGCTACGGTAAACAGCTACTTTGTCGTCTGCTTTCTGGCGGCTGACGGCAAAGGCCCTTTGCCGTCCGCGGCGGACGGCAAAGATAGCGGACGACAATAATTGCGCTGTCAGTCCGTTAAGTGGCTAACGGCAGGCCTTTGCCGTCCGCCGCTGACGGCAAAATTTCTAGTGTCTTTGCCGTCCGCCATATGATGTCATCTACACGTCACTGCATGGCAGGTTCTTTGCCGTCTGCCACTGATGGCAAAGTCTTTGCCGTCTGCCACTGTAGGCAAACTGGCCAAATGGGTCAGCTCCCAGGAAGCACAGCTGGATGCCACGTGTCTTCTTTGCCATCCGCGGCAGACGGCAAAGAGGCCGTTGCCGTCGGTGGCAGACGGCAAAGAGCCTGCATATTGGCTCTTTTATCTGTTTTTTATTAAATCCAACAATTTTCATCACAAATATATATGACATATATAGATATATTTCAAAAGGCCATTACAGAGCAAACATATAAGATATCCAACACATAACTTCATCATCCAGCCATATATATTAGATGCATAGTTCCATCATACATAACAAGTTCAACATAGAGGCATCCAACCATATATATTACAATAGTTTCATCCAACGATACATGCATAGTTCAACGATACAAAAGAAACAGAGAAAGGGATAAGGAGCACTCCATCTATGCAAGCTTTCGTCAAGTGAATGAAATCTGCAAAATGAAAAATAAGAAAGTTAGAACAAGAAGAGTAGAACAAGAAGAAGAGTAGAACAAGAAGAAGACTAGAACAAGAAGAGTAGAACAAGAAGAAGATTAGAACAAGAAGAGTATGTCATTTATGAGCTAACTAACGTGAAATGGATCATATATGAGCTAACTAAGTTGAAATGGGTCGTTTATGAGCTAGCTAAGGTGAAATGGATCATTTATGAGCTAACTTAGTTGAAATGGGTCGTTTATGAGCTAACTAAGGTCAAATGGATCGTTTTTTAGGTAACTAAGGTGAAATGGATCGTTTTTTAGCTAACTTAGGTGAAATGGATCGTTTTTTAGCTAACTTAGGTGAAATGGATCATTTATGAGCTAACTTAGTTGAAATGGATCGTTTTTGAGCTAACTTAGGTGAAATGGATCATTTATGAGCTAATTTAGTTGAAATGGATCTTTTTGAGCTAACTTAGGTGAAATGGATCATTTAAGAGCTAATTTAGGTGAAATGGATCGTTTTTTAGCTAACTTGGTGAAATGGATCGTTTATGAGCTAAATTAGTTGAAATGGATCGTTTATGAGATAACCTAGGTAAGATGGGTCATTTTGGAGTTAACCTAGGTGAAATGGGTCATTTTAAAGCTAACGTAGGTAAAATGGATCATTTAGGAGCTAATCTAGGTAAAATGGGTCATTTTTTAGCTAACTTGGATGAACTGGATCATTTATAAGCTAACCTAGGTAAAATGGGTCATTTTAGAGCTAACTTAGGTAAAATGGATCGTCTATGAGCTAACTAAGCTAATTATGCAATTTTTGACATAAGTAAGCTAAGTACAGATCGTTTTAGAGCTAACTTAGGTAAAATGGATGGTTTTGGAGGTCAGTAAGCTTATTAAGTCATTTTGGAGGGGAAGAAGCTAAGTCTAGGTCATTATGGTAAGCATTGGAGGAAATAAAGCTAAGTCTAGGTCTTTATGGATGTGTTAAGCAAAACACTAGATAAACTTACCAAGATCCAGGAGGTGTAGGAGCGGGGTGGCTCGTGTCGGTAGCTGGAGAAGGATCGTGCGATGCTTGTCTGGAGTTACCCTGCACCAAAGATCATTTCCAATGTCCTGTTAGCATGATGACACTCAAATGTTAAGACTAGCAAGTAATGTCCATTCAAATAAAACTCACCGTGGTCCCAGGAGCAATCACTGGCATCGGCGGAGCGGTCTGACCTGTCTTCTCGCACATAGACTGCACATTTGGTTTTGACGACTCAGTCATACTAGTTAGTAATGAGACAAACACTACATGAATGTTTTGGCTAATCTGCAGAAGAAACTTACCACAAGGAGCTCGTACATGGCCCTTGCCTGCATGTCATTCCGTGCCCTCTCCTCCTCCATCATCTTTGCCGTCCTCTCCTCCAACTCCCGCTGCCTCTCCGCCGCCTCTGCCAGAAGTTTCTCCGTTCTATCTCTCTCACTCTGTATAGCAGCCTACAACACCACTCACATGACCATTTGTAATCATTGATGGAAGCGCACACAATGTAATGGAGAAAGATAACTGAGTACGTATCACTAACCTTGATGGCGAGTTGCATTGGCCGTTCACGAGGCCTTATCTCAGGAGCGGAGCTCGACTGGCGCGCCTTGATCTCCGGGAGAGTGCTAGGACAACGGATAAGTCCATCTCCAATGGCTATGGAGCCATGGGACCTCCCGCCACCAGATATCATCACCAGCTCTGGATCAATGGGACCCTGGCTTGGGTTAAAGTCCTCCCCTTTCCTCGCCTTCCCCTCATCTCTATATCTCACGAGCTTGTTGTGGGAAGAGATGTTGGTGAAGTTGTTTGCATCATCGAGGTCAGACTGAGAGAAAGCCTTGACTTTCTTGAAAGAGGCAGTGTGGGCCATGGCATACAGGTCGTACACCTCTGGCACCTTATCCGCCTTATTGTAGCGTGCCTGAAAGAGAGAAACAATGAAAATTAGTAATTAAAGGGCTGAAGCTAGCATGATGAATGAATTGCATGAATCATGAAGCAAACCACATACCTAGTTGCGCCCGAACTGATATAAGTTGGAGCTGCCTTGATTTGCGAGAAGCTCATACTCGTCGACGGAATCACAAATTACTGTTTGTTTGAACCAAGAGATGAAACCGGGATAGCCACCTCCTTGCTTTGCGAGAAGCTCATACTCGTCGACGGAATCCTTTTGGATCTCCGCTCCATACGAGAATATGGCGACGTATCGACTGTATGACATATCCAGGAATAAGAGTAGTTCAAAGGAAATAGAAGTTGCGAAACAATGTACCGAGAACTTACTCGATGTACGGCCGCACTTCTATTAGGTTATTGAAGATATACAACAAAATGGTCCGCCATTCTTCGTTATCCAAAGATACTGGATGTGAAACACTAGCTGGTGCGAGATTCCCTTTGAATAGGCTGAGGTTGGATCCACCCTTTTTAGGCTCGTCAGCATTGTACCGAGGCTTCGGATTATGCAAATGACGATTTTTGGCTTCGTAGTGCGCTGTTACGAAGTTTGCCGCCTCCTCTGTGATGAATGGCTCAGCCATCGATGCTTCAATTCTATGTTTATTTTTACATTTTTCTCGAAGCGTCTTCTGCATCCTCTCAGTTGGGTAGCACCAACGATTTTGCACGGGCCCCCCCAATCTTGCCTCGGCCGGGAGATGCAAAATCAAATGCTGCATTGGATTAAAGAAGCCCGGTGGAAAGATCTTCTCTAACTTGCAGATCAACTACGGCGCCAACTCTTCCATTTCTTCTAGCACGCCAGGCGATAGTTCTTTCGCACAAAGAACACAGAAGAAATAGTTGAGTTCTACCAGTACTAGCCATTCATCCTCAGGGATGAAGCCACGCAACATCACCGGCATTACCCGCTCAATCCATATGTGCCAATCATGACTCTTGAGACCAAATATCTTCAGTTTATCAAGATTCGCTCCCCTCTTTAGATTCGCTGCATACCCATCGGGGAACATCAACTGCTGTTGCACCCACAAGAGAATTTCCCTCATAGCTGGCCTTCCAAGATTGAACCATGCCTTTGGCTTCGTCCAGTTCTGTTTTCCTTTCGGTTCTTTCATGTTTTGTAATGGCCTATCACATAGCGCCTCCAGATCGACTCTAGCCTTAGTATTATCCTTTGACTTCCCATCTATGCTGAACAATGTACCAAAAAGTGCCTCGGCGATATTCTTCTCAGTGTGCATCACGTCGATGTTGTGTGGGCACAGGAGGTCTTTGAAGTAAGGCAGATCCCATAAGCATGTTTTGTGAGTCCACGCGTGCTTAGTATTATACCCCTTGAAGTACCCTGGACGTTGTGGATCTGGCTCGAGAGCGTTTAACTGATCCAGGGTCTGTTGGCCTGTCAATGCAGGTGGTGCAGAGTTTTTGACAACTCTACCCCTGATGAAGTTCTTCTTATCTTTCCTGAACTTATGGCGAGGATCTAGGAACTGTCTATGCATGTCGAAGCAAGAAAACTTGCGCCCGGCCTGAAGCCAACGAAACTCAAGAGCTCCCTTGCATGTGGGGCACGGGAACCTTCCATGCACACACCAGCCAACGAATAGCGCATACGCCGGCAAGTCATGCGTCGAGTACATGTACCAGACACGCATTATGAAGTTCCGTTTGCTAAAGGCGTCGTATGTCTTGAACCCATTATCCCAGGCTTCTTGCAATTCGTCCTTAAGCGGCTGCATGTACACATTCATATTTTTGCCCGGATAGTTGGGTCCTGGAATTATCAACGTCAGGAAAATGTTCTTTCTTTGCATAATCTGTTCGGGGGGGAGATTGAGTGGAAAGACAAATACGGGCCAACAACTGTATTGGGCTGCCGTCATACCAAACACACTGAACCCATCCGTGCTGACGCCGACTCGAGGATGCCTCGGATCTGCCGCTTTGTCAGCATGTAATTCATCAAACTTTTTCCACGCAACACCATCCGATGTGTGTACCATCATCAGATTCCCATCTGCATCTAGTTCGGTTCTTTTGCCTGTTTTGTGCCATGTCATCTGTCTGGCCGTCTCTTCGACCATGAAAAGACGTTGAAGTCTTGGTACAATTGGCATATACCGAAGAACACTAACGGGGATTTTGGTCTGTGTCTTCTCACCCATACCGTTGTCTACCACAATATACCTGGAAGACTTGCAAATGGGACAATAGTTCAAGTCCGCATAGTCAAGCCTAAATAAGGCACATCCTTTATCACAGGCATGTATCTTCTCATAGGGCATCTTCAGTGCACGGAGGATTTTGTCCGACTGGTACAGGTTTGCAGGCATTACATGGCCTTTGGGTAGAAAGCGTCCAAATACTGTCATAATTGCGTCATAGCATTCTCTGCCCAAGTTGAACTGAGCCTTCAAAGCCATTACTTGTGAGATGGCATCCAACTGACAAAGCTCAGTGTGCTCGTGGAGCGGACGTTTCGAAGACTCCAACATTTCATTGAAGGCCTTTGCAGATTCCTCCATCTCCTCGTCCGAATCCCGAGCATCATCATAGACTTGCACCATGTTTTCCATCCGGTACCATGCTCATCGGTGCGACGACGATCCACCTCAGCTCGGTCACGTTGGGCAGACTCACCATGAAATGTCCACACCGTATAATCGGGCGTAAAACCACTCTTCTGCAGGTGTTTTCCCATTTCAGCCTCTGTCTTCTTTTCCCAATTGCCTCACCGGAAACAGGGGCACCAGGTTTTCTTTTGGCCATTTGCAAATGCGGCTTGCACAAACCCCTTAGTTTTTGTGAACCATTCAGCGCTCCATTTGTTCTGACCAGTGTGACCGGTATACATCCACGCACAGTCACTCATCTTGACTTTCAGAGCTACTGGGCACACAACAATTATATATGTAATTCATCATGTACATATTCATCAGTTGATCTACTTTGTCAATTTTATTACGTCCATGCAACCTACACTCTAATAGGTAATGATAGGTCCTAATCCCACCCGTGTATGTGCAGATTGGGTTCATTTTCCCATGCTATGCTCTGGATCCGACGCAAAATTTCGGCAGCACCTCCCCGCTATTCTTCTGATACACGTCTCTGCAATAAACAGAGAGGATGTGTACCCGGAGAACAACAGGGGAGGCACTGACAAAATATATGCGTCGGATCTGGAGCAAAGCATATGGGAAAACGAACCCAATCTACACATACTCGGGCTGTCCATGGATAGCGTTGGACAATTCGAAAGAATCAAGGTTATAAATATGCAAATGCATGCATATTTATAACTATGACGCTTTCGAACGGGAGACACATATTGGTTACGCATACTGATGATTCAAGACACATATATAACTAGCTATCAAGTTTCATCGGCACGAACATCGGAACAGAGTAAATAATTAATGGGGGAGTAGGACATGTCATTTGTGCTCACCCACGAATGAAGGGGCAGAGCTCGTCAAACGCACGGCGAGGTCTTCGAACACCAAACCTCGCAGCGGTGAAACAACTGCACATTTAAATCAACCGGATCAACACAATTATATACGATGTTTTTCATAACAAAATCGGAAAATATATGACCTAACTAATCGGGGTGTCTGGGTGTGGTGTCGGTGTCGGGGTGTGGTGTCGGGGTCAGGTGTCAGGGGGTCGGGGTGTCGGGGTCGGGGTGTCGGGGGTCAGGGGGTCGGGGTATTTCCTTCTATCCTTCTTCTTTCTTTCTCTTCTTCTTCTTCTTCTTCTTCTTCTTCTTCTTCTTCTTCTTCCATCTTTTTTCTACTTTTTTACTTCTTTTCATTTCTTCCTTTCTTCTTCTTCTTCTTCTTCTTCTACTTCTTTTCTTCTTCCTTTTTTTCAGCTTTCTACTACTTCTACTTCTTCTAATTCTTTTCTAACACTAACACTAACACAATCTAGCACTAACAATTAAACAGCAAAAAAATGAAAAAACAGAAAAAAAAGTAATTCCCTCACCGGAGCAATGGGCCGGGACAGTCGGCGGGGCGGCGCCGGCCGGCGGGTGCGTCACCGGGCAGCGGGTGGGGTGGTGGGGAGGAGGGGTGGTGGGCGGCAGGGGCGGCGCCGGGCGGTGGGGGGCGGCGGCGGCGCCAGGCGGTGGGGGGCAGGGGCGGCGCCGGGCGGCGGAGGGTGGGGCCGGGGCGACGGGGCGTCGCCGGGTGGCGGGTGGGGTGGTGGGGGGCAGAGGGGTGGTGGGGCGGAGGGGTGGTGGGGGGCGGGGGCGGCGCCAGGCGGCGGGGGGCGGGGCCGGGGCGACGGGGGGGGGGCAAGGCGGGGGTGGCGCCGGGCGGCAGGGGCGGGGGCGGCGGTGGATCGATCTAGGGCGGGCCATCGGGGAGTAGATAGGAAGAGGAGAGTAACGGGTGGGGGGGGGGGGTTGTGGACGTTCGTTGGTTACAGAAGCTCTTTGCCGTCCGCCAGTCTTTGTCGTCCGCCGTTGTACCTCTTTGCCGTCCGCTAGCTGACGGCAAAGAGGTGGGGGTGTTAAGTTTTTTTAAACGGGCGGGTGGGTGGGGGCCACCTCCCTCTTTGCCGTCAGCTGGCCGACGGCAACGAAATGGCTCATGGCAAAGAGCTTCTTTGCCATCCTCCGTTTCTTTGCCATCGGCTTATAGGTAGCTGATGGCAAAGAGCTTCTTTGCCGTCCGCTAGCAGATGACAAAGAGCTGGTAGATGGCAAAGTAGCTGATTCCAGTAGTGAATGTCCAATGATAACAAAAATGAACTCCTTATTACCTTCACCGTTTCCCTCAACTTGTTCTCGCTAGCTCGAGTCCCAGGGACACCACTAAGCGCATCAGAGGCATGAAAAATGCTTTTGTTCAGCTCCGAAGAATGCAAAGTAATCAAATGAGTCAATAGCACGAAAAGCTTATTTCATCCAACCGTCGGTTCGAAAGAGGTAAAAACAACGTACCACTCTGTTCATGAGGGGTCCGTACTCCCTAAACCCCCCTTGAAGCTGTCTTATGCTCTCGTTGTAGGTTTCATTCTCCGAGGCGTCATTGAATAGGTCTTCGGGATCAGTTGTCGTCCACTGGGGCCTCAGACGCAGTCGATGCTTGATGCCATCATCGTACCACAACATGTGATCCTCGTACTCGTCCCAGTCAATCCCTCTCATCTCCGTGTCTTTGCGTCCTTTCCACTCGTTCCATTCCTTCATGTATCTCGCATGTTCAGCTTCCCAATCCGTGATTGATTGATTGTTCTTCCTACTCATCCTGCAATGTGTAAGAAAGATTGTAAAACACCCTTCTTTGATGAATGTAAAACATCAAAACAAGAACTTAGAAATGATGAGGACGGCTTGTGGTACTCACTTGTGTAGGTCGTAGCCACCGGTATCGTTGCCGGCTCGTGGTGTGTGTTGCGCCTTACCAAATTGTGCGGCAACGCGCTGTGGCAAGTGGTACTCCACGGCATAGACACAAATCATGGGCACGATGCACCGGAAGAGCAGCCGGTCCTGCTTGCACATGCTGTTCAGCTCGAACCCCCACTCTCGATCATCCCTATACGACCGCCAAGTAACCTACCAACCAAACAATGGTAAGCTCAAGTGAAAATGTAGTTCTTATACCTGGAAAGGCGTGAGAGCATCAAGCTCGTTGCTGAAGACCTTGTACAAGGCCTTCGATTCGCCCGTGTAGACACGCACCACGTCCCAAGCGTATGCGACGGTCGGGTTCCGATCATCTTCGTCATCTCCTCCATAGTCCGTCCATGCACGCGAGCGCATCTTCTCCGGACGGCCCACCGGGATTCGCTCCCACATCCAAATGGACAGGCCCCACACACATCCACACATACCGGACGAGACTTCGTCTCTCTGGGTCGCGTCGTCAAGCTACCAACCAAGTATAGATGATAAGATGTCAAAATATAAAGCAACACACGTCTGATATTTGAAAGAAAGTGATATTCACTTACCGAACGGTATAGGTAGGCAAGTCTGGCGGCCCCCCAGCTGTACCCCGCATCCCAGTCCTTCAGGAAGTCGAGATACATCCATAGCGTAGAGCTTCCGGAGCAGTTCAGAAACACTACCTCCGTTAGAATGTACCACAGGTAGGCCCTGGCGTACTGCTCCACCACCCGGGGCTCGGCATCTTCCGGGCACTTCCTCTGGTGCTCGAGGAGCCATGGCAGCGGTATGCCGGAAGTCCGGTTGCTCTTAGCGGTGGGGCAGTCGCCGATGAGGCTGACAGCCCTCTCAGGCCAGTTCGCCCTCTCCACTCTTCCTGTGAGAGGACGACTCTCCAGCGGTAGTGCCGTAATCATCGCCCAATCCTCGAGGGTCACGGTCATCTCCCCGCATGGAAGATGAAAGCTGTGCATCTCTGGCCGCCACCGGTCGATCAAAGCCGTGAGAGCTGAGTGAACGAGCGTCGGCGGCTTACGCTTGAACTGCAGGACGAAACCCAATAGTCGGGCTCTCCTGAAGAACGGTGCATACCGATCGTTGTACTCCATCTTAACCGTCGTCTTGTGAGCCCTCATCCGCAGTGGCGGCAGCATTTGTGAAAATCAATAACCAAAGCATAATTAGCATGGACATAATAGTTAGTAACTTGTTTTCATCAATTCGAAAGATCTGGTTTAAAATGCTAATTACCACTCCATTCTCAATGAAACGGGCACGGTGATGCTTGTCGAACCTAGGGTCAAGCATTGTGTACTTTGTGCCAATGTCGTCCGCAAGAGGTGGCCTCCTAAAAGAATTGCATAAGCACATCAAAATATTTTTCAACATGAACTAGAGTTCAACATTAACTACGAAACACATCAAGATTATTATGAACTAAATACAATACATATATCAAAAACTAAATAATATACTTTTATGAAGATGAAATCACCATTGTTTCAACGCATCATAACACATATACTACATATAACAAATACTTGCATCTTGAGGATTCATATACTACATATAACAAATACACTACTAGAAAAAGGGCTACTAATGGCGCACCTAATTTGGCCATTAATGGCGCATTAGTTGTGCGCCATTAGTACCACGCCATTAGTATATTTTACTAATGGCGCACCACTGGTGCGCCATTAGTATCTGGTATACTAATGACGCACCTCAGATGCGCCATTAGTATATACAACAATGCGCCATTAGTATGCCTCCCAGGGGCCATGTATACCCAGGTGCTTTGGCATACTAATGGCGCACGACAACAAGATGCGCCATTAGTAACTTCGGCATACTAATGGCACACTATTTAATGACGCGCCATTAGTATCCTCTGGCATATTAATGGCGCACTGTGATGTGATGCGCCATTAGTATGAATATTATGTTTTTTTTAATTTTTTAATTTTCTGTTTTTTGCACAGGTTACAAAATGTATAATTGGACAAAATATAGACAACACACATCAACAACAAATTCATCGAATACAATAGAAGATTAGTCTCTAAATACAATTCATCATATTAGTCTCTGAATACAATTCATCATATTAGTCTCCGAATTGAAAACACCGAACAAAGATAGAACATTATATTACAAGTCTCGAGACCGCGAGTAGCGAGTTTGTCTTCACATTACAAGTCGATATCGATCATCTAAACTACCATCACATAGAAGAGAGCTGCGATCATCACGATGAGCATCATCACGATGAAACTCGTCTTCATCCGGTTCCTCCAACGCTCCCTCCCCTCTCTCGCTAGATAGCGGGCGTATCTAGATTCGGCCTCGGCCCTAGTGGTGTACCCTTTGTAACTGTTACCGCTGAATCAGTGAACCTGTCTCCGACACTCCTCCTAGTCGTCGTAGACTCCGGGAACCTTACCCTTGTACACGACATACGACGGCATCGCTATGCACTAGCCAAACGAAACGTTAGTACCAATTCACAGACAATACATAAGCAATATATAAGTATGAAACAGAACGATCGGAAGAGAAAACCAAGACATTAATAGCATTGTTTACATCTAAGTTGAACGACTCTCGAAACCAAAGAGACATACTACAAGTTCATTAAAGTTTAATTACAACAAGAGCCAATCGATGTTTCAGAACTAGACACAGCATCACTGCTTTCGACTCGACTCAAGGGACCGGAGCATGGATGAAGCCGCCGTCTATCGTGGGAGTCATGAAATTACGTGCGTTGTCAGCCTGCATTTGTAGCATTCCGTCTATCTCACTGTTGGACGGTTGATTTCTAAGGTAGAACTGCCCCGAGGTACGAAGGACATCTTGATGGATGATTTCCGCAAACTCCGACTGGATGTGAAAGAATTCTTGTCTGATGTCCGCGTCCTAGATTGCCGACATGCTCGCGGTCCAATCTTTGAGTTTACTCGGTAGCAGAAGTTGATGATGGTCCCGTACGATCGCCCGCATGTGATGGATGGCGTAGTAGGCACCCTTCTGACCGCCAGGCGGCTGCTTGACGCAGCAGAACGTCGTATTGTGGGAGAACACGTGCTTGCCGTACTTACGAATAGGCCTGGTGAAGGTGCCTCCAGATTTGGCGTAGCCGGGGAGAACATCATCAAGAACCTTCTTGACATTTGTGTAGTCTACGTTCGACTGACGGTCCGGGTCAAAATACGTGGCCATGGAATATTTGGGGCTTAGGAGGATGAGCGTGCAATGTGTGTCACTGCAGAAAACACGGAATGTTAAAAGAAAAACGATTGAAATCTAAGAATTCATATGTTACGGGGCGGTAGAGGGGAGGACTTACTCGGGAAAGTAAGGCACGAGGAAGTTATCTTTATCCGGGTTTGCCAGAATGACGCCTTCGAGGTAAGAACTCGCGACTTGCCGGTCCCCAGCGCTGCCCAAGATCTTGGCACGCATGTAGAAGGGGTTGACAATCACGATGTCCGGGGTCTTGTCGCGAATGATCCGCATCTCCATACTCAGCAAAAATAGCCGAACGAAGGTGTAGTGCAGCGGATGAAGGTTCAACATAGCATGGATGTCATCAAACCGCAGGACGATCGTACCCTCGATGGGGTTATCCACAAAGCCCTTGCCCTCTGGCACCTTGGCCACGAAAACCGGGTATGCCACATCCTTCTCTCTGAGACGTCGCTTCTCCAGAGAAAGAACACTGTCATGCAGACTCCGCATAGCACCGGCTGCAACATCGAGCATATTTCTCGGTAGCATCAGCCTACCCGCCACATGCACCCTCCTCATTAAATCCTCAGGTGAAGGTGGCCTGTCCTGAGCACGGATCGTACTCGGTGCCGGCTGGCCCGCACCCTTGTTAGTCTTTCTTTTGGGTGCCTTCTTCTTCTCCTGTAATGGGACCGAGTTCTGCTCACAGACCACCTTCTTGAGTGTGTTGGGGCTGAGAATATTTCGCACCTCGCCTATCTGAGGCTCGGTGAAGTCAGCAGCTGGAGGCGTCTCCTGAGAGCTGAACGGCAGACGCCGCCTGTTGCAACTTGGCTTCTCCGCGGTACCAGCTAGATCGCGCACGTCTTTTGTTGGGTTGGGTTCTTGAGAAGGAGGCCCCATGAAGTCGCCATCGTACCCATGATCGGCAAAGTACTGATCGACATTGGCAAATGTATCGTCGTCGTCGTCATTCTGATCCTGTGCCATATGCATGTTTGGATCCAGTGGCATAGGGATGTCCGGCACCGTTGCGGCGGTCTTGCCATGGGGCCGACTTGGCGCCGGCACGACTGGCGGTGTTGTCTTTGGGGTGGTGTCCCCCGCCCCCAAACGAATCTGGCTCTTCGGCCAAAGCAGGGGCCAGCTCAGGCAGGCGCTGAGGGTCATCACGTCATCATCGTCGGCCCCGACGGGTCGAATCGGAGGTAACAACTCGTCGCAGCCTGGCAGCACCCGAACCAGTTGAACCCTAAACAAGTTGGGTGGCATCTGGGTACCGTGGAACAAGGGGTTGCCCGGTTGAACGATTTTGCCCTTGGCGACATCGACCAACTCGTTGTTCACGAAGTGCAGGAGAGTGCACGGAACGTCGGCGGCACCCTGCGGAAACATGTAGGGCGTCAGGGATGCCCAGTCAAAGGCAAGGAGATGAAGTCCTCGGCCGAGAGAGGCTTAATTAGTTACCGTGACGATGGCGTCGAGCTCGGCTAATGTCGAGGCACCGCCAACGGCGGGCGTGCAGTTGACGGAGGGGCCGCTTGCTGCAGAGGTGCCGGCCGGCGTACACCCGGGTGCATTAAGCTCCCGTGCCGGCGTCGGAGACACCAATGCCGCCTCCGCCGGAGACACCAATGGCCCCGCCATCGCGTTCTGCGAGTTGCTGGCCGTGAAGCTAGGAATCGGGGGAGGCCCCTGTTGGCCGCCCGCAATCCACGCACTCAACCCCTGGATCAAGGTAGGCACAATGGCGGTGATCGTCGCTCTGAGTTGTTGTTGCACTTGCTCTTGGACAATGTCCGGAATCCGCGCCACCTGTGCCTTGAGTTCTTGAACCTCGCGCACCTGGCTTTCCGAGCTGGTCTTTTTCTCCTTTCGCCCACCAGTGTTATAGTATGACCCCCATTTTGTCGACAAGCCTTTGCCGGCCACACGACCAGCTGACGTCGGCTTACTGAGCTTATCCTTGTTCTTCATTACATTCAACGCCCTATTTAGAGTGGTGTCCCAAGGGTTGCTCTTAGTCGACCCCGTGCTACTGCTTTCAGTCGCCTGCGGAAGGAATGTGAACCATTTAGAAATTTGGCTTCATTAATTAGAATGCAACCGTATGGAGCTAATTACGTGGGGGTGTATTCCTTACCAGAACAAGCTCAAGCGCCCTGGTCTTCGGATCCGTGGTAAGCTCCTTTGTTTTCGGGTCCTTCTTGTACCGGGCCCTGACATAGTTCCTGGTCTAGTTGTCACCGTATTTATCGAAGAGGGGCGGTAGGCCTTGCTCAGCACGGTCCGCCTCCTCCTTGTCCCATATAGGCTCCGCCACTCTGTAACCGCCGGGACCGAGTGTGTGTTCCCCTAAGTTCAGCTCCCGCATTTCATTCCCCCACCGACTTGATTCGGAGTTTGCGGTGCTCGAGCAATTGATCTTGAAGTCGTTGTAGTCATCTTCGGTGATCGAAGGATTTTTCTCCTTGATCTTCTCATAACTCTCACCTTTCTCGATCATTCTCTTCACATTGCTTTTCCACGTAGACAGGGCCTTGCTCATCTTCGTGAGGGCAGCATTGTTCACTTTATTCCCTTTGAGGCTTGTGTTTTCAAATTCAGCGGGGAACTTGTATCGTTCGTGCAGCTTCATGAAGAGGAGGTTGCGCAAATTCCCTCGGTCAGGATGCCTCAGGTTCTCGGTGTTGATCGAGACGGTGCTCCGGAGAATGCACCCGAGCTGAAGCGAGTACCCCTTGACTATTCGTTCGGGCGCTGTTGGATTCCCGTCGGAGTCCACTTCAGTAACTTCCTCCTTGAGGGTGCGGAGCACAGTCGGGCGCCGGTCCTTCCGTTGCCTCTTCGGTTGGCTGCCATCTGTGCGTGCGCCGCCATCATCAGTGGTGGCATCCTCGGCGGCACCATCAGTGTTGGCATCAGTGGGGTCATCCTCGGCGGCACCATCAGTGGTCTCAGGATCGGTGGGGAAGGCGGCGTCCTCATACAAGTGAGGTTGTTCCTCCATCTCCTGGGACAGCTTCCAGAATGCCTTGCCGCCCGAACCCCCGGCCTCATCGTTGTTAGCCATGTTTCTCTCCAAATAGGAACAAAGTTTGGTCAAAAAGTTGGTTATTGTCAAGGAACAAGATCATGGTCTCATCATTTAGGGTTTGTCGACACCGAGGCATCCTAAAAGCTAAGCTTTTATCATTGAGGGTTTTTCGACGCCGAGGCACCCTAAAAGCCTAAGCTTTCATCATTTCGGTTTTTATCGACACTGAGGCACCCTAAAAGCCAAGGTTGTATAATTAATGGTTTGTCGACACCGAGGCATCCTAAAAGCTAAGCTGGGAAGGAGAATTCTAAGTTGGGCCTAATCACTTGGCTCTATTGCCGCCTATGGTTTAATGCGGCTAGAATAAAGAGGCACTTGATCATACTTAATTAACTACTAAGATACCCCGGCCCATGCATTAGTCACAAGTACCCCATATGTCCTATTTTTAGCAAAGTCATGCTAAAATTCACGGAAAATTTCAGCATGACCTTTGCTGAAAATAGGACATATGGAGTACCCGAATTTGCCGGAATGGAAGTTAATCGACATTCCGGCAAACTCAAGGGCCTCTCGGGGTACCTGCAAAATCATTATCCCAGGTGGACAAGGCAATGTGCTACTTGCTTAAATCTCTATCCAATGCTCTATTTACAAGACAAACAAATTATACATCAGGAATAAAGCATCAACTTTGTCAAGCGTATGAAATTGCTTAGGTTCAACAGAAAACAAAAATGCCCTGTCAATTTTCAATGCCCTGTTTAATTGACCAAACAAGTGTTTTTATAGGCATAATACAGCAGCACAGCCCCATAATGATACCACAGGCCCCCTGTCTCATTGTAAATAGACAAGTAGTATTGTCCATCATGTATTATCTAATACTGTATATTCTTGCTAGGAGGAAGACCAACTTTCTGGGTAACTAGTGTATAAACTAAACAATATAGTCAATATCAGCCTGACAAAACAGAACTGAAAGCATTCTGAGGTTGAACAGAAACCTAATCAGGCAGTTTTACTAGACAAAGATGGCAGCAAACAAAATAACAGACCAACCAATGAAACCTAAAGAAGAATGATCCAATTGACATCAAAGTACGCGTTGACACCCACATTCCACAAGAAAATTGACAGCCTGACCAATGAAACCTAAAGAAGCATGATCCAATTGACAGCAAGTATACATCAACACACCTAGCATCACCATCTAGTCATAAAGCGCGTCCAGTTCATAATTACACCTAGTCAAGAGTCAAGACAAGCTTAACTTTCAGGAAAGTTGATGCACATTTCCACGAAAGCCCACCAAACAAATTGCATCAGTTTCATAATTTGTAACGCAAAGGTGCAATGGATCCAAATAAACTTGCATGTGAGAAACCTAAACAAGCCATATCCAAATGACAACGGGAAGGCATCAATGCAAATTAAGGTCTCCCTCTCCACACTTCCACCGGAAGAGCAGTGGAGGTCAGGATGGATAGATAGGAGGAATAGGATATGCAGCAGCAGTCCCAGTAATGCAGATATGCAGATGCACTTTGCCCAGCACAGGCAGGCAGCAGCAGCTAGTGCTTTGAGAACCATGCTGCCTCCCAGTGGACATACATATACATGGATGATGAAGCAAGTGATAAACAGGGTAAATTTCGTTTCAGAGAGACAAAGGCTGTCTTGCACAACTCAGGTGTCTTAATAATACAGCATCATCAGGAAGATCAGGCCTGGCCCAGAGACAAGACATGTTGTGTTACCTGCAGAAGCTGCTGCCTGATTATTGAAGCGCACAGCCTGACACAAGTTAACACGCATGGTCATGGCCCGACATTTCGTCAAATCTCAGCTTGTTCATTCACTTTGATCAGCAAAACATTAAAACAACAGCGTGCTCTGCTCCCTTCATATGCTCAACACAATCACTGCCCAAAGCTGAGCAGTAAACTCGCAAAAAACGACGGAAAACAACATCTCATGACACGAGAGAATCAAAAGCAACAGCCTAAAAAATCATGGTTATCACGAACCAAAAACGATTAAACAACAATTCATAATCTCAGAAAATCAGACACCACAGCCGACATACATAATCATGGTTATCTCCCGTGCAGCTACACGACTACAACAACCAGCATTTACGGCTGCTCATATACACACATAAATGCAGCAGCCTAGCTCCCCGTGAAGAACACAGGAAGCCACTGTGCTTCATCAGACGAGAGCTTCCATCTTGCAGAACTAGCTAGAGCCACAGTAACAAATACCAGCTTCACTGGGATATTTGCATCCTATTCATATCTTGGTTCGAAAAGAACACAAAAGATCACATGGCCAATTTAGCCACATTGCATTGCTGACAATGACATTGGCAATAACAAAACAAATACTGGGAGCTTCACTGGGATATTTGCATCCCCACTCATGTCTTTGCTTCGAAACAACACAAAAGATCATGCATAATATTGAATGACAAGGGGTGCCCATCAATGGGCATGCAGGCTCACTCGAACCTTCCAGGAAGGTTGTGACAATAATATAAATCCCAACCTAAGTTAGTCCTGAAAAGGTCTAATGGATCGAAATAAACATGTGCAATTCAGAGAACTACAGAAAACAGTCAACACCACCAAGCAGTAGGAATACAGATATCACCAACGACCAGCATGACTAGAGTCCTACTAATCTAGATATGCTTGCACATCAGAAACATTCAGAAATCAAAATTTAACAGAAGTGACATGTTGCTGTGCAGAATTAGTCATGCATAGGTGTTTCACATATAGAGGGGAGTTCTTGATTAGTTAAAAAAAGCTCAAATTTCAGGAAAGTTAATCCATATTTCCAGAAAGTAAATTCAGATGCAAAATGAGTACATTACCAGAAAGTAAATAAGCTTGAATGACAAGTACGTCCTTTTTCTAAGTGACAAACACTGACTATCATAATGAGAAGAATATCCTTTTCTAAATGTAGGCACCACTTGACTATCATAATTAAGGAGGGGAAGGTAGATCTAATGAGGTGCAGCTCACCTTAGCGGCAGCTTGGATTCAATGGAGCTTGGAGGGGAGGAGACGGTGCCGAGGCCGTGCGGGAAATGACGGCGCTGTGCGGGTTTCTCCTCTCCTCTCCTCCTCGAGAGGAGTGTGGCGGGCTGCTGCAATGGAGAAGGGGCTAGGCATGGTCAGACTGGATTGGATCTTGTAGCATAGAATCATCACAAACGAGGGAGGGGGCAGCAATGCAACCAACCTAGGGTTAGGATGGATAGAAGCAAGCAGCCGAGGGGGGAGGGGGCAGCTCACCTGGCTTGGCGTCGAGGGAGAGGAGGAGCCGCTCTGCTTGCTTGGCGTCGAAGGGGAGGAGGAGCCGCTCTGCTTGCCTGGCGTCGAGGGGGAGGAGAAGCCCCTCTGCTTGCGTCGAGGCGGTGGTTGGAGACGCCGGGCGTCGAGGCGCAGGGACGCAGGGGCAAGGGGCGGCGTCGAGGCGTCGGGGCAAGGGGCGGCGTCGAGGCATCGGGGCGGCGTCACGGCGTCGGGGCGGCGTCGAGGCGGCGGGGCAGCGGCATCGGGAGAGGAGAGGGGAAGGGGATCGAGGGCGAGGGCGAGGGAGAGAGAGGGGATAGGTTTGGGCCGGGGAGTGCACAATACTAATGGCGCACCACCCCTCGGTGCGCCATAAGTACATCCATACTAATGGCACACTAGGGTGCGCCATTAGTATTTTTTTTGATTTCTGCTCGAGCCAACAGGTTATCTCCCACCTGACCTGATCCACATCAAGTCCCCTCTACTAGCTTGATTGGTCAGCAGCCAATTCTCACACCAGGAGGTCCTGGGTTCGATTCCCGGGCTCCACAATTTTTTTATGCATTTAAAATGCTGTTTGATACTTATTTGTGTTTAAATATGTTCAAACTTGTTTAAATCATAACAGTAATTTTTTTATAAGACAGTAATATTTTTTTTGAAAATATCATCAAACAGTAATGCCGGTGGACCGGGGGGTGCTCGGCGGCGGTTGAGTAGGGGAATCGAGGGTGCGGGGGGTCGGCAGCGGAGGCCGGTGGACCGGGGGGTGCTCGGCGGCAAGGGGGACCGGATCTGGCGAGGTGGGATAGCGATCGAGATGGAGGGGGATCGAGATCGAGTGTTCATGAAATTTAAAAATATTCATGATAGTTCAAAAAGTGCCCATGAAATACAATCGAGAAATGAAGGCTACGATTTAAATACAATCGATCTTAGCTAGCTATTTGTTCACAATCTTCTTGCCCTTCTTTTTCGCAAATGGAGTTCTTCTGTGGAACGGACGTCCTTTAGGTAGGGTGGTCCTGCTTCTTCTTGTGGTGTATGCTGCTACTTCATCATCGTCGTCATGTTCGATCCTCGGGTCGCCGTACTTGTCGAAGTCTTGCTCATTTGCTACTCCATCCATTCCGATGATCTTCCTTTTGCCTCTCCTCACGACAACACGACTGTTCTTTGACGGGTCGGTAATGAAGAAGCATTGGTCCACTTGGGAAGCCAGTACCCATGGCTCATTTTTCGCGGTGACGTTTGCGCCCGTGGTCTTGGATTTGGCTTCGGGTATAACCATGGTGGTGAAATACCGGTCTTATTTTAGGACGCTCTTGGCCCATCTGACACGGAACATCGGGACCTTCTCTCCAGCGTAGCTCAGCTCCCAGATCTCCTCGATCCTTCCGTAGTATCTGTCCTTGTCGTTACCAGTGTAGGATTCCATCGTTACCCCGGAGTTCTGATAACCATCGCTCTTCATGTCCTTGGCCTCGGTGTAGAATGTGTAGCCGTTGATATCGTACGCCTCATAGGTCATCAGGTTGTGCTCGGCGCCCTGTGACAAGGCGAATATGAGTTGTTCTTCCGTGGAAGAATCCTCATGTAAAGGGTACGACAGAAGCTTCTGCTTGAACCAACGCGTGAAACATGAGTTGTGCTCTTTGAGTATATCTCCGTCCGTCCTCTGTTGGCCTCGGTCATTGTACGTCTTCTTAATAAAGGTTTTGTGCTCTACAACCCAAGGATCGACCACGTCTATGTGTTGTAGCGCGACTAGGTTTGCTCTTTCAAAGTCGGCGAGTCGACCCTCGAAGTCGACATGCATTTCGCGGCGACCCTCACGGTGACCCCATCCAGCGAGCCTGCCGAGGTGCCTGTTGACGGGCAGACCAACGGGGTTCTCGATGCCTAGATAATTCGTGCAGTAGGAGATGCACTCATCGGTCAGAAAGTCCCTGGCTATGCTTCCCTCTGGACGTGACATGTTGCAAACGTATCCTTTGATGACATCATTCATCCTTTCGAACGGCATCATGTTGTGCAGGAACGTCGGCCCGAGTTGGATGATATCCTCCACTATATGGACCAGCAGATGCACCATAACGTCGAAGAATGCGGGCGGGAAGTACATCTCAAGATCGCATAGTATCACCACGATCTCTTCCTGTAGCCTTCTGAGTTGCCTCACGCCTATCGACTTCCGAGAGATGACGTCGAAAAAGTTGCATAGGCCAAATAGCGTTTCACGGACGTGCGCGTCCATGATCCCACGGATTGCAACTTGAAGTATCTGCGTCATCAGCACGTGACAGTCGTGAGACTTCATCCAGCTGAACTTCTGCTTCGCTGGGTCTAGGTATCTGCTTATCTTCCCCGCGTAACCGTAAGGAAGTTTTACTCCTAGGAGGTAGGTGAAAAACTACTCGATCTCCTCCTGACTTAGAGTGAAGCACGCGGGAGGGTAGTCATTTCCGGTCTTCTTGGCCTTTTTGCCTTTGCGACGACTTTCTGTGTCCTGCTTCGCCTCATCATCATCATCATCATCATCATCATCATCATCATCATCATCATCATCATCATCATCATCATATATATAGCATGAAGCTCCTGCCGGATGCCCATTGATTTCAAGTCTGCCCTTGCTTTCGGCCCATCTTTGGTCCTCTCTGGCATGTTGAGCAGGGTACCAAGCAGACTCTCGCACACGTTCTTCGTGATATGCATGACATCAAGGCTGTGAGGCACATGGTGGATCTTCCAGTACCGCAAGTCCCAGAAAACAGACCTCGTTTTCCATACCTTCAGCAGCGGCTCTGGCGCCTTTCGCTTCTTTCCCGGATCTGGCGCCTTTTGCTTCTTTCCCGGCAGTGGGCAGTCTTTCCAATTTTTCAACAGCTTGTCTATTTCCTCGCCGCTCCTCGTACACGGGCGTTTTCGGGGTTCGATTTCACCATCGTACAGATCCGTGCGTTTCCTCCACGGGTCACCGTCGCGAAGCCACCTTCGATGTCCCATGAACACGGTTTTCGAAGAACCGGGATCTCTATCTAGCTGGCGATACGTTGTGTCATCCATGCACCTTACGCATCCAGAAAATCCGTGGACTACCTGCCCCGCGAGATATCCGTAACCGAGATAGTCATGCACCGTCGTGAGCAGTGCGGCTCTCATAGGGAAATATTGTTTCTCTGCGGCGTCCCACGTATTGGCTGGCGTTTTCCACAGCGTGTCTAGCTCCTCCTTCAGCAGCCCTAGATACAGATTGATGTCATTCCCTGGTTGTTTTGGCCCTTCAATTAGCATACTCATGTGAATGTACTTCCTCTTCATGCACAACCAGGGGGGAAGGTTGGACATCCACACAAACACAGGCCAGGTGCTATGTGTGCTTCTCTGGCTGCCAAACGGATTGACTCCATCGGTGCTCGCGCCCAGCACGATGTTCCTTGGATCCTTCCCTAATTCTGGGTATTCGAAGTTCAACGCTTGCCACTGGCTCGCATCCTTAGGGTGACTCAGCATCTTGTCTTTTTTATCTATCTCCGGATCATTTGCGTTATCTTCTCGCTTCTTCTCCTCCCTATCCGCGTGCCAACGCAGGAGCTTTGCTACCTTAGGATCCACGAAATACCGGTGCAGACGAGGAGTGATCGGAAAGTACCACACCACTTTTCGAGGAACTTTCTTCCTCTTCTTGTATCGAGTGACGCCGCACATCGGACATATGGTAGACTCCGCGTGCTCGTCCCGATAAATGATGCAATTGTTCGTGCACACATGGTATTTCACGTGCAGTAAATCCAGAGGACACACGATTTTCTTCGCCTCCTGCAAACTGGTCGGGCACTTGTTCCTGTTTGGAAGACGTTCGTGCCAGAATGACATGTTCTCGTCGAAGCATGTGTCGGTCATTTTGTGTTTTACCTTCATCTCCAGAGCCATGAGCGTTACTTTCAGGTGGGTATCCTCGGGCCTGCATCCTTCATACAATGGAGTAACCGCATCTAACTCAAGTTGATCCATCTTGGCTTTCTCTCGGGCGGCAGCTCTTGCGTTATCCGTCTGCTTGAGAAGCAGCTCTTGAATATAAGGGTCCTACACCCAGCCCATCGATGGTCCACCGTCGTCTGCTCCGCCGGCATCATCATCTGCATGATGATCATGCCCGTCGTCTGCTCCGGCATCTTCCTCATCATCATGTCCTGCATCTTCTACATAATGACTGTGTACAACATCACCGTCGTGATCATCTCCTGGGGATTCTTCGTCTTCTCGCCCGCCCGAGCCGCGGTGGTTGTCTTGCTGCCCTTCCTCATTTCTTTCCCGGCCCCCATGGACGACTTCGTAGTCATCTTCATCACCTTGCCACCGATAGCCATCCATGAAACCATGCAAGAGCAGGTGGTCCCGCACCTGCCTGGAATCCGGGTCCGCAATAAGGCTCTTCAGCTTGCATCTTCGACACGGACATCTTATCTCCGTCTCGTTCTTTTGAAGCATCTCGGCCTTCGCGGACCTCAAAAACCTATTCACGATGCCTTCGGTCATCGTGCGGACCATGGTCGCCTGCGGGGTAGAGCAAAACGATAATTTAGAACCAAGAAAAAATTTGGCATGACTTTTCCTAAAAATAGGACCAAAAAGAATGCTTAATGCCAAAATTATCGCCGAAACGGAAATGAATCAACATTTTGGCAAAATATTGGCAACTATCGCATTTCAAATACCGGTACACCTCCAAACACAAACACATATGCAACACCACAAACATATGCAACACTACGAACATACATAGATCTAGCTAGGCCATAAAAAGTGCATGTGCACATTGTTGTAGGGAGAACAACATAAATATAGCTTCCCCCTTACTTACCTATCAAAACAAGGTAATTTAACCACTTAATTTGAATGAATCTATGGTGGAAATGAGGTGAAAAAGAGGAGGCACCCGAGACAAAGAGGAGGTGGAGAGAATGAAGTGGGGAGAAAGTGAGTGTGGGTAGGAGACGCTGTCCAAAATATCTTGTTGCTGCCCACTTACTAATGGCACACCAACAACAAATGCGCCATTAGTAATCCAGGTTACTAATGGTGCACCTTCTGCTGGTGCGCCATTAGTAGTTTTGCAAAAAAAAACTTACTAATGGCGCACTATTCCACAGTGCGCCATTACTAGTTTAAACTAGTAATGGCGCACGGTGGAACAGTGCGCCATTAGTAGTTTTGCAAAGAAAGGAATAAAAAATATAACAAAAAAACAATATTAGTGGCGCACTTTCCGACAGGTGCGCCATTACTAGTTACAACTAGTAATGGCGCACTTTGTCAGGATGCGCCATTAGTATGTTTGGACAGGCGCACTAGTTAAAAAAAATTTGTTCGATACTAATGGCGCACCCTGGGCCAGGTGCGTCATTAGTAGTTTCAACTCTAATGGCGTATCTGTATGTGGTGCGCCATTAGTATATACTAATGGCGCGCCGCTTGTCTGGTGCGCCATTAGTGTCAATACCATCTATAGCCCTTTTTCTAGTAGTGATACTTGCAATCACCATGTTAAAAAAATGAACTAGGGTTCATCTTGAGGATTCATATACTACATATAACAAATATATCAAATATTTGCATCATCCAATACTTGTATCATAGCATCCAATACTTGCATCATAGCATAGGAACATGCATCATCCATCATATAAAAAAAACCATTCAAATCAATTATGAACTAGGGTTCATCTTAACACAACCATAGCATAGGAACACGCATCATCCATCATATAGTTCAAATCTAACACAATATAACATCTAGAATCAACCTAAATCAATCCTAGGGTTAAAATTTTGTCCAAATAGGAGTGATTTCAAACGAATAATGCGACGAATCGGAAGGTGTTTGATTAAAACTAGTTGGAGGGATTGAAAGAGCTTACTTTTCTTTCTTCGGGGCCATCTCGATCCGCAAAATCCGTCAAGAAACAAGGAAGATCGGAGGGGGGAGTGGAGGGGATGAGAGAGGCGACTATGAGCAAAACTGCTCTGTTCTTCGTGGTGGGGGCGGCTGGGTGGGGGAGAAGGGGGTGGGGGCGGCCGGCCCGCGGTTTATATATGCCCACACCCTACCTCCGGAGTCTCTGGCGGTAGGTTCAGACAACCTACCGCCAGGCAGGACGGCGGTAGGGTGTGACGGAGGGGGAACGGTAGCAGTTATCGTTGCTGATGTGGAAAAGTTTGCTACCGCCGCAGGGCTCGGCGGTAGGCTATATGATCCTACCGCCGGGCCTCTCGGCGGTAGGCAAAAGGGTCAAATCCCGAAATATTTTCAGACTGGGGTCAGATCTCGATTTGGTTTCCCAAAAGGGTCAAAACATGAAATTTTGCCCCCCGCAGGTGCCGGACACACAGCTGCTCCTGCTGATCCAATGCCCCAGATGTTGTCGGGAAGTCATCTACGACATATCGATCAGCGGGAAAAGGCCAGACAACCGGTACTGGAGATGAATCCTTTGGAGTGTGAGTTCCTAATCTCAAACTCAGATCTGGTTCTTCATCCTTAAAGTTATTGATTTTTTTTGTTCTTCTATTTTTCAGTCTCGTCAGTGTGGGTTTTTTCGAGTGGTAAGAGACTTATCCTGCTATTTTGGAGTCCATCAGAGCTCGGTCTCTGCCGCCCCCTCCTTTCCCAGCTTCTCGTGCGCTGAAGTACCGGAGCTCGCGTCGCACTAGTAGAAAACGGGCCTATTGTCCCGGTTTGTAAGGGCCTTTTGTCCCGGTTCCTGAACCGGGACTAAAGGGTCGTTACTAATGCCCTCACCCTTTCGTCCCGGTTCAAACCAGAACCGGGACAGATGGGCCTCCACGTGGCCTATGCACCGAGCCCAGGCAGGAGGGCCTTTGGTCCCGGTTGGTGGCACCAACCGGGACCAATAGACCTCCACGCGTCAGCATTTCTGTGGCTGGGGTTTTTTGATTTTTTTAAAAGGGGGGGGGGGGGGTTGGGGGTTTTGGGGGGTTAATTTAGGTATTTCAGATATTGTGTTAGATAGCTAATTAATAGAGAGAAGTGTCCTCTCTTTTGTCCGTGCTTGGTCGACGCTACGTACTATACATACGTATAGAGAGGACTAGGCACGCTAACTAGCTAGTAAGCAAACGAAGGAAACAGAAGATCGTCATGCACATATATGCATACAGAGAGAAGTGATATCGACCACCTCTCCTTCTCCGAGAGATTGGTCGAACAACAAGTTCTCGTATATCTATCGTCCGACACTACCGGCTACATATATACAATAATTATCTTTTACAAATATAATCT
The DNA here is from genome assembly GCA_032464435.1 of Aegilops umbellulata. Lineage (NCBI taxonomy): Eukaryota > Viridiplantae > Streptophyta > Magnoliopsida > Poales > Poaceae > Aegilops > Aegilops umbellulata. The sequence continues at coordinate 604,227,651 of CP136058.1, forward strand.
CCTAAATTATGGACGCATGGTCCACATAGTATTCTCCGTCTTCAGCGATCACGTGGTCAAGAAAGAATGCCGCCAATTCCTCTTGAATTGCTCGCATGCGATCTGGTTCAGGAGTTCATCCCGCTGCCGAAACATCTAATTTGAAGAAGGGGGTCAATACATATATATATATATATATGAATGAATGAAACTCAACACAAATGATGGTAATAAACAAAAATTGTGACTATTATTTCTTAAGCACTTCATATTGTTCGTCAGAGTACCCGCCCCGCTCACAGGTCGTGTGGCGGATGGACTCGCAAACGTAGTATCCACAGAAATCATTCCCTTGTTCCTGCCACAACCACTTTACAAGAAATAGAGGTCAATCAAACAGATAAGCAAGAATGCCAAATGGTATTGATGAAACTAGCGCTTGAATCAATAGCTAGGAGACTCGCGGAACATGGTCCTATAGTACTTACTTTCGGGTATCTAAATTCCAGCTCCTTCGGCAGTCCCGGGGATTTTGTGGTGAATTTTCTCCATACCCTGCCAGACAAAAGAAAACAATTACTTGATATCAGGAAATGAACAAATTTGCTGATATGGTGGATAATGATCGATTTAACTTACTTCTCAAGGATTGCAGTCATGTCCGCATATTCCTGGGGATCATTTTGTCTCGAGTCCAAGACAGTTACTACTCCATGCTCAAGCCTAATCTCCAGGAGAATATAGTGGAAACTGCGCACGCATGCATAACTCATCAATTACATTACTATAACCTGGACTAATATATAAGGGAAACCGAATATGCACAAGACAACACTCACTTGAAGTTGTAAGGAAAGAGTATTATATCTTTGTGTTCATTTATTTTGAATGATCGTAGCAAGCTGGCCTCGGTTTCTGCGGCATGATGTTTAACCTGAATTGCATCTATGAGATTTGTGTAACGAACCCAATATCACCGGTTTGTCTTTTCTTCAATTCGGCGATCTTCAATCTGCATAATATAGTGAGGATAATTATAAATACATGCAATGAAAGAGGTGAGCTATATAGAGAGACTTAATGACAGAAGTAGTAGTACTTACAGACAGTAGCAGGTGACCGTTGCTTTATCGAGGGCCAATTGATTGAAAAACTGATAGAACTCCTCAAATGGAATAGGCAACAGATCAATTCCAACAAGGTCATGCTCCAGTTTAACTCTCGCATACAAAGTACTCCTCCCCCAGACTCTCTGCACATTTTCAAGTACCAAGCATGCAATATTCGCATCATCGTTGATAGAGATCTTTCATCTTTGACGAGAGGCTTCCCGTACTCGTATCTGTGTATCTGCACGTCTAGGAAATCATAATGTACATCATCGGGAAGGTAATCGTCAAGATTGCTATAACCGGGCACCATCGTCGGATCGACGCTAGGCACCTTGAGCGGGGGGCACGATTGATTCCCTTGTTCGCCGAGCTGGGAAATTTGTTTCCCAGCTGCTTGTCGTTCTTTCAACCTTTGATCACTGACTGTATTTCCCGACCGCTCCGCTTCGGCCCATGTCTTTGCAATAATGCGCTCATAGTTGCCTTTCGGCGGAGACTTCGGTGGTTTTGCCAGGGCAGCCAGAGTGCGCTTCGCTTTCACCGGATCTACCTTTTTCTCCGGAGGTGGATGTCTCTTTTCTTTCAACCCTTGAAACCATTCCTTGCTTCGGTTCACGCGATCTTCGCGTTCTCCTCCGGGCTCATCTCGTATGGTAACTTATCTAGAGTCTTCAGAGAAGGACCGAATCTGTATGTCCTCCCGCCTCTGGCTGTACTGCTAGACGCTGGCAGAGCAGACAGAGCGGCAGTCTTCTTGACTTGCTTACGAGGCGGAGGAGAAGGACTATGACGCGCCGGAGCAGCTACCGGAGCGGCGGCGGGTCTCTTCCGCCCTTGCTGACGAGGCGGAGCTGGCTGCTCGGGCGCGCCGGCGCAGGCGGAGAAGGAGGCGGAGTGCCGCCACGCGTCGGAGAAGGAGCCGGCCGAGGGCCCTGATCGTCACTCGCTGGAGGAGGAGGCGGTGGAGGAGGCGGAGTGCCCTGACTCACCGGAGGAGGAGGAGGAGGCGGAGGCATCCAGTTCGGAAGATTGATGAGCTCCTTCCGCCATAGGCATGGAGTCTTCAGAGCAGAACCCAGCCGAGTCTCCCCTTCTCCAGTAGGGTGGTCAAGCGGGAGGTCCTCAAATCCCTCCGTTATTTCATCCACCATCACCTTAGCATATCCTTCTGGAGTCGGCTGGCAGTGAAAAGTTGCGTCGGGTTCATTAGGAAAAACAGAGCCAACAACCGCCTTGACCTTCGTATTCATCCATTGCGTCATAAGGTGGCAATTTTGAGCCTCCGTGATAGCATCCACGGGATAGCTGGCAGGAGCCGTCAAGACAAGCTCCGGCTGAAGCAGCTCGGTGGAGGCCACGCTGCTTCTCTGCTGATTGAGATGACGGGGTAGCTTCAGGGGAAGCTTCGGCAGTTTGTTTGCTGCGATTTGCTTCTCGTTCCTCTATCCCAAGTACCCTTGCTTTAAGCGCCTACAGTTCGGACTGCTGCACTTTCTTCCTCCTCTCCTCACTTTTGTAACCGCCTGCGTCTGGAAACCCAGCCCTCCATGGAATGGAGCCTGGCGTGCCTCGTGTCCGTCCAGGGTGCTCAGGATTCCCGAGGGCCTTTGTGAGCTCGTCGTTCTCTCTGTCTGGACAGAACGTCCCTTGCTGCGCTGCATTGATACAGTACCGAAGCTTCTTCAAGGGTATGTCAAGTTGCTCGTCCGTCCAAATGCACTTCCCTGTTATAGGGTCCAAGGTTCCGCCAGCCCCGAAGAACCAAGTCCGGCAACGGTCTGGCCAGTTCATTGTCTCTGGTTCGATCCCTTTTTCAACCAGATCATTCTCAGCCTTGGCCCACTTAGGCCGGGCTACGAGGTAGCCACCTGACCCCGTGCGATGGTGAAGCTTCTTCTTCGCAGCATTTTTCTTGTTTGTCGTCGATATCTTCTTACTCTTTTCCGACGTCTGGTGGGCCACAAATGCAGGCCAGTCATCTCTGATCTTCTCGTATATGCCCTTGAATTCTGGTGTCTCTTATTTCTCGATAAACCTATTCAGGTCTTTCTTCCACCTCCTGAATAGGTCTGCCATCCTCTTAAGAGAAAAAGACTTGATTAATTGCTCTTTAACTGGCTTCTCCGGATCATCCTCTGGCGGTAGGGTGAAATTTGTCTTCAGCTCAGTCCAAAGATCATTTTTCTGCATATCATTGACATAAGACACCTCAGGGTCTTCTGTAGCCGGCTTAAACCATTGCTGGATGCTGATCGGGATCTTGTCCCTAACCCCGCACTGAGCAACAAATGCCTTCTTTGTTCGGATGGGTTCAATAGGTTGGCCGTCGGGCGCGATTGCTATGATCTCAAACCTTTCATCCGAGCTCAACTTTTTCTTCGGGCCTCGTCTCTTTACCTCAGTTGTGCTCGATCCGGAGGGCTAGTAAAAAGAACAAAGATTTAATTAATATGTGTACATACCAAAACAATGAATGCATCTATTAGCTAGTCAGCACAGGCTTAACTAATATATATACCTGGCCGGACTAGGTTCGGTCACCGGAGCCGTCATCATGGTCTCCTTCTTGCACCGGCATTGGGTCACCGGAGCCGTCCTCACGTTCTCCTTCTTGCACCGACATTAGGTCACCGGAGCCAGCTTCTTCACCCTCTCCTTCCAGACCATCGGTGTCGTTGAGAAACAACGAGACGGCATTACTTCCTTCTGCGATTATGTCCCTCAACAACGCTTCTTTTGCTTCGTCTCGGGCGGTGTCAATAGTTTCTACAAATATGTACAACATGGCAATTATTATTCAAACATGACAGATGGATATAGTAGTGGCAAACGTAGAACTAGCTAGCTAATCACAATAAGGAATCATATTAATTAGTGTCCTCGACGCTGCTTCTCTAGGGTTTCGGGTGGCCTCGACAACGCTTCAAGGGTTAGGGGTGGCCTCGACAACGCTTCAAGGAGGGGGTAATATCGACCCCCCCCACGTGTTGAAGCTATTGGGAGGGGGCGGGTATATCGACAATGACGACACTACATCTATGTCCCTCGACGACCCTCGTTCCCGATAAAAAAAAGAGGAAGAAGAAGAAAAAAGATGAGAAGAAAGAATAGAGGAGAAGAACTCCTCTAATTCTTTCTTCTACTCTTTTTCTCCTCTTTTTTTTCTTCATCCTCTTATTTTTTTTATCCTCTTCTTCCTCTCATGTTCGAGAAGATCGAAGAAAAAAAAAGAAGAAAAAAAAGAGGAGAAGAAGAAAGGAATAGTGGAGAGGATGAGAAAATAGAATTCTATTTTCTCTTCCTCTCCACTATTCCTTTCTTCTTCTCCTCTTCTTTTCCTTCTTTTTTCTTCTTCTTATTTATTTCTCCTCTTCTTTTCCTCTCCTCTTCTTCTTTCTTTCCTCTTCTTACTTTCTTCTTTCCTATCCTTCTTTTTGTAAAATTGTAACTTTTGCATATATAAAACTTTTCTAAATTGTAACTTTCTATATATGAACAAAAAACTTTCTATGAACAAAAAAACATTTTTAACATATATATTTAGCAAATTCTAGCCACATACATCACATACACATATACATTATAGCCACATACATATATACATCACATATGAACAAAAAAATAAACTAATAAAAATAAAAAAACATATTGCAACATATGAACAAAAACATATAGCAACATACATGCACATACATTATATATATATGAAAAAAATTTAAACTAATAAAAAAAGTGGTGGCGCCGGCGGGGCAGGGCAGGGGCGGCTGGGCGGCGCGCGACGTTAGCGCAGGGCAGGGGCGGCGCACGGCAGCCGCGCAGGGCAGGAGCGGCGGCGCGGCGGCCGCGCAGGACAGAGACCGGCGCAGGGGCGCGGGACGGGAGGGGTTGTACAGTGCTCACATGGGGCGGCGGCGACGGCGAAGGCGATCAGCCTGGCGGCGTCGGTGGCGGCAGCGACGGCGAAGGTGAGCAGCCTGACGGCGTCGGTAGCGATGGCGACGAGGAGGAGCAGGGGCGTCGGGCGGTGACGGCGACGAGGAGGAGCAGGGGGTATCGGGGGAGAAGTGGGTGATTTGGTCGAAAACTACTAAGTGCTGTTTATATAGCAAGAGCATTGGTCCCGGTTCGTGAAACCAACCGGGACTAATGCCCCCTTTAGTCCCGGTTGGTGCCACCAACCGGGACCAAAGGCCTCTTTTCAGCAGCCCAAAGGGCGGGAAGCGGCGGCCTTTGGTCCCGGTTGGTGGCACCAACCAGGACTAAAGGGGGGCCTTTGGTCCCGGTTTGTAGCACCAACCGGGACCAATGCCCACTTTGGTCCCGGTTGGTGCCACCAACCGGGACCAAAGGCCTTGTGCTGTGCGCCCAAATGTTTAGTCCCACCTCGCTAGTTGAGAGGGAGCCGCACCTGTTTATAAGGTGCGGTGCGCCTTCCCTCTCGAGCTCCTCTCTAAAGTAGGCTTTCGGGCCTAACCGTGCAATGTGTGCCTGTGGGCCTCCCGCGGGCCTGAATCCTGGCCCATGGTAGGGTTTCTAGTCGTATTCAGGCCGTGGGTGCCCAGAAGGTGGCATTTTTTTGTTTTTTGTTTTTTTCTACTTACAACAAAATACTTATTGTTGCTATATTTAATTTTTTTTCCAGTTTTTTTGTTTTGTTTTCTGCATTATTTATTTTCTTTTGTTTTTTGCTTTATTTTTTAATGCTTTTTGCTTTCTGTTAGTGCCATTAGTTTTAAAATTTGAATAGTTTAAATTTGGGTGAATCACTAGTTTATGAATAACTTTACTATAAAAATTGATTTTTGAGTCAATCTTTTTCCTGCTTTTTAATATTACTGTGTTTTATTATTATACTCAATTTGGTAATTTTAGTTAGTCGTAACAAATATTATAGGTATTTTTTCTTTTTTGCTATTTATTTTTTAATTCTTTTTGCTTTTAGGTCAGCAAAATTATAAACTTTCTATTAGTGCCATTAGTTTTGGAAAAAATATAAACTTTCTGTTAGTGCCATTAGTATTCAAATTTGAATAGTTAAAATTTGAATTCTTTGAAATTTGTGTGAAGCACAAGTTTGTGATTAACTTTACTAAAAAAATGAACATAGATGCACCTATAGAGAAAATTTGACCTAAATTCATAGTTTTCAAATGAACTCTGAAAAAGTTGGCATAGCATACTCGTCTGTTACAAATTTGGCATGGTATCATCATAATAGTTGCGGGAGAAAGTCTTCACTTTTTCTTCGCTTGTGTCATTTTCTTATTGCGCCGTAACCATGGATAATTTTCATCGTTTATCAGGATGCTTGGGTCAGCCTTGACATTGAAGGGAGGAATTTCATGAAACTTTTCATAATCTTCAGACATGTCTGTCTTGCCCTCCACTCCCAGGATGTCCCTTTTTCCTGAAAGAACTATGTGGCGCTTTGGCTCATCGTATGATGTATTCGTTTCCTTATCTTTTCTTTTTCTCGGTCTGGTAGACATGTCCTTCACATAGATAACCTGTGCCACATCATTGGCTAGGACGAACGGTTCATGAGTGTACCCAAGATTTTTCAGATCGACTGTTGTCATTCCGTACTGTGGGTCTACATGTACCCCGCCTCCTGACAGATTGACCCATTTGCACTTAAAAAAGGGACCTTAAAATCTTGTCCGTAGTCAAGTTCCCATATGTCCACTATGTAACCATAATATGTGTCCTTTCCCTTCTCGGTTGTTGCATCAAAGCGGACACCGCTGTTTTGGTTGGTGCTCTTTTGATCTTGGTCAATCGTGTAAAATGTATTCCCATTTATCTCGTATCCTTTGTAAATCAATACGGTTAAAGATGGTCCCCTGGACAACAAGTACAACTCATCACAAACAGTGTTGTCACCTCTGAGACGTGCTTCCAACCAACTGCTGAAAGTCCTAATGTGTTCACATGTAATCCAGTCGTCGCACTGCTCCGGGTGTTTGGAGCGCAGACTGTTCTTGTGTTCATCGACATACGGGGTCACCAAGGTAGAGTTCTGTAGAACTGTGTAGTGTGCTTGAGACCAAGAATGCCCGTCCCTGCATATTATTGAGTTCGCTCCTAGCATGCCTTTTCCAGTCAGTCTCCCCTCATACCGCGATTTAGGGAGACCTATCTTCTTAAGGCCAGGAATGAAGTCAACACAAAACCCGATGACATCCTCTGTTTGATGGCCCATGGAGATGCTTCCTTCTGGCCTAGTGCGGTTACAGACATATTTCTTTAGGACTCCCATGAACCTCTCAAAGGGGAACATATTGTGTAGAAATACGGGCCCCAGAATGACAATCTCGTCAACTAGATGAACTAGGACATGCGTCATGATATTGAAGAAGGATGGTGGGAACACCAGCTCGAAACTGACAAGACATTGCGCCATATCACTCCTTAGCCTTGGTACGATTTCTGGATCGATCACCTTCTGAGAGATTGCATTGAGGAATGCACATAGCTTCACAATGGCTAATCGGACGTTTTCCGGTAGAAGCCCCCTCAATGCAACCGGAAGCAGTTGTGTCATAATCACGTGGCATTCATGAGACTTTAGGTTCTGGAACTTTTTCTCTGGGATATTTATTATTCCCTTTATATTCGACGAGAAGCCAGTCGGGACCTTCATACTGAGCAGGCATTCAAAGAAGATTTCTTTCTCTTCTTTCGTAAGAGCGTAGCTGGCAGGACCTTCATACTGCTTCAGAGGCATGCCGTCTTTTTCGTGCAAACGTTGCAGGTCCTCCTGTGCCTCAGGTGTATATTTTGTCTTTCCATACACGCCCAAGAAGCCTTGCAGGTTCACGCAAAGGTTCTTCGTCACGCGCATCACGTCGATTGAAGAGCGGACCTCTAGGTCTTTCCAGTAGGGTAGGTCCCAAAATATAGATTTCTTCTTCCACATGGGTGCGTGTCCCTCAGCGTCATTCGGAATAGCTAGGGCGCCGGGACCCTTTCCAAAGATTATGTGTAAATCATTGACCATAGCAAGTACGTGATCACCGGTATGCATGGCGGGCTTCTTCCGGTGATCTGCCTCGCCTTTGAAATGCTTGCCTTTCTTTCGACATTGATGGTTGGTCGGAAGAAATCGACGATGGCCCAGGTACACATTCTTCCTGCATTTGTCCAGGTATATACTTTCAGTGTCATCTAAACAGTGTGTGCATGCGTGGTATCCTTTGTTTGTCTGTCCTGAAAGGTTACTGAGAGCGGGCCAATCGTTGATGGTCATGAACAACAATGCCTTTAGGTTAAATTCCTCTTGTCTATGCTCATCCCACGTACGTACACCGTTTCCATTCCATAGCTGTAGAAGTTCTTCAACTAATGGCCTTAGGTACACATCAATGTCGTTGTCGGGTTGCTTAGGGCCTTGGATGAGAACTGGCATCATAATGAACTTCCACTTCATGCACATCCAAGGAGGAAGGTTATACATACATAGAGTCACAGGCCAGGTGCTGTGATGGCTGCTCTGCTCCCCGAAAGGATTAATGCCATCCGCGCTTAAAGCAAACCATACGTTCCTTGGGTCCTTTGCAAACTCATCCCAGTACTTTCTCATGATTTTTCTCCACTGCGACCCGTCAGCGGGTGCTCTCAACTTCCCGTCTTTCTTACCGTCCTCACTATCGCATCGACTTGGCGTTCTCTCCGTTTTTGAACAGAAGTTTCAACCGTGGTATTATAGGAGCATACCACATCACCTTCGCAGGAACCCTCTTCTTGCGGGGATCGCCGTGAACATCACCAGGGTCATCTCGTCTGATCTTATACCGCAATGCACCGCATACCGAGCATGCGTTCAGATCCTTGTATGCACCGCGGTATAGGATGCAGTCATTAGGGCATGCATGTATCTTCTCCACCTCCAATCCTAGAGGGCATACGACCTTCTTTGCTGCGTATGTACTGTCGGGCAATTCGTTATCCTTTGGAAGCTTCTTCGTCAATATTTTCAGTAGCTTCTCAAATCCTTTGTCAGGCACAACATTCTCTGCCTTCCACTGCAGCAATTCCAGTACGGTACCGAGCTTTGTGTTGCCATCTTCGCAATTGGGGTACAACCCTTTTTTGTGATCCTCTAACATGCGATCGAAATTCAGCTTCTCCTTTTGACTTTCGCATTGCGTCCTTGCATCGACAATTACCCGGCGGAGATCATCATCATCGGGCACATCGTCTGGTTCCTCTTGATCTTCAGCAGCTTCACCCGTTGCAGCATCATTGGGCACATCGTCTGGTTCCTCTTGATCTTCACCAGCTCCCCCCGTTGCAGCATCACCGTATTCAGGGGGCACATAGTTGTCATTGTACTCTTCTTCTTCGCCGTCTTCCATCATAACCCCTATTTCTCCGTGCCTCATCCAAACATTATAGTGTGGCATGAAACCCTTGTAAAGCAGGTGGGTGTGAAGGATTTTCCGGTCAGAGTAAGACTTCGTATTCCCGCAATCAGGGAATGGACAACACATAAAACCATTATGCTTGTTTGCCTCAGCCGCATCGAGAAACTCATGCATGCCCTTAATGTACTCGGAGGTGTGTCTGTCACCGTACATCCATTGCCGGTTCATCTGCGTGCATTATATATAATTAAGTGTCCAAATTAATAGAAGTTCATCATCACATTAAAACCAAAGTACATACATAGTTCTCATCTAACAACATATAGCTCTCCAGAGCATCTAATTAATTAAACCATACATTGAAACTATGTAAAACATTTTAATGCGAAAACAAAGGCGATCATAATCGCAACCAAGGTAACAATTGATCCAACGGCATAATGATACCAAGCCTCGGTATGAATGGCATATTTTCTAATCTTTCTAATCTTCAAGCGCATTGCATCCATCTTGATCTTGTGATCATCGACGACATCCGCAACATGCAACTCCAATATCATCTTCTCCTCCTCAATTTTTTTTATTTTTTCCTTCAAGAAATTGTTTTCTTCTTCAACTAAATTTAACCTCTCGACAATAGGGTCGGTTGTAATTTCCGGTTCACATACATCCTATATAAATAAAATCTATGTCACGTTGGTCCGCATAATTTTCATAAACAATAAATGAACCAATAGTTATAAAGATAATATATATACCACATCCGAATCATAGACAGGACGAGGGCCGACGGGCGCGGATACCAAAACCATCGCACTATATAAGATGTAATAATAAAAGTAAGAAAATTATACAAGTATCTATCTAAACATACAAGTAACAATATTTTTCCTTTCAGAAAGAATATAAGAACAAGAGGCTCACCACGGTGGTGTCGGTGATGAGATCGGCGCGGGTGATCGACGGCGGTGAAGACGGGGGTGGGGCGTGAAGAACCGCTAAATCTAGACAAATCTCGAGGAAAATGGTGCTTTGAGGTCGAGCTTCGAGAGGAGAAAGCTTAACTAATGTGGCTCGGGCATTTCATCGAACACCTCATGTGCATAGGAGGTGAGCTAGAGCACCACAAACCCCTCCCCTCGCCGGCCAGAGAAAAACAGAGCACTGGAGTGCTCTGCTCGCGGGCGAGGGTATATATAGGCACCTCATTGGTCCCGGTTCGTGGCATGAACCGGGACTAAAGGGGAGCCTTTGGTCCCGGTTCAGGCCACCAACCGGGACCAATGGTGGTGGGCCAGGAGCCAGGCCCATTGGTCCCGGTTCGTCCCACCAATCGGGACCAAAAGGTCTAGACGAACCGGGACCAATGGCCCACGTGGCCCGGCCGGCCCCCTGAGCTCACGAACCGGGTCCAATGCCCTCATTGGTCCCGGTTCTAGACTGAACCGGGACTAAAGGGCTGACCCGGCCTGGACCTTTGCCCCCTTTTCTACTAGTGTCGGGAAGGAGTCCCAGAGTTCACCGGCTGCTCTGTTTCACATGGATGCCAGCAGCTCGCCCCGTCAAGGCGAGCGCCATGTTGATATCTCCAGGATTGCACTGCTCATGCTCGCCACCAACATCATTTTCCCATTGTTATAGATATAGTCATCCATAGCGACATCAGAATGACAGAGGCTTGTTTTCTTAGATTAAATAGCATAAAACTACTACTTTACAGGCTAAGGTTTCAAAAAACTACCGAATATTTTTTTTCGCTGATAACTACCAAGTTAGGGGTCTGCTGTTTCAAAAAACCCAAATTCGACGTTGCTAACATTTAAAACCGGTTTATGACAGGTCGGACCCACTCCTAAACAATCCGTTTGTTGACCGTTTTGTTTGACCGTTAGCTTATTGTGGGACCCACATGTAACATGTTTCTTCTTCCTCCTACCTTTTCTTCTCTCCTCCTGTCTTTTTCTTCTCTCCTCCTTGCCCGAGCTCCAGTTCCTCCAGGACCTCCCCCACTCACCGATGGCCACCCCCACCACTCTCCGACGACCACCTCCACCACGCGCCGCGCCCAGGAGAAAGGGCTGCCGCGGGCCGCGCCCAGGAGCAAGACGAGCAAGGAGCAAGGGCCGCCGCAAGCCGCGCCCAGGAGCACGGGCTGCCGCGCCCAGGAGCGTCGGGAGCCGCGCCCAGGAGCAAAGAGCAACAGCCGCCGCATGCCATGGCCGGGGTTCAGGCCGATGCCCAGAGCATGCGCTGCCGCGAGCCAAGTGCCATGGCCAGGGGCTCGGGCTCGGGCCGCCGCGCCCAGGAAGAGGGAGAAGAGATAGAGGCCGCGCGGCTGGGAGAGAGGCCAGGGGCTCCAGGCGCAGTTTGCCGGCACGAGGAGGCAGCTTCCGGAGGGAGCTCCGCGGCAGCCCTTGCTGCACGCCGACGAGCGCGTGAGGAAGCCTGCGGTGGTGCAGCTCCTCTCGAGCGTGAGCACGGGAGGGACCCGATTGCTTTTTCTTTAAGTCTGCAGGGACCTGATTGCTTTTCTAAAAATTTACAGGGACCCGATTGCTTTATTGAATTTTTATTAAATTATGAAAAGAGACACTGACATATGGGCCCCATGTGTCAGCTAACGGCCAAACAAACGGTCAAACAATCAGTTGTCTAACATGCGAGCCCCAGCTGTCATAATCACGATCAACGGTAAAGCACTGGACGATTAGAGTTTTTTTAAACAGCCGACCTCTGACTTGGTAGTTATTAGAGAAAAAAAATTATTCGGTAGTTTTTTGAAACCTTAGCCTGTAAAGTAGTAGTTTTACGCTATTTACTCGTTTTCTTACCACCAACACCAGAGCTTGTTTGAATTGACTCACACTCACCAATTCAGCTAAATTTTTTCGCTGTTCACTTACAACTAAATTTTTTCCATGCTTCCCATACAACTACAATTGTTCCATTGTCCACATACAACTAAAATTTCCCATTTTTTCATTAAAAAAACATGGGCAAATTCTGGATCACCTCGCAGAGAACATTAGCTACTACTGATTTTTTTGGCAAAACACTCCAGGTACAGGGCCATCACTATAGTTTTTTCATGCTCCCCCGCGCTGTGTCTTTTCATTAATTATTTTTCCTAGTTTAGGATCAAGAGCTATACCTTCTAATCCCCAGCCGGCTGCGGGCTGCCTTCTGGATCAGGCTTTATCGCCGACTTCGCCCGGCGAGGGTGCTACGGCAAAAATCCTGGACCATGGCCCAGGATCTATACTGCAAAGACCGGTGGTCCAACTCCATAAGCTCTGCCAGATTATGGCGGGCCCGATCCACGTGACCACCCTCGTATTTCATACTGTACCTCCGCTCCATACAGTGGCCCCACACGAATTCCTCCATTTTCTAGCGATCCTGCATATAGCATTCAATGCACCGAACCTGCCTAATCGGTGTTTTCAACGGCCTTGATAGTACTACTATATGGTAGTATGACCCATATCGCTGCTCTCGATAATCTGAGGTTACACAGTTATATATATGTCGTCTCAGCTAACTAACTCACCCACTAGCCTAAAGACTAGGACTAACAAAATCACATGACACACAAGTTTGCTAACACCTCGCCGCAGTCGTGTCGTCGCTGTTGGGCAGTACACAAAGACTGGACCTGAATGTCTGCAAGACGGAAGCCGGCAAATCCTTGGTCATGATATCAGTGAGCTGCTGAGTTGTGGGGACATATACTATGCGAAAGTCACCGAGTCCCACCTTTTCCCGAACGAAGTGGATATCGAGCTCGATGTGTTTGGTCCTACGATGATGAACGGGATGCGTGGACATTTACAAATATGATATATTGTCGCAGAAAACAATGGTAGCCTTCGGTGTAGCGAGGCCGAGTTCACTAAGGAGCTGCTTGAGCCAAACACAATCAGCCTCTGCATTGACGACAGCGTGATACTCCGCTTCTACGCTAGAGCGGGAGAATATGGTTTGCCGCTTGGATGACCAACTGACGAGGGTGGCGCCAAGGTAAACACAGTATCTGGAGGTGGAGAGGCAAGTGTCAGGACAACCCGCCCAGTCCACGTCGGAGTAGGCAACTACCTCTGTCGACGAGGAGATTGGTAGCAGGAGTCCATGGGCGGTTGTGCGGCGAATGTACCGCAAGATACGCTTGACGAGCGTGAGGTGACTGTCCCGAGGATGATGCATGTGAAGACACTCCTGTTGGATAGTGTATGCCAGGTCTGGACGTGTCATGGTGAGATATTGCAGGCCACTGGCGAGGCTGCGATAGAGGGGTCATCGACGGGCCGACCAGCATCGGCGGCAATCTTGGGCGAGGTGTCGACCGGCGTGGTCGCGGGGTGACAGGTAGACATGCCAGCGCGATGAAGAAGGTCATCGGCATACTGGGCCTGGTCGAGGAAGAACCCACGCGATGTACGCTGAATACGGATGCCGAGGAAGTAGTGGAGAGCACCCATGTCCTTCATCGTGAAATCGTGCTGTAGCTGATCGACGAGTGTGCGAAGAAGGGCAGTCGACGAAGCCATGATGACGATGTCGTCGATGTACAGTAGAAGGTATGTGGTGTCGTCACCCCATTGTAGGATGAACAGCGAGGCATCGGACCGTGACGCGGCGAACCCAATGGTGGCGGCGAAGGTGGCGAACCACTGAAACCAAGCCCGCGGGGCCTGCTTGAGGCCGTACAAGGACTTAGAGAGACGATACACGTGATCCCGCCGAGTAGCATCGACAAATCTGGCGGGTTGATAGAAATAGACTTGCTCGTCAAGGATGCCGTGAAGGAAGGCTTTCTTCACGTCAAGCTGATGCACCGGCCAGCGAGAGAACGGGAGGAGGAGCACCATCTGAATTGTAGCCGGCTTGACCACCGGTGAAAATGTCTCGCCAAAGTCGATGCCGGGTCGTTGAGCGAAACCCCAGACAACCCAGCGGGCTTTATATCGCTCGAGGGAGCCGTCGGCGTTGGTTTTATGCCTAAAAAAACACTTTCCAGTGACCACGTTAGTGTGCGGTGGGCGAGGGGTCCAGGTGGAGTTCGCCTAAGAAATCAACTTGTGTGTCTATGGGGTGCCCCCTCCCCCGTATATAAAAGCGGGGAGGAGGGGGCCGGCCGGCCACAAGGGGTGCGCCCAAGGGGGGGAATCCTACTCCTACTAGGAGTACGTTCCCCCCTTTCCTCATCCAACAAGGATGGGAAGGAAGGAGGAAGGGGAGAGATGGAAGGAGGGGGGTGTTGCCCCTACCCCTTGTCCAATTCGGACTAGGGGGCGCCACCTCCTGGCCGGCCCTCTCTCCTCTAAGGCCCATGGTGGCCGATTAACCTCCCGGGGGGGTTTCGGTAACCCTCCGGCACTCCGGTTTTATCGAAAACTCTCCGGAACACTTTCGGTGTCCGAAAAACATGGTCCAATATATCAATATTTATGTCTCAACCATTTCGGGACTCCACGTCATGTCCGTGATCTCATCCAGGACTCCGAACAACCTTCGGTACATCAAATCACATAAACTCATAATATCAATCGTCATCGAACGTTAAGCGTGCGGACCCTACGGGTTCGAGAACTATGTGGACACATCTCGAGTCAATAACCAATAATTGAACCTGGATGCTCATATTGGTTCTTACATATTCTACGAAGATCTTTATCGGTCAAACTGCACAATAATATACGTTTTTCCCTTTGTCATCGGTATGTTACTTGCCCGAGATTCGATCATCGGTATCATCATACCTAGTTCAATCTCGTTACCGGCAAGTCTCTTTGCTCGTTCCGTAATGCATCATCCTGCAACTAACTCATTAGTCACATTGCTTGCAAGGCTTATAGTGATGTGCATTATCGAGAGGGCCCAAAGATACCTCCCCAACAATCGGAGTGACAAATCCTAATCTCGATCTATGCCAACTCAACAAACACCATCGGAGACACCTGTAGAGCATCTTTATAATCACCCAGTCACGTTGTGACGTTTGATAGCACACTAAGTGTTCCTCTGGTATTCGGGAGTTGCATAATCTCATAGTCATAGGAACATGTATAAGTCATGAAGAAAGCAATAGAAATAAACTAAACGATCATAGTGCTAAGCTAACAGATGTGATCCCGTTCATCAAATGACAACACATGTCTATGGCTGGGAAACTTAACTATCTTTGATTAACGAGCTAGTCTAGTAGAGGCATACTATGGACACTCTGTTTGTTTATGTATTCACACATGTACTAAGTTTCCGGTTAATACAATTCTAGCATGAATAATAAACATTTATCATGATACAAGGAAATATAAATAACAACTTTATTATGGCCTCTAGGGCATATTTCCTTCAGGCAGCCCATGTGACGAGTGGCTAGCGGGCTGTGGAGACGTGGGAGGGGTGGGTGCGGGTGTGGGCTCGAGGGGGGAGCCAGTTGGTGATCCAGGAGGGGAGGGTGAGGGCGGCGGCCATGCAGGCCATGCATGATCGACGTGAATCGTGGGGGTGGATCGGGATCAAATGAGGGCGTAGTTTGAGGAGGGCTAGGTAGCTATTTCAAGGGGAAAACCGTCTCCATGAAGGTTACGTGCCTGGAGAAGATAATGCGCCGGGATAAGGGATTGTAACAACGATATCCTTTCCTATCGTCGGGGTAGCCTAGAAAGACGCAAGAAACCGAACATGGGGAGAGCTTGTATGGGGTGGTGGCTGAGAGATTGGGATAGCAAAGACAACAGAATACACGGAGGTGACGAAAGTCGGGTGCGTGCCCAAAAAGAAGCTCGTAGGGGGTGGTCAGGACTTTAGGTTTGCGCGGATGCCGATTGAGGAGATAAGTGGACGTGGCTAGAGCTTCAGCGCACCAACGGGGAGGCATGGAAGCGTGAATGAGAAGGGTACGAACACCGTTATTGAGAGTACAAAGGATGCGTTCAGCCTTGCCGTTCTGTTGGGACGTATACGTACAGCTAAGGCGAAAGAGAGTGCCGTGGGTTGCGAGGAGAGAATGATTTGCGAGGTTGTCAAATTCTTTGCCGTTGTCCGTTTGGAGAGCAAGAATGGCACGAGAGAATTGCGTGTGAACATAGGCAAAAAAATTTACTAAGAGGCCATGCACTTCGGATTTGCGACGTATAGGAAAGGTCCATACAAAATGTGTGAAATCATCAAGAATGACCAAAGTAGTATTGGAAACCAGACACACTTAATATTGGACTTGTCCATAGATCACAATGACAAAGTTCGAATGGGAAAGTAATATGAGAAGTAGAAGAACTAAAAGGGAGCCTAGTGTGCTTGCCGAGACAACGTGCATCGCAATGGGTTGACAAGCTCTTATTACAGCTGAAATCGAAATATGTGGAGGCCTTGGCGAGGGTGGCGGCACCGGGGTGGCCAAGGCGCTGGTGCCAGAGATCAGCGGTGACGGTGGCGGTGAGGCAGTGTTGGGGCGGAGCAACGGTGTACAGACTGCCGGTGGAGTCACAACGGAGAAGCACCGTCTTGGCTGCGAGGTCCTTGATAGAGAAACCATATGGGTCAAATTCAATCGAGACTAAATTATCACGAGTGAAAGCACGCACGGAAACGAGATTTTTGATAAGAGAGGGAGAGATGAGAATTTCTAAGAGGGAGAGAGGGCGGGAGGGAGTGGGGAAGGAGGTGGAGCCGACGTCAGTGATTGGCAGCAGAGACCCATCACCAGCAATGATGGAGTAGGGAGAAGAGGGTGTGGGAAGGGAGAAAGGAATACCAGAACCGAAGCTCATGTGGGAAGAAGCGCCGCTATCGAGGACCCATTCACCACCTGGAGCGGAGGCTGGATGCAGCGCCATTTGGTTGAGAGCAGCAATGAGTGCCACCTGATCCCAGTGCGACGATGGCGAGGCCGCGGTCGTGGCCTGGTATGCCTAGGGCATAGAAGGAGCAGGCGGGCGTGCACCGAGGATTCCTTGGAATGTGTCGGCGACGGTTCTTGGAGAGTGCTGGGCACAAACGTAGCCACCAGAGATCCCGCCACTGAAGGAGGAGCCGTCAGGGAGACCCCCGCCGGAGGAGGAGCCACCAGGCCTGGCCGAGGGATTCTGCTTGCACTTCTTCTGCCGGCCGCCGCGGTTGCTGGAGGATCCGCCGGAGCCGCCCGCATCATGATGGGTGGGGCCGAGAAGGGCCGCGAGAGTGCCGGTGTTGAAGAGGACCGGCGTGGGCGTAGGTTGCTGCAGCCGAGCGACATAGTAGGCGCTGGCCGGCACAATGAGGGCCGGGCAGGTGGCGTTGCATGCCAGCCAGCTGAGGCATTGCTCCTCCAGCTGCAGGAAGGAGTAGGGCTTGACGAAGGAAGGCTGGCGACCACGGGTCATGTGCGGCACAGCGTGTTGGAGGCGCTCATCAAGGCTATGAAGTACGTTGTGAACCATCTCGCGATCCTTGATGCGATGGCCGAGGTCACGCAGAGTGTCAGCCATCTGTTTCAATCGAGAGGTGTAGTCAACGACGGTGAGGTCGCCTTGGATGTAGCTGTGGAACTCACCAAGGAGGTAGGTGATATGTCTCCATCGTATCTACTTTTCCAAACACGTTTGCCTTTGTTTTGGACTCTGACTTGCATGGTTTGAATGGAACTAACCCGGACCGATGCTGTTTTTAGCAGAATTGCCATGGTGTTATTTCTGTGCAGAAATAAAAGTAGTCTTCATGGGTTTGATCCGTGACAGGTTAATGCCCATTTTGCGCACTGTATCCTGATAGAGCAGATTGAGGCTGCTGCCACCGTCCATGAGGACTCGCGTCAGGTGGAATCCGTAAATTATTGGGTCAAGGACCAATGCGGCTGAACCGCCATGATGGATACTGGTCAGATGATCCCGTCGATCAAAAGTGATCGGGCATGACGACGATGGATTAAATTTTGGGGCGACTGGCTCTATCGCATAAACGTCCCTGAGTGCGCGCTTGCGCTCCCTCTTGGGGATGTGTGTGGCATATATCATGTTCACCGATTTGACCTGGGGGAAACTTCTTTTGTCCCCCTGTGTTCAATTACCGGGGCTCCTTGTCATCGTCCTCGCTTTGCGATCCCTTTTCCTTGTTCTCTGCATTTAGCTTGCCGGCCTGTTTAAAAACCCAACAATGTTTGTTGGTATGATTGGCTGCTTTGTCTGGGGTGCCATGGATCTGGCACGAACGATCGAGTATGTGGTCCAGGCTGGATGGTCCTTGATTGTTTCTTTTATATGGCTTCTTCCACTGACCGGACTTGGAGCCACTGAATCCGGCGTTGACTGTTGTGTCATCGGTGTTGTCGCCATTGCTTTGGCGTTTGTGTCTGCTACGGCGAAGTTTTCCGCTGCTATTTTTTACCTCGGGGGTGCCCGTTTTTCTTTCTGTGTTTTTGCTACGGGCTAGCCAGCTATCCTCACCCGCACAAAAGGGGGTCATGAGTGCCGTGAGGGCTACCATGGACTTTGGCTTTTCCTGGCCAAGGTGCCGGACGAGCCATTCGTCACGAATGCTATGTTTAAAGGCCACTAGGGCTTCGGCATCTGGACAGTCGATAATCTGGTTCTTTTTGGTTAGGAACCTACACTAGTAGAAAAGGGGCCTATTGTCCCGGTTGGTGAGGGCCTTTAGTCCCGGTTCATGAACCGGGACTAAAGGGTCGGTACTAATGCCCTGGCCCTTTAGTCTCGGTTCAATCCAGAACCGGGACTAAAGGGCGCGGCCACGTGGAGCTCCACCTTTAGTCCCGGTTGGTAACACCAACCGGGACTAAAGGAAACTTTATGATTTTTTTTGATTTTTTTTTTGAAATTTATTTTGAATTTTTTTTTGAATTTTGTTTTGATTTTCAAATTTCTGAATTATTATAACCTCTAGTCTGTGATCACCACCCCTCATCACTTCTCAATTTATCCTCTAATCATTCCTCATCATTCCCAATCATCTAACTTACCGAACGGTCACCCCTCGCTCCAAGTCTGCACTTGTTGTTTTCCTGACAATAGTAAGATGTCAATCCTATTAACCTTCAGGAATTTTGCTTGAGCATGAAGTGACACATTTCAATGTTTGAGTTTGAAACTATTGTTTTAAAAAACAATAATTATTTAGTGACACTAATATTTCTTGAATAATTAGTTTGACCATTGTTTCCCACAGTTTGACCATAGTTTGACCACAGTTTGACCAGATTTGACCAAAATTGAAATAACTGAAATAATTATTTAGTAACACTAATATCCTAGAATAATTAGTTTGACCGTTGTTTGACCACAGTTTGCCCACAGTTTGAATTTTTTTCGATTTTTTCCACTCTAGATCTTAAAAGCCCCGTAACGTTTTTTCTGGTAGGTTTTTGAGGATTTTGAAAATGTTTAATGGGGTTCCCCCGGTTAAATTCGGATGTATCTTTTCGAGTAGATGATTTTTCATATAAAAAACATTTTCATCCGAGTTAGTATGCAAAAGTTATGCGCATTTTTACAAAGTTCAGAGAGATTTTGCAAATAAAGTCAAAATTCACATTTGCAAATTTTCCCAACAACTAGACCACATATCACATGGGAAACTTATTTTCTTTTATTATTTTTTTGACAATTCCATCATTTTCTTTTATTTTTTTAAACTGAAAAGGCGATCCACTAGGGGGGGGGGGTGGGTAGAGTTTGAAAATGGGACCTTTAGTACCGGTTCGTGGCACGAACCGGGACTAAAGGTCTCAACCCCATTAGTCCCGGTTCGTGCCTCAAACCGGGACTAAAGGTACTAAAGGTCATCGCACCCTTTAGTCCCGGTTCGTGTCTTAAACCGGGACTAAAGGGCTCAGGTGAACTGGGACTAATGCCATAGCCGCACGAACCGGGACCAATGCTCACATTAGTCCTGGTTCGTGACTGAACCGGGACTAATGTGAATATTGCCCTGGACCGTTGCCCCCTTTTCTACTAGTGCTAGTCTAGAATTTCCTGGCTGACTCTCCGGGCTGTTGAACTATGTGACTCAAGTTATCGACGTCTGGTGGCCAGACATATGTACCTTGGAAGTTGTCGAAGAAGGCTTCTTCCAGGTCCTCCCAGCTGCCAATAGAGTTGTCAGGCAGACTGTTTAACCAGTGACGAGCCGGCCTTTGAGTTTTAATGGGAGGTATTTGATGGCATGAAGGTCATCTTCGTGGGCCATATGGATATGGAGAATAAAATCCTCGATCCATACCGCGGGATCGGTTGTTCCATCGTATGACTTGATGTTTACGGGTTGAAACCCTTCTAGAAATTCATGATCCATTACTTCATTAGTGAAGCAGAGAGGGTGTGCGGCGCCTCTATATCGGGCCGCATCGCGACGTAGCTCTGATGGAGTCTGTCTGCGGCATTCAGCCCTGGCGTGACTAGGTTTGTCACGTCCGGATAGGTAGCCGTCGTCGCGTGTCGAGGCACGTCCTCGCGATCCATAGATCGATCTTGTGTGTCCTGCTCTACTTTCTAGGTCCTGCTGGAGATCATATGTGTAACCCCGAGCTGTGTTGCCCCTGCCTTTACGGCGAGGTGGGGCGGTCTGGCGTTCGCCTTGAGTTACCGCTTTGTCCCGACCATGTGGTGGTCGGTTAGCCGCATTGTGCGATGATGGTACGGGCTCCAGCGCCTCGTCATCGAACTGAGGTAGTAATTTTCGCTTCGGGTAACTTTTGGCTGGGCGTTTAAGGCCATATTCTTCGGCTGCCAGGACATCAGTGCATCTATCGTTGAGCAGATCTTGATCAGCTTGAAGCTATTGTTGTTTCTTTTTCAGGCTTCTTGCCGTGGCTATTAGCTGACGCCTAAAGCGTTCTTACTCGAGAGGTTCCTCAGGCACGACGAAATCCTCGTTGCCAAGGCTCACCTCATCCTCGGAGGGTGGCAGGTAAGTGCTGCCCTCCGAGTCATCGTCTATGGCCTGTTCGTCAGGGCTAACTTGCCCATCTTCCCGATCGCCCTGTTCGGTCGTTTGTTCGTCGGGGTCTTCTCTGTCTTCGGCACCGTCCGGAGTGTGAGCATCTCCTGTGCCGGTGCTGCTGTCCTTACTGTGGCGAGATTTGGGGTGGCGCCGCTGACGCCTGTGCTTTTTTGTCTCTTGGGAGGTTCGTCCTCGACTGGCTTTTCTTTGTCCTCGCCGCTATTCTCTTTAGGTGTATCCACCATGTATATGTCGTACGACGAAGTGGCCGTCCAACGTCTGTTAAACGGCGGGTTGTGGCCGTGCTCCTCATCTGCATCGTCGTCCATACCGTCGATGTCTAATCGAGCACGTCGGTTAAGTCATCGACAGTGGCTACGTAGTGGGTGGCGGGTGGGATGCGAAATTTCCCATCATCAGTCTCCAGCCTGAACCGGACATAGTTCGGCTATGAGTCCCCTACTACGGACATATATTTCAATGAGTTCAGCACGTCGCCTAAAGGCGAGTGCCGGAAGATGTCCGCCGCACTGAATTCGCTGATAGATAACCGACCCGGCTCGACATAAGCGGGCGCACATAGTTCGGGACTTATCACCGAAATTTGGTCCGAGGTCCCGGAAACATAGATGTTGTCCGAGGTCAGTTCTGTGAGCGGCTCCGACGTCGTGGAATCTGCGGCTTCCGTGGTGGGGTTAAGCTTCCCGTCCTCGGATGTCGCAATTTGCTCTGGATCTAGGGTCGGGGTAGCTACATGTGCAATTTCCTGAGTGTAGACCGGTGAAAGATTTAAGTCATGTTCACCGTAGGGACAGGGAGCGGCTGCCACGGTTTCAAAGCCGTCGAAGATCAAGTCTCCACGGATATCTGCAACGTAGTTCAAGTTCCCGAGTCTGACGCGATGGCTAGGAGCGTAGCTATCGATCTGCTCCAGATGGCCAATCGAGTTGGCCCATAGTGCGAAGCCGTCGAACACGAAGATCTATCCGGGGAGGAAGGTTTCCCCTTGGACAGCACCGTTGTTGATGATCGAAGGAGCCCTCTAAAACCTTTTGGGGATGGCACAGTGAAACTCTCAATGAAAGCACCAATGTCGGTGTCACAACTGGCGGATCTCGGGTACGGGGTCCTGAACTATGCGTCTAAGGTTGATGGTAACAGGAGACAGGGGACACAATGTTTACCCACGTTCGGGCCCTCTCTATGGAGTAATTGTTGGAAATATGCCCTACAGGCAATAATAAATAAGTTATTGTTATATTTCCTTGTTCATGATAATCGTTTATTATCCATGCTATAATTGTATTGATAGGAAACTCAGATACATGTGTGGATACATAGACAACACCATGTCCCTAGTAAGCCTCTAGTTAACTAGCTCGTTAATCAATAGATGGTTACGGTTTCCTGACCATGGACATTGGATGTCGTTGATAACGGGATCACATCATTAGGAGAATCATGTGATGGACAAGACCCAATCCTAAGCCTAGCACAAAGATCGTGTAGTTCGTATGCTAAGCTTTTCTAATGTCAAGTATCATTTCCTTAGACCATGAGATTGTGCAACTCCCGGATACCGTAGGAATACTTTGGGTGTGCCAAACGTCACAACGTAACTGGGTGATTATAAAGGTACACTACAGGTATCTCCGAAAGTGTCTGTTGGGTTGGCACGAATCGAGACTGGGATTTGTCACTCCGTGTGACGGAGAGGTATCTCTGGGCCCACTCGGTAGGACATCATCATAATGTGCACAATGTGATCAAGGAGTTGATCACGGGATGATGTGTTACGGAACGAGTAAAGAGACTTGCCGGTAACGAGATTGAACAAGGTATCGGGATACCGACGATCGAATCTCGGGCAAGTACAATACCGCTAGACAAAGGGAATTGAATACGAGATTTATCGAATCCTCGACATCGTGGTTCATCCGATGAAATCATAGTGGAACATGTGGGAGCCAACATGGGTATCCAGATCCCGCTGTTGGTTATTGACTAGAGAACGTCTCGGTCATGTCTGTGTGTCTCCCGAACCCGTTGGGTCTACACACTTAAAGTTCGGTGACGCTAGGGTTATAAAGGAAGTTCGTATGTGGTTACCGAATGTTGTTCGGAGTCCCGGATGAGATCCCGGACGTCACGAAGAGTTCCGGAATGGTCCGGAGGTAAAGATTATATATAGAAGTATGGTTTTGGCCACCGGAAGTGTTCTGGGCATCACCGGTACTGTACCGGGACCACCGGAGGTGTCCGGGGGTCCACCAAGTGGGACCACAAGCCCCGGAGGCTTGCATGGGCTAAGAGTGGTTAGGGACCAGCCCCTGAGTGGGCTGGTGCGCCTCCCACAAGTGCCCAAGGCGCAAGGGAGAGAAGAGGGGGCAAACCCTAAGGGGCAGATGGGCCCTAAGGCCCATGCTCCCTGCGCCTCCTCTCCTCCCCTCTTGGCCGCCCCCCTTGTTTCCCATCTAGGGCTGCCGCCCCTCTAGGGGTGGGAACCCTAGAGGGGGCGCACCCTCCTCCCCTCCTCCTATATATAGTGAGGCCTAGGGGCTGCCCACAAGACGATCGGATCTCTCCCTGTTGGTGCAGCCCTGCCTCTCTCCTAATATCTCGTAGTGCTTGGCGAAGCCCTGCAGGATTGCCACGCTCCTCCACCACCACCACGCCGTTGTTCTGCTGCTGGATGGAGTCTTCCTCAACCTCTCCCTCTCTCCTTGCTGGATCAAGGCATGGGAGACGTCACCGGGCTGTACGTGTGTTGAACGCGGAGGTGCCGTCCGTTCGGCACTTGGTCATCGGTGATTTGGATCACGGCAAGTACGACTCCATCAACCCCGTTCACTTGAACGCTTCCGCTTAGCGATCTACAAGGGTATGTAGATGCACTCTCCTTCCCCTCGTTGCTGGTTTCTCCATAGATAGATCTTGGTGATACGTAGGAAAATTTTGAATTTCTGCTACGTTCCCCAACAGTGGCATAATGAGCTAGGTCTATTGCGTAGATTCTATTCACGAGTAGAACACAAAGTAGTTGTGGGCGTTGATTTTGTTCAATATGCTTACCGTTACTAGTACAATCTTGTTTCGACGGTATTGTGGGATGAAGCGGCCCGGACCAACCTTACACGTACGCTTACGTGAGACCGGTTCCACCGACTGACATGCACTAGTTGCATAAGGTGGTTGGCGGGTGTCTGTCTCTCCCACTTTAGTCGGAACGGATTCGATGAAAAGGGTCCTTATGAAGGGTAAATAGCAATTGGCATATCACGTTGTGGTTTTGCGTAGATAAGAAACGTTCTTGCTAGAAACCCATAGCAGCCACGTAAAACATGCAAACAACAATTAGAGGACGTTTAACTTGTTTTTGCAGGGTATGCTATGTGATGTGATATGGCCAAAGGATGTGATGTATGAGATGATCATGTTCTTGTAATAGGAATCACGACTTGCATGTCGATGAGTATGACAACCGGCAGGAGCCATAGGAGTTGTCTTTAATTTATTTATGACCTGCATGTCAACATAAACGTCATGTAATTACTTTACTTCATTGCTAACCATTAGCCATAGTAGTAGAAGTAATAGTTGGCGAGACAACTTCATGAAGACACGATGATGGAGATCATGATGATGGAGATCATGGTGTCATGCCGGTGACAATGATGATCATGGAACCCCGAAGATGGAGATCAAAAGGAGCAAAGTGATGATGGCCATATCATGTCACTATTTGATTGCATGTGATGTTTATCATGTTATTACATCTTATTTGCTTAGAACAACGGTAGTAAATAAGATGATCCCTCATTAAAATTTCAAGAAGTGTTCTCCCCTAACTGTGCACCGTTGCTAAAGTTCGTCGTTTCGAAGCACCACGTGATGATCGGGTGTGATAGATCCTTACGTTCACACACAACAGGTGTAAGATAGTTTTACACATGCAAAACACTTAGGGTTAACTTGACGAGCCTAGCATGTACAGACATGGCCTCGGAACACAGAGACCGAAAGGTCGAGCATGAGTCGTATGGTAGATACGATCAACATGAAGATGTTCACCGATGATGACTAGTCCGTCTCACGTGATGATCGGACACGGCCTAGTTGACTCGGATCATGTAATCACTTAGATGACTAGAGGGATGGCTATCTGAGTGGGAGTTCATAAGATGAACTTGTTTATCCTGAACATAGTCAAAAGAACTTCGCAAATTATGTCATAGCTCGCGCTTTAGTTCTACTGAGTTAGATACGTTCCTAGAGAAAATATAGTTGAAAGTTGACAGTAGCAATTATGCGGACAGTAGAAGGCTTATGTCCTTAATGCACCGCTCAGTGTGCTGAACCCCAAACGTCGTTCGTGGATGTTGCGAACATCTGACATACACGTTTTGATAACTACATGATAGTTCGGTAATGTTAAATGGTTTAGAATTGAGGCACCGAAGACATTTTTGAAATATCGCGGAACATATGAGATGTTTCGAGGACTGAAATTGGGATTTCAGGTTCGTGCCCACGTCAAGAGGTATAAGACCTCCGACAATTTTCTTGGCCTGCAAACTAAGGGAGAAAAGCTCAATCGTTGAGCTTGTGCTCAGATTATCTAAGTACAACAATCACTTGAATCGAGTGGGAGTTGATCTTCCAGATAAGATAGTGATGTTTCTCCAAAGTCATTGCCACCAAGCTGCAAGAGCTTCGTAATGAACTATAACATATCAGGGATAGATATGATGATCCTTGAAATATTCGCAATGTTCAACACCGCGAAAGTAGAAATCAAGAAGGAGCATCAATTGTTGATGGTCAGTGAAACCACTAGTTTCAAGAAGGGCAAGGGCAAGAAGGGATACTTCATGAAACGGCAGATCAACTGCTGCTCTAGTGGAGAAACCCAAGGTTGAACCCAAACCCGAGACTGAGTGCTTATGTAATAAGGGGAACAGCCACTGGAGCAGAATTACCCTAGATACTTGGTAGATGAGAAGGCTGTCGATAGAAGTATATTGGATATACATTATGTGAATGTGTACTTTACTAGTACTCCTAGTAGCATCAGGGTATTAGATACCGGTTCGGTTGCTAAGTGTTAGTAACTCGAAATAAAAGCTACGGAATAAAAGGAGACTAGCTAAAGGTGAGCTGACGATATGTGTTGGAAGTGTTTCCAAGGTTGATATGATCAAGCATCGCTCGCTCCCTCTACCATCGAGACTGGTGTTAAACCTAAATAATTGTTATTTGGTGTTTGCGTTGAGCATAGACATGATTGGATTATGTCTATCGCAATACGGTTGTTCATTTAAAGAGAATAATAGTTACTCTGTTTATTTGAATAATACCTTCAATGGTCTTGCACCTAAAATGAATGGTTTACTAAATCTCGATCATAGTGATACACATGTTCATGCCAAATGATATAAGATAGTAATGATAGTACCACCTACTTGTGGCACTGCCGTATAAGTCATATTGGTATAAAACGCATGAAGAAGCTCCATGTTGATGGATCTTTGGACTCACTCATTTTTGAAAAGGATTGAGTAATGTGAACCATGTCTGTTGGTATATACGCATGAAGAAACTCCATGCAGATGGACCGTTTGGACTCACTTGATTTTGAATCACTTGAGATATGCAAATCTTACCACATGGGCAAGATGACTGAAAAGCCTCGTTTTCAGTAAGATGGAACAAGATAGCAACTTGTTGGAAGTAACACATTTCGATGTGTGCAGTCCAATGAGTGCTGAGGCACGCAGTGGATATCGTTATATTCTTACTTCACAGATGATTTAAGTAGATACTGAGTATATTTACTTGATGAAACATAAGTCTGAATCATTGAATGGTTCAAGTAATTTCAGAGTGAAGTTGAAGATCTTCGTGATAAGAGGATAAAATGTCTATGATATGATCATAGAAATGAATATCTGAGTTACAAGTTTGGCACTGTGGAAATTGTTTCACAACTAATACCGCCTGGAACACCATAGTGTGATGGTGTGTCCGAACATCATAGTTGCACCCTATTGGATGTGGTGCGTACCATGATGTCTCTTATCAAATTACCACTATCGTTCATGGGTTAGGCATTAGAGACAACCGCACTCACTTTAATAGGGCACCACGTAATTCCGTTGACACGAAACCGTTTGAACTATGGTTTGGAGAAACCTGAGTTGTCGTTTCCTAAAAGTTTGGGGTTGCGACGCTTATGTGAAAAAGTTTCAGGTTGATAAGCTCGAACCCAAAGCGGATAAAATGCATCTTCATAGGACACCCAAAACAGTTGGGTATACCTCCTAATTCAGATCCGAAAGCAATAGAGATTGTTTCTAGAATCGGGTCCTTTCTCGAGGAAAAGTTTCTCTCGAAAGAATTGAGTGGGAGGAAGATAGAACTTGATAAGGTTGTTGAACCTTCACTTCAATCAGAGAGTAGCGCAAGCACAGGAAAAATATTTCTGTGGCCCTACCTCAGTTGAAGAGAAAGCTAATGATGATGATCATGGAGCTTCAGATCAAGTTACTATCGAACCTCATAGGTTGACAAGGGTGTACAAAGTGGTAACCCTGTCTTAAAAGGTCACGTTGTTGGACAACGATGAACCTATGAGCTATGGAGAAGCGATGGTGGGCCCGGATTCCGAAAAATGGCTCGAGGCCATAAAATCCGAGAGAGGATCCATGTATGAAAACAAAGTGTAGACTTTGAAAGAACTACTTGATGGTCGTAAGGCTGTTGGGTACATATGGATTTTAAAAGGAAGACAGACAATGATGGTAAGTGTCACCATTGAGAAAGCTCGACTTGTCGTTAAGGTGTTTCCCGACAAGTTCAAGGAGTTGACTACGATGAGACTTTCTCACTCATAGCGATGCTAAGAGTCTGTTGGAATTAACATGTACTGCATTATTTATGAAATCTTGCAGATGGGATGTCAAAATATTGTTTCCTTGTTCTTGAGGAAAGGTTGTATGTGATACAACCAGAAGATTTTGTCGATCCTGAAAGATGCTAACAAGTATGCAAAGCTCCAGCAATCCTTCTAAGGACTGGAGTAAGCATCTCGGAGTTGGAATGTACACTTTGATGAGATGATCAAAGATTTTGGGTTTATACAAAGTTTATGAGAAACTTGTATTTCCAAAGAAGTGAGTGGGAGCACTATAGAATTTATGATGAGTATATGTTGTTGACATATTGATGATCAGAAATAATGTAGAATTTCTGGAAAGCATATACGGTTATTTGAAAAGTGTTTTTCAATGGAGAACCTGGATTAAGCTACTTGAACATTGAGCATCAAGATCTATAAGGATAGATCAAAAACGCTTAATGGTACTTTCAAATGAGCACATACCTTGACATGATCTTGAAGGTGTTCAAGATGGATCAGTCAAAGAAGGAGTTCTTGCCTGAGTTGTAAGGTATGAAGTTAAGAGTTAAAGCTCGACCACGGCAGGAGAAAGAGGAAGGACGAAGGTCGTCCCCTATGCTTTTGTCATAGGCTCTATACAGTATGCCATGCTGAGTACCACGCCTGATGTGTGCCTTGCCACATGTCTGGCAAGAGGGTACAAAGGTGATCTAGGAGTAGATCACTAGATAGCGGTCAAAATTATCCTTAGAGGAATAAGGATATGTTTCTCGGTTATGGAGGTGATAAAGAGTTCGACGTAAAGAGTTACGTCGATGCAAGCTTAACACCTATCCGGATAGCTCTGAGTAGAGATACCGGATACGTATAATGGAGCAACAATTTGGAATAGCTCCAAGTAGAACAGTTATTTGAAATGGCTCCAAATATAGCGTAGAGATTTGCGAAGTACATACGGATCTGAATGTTGCAGACCCGTTGACTAAAACCTCTCTCACAAGCAACATGATCAAACCCAGAACTCATTGAGTGTTAATCACATAGTGATGTGAACTAGATTATGAACTCTAGTAAACTCTTTGGATGTTGGTCACATGGCGATGTGACCTGTAAATGTTAATCACATGGCGATGTGAACTAGATTATTGACTCTAGTGCAAGTGGGAGACTGTTGGAAATATGCCCTAGAGGCAATAATAAATAAGTTATTGTTATATTTCCTTGTTCATGATAATCGTTTATTATCCATGCTATAATTGTATTGATAGGAAACTCAGGTACATGTGTGGATACATAGACAACACCATGTCCCTAGTAAGCCTCTAGTTGACTAGCTCGTTGATCAATAGATGGTTACGGTTTCCTGACCATGGACATTGGATGTCGTTGATAACGGGATCACATCATTAGGAGAATCATGTGATGGACAAGACCCAATCCTAAGCCTAGCACAAAGATCGTGTAGTTCGTATGCTAAAGCTTTTCTAATGTCAAGTATCATTTCCTTAGACCATGAGATTGTGCAACTCCCGGATACCGTAGGAATACTTTGGGTGTGCCAAACGTCACAACGTAACTGGGTGGCTATAAAGGTACACTACATGTATCTCCGAAAGTGTCTGTTGGGTTGGCACGAATCGAGACTAGGATTTGTCACTCCGTGTGACGGAGAGGTATCTCTGGGCCCACTCGGTAGGACATCATCATAATGTGCACAATGTGATCAAGGAGTTGATCACGGGATGATGTGTTACGGAACGAGTAAAGAGACTTGCCGGTAACGAGATTGAACAAGGTATCGGGATACCGACGATCGAATCTCGGGCAAGTACAATACCGCTAGACAAAGGGAATTGAATACGGGATTGATCGAATCCTCGACATCGTGGTTCATCCGATGAAATCATCATGGAACATGTGGGAGCCAACATGGGTATCCAGATCCCGCTGTTGGTTATTGACCGGAGAACGTCTCGGTCATGTCTGCGTGTCTCCCGAACCCGTAGGGTCTACACACTTAAGGTTCGGTGACGCTAGGGTTATAAAGGAAGTTCGTATGTGGTTACCGAATGTTGTTCGGAGTCCCGGATGAGATCCCGGACGTCACGAGGAGTTCCAAAATGGTCCGGAGGTAAAGATTTATATATAGGAAGTATGGTTTTGGCCACCGGAAGTGTTCTGGGCATCACCGGTAGTGTACCGGGACCACTGGAGGTGTCCGGGGGTCCACCAAGTGGGGCCACAAGCCCCGGAGGCTTGCATGGGCTAAGAGTGGTTAGGGACCAGCCCCTGAGTGGGCTGGTGCGCCTCCCACAAGTGCCCAAGGCGCAAGGGAGAGAAGAGGGGGCAAACCCTAAGGGCAGATGGGCCCTAGGGCCCATGCTCCCTGCGCCTCCCTCTCCTCCCCTCTTGGCCGCCCCCTTGTTTCCCATCTAGGGATGCCGCCCCTCTAGGGGTGGGAACCCTAGAGGGGGCGCACCCTCCTCCCCTCCTCCTATATATAGTGAGGCCTAGGGGCTGCCCACAAGACGATCGGATATCTCCCTGTTGGTGCAGCCCTGCCTCTCTCCTCATATCTCGTAGTGCTTGGCGAAGCCCTGCAGGATCGCCACGCTCCTCCACCACCACCACCACGTCGTTGTGCTGCTGCTGGATGGAGTCTTCCTCAACCTCTCCCTCTCTCCTTGCTGGATCAAGGCATGGGAGACGTCACCGGGCTGTACGTGTGTTAAACGCGGAGGTGCCGTCCGTTCGACACTTGGTCATCGGTGATTTGGATCACGGCGAGTACGACTCCATCAACCCCGTTCACTTGAACGCTTCCGCTTAGCGATCTACAAGGGTATGTAGATGCACTCTCCTTCCCCTCGTTGCTGGTTTCTCCATAGATAGATCTTGGTGATACGTAGGAAAATTTTGAATTTCTGCTACGTTCCCCAACAGTAATACCCTACTTCCTGCTTGATTGATCTTGATGAATATGAGTATTACAAGAGTTGATCTACCACGAGATCGTAATGGCTAAAACCCTAGAAGTCTAGACTGTATGACTATCTCCCTTTCCGGACTAAGCCCATCGGTTTATATAGACACCGGAGGGAACTAGGGTTACACAAGGTTGGTTACAGAGAAAGGAATCTTCATATTTGGTCGCCAAGCTTGCCTTCCATGCCAAGGAGAGTCCTATCTGGACATGGGAAAAAATCTTCGGTCTTGTATCTTCACAGCCCATTAGTCCGGCCCATGTCCAACAGGCCGGACGCCCGAGGACCCCTTAGTCCAGGACTCCCTCACCCGAGGCCATAGTTCTCCTTCTCATAGTCCAAAGTGACCAAGATGTGATCACGAATCCGCATGCTTTGGATCTGAACGGTGGGAAGGGTTTGGTTGGCCACGGGGAGGTCGGACTGCTAATCGGCGAAGGACTCGCCGGAAGAGGGGACGGAGGAGGAGGAGCTCATGGCGGCTAGGTGGGGAGAGAGGGCAGCAGGAGATGATGATCTCAGTTAAACTGATACCATGTTGGATCTAGAGCGATCGGGGAGAGAGATGGGTCGTGCAATGTTCTGTATTGATAATATGGGGTTACACAGTTATATACATGCTTTCTCAGCTAACTAACTCACCCACTAGCCTGAAGACTAGGACTAGCAAAATCACATGACACACACGTTCGCTAACAATGTGCATCACCATTTATTTGGTACTACCTCCTCCTCCTCCTCCTCCTCCTTCTTCTTCTTCTTATTCTTCTTCTTCTTCATGGGCTGCAATATATTTTGGAAATAGCAAAATTTATAATTGTAACCGTGCATGTTTAAAGCTACATACTACCAGCTTCTGCACATCTGTCACAGCCACCCCGCCGCCCACACGACCAAGGGACACATCCACAACCACCACCAAGAACCTCGCCAAAGATCCGACCAAACGGGCCACCACCCAAGGCTGCCGCCCCAGCGTCCAGGGTCCCATCCTCGCCCACGCACACCGACACATACCTACCAATCAACAATAGAAGGACGGAAAGGCCCCTCTTTTCGTGTCCTACAGAACACCATGGATGAAGGTGCACCCCACCATAACGCCACCATCACCTGCGGTGGCATCTAGTAAACCCCAAATCGGTCGATTGACGCCGGATCTAGAAGGGGATCGACGTCCCCATAAACCCCAACATGTATACATGAGCATGGATGGACACACCGGCGTCACCTCGACCAGTAGGCGAGAGGGAGGAGGCAACCGCGCCCCCTAGCCACGGCCATGACCTCCCATGGTCATGAGATCCTGCGAACTAGGAGATCCAAAGTAGGGCAGCACCTGGGCCTCAGGGCCAGCACGGCCGCATCCGGCGTTGCCAACCGCCGGGAAAGCCAGACCTGGGGCCTATCCAGCCAGGTCTATGTGGAGGATGTGGAGACGCTAATTGGAGACGACAGGAGGGGAGGGGACCGCGAGTAGGGAGGAAAGAGAAGGTAGAGTAGCGGTGGACGAGCCCCATTGTCATTGTCCTTGGGAACGGGGGGGGAGCTTCGCCGCCAGCTCCCTCACACGTCGTTGCAGGGTAGGGATCAGAAGAAAGTTGCCAGCAGCAAGAGTTTAGGTTGCCACCGGAGTCGCCCTGGGGAAGGGGAGCGATGCGGGTGACGGTGTCCTGGACTAGGGGGTACTCACCACGTCGTCTCCCGACCAGCTGGATTGGGCCGAGGACCCCGCATGGCGGTTCACTCATATATAAACCGAGGCCAGACTAGTCAACAGACAATCTCATATTCACTACTACAATCTCGTAGTAGATACATGTACTTTGTACTACACCCATATGAATACAATCAAAAGCAACATGTAGGGTATTATCTCTTCGAGAGAGCCCGAAGCTGGGTAAAATCCCGTGTCCATGTTACCATCGCTCCAAGACGCCTAGCTTAGGACCCCTACTACGAGATACGCCAGATATTGAACTATTTTTGTTAGTCGGTGCACAGTCTTTTTCTACCACTCCTTTCTTGACTCAGGAGTATGATCAATAGCTGGGTAGACTATTTTCTCTCTAAAGCCGTTCGCGTTTAGTTTGCTAAACTGGCCTGAGAACACTCCGCCTTCGGGATACAGAGGTTGAAGCCGAAGGCTGACCCACTTGAAGTATAGAGATCTGATGTGTCATGTCAAAGCAAGATGAAAGTACAATTTTAAGACCAATTTCATATTGGCACCAAGACAGCTTGATTCAATCTAGACGAAGAGAGACATTCTCTTGGTTGAGGTGTTCGGCGTGAAACTCTTTTCTAAAACTACAGTTGGGCATCTTTCCTGCTGAACTCCACCTCGGTATTGTCAAAACATACATGACAGTTGAACTTGTTCCCGAGGAGGTACGATCCTAGGGTCGGCCATTTTGCCCAACCGAATTCTCGGGGGCTACTGCATTAACAATCCAATGCAGAAAATTTAAAGTGCAATAAAGTTTTCTAGGAGATTAATATCCTCAGGTTGGTCGGCCGCACCCAACCTGAGTCTTGAGGACTTTGCACACCGCTTTTTGTGTCCCGGAGTATTTTGCCGAGCTAGGAGTTGATCCTCAGGCCGATTTTGCGAAACAACCTGAGTCTCAGGGGCTACTGGGATCATCGCTCTTATGTCATCCTTCAGGTGCATCTCGGGTTTTAGACCGATACACACCTTGAGGGCTACTGGCTATATATCTCCGCAGATAATAAATTGCATCAATCAAAAATATTGACAAAAAATCGGCCCGCAGTCGGGGTGGTGCACCACCTCGGAAGTAGTCCGGCATAAAGCTCGGGCGCCAGGGGCAGGCTCCATAGAGGGCATTTCCGACATTTAGCTCGGCTAAACTCCTTCAACTTTTTTGAACCAACGTGATCTATGACACCTCGGATATATTCCGATGTTGGAGCTTGGATACAACCTGGGATGGAGCTCGGACATAGTCCGGCGTTGGAGCTCGGATACAGTCCTGCGATGGAGCTCGGATACAGTCCGGCGTTGGAGCTCGGATACAGTCCAGCGTTGGAGCTCGAATACAGTCTGGCGTTGGAGCTTGGACATTGTCCGACGTTGGAGCTCGGATACACTTCGGCGTTGGAGCTCTGAAGCGGTCCAGCGTTGGTGCTCGGCTGCAAAAGATACCTCGAATGCAGTCCGGCGTTGGAGCTTGGACGCAAGAGGACACTGCCGCCTGGGAACAACTTCATACCCAAGGCGTGGTATAAAAATAACAAGGCGTTGATAAAGGCCGAAGACTTAAAGGGCTCCCTGGATACCCGACGTGTAAACTCTTCGGATTCACTTTGGCGATCCTCAAGATCGAAGATGAGAAGATTTATTGAACCAGTTTTCAAGACCGACGACCGAAGACGAAGAACAGTTCGAAAGAATCAAGGAGTGTCCCCTACTTGAAGACCGGTTCAGGGGGCTACGGACGGTGTCCTGAACTAGGGGGTACTCACCACGTCGTCTCCCGACCAGCTGGATTGGGACGAGGACCCCCCATGGCGGTTCACTCATGGGCCACTTCGGGCAGCCCATGCTGCATACAAGGAATATTCCACATGACTTGGCGCACAAGACAAGGACTCGTCTAAACCCTAGGCCTACGGTGCATATAAAAACCGAGGCCTGGCTAGTCAATAGACAATCTCATATTCACTACTACAATCTCATGGTAGATACATGTACTTTGTACTACACCCATATGAATACAATAAAAAGCAACATGTAGGGTATTACCTCTTTGAGAGAGCCCGAAGCTGGGTAAAATCCCGTGTCCATGTTACCATCGCTCCAGGACGCCTAGCTTAGGACCCCTACTACGAGATACGCCGGATATTGAACCGACAGCGGGGCTAGGAGAGGAGGACTGGAGATTCTTGCCTATGTGGACCTCTTTCGACAAGATTGTTATGACCTAGACATTTGTCATGGGCGTGGGACTACTTCTTTCACCGATCGATGGTCTTCGCCTCACCAGGTACAGTGTTGATCAATTTTGATGCTACAGTTTTTTCCTGGTCTACAAAAGGTTGGACTAAGCATTGTCATTCTAGACCACCATGGAGCATGCCTGGTGGCATGCAGCCAACGCCTATCAGGAATGACAACATCGGAGCTTGCTGAAGCAGGGGCGTTACGACGTGTAGACTCGCTTTCTTCTGGTGAAGCCTTTTTGTTCGTGGAATGATCTGTTGTGGGTGTTGTGGTCGTGGATGTCAAGCAACTGCTGGGGACTTTCTCCAGCAGTGATCACCGACATGGCTCATTGCACCAGGTTGGAGGGAGGCCGCATGAGTCCACACTTCCTTGTACACCGATGACGCGGCAATCTTTGTGCCTTCCATCCAGGAGGGTTTTTAGCATCTCGCCTCCAAACTGACAACTTTGGGGAGGTCACGATCCTTGTGACTAATTTGTCTAAAAGCCTTGTGGCTCTATCCGTTGTGCGGGCATTCATCTCTATTCCATCCCGCTAAGATACCTTGGCCTCCCCTTGTCTATCCACCGCCTCGGGAATATCGACCTCTAGTATCTCGTGGACAAGGCCGCTGGGAAGCTCGTCCCTTGAAAGGGCCGTTTCATCACGGCAGTGGCAGGACGACCCTTGTCAAGGATGTACTCACATATTTGGCAACCTTCCATATCACTGTTGTAGTCCCTCATGTGAGCACCATTTATGCTTTCCATAAGATTGAGAGGGCCTTCCTTTGGGCTGGCTCTAACAAGGTTTCTGGTGCCCAATGCAAAGTGAGCTGGAGCTTGGTATGCATACCAAAGAGGCTTGGTGGATTGGGATTGCTTAACCTCCACAAATATGCTCAGGTTTCTACGCTTTAGATGGGCCTCGCATGACTGTATGGAGCCCCATAGAGCTTGGGTCAATCTGGGCAAGCCTTGCGACAACACTAACATGGATTTCTTTTACGCGGCTACGACCATCACCATTGGCAACGGTTCCATGACCAAGTTCGAGCACTCGCCGTGGCTTAATGGGTAGAAACCGAAGGATATTGCTCCCTCCATATTCCTCATCTCAAAGAGGAAGAATTCAATGGTGCATGATGCCCTTCTTGACCTCGCTTGGATTGCTAGGATCGACATGTCGAGCGGTTTCTCTGTCAACCATATTGGGTAGTTTTACACATTATGGGCAAAGCTTGAGCTTATCCATCTCAAGGTGGATGTTTCCGATGCTATTACTTGGAACCTCACCACCAATGAGATGTATCGGCGACCTCCACATATAAGGTGCAATTCATGGGGATCATCTCCGCCACCATGGTACCGACAGTTTGGGGCAATTGGGCACCACCCAAGTGCAAATTCTTTTTGTGGCTTGTCATCAAGAACCGTTTTTGGACACGCCTTTAGAAGCGGGGTTGGCCCAATTGTGGCATGTGTTAGCTTTGCAAAAGACAGCCGGAGTCCACAACACACACCCTTCAAGTGCAGATACTCCCTCCGAGTTTGATTGGCTATCAAGTTTTGGCATGATGCTTCAGAGTTGGATATTACGAGCTGGGGAAGCGCTCAAATGGTAAAAGCTTGGCGGGCTGCGACGGCCTTTTGACGTGGCCACACGAGAAAGGCTATCTCATCACTTCGCATGCTTGTCACTTGGGTGGCGCGGAAGGAAAAAAATGCAATAGTTCCTCACAACAAATCGACGATGCCCACTACCTTGATCGTTAACATCAAAGCGGAAGATAGGAATTGATCATCGCGACCGGGGGCGAAACATTTGAGTTCTTAGATGCCGTGAGAGTAGGCGTTTTCTGTTTTCATTTGTGGAGGCGTAATGGACCTCGTTAAATTTTGCTGGTTTATCCCTTCTTTATTAATGAGATGAGGCAATGCTTTTGCCTCCGTTTTAAAAAAAAACTACCAGTACATGATAGGTCATCAGCACTGCAATATAAGTAGTTCCAAGGATACATAGTCTGAAGGAAGTTAAATTCACAATTGATGGTTACAAGGACCCTATCAAGAACTTGAACTGGCACTGAGCGTGATTATATCGTGAACAGAGCTGCTGAGCCGCGCATTGGCTATATATGCCATAGTACCACAATTCGTAATGTACTGCAGGCTGCAGCTGCGCCGGCGTTGCCGGCGCAGGCGCAGAGCTCTAACGGCAGCCTTGATTAGCCATGGCTCATGCTAACAGTGACAGCTAAGTACGCCCAGAAAAATTAATGTAAGTGTACCTTGCTTACGTACGGGCTAGCATGCTTCGGTCGCCTTCCGCCAGAACTGGGAATCCTAGCTGATCTATATCCGGCCTATATGTCCATCCAATGCAACACTGCTCAATAAACAAATTATGCAGAGCGTCGGATCGTGTGACGGACCTAGCTAGCTGGGGCAGCTGCCCTGGATCTCCGGCGGCGGAGCAGGGTAACCCTCTTGTCTATCTTTTACTCCCTCTGTCCTATAATATAAGAGTATTTTTTACACTAATATAATGTTGAAAAACTTCTTATATTATGGGACAGACAAAGTACACGACTTCCTCGTCGGCGCCCGTCCCAAGAAATATCAGTTCTGGAATCCATCAGTATGCGTCTAACTTCTCTCCTTGGCGATTAAGCTGAAGTCGTACGTGTGCCCAGCCTGCACGGCGATGAACGATCGTAGTGCTTGGTTCAAAATTAACCGCGTTGTTGTAAATGGCTCAGGTATGCGCTCACACACGTACACAGCTGTGGCAGCACTGTCCCATTGGGTACTACGGTATGCAGTGGCCTCCGATTGATCCTAGCAATCATAGCGTTAATAAATACAAATAGAGATAAGTCAACATATGTTTCGCAGACATGTGCACACACGTATGGTGGCCAATCTCAGCGCTAGCCAGCCTAGATGCTGCTTGGCTAGTTATAGTGGGAAATAAGTTAAACTAATGTCATGCATATGATACTAGTCTATATTACTATCTTCATAGTGCAAAATAACATAAAAGTAATATCATAAATGATTGTATTTTGTAGATTCATTTATCGTTGGAAATCGCTATGTTGTGGTAAGATATTATGTTACTCTAAACACCTCTCTCCTCATTAACTATTTGCCACATAAGCAAATTTATATTAGGGTGCGTTATGTTATTAGCTAAGTTACTCCATTATGAACAACCAGTTTTGCTAAAACAGATCCGTGCCCTAAGTATTGCACATTTAAGTCATCTACAATTGATTTTCCGCGAAGATTCGCACAGACATTTTTTCTTTATAGTTTAATTGAGTCACTTAGATGTGCAATAATTAGGGTACATCGAGATGGGCAAATGAATTCTATGCACACAACGCGCTCCCATTCAACCCACACTGATATGTGCTGGACTGGATTGCCATTACAGTGATGCGAACGTTATCAAGTTATACCCTTGAAGAAACATTGTTAAGTTGTAGTTACTTTCCTTTAGTAATGGTGTGTACCGGTGCATAAGTCATCTTACGAAAACCAAATAATCCCAAAACACTTTGACGCGGTGCATTAAGTTCCACCCGTTTCTGGTTTCTTGACACAAATAAAGAAATCAACCAATAAGAGACGTGGGGCGTGTATATTTTTAATGACTTGAGACTACCTAGCAGTGCATGCAATGGTCAGTTCATTACGTTCAATGGTATTAATTAACAAATAAACATCAAGTTCTCTCATTTTCTCCTCCGCCTTGAAGATGCACATCATGGGGGAGGAATGGTGAGGGGATGGAACAATGATGTGGTCAGCCTGGAGGATGCCATCATAGTGTTGAGCGCATATGACGTCTTGGACTCGAGGAGGTGTGTGGCTTCACCTACCTCCCCACAGGTCAAACACCGGTTTAGTCGACATCACCGTGAGAGAGGTGAAGATGCCACGGAGATGAAACGTCGTCATGGCTGGGATTTGAGTGTTTGTGCAGTGGATGAGGAAGAGGAGGAGGAAGATAGTTTGGCTAATGACGAGGGGATCCAGAATGTCATGGATGGTGTTTGCCTTCTCAATTAGCAGAGAGCTTTCCTTTTCGTACCATTATACTACGAATGGCTATGGCTATGGCATGGCAATATATCTCCGAATGACTATGGAAATGCCATAACAGGTAGGTATGGTGGTTGTTTTGAGGAAGGTATATGGTGGGTGTATGATACCGGTGAAAGGTGCGCGATATTAGAGAGGCTAACAATGGTGGAAGGGTGAGAGTGGGTATAATCCATGGACTCAACATTAGTCATAAAGAACTCACATACTTATTGCAAAAATCTATTAGTTATCGAAACAAAGTACTACGCACATGCTCCTAGGGGGATATATTGGTAGGAAAAGATCATCGCTCGTCCCCGACCGCCACTCATAAGGAAGACAATCAATAAATAAATCATGCTCCAACTTCATCACATAACGGTTCACCATACGTGCATGCTACGGGAATCACAAACTTTAGAACAAGTATTTCTCAAATTCATAACTAATCAACTAGCATGACTCTAATATCACTATATCCATATCTCAAAATAATCATCAAGTATCAAACTTCTCATAGTATTCAATGCACTTGTATGATAGTTTTTATTATACCCATCTTGGATGCCTATCATATTAGGACTAATTTTATAGCCAAAGCAAACTACCATGCTGTTCTAAAAGACTCTCAAAATAATATAAGTGAAGCATGAGAGATCAATAATTTCTATAAAATAAAACCACCACCGTGCTCTAAAAGATATAAGTGAAGCACTAGAGCAAAACTGTTTGGCTCAAAAGATATAGGTGAAGCACATAGAGTATTGTAATAAATTCGATTCATGTGTGTCTCTTCCAAAAGGTGTGTACAGCAAGGATGATTGTGGTGAACTAAAAATCAAAGACTCAAATCATACAAGACACTCCAATCAAAACACATATGATATGGTGAATAAAAATATAGCTCCAAGTAAAGTTACCCATGGACGAAGACGAAAGAGGGGATGCCTCCCGGGGCATCCCCAAGCTTAGGCTCTTGCCACTCCTTGTTCCATAATCCATCAAATCTTTACCCAAAACTTGAAAACTTCACAACACAAAACTTAACAGAAAATCTCATGAGCTCCGTTAGCGAAAGAAAACAAAACATCACTTCAAGGTACTGTAATGAACTCATTCTTTATTTATATTGGTGTTAAACCCACTATATTAATTCCAACTTCTCTATGGTTCATAACCTCCGATACTAGCCATAGATTCATAAAAATAAGCAAACAACACACGAAAAACAGAATCTGACAAAAACAGAACAGTCTGTAGTAATCTGCATCAAACGTATACTTCTGGAACTCCAACAATTCTAAAATATATTGCTGGACGTGAGGAATTTGTCTATTAATGATCTGCAATAATAATCAACCTAAAAGCACTCTCCAGTAACAAATTGTAGCTAATCTCGTAAGCGCTAAAGTTTCTATTTTTTACAGCAAGATCAAAAAGACTTCACCCAAGTCTTCCCAAAGGTTCTACTTGGCACAAACACTAACTAAAACATAAAACCACATCTAAGCAGAAGCTAGATGGATTATTTATTACTAAACAGAACCAAAAAGCAAGAAACTAAAATAAAATTGGGTTGCCTCCCAACAAGCTCTATCGTTGAACGCCCCTAGCTAGGCAAAAAGGCAAGTATAGATCTAGGTATTATCATATTTGGCATTCAATCCATAAGTGGCTCTCATAATAGAATCATAAGGTAATTTGATTTTCTTTCTAGGGAAGTGTTCCATGCCTTTCCTTAACGGAAATTGGAATCTAATATTCTCTTCTTTCATATCAATAATTGCACCAATCGTTCTAAGGAAAGGTCTACCAAGAATAATAGGACATGAAGGATTGCGATCTATATCAAAAACAATGAAATCTACGGGCACATGATTCCTATTTGCAGCAATAAGAACATCATTAATTCTTCCCATAGGTTTCTTAATGGTGGAATCCGCAAGATGCAAATTTAAAGAACAATCATCAAATTCACGGAAACCTAACATATCACACAAAGTTTTTGGAACTGTGGAAACACTAACACCCAAATTACACAAAGCATAGCATTCATGATCTTTAATTTAAATTTTAATAGTAGGTTCCCACTCATCATAAAGTTTTCTAGGGATAGAAACTTCCAATTCAAGCTTTTCTTCATAAGATTGCATTAAAGTATCAACGATATGTTTAGTAAAAGCTTTATTTTGACTATAAGCATGCGGAGAATTTAGCACGGATTGAAATAAGGAAATACAATCTATTAAAGAACAATTATCATAATTAAATTCCTTTAAATCCAAAATAGTGGGTTCATTACTATGTAAAGTTTTGACCTCTTCAATCCCACTTTTACAAATTTTTGCATCAAGATCTAAAAACTCTGAATCATTGGGACGCCTTTTAACTAAAGTTGACTCATCTCCAGTCTCATCAATATCAATATTCATATTGCAAAACAAAGATTTAATAGGAGACACATCAATTACTTTTAGATCTCCATCCTTATTATCATAAAAACTAGAAGAACACGCTTTTATAAAGCAATATTTTTTAGGATGCATCCTAGCGGTTCTTTCTTTGCACTCATCAATGGAAATTCGCATGGCCTTGAGTGACTCATTGATACCATGCTTAGGTGGAATAGATCTAAGTTTCAAAGAGTCAACATCAAGATAAATTCTATCCACATTCCTAGCCAACTCATCAATCTTAGGCCATTTTTCTTCAAGCAAAGCATTGAAATTCTTTTGAGAAATCATAAATTCTTTAACACTAGTCTCAAAATCAGAGGGTATCTTATTAAAATTTCCATAAGAGTTGTCGTAGGAATTGCCATAATTATTAGAGGAATTATTAGGATACGGCCTAGGATTGAAGTTTCCTCTATAAGCGTTGTTACCAAAATTGTTCCTACCTACAAAATTCACATCCATAGATTCATTATTATTCTCAATCAAAGTAGACAAAGGCATATCATTGGGATCAGAAGAAACACTCTTATTAGTAAAAAAATTCATAAGTTCATCCATCTTTCCACTTAAAATATTAATCTCTTCAATTGCATGCACCTTTTTAAAGTGATTTCCATAAAAGTGCCTCCCGCGGCCGAATCTAAAAAATTTCTAGAAGCAAAATTCAATCCGGCATAAAAAATGTGTATAATCATCCATAAGTTCAAACCATGTGTAGGGAAATTACGTATCATTAATTTCATCCTCTCCCAAAATTGTGCAACATGTTCATGATCAAGTTGCTTAAAATTTATAATATCGTTTCTAAGAGAGATGATCTTAGCGGGAGGAAAATACTTAGAGATAAAAGCATCTTTGCACTTATTCCAAGAATCAATACTATTTTTAGGCAAAGACGAAAACCAAGTTTTAGCGCGATCTCTAAGCGAAAAAGGAAATAGCTTCAATTTAACGACATCATTATCCACATCTTTCTTCCTTTGCGTATCACACAAATCAACAAAGCTGTTTAGATGGGTA
Source organism: Aegilops umbellulata (assembly GCA_032464435.1). Classification (NCBI taxonomy): domain Eukaryota; kingdom Viridiplantae; phylum Streptophyta; class Magnoliopsida; order Poales; family Poaceae; genus Aegilops; species Aegilops umbellulata. The sequence goes on from CP136058.1 coordinate 604,270,447, forward strand.
GCGACATCTTCACTTGGAAGGCCGGCGAATTGATCTTTCATGACAAGACTCAACAAAGCAGCATTAATTTCACAAGACTCAGCATCGGTAAGAGGAACAATCGGAGTGCTAAGAAAATCATTGTTGTTGGTATTGGAAAAGTCACACAATTTAGTATTATCCTGAACCATTGTGACAAACAAGCAATCCAACACACGAGCAAACAAGAAACAAGCGAAAAAGAGGCGAACGGAAAAAGAGGGCAAATAAAACGGCAAGGGTGAAGTGGGGGAGAGGAAAACGAGAGGCAAATGACAAATAATGTAATGCGAGGGATAAGAGTTTGTGATGAGTACTTGGTATGTCTTGACTTGTGTGTAGACTCCCCGACAACGGCGCCAAAAATCCTTCTTGCTACCTCTTGAGCATGTGTTGGTTTTCCCTTGAAGAGGAAAGGGTGATGCAGCAAAGTAGCGTAAGTATTTCCCTCAGTTTTTGAGAACCAAGGTATCAATCCAGTAGGAGACTACACGCCAGTTGCCTCGTACCTACACAAATAAAGAACTCAACCAATAAGAGACGTGGGGCGTGTATGTTTTTAATGACTTGAGACTACCTAGTAGTGCATGCAATGGTCAGTTCATTAAGTTCAATGGTATTAATTAACAAATAAACATCAAGTTCTCTCATTTTCTCCTCCGCCTTGAAGATGCACATCATGGGGGAGGAATGGTGAGGGGATGGAACAATGATGTGGTCAGCCTGGAGGATGCCATCATAGTGTTGAGAGCATATGAGGTCTTGGACTCGAGGAGGTGTGTGGCTTCACCTTCCTCCCCACAGGTCAAACACCGGTTTAGTCGACATCACCGTGAGAGAGGTGAAGATGCCACGGAGATGAAACGTCGTTATGGCTGGGATTTCAGTGTTTGTGCAGTGGATGTGTTAGAGGAGGAGGAAGATAGTTTGGCTAATGATGAGGGGATCTAGAATGTCATGGATGGTGTTTGCCTTCTCAATTAGCAGAGAGCTTTCCTTTTCGTACCATTATACTACCTCCGTCCTGATTTATTGGTCCCTTATTATTTTGTTTCAAACTTTAACTATGGATTTAATTAACTAAGAAATGTCACCAAAAATTAAATTGTTTGATTCGTATTTCAACATTTCGATGATATTATTTTTGTTACATGCATTAACATTTTGTTAGTTAAATCTAAGTTCAAAATTTAGCACAAAATGCGAAGGGGGCGAATAAACCAGGACGGAGGTAGTGGGTATTTCGAACGATTTTGAACGTTAGATTCCGCATTCAGAATTTGTTTTGCTTTTTCATTAATTAAGGAGAACTATTTTTTGCTCCCCATTGACATTTCAAAAAACTATTTTATGAGAATAACTAGAAAGTTTATTTTTGGCCGAAAAAATTCTGCTGGTCGGAAATAACTTTATACTCCCTCCGTAACTTAATGTAAGACACTGTCCTAGTGTTAAAAACGTCTTATATTAAGTTACAAAGGTGGTATTTATGAGAATTTGTAATATATAGTAAAAAATTACATATTTTCCTGGAAGAGCTGAAATTTTACTAACCTGGGAGAGAAAGAGAGAGAGGGAGAGGGAGAGAGAGAGAGTAGCTATCCTCAGGCATGCACATGTACGAACATGCCTCACTTGGCCATGTAGGAACATCAGTGTATACAACATTGAAAGCCTCTGTGTGTTCCAACTGGTGCATGCAAGCAACCATAGCACGCTATAGTACTGCACATGTGCACCCGCCATTTATTTGGTACTACTACCTCGAAAATTCAAATCTGAGCCCGAGCTCATCTACACCTGCGCTCACGAAAAAAATACTACCTTCTTCTTTCTTCTTCTTGGCTGCAATATATTTTGGAAATTAGCAAAACTTACATTTTGTAAGAGTGCATGTTTAAAAGCTGCGTACAACCAGCTTCTGCAGGTGTCGCATGCATGCAACCATAGCAGGCAACCATTAATCCACACAAAGACTCTAGCATTTGTTGCATGCATACAGCTTAAAGTAGGCGCCACCTAGAGTTGAAGAGCTTCTGCTGGTCTCAGAATTTAGCAGACAAAAGTACCAAGCTAATGACGCTTTGCTGGCTGCCGTTGCATTGCATGCCCGATGAGAAATGAATAGTGGATCCTGGTGTAGCGCCACCATGCGTACCTAATATTTACGGAATAAATATCATCTCAGCTTACTAAGTGGTACTCCCTCCATTCACAAATATAAATTGTTTTGGATGTTTCATGCCTCGCAAGGTCGAAAATTCATCTCATGCCTCACAATTTATTTACTCCCTGTTAAAGCTCACACGACATGGTACGAGATTGCAGCCCAATTCTCACCAATAATTTCAAAACAAATAACCGATTTTGTGGCTTATATGACCATCACAGTTGCATGTGCACATGCGCGACCAAAATCTCAATTGTCTCTTAATTAATTATTCAAAAAATTACACTCTAATCTAAAACAAAAGTAAATATTCTCATCATTTAGGTCCTAAATGTAATTGTTTTTAAACACCACACTTTAGCTCATGTTGTTTTTATCTAGCCTGAATTTGTCTCGTAAAAATTTGAACCAACAGGTCTACCATTTATTATATTTTAGATTAAAATGTTAAAGTTATAGGAATGGATGAAAAGAAAATATTTATTTCTGAGCCCAGGCTCATCTGCTCCCGAGAAGTAAAAACAATACTAGAAAAATGTAAAAAAATCTGTTTTTTTTTCATGGAAGATGTTGGAGTGTGTGACATGTGTGCCAAATTCCATCATGTTTGGAGATCTGCTCTGCTCTCAGCAAAAACGACAAACTCGGTCCGAACAGTGTGTGAGGAGTAAACTTTCCCACAGCCCCATTTTGTTTTCTTTTTTGCTGAGAGTTGCTCAGATGTCCAACCATGATGAAATTAAGCACGGGCACCTCACACTTGAACATATTCCATGAAAAAAATAAGTTTTCTATTTTTTATTTTTCTAGTTATTTTATTTAACTGTTCACCCTCGGAAGCAGATGCACCTAAGAGCCGAGACGTGGTCCATGAAAAAAATGTGACTTTGCATAGATCCTTTAATCCTTTGGAATGAAAAACTATAAATTTATATCAAGTCTAATCTATTAGCTAATTGTAAATCAAACTATTCAATTAGACTTGAATCTAACGCAGATAGTAGTGTGACCATGGAACAAATCACACTATCATGGGAGAACGCGAAGGAAAACATTCAAAGAGTCCTAGATTACTATTGGACTAAAAATAAGTATAAACTAAGAAACTAAAATAGGAGTTAAAGAATAAAAAATGCAAAAATAACTGAACTGTTACACATCAAAACAACGAGCAGAAAAGAAGCACAAAAATACACTTGATGTAGAATTGGATTACAAAAAACGCGAACATAAATGGATTAAATTGGCAAGTGAAAGGTCATTAGAAAACTTTGAATAAAAATTACCATGGAAGGAATAACGTTAAAAGATATACTGCAACAAATAAAAAATCAAATAGTAGAAAAAAATTGGGGTCCTGTAGTCATTCTTGCACTAGTGTAACCAATGAAGCAGAAAAACAATCGCTACGGGAAGGGGTTGCGTCTATAACTCGAGCGAGTTCGTCTCACCACAGGGAGATGAATTGGATCCGGCCCATGAAGAAAAAACATACTATCAATTTTTCTCCCAACACACCCTCTGAGGTGTTTCAGACGCAGACAATGTACTATTTTAGATTTCAATGTAATTCTTAGTCATATGGATTACTTTATATTTTTTTAGATTTTAAATCAATCAGTGTACCTGTAGTTGTTATGAGTATGAATAAACTTAAAGGTATTTCTAAAAAAGATACTATTTTAATCCTTTTTTTACCTTTTGTTTTTTTGTTTTCACCTTCTAATTAATATTTTGAAATTTTCTACAAATGTATATTTGAAAAAATATTTTTATTTTGCTAGTTTTATGAAAGTGACTTGCTGTTAAAATGTTCATCAGGTATTTGAAAAATGGTCGTCATGCATTAGAAAATTGTAAGCATGTATTTCAGAAAACTTCCATATTGTAATTACAAATATTCATCACTTATTAAGTAATATTCATCATGTATTCCAGAAAATATTCATCACTCATTTATAAATGTTCATCATGTATTACGAAGAAATTCATTATGTTTTAGAAAATGTTCAACATTTATTATTATTTTTTTGTGCAGAAAGATACGATCTATTCATCTTCAGTGATGGCAGTACAACGAACACCAAAAATAACAAAAATACATCCAGATTCATAGACGACCTAGCAACAACTACAAGCACTGGAGTGCCGAAGGCGCGCTGCCGTCATCACCCTTCCCTCGCCGGAGTCAGGCAAAACTTGTTGTAGTAGACGGTCGAGAAGTCGTTGCGCTGAGGCCCAATAGGACCAGCGCACCAGAACATTAACCACCGCTGATGAATAGTAGCATAGATTGGAAGGATCCAACCTGAATACACACGCACATAGACGAACGACGAACAGATTCGAGCAAATCCACCAAAGGAGGATCCACCGGAGACACACCTCAACGCGCTCACCGACGATGCTAGATGCCCACGGGAATGGGTCTAGGTAGGGAGAACCTTATTCCATCTTCAGGTAGCCGCGGAGCCCTGCCACCAGCAAGGGCCAGGATCCACCGGGCCCCCACAGCCCTAAGCTACCGGAGACAAGGCAGACCTAAAGGAGGCGGAGGAACCCTAATCTTTTAGGGGAGGAGGCGGCTACGTTTTGGATCTGAACTTGTGTTCATCGTTTATTAACTAAAATATTCATTGTGTGTTAAAAACTTCAACATCTTAAAACATTTCCATTATGTATTAAAAAGTATATTAGTATTTGAGAAAATATACATTATGTGTTAAAACTGTTCATCATGTATTTATAAAATTCATCTTTTATCAAAAAAGATAAGAACGCATTAAAAAACAGGTTTTGTGCATTTAATATTTTCCTAAGAAAGAAACAGAAAAATAAATCAGAACAACAAAAACTAAGAAATGGAAAGGAACAGGGAAAACACAAGAAAACATAAAAAGAACAAAAAGGAAAAGGAAAAACGTTCAGCATGTATTGAAGATCGTTCATCTTGCATTACTAAAAATGTATATAGACATTTTCGTACAATATTTCTAAAAAATATGACGTATTTTAAAATACACATGGTTTTTGGAAAATACATGATACACATTTTCAAAAGGAACGATGAATATTTTGAAATATTCGACAAGCGGCTTCTACATACATGATAATTTTTTTTCTAATTTATGGTGAAATTTTGTAATAGATATGTATATTTTTATAATACGTAATGAACAATACGCAATTAACCTTTTTTAAGTACAAGAAGATTATTATTGAAGTACATGATGAGTATTTCTTTAATGTACACAATATTTTTTTTAAATCCTATCTGAATTTTTTAAATACAATGAACATTTTCGTTATACATGATGAACAAAGAGAAGTAAAGACACAAAATAAAGATGAATAATTAAGGACAAAACAAAATATACATAGAATTAAATATGAAAACAAGAAAAAAAATTATGGACACACGTACATGTAGAAAAAAAAGTTAAGGGGTACACTTACAGGTCTAGAACCTACGGAAGAAACCCATTTATCTAGCAAAAACGAGCGAAAACCATTTATTGAGCCAAGGCCCGGGAGGAATCGGTTGTAGGCAAGACCTATATCTGCCACGCAATAAGCTCTGGGCAAGCACTGTGATGTGTATTGCGGCCTAGGCCATTAGCTTTGTGTGTCTCCCTTCTGTTATCGTTTGTTGTTTTGTTACTTATTCGTTTATCCATGTGTATCGACGGGAAAAAATAGTATATGTTCAATTTTATTGAGAATTGTGCTACGCTAAGGAGCAGAGTAAACGCTGAAGGAAATGAGTAACTTATGTTTGTCCATATAACTTCCTACCGTTATTTATAAATAGTGCAGAGGTCCGTGCACATCCACGGGCAACGGTTTTCGCTAGCTAAGAAAGTCAGCCTGAGATCATTACAAAAAATTCATAATTTTGGTCTTCAGATATGTGCAGATGTCCAATTTGGACCCAAGGGGGAGGGGGCGTGCGGCCTGCCCTAGCCGCCTCTCTCTCTCTCTCTCTCTCTCTCTCTCTCTCTCTCTCTCTCTCTCTCTCTCTCTCTCTCTCTCTCTCTCTCTCTCTCTCTCTCTCTCTCTACTAAGGCTCATGTGGCCCATTAGTTCCCCCGGGGGGTTTCGTTAACCCTCCAGCACTCCAGTTTTATCCGGAACCTTTCCGGTGTTCGAATATAGTCATCCAATATATCAGTCTTTACATCTCGACCATTTCTGGACTCCTCATCATGTCCGTGATCTCATCCGGGACTCTGAACAACCTTTGGTACATCAAAACACATAAACTCATAATACTGATCGGCATCGAACGTTAAGCGTGCGGACCCTACGGGTTCGAGAACTATGTAGACATGACCAAGACTCATGTCCAGTCAATAACCAATAGTGGAACCTGGATACTCATATTGGTTCCTACATATTCTATGAAGATCTTAATCGGCCAGATCGCATAACAACATACGTTGTTCCCTTTAATCGGCATGTTACTTGCCCGAGATTTGATCGTCGGTATCATCATAACTAGTTCAATCTCGTTACCGGCAAGTCTCTTTACTCGTTGCGTAATGCATCATCCCGTAACTAACTTATTATTCACATTGCGTGCAAGGCTTATAGTGATGTGCATTACCAAGAGGGCCTAGAGATACCTCTCCGACAATCGGAGTGACAAATCATAATCTCGATCGATGCCAATTCAACAAACACCATCGGAGACACCTGTAGAGCATCTTTATAATCACCCAGTTACGTTGTGAAGTTTGATAGCACACTAAGTGTTCCTCCGGTATTCAGGAGTTGCATAATCTCATAGTCATAGGAACATGTATAAGTTATGAAGAAAGCAATAGCAATAAACTAAACGATCATAGTGCTATAATAACAGATGGGTCAAGTCAATCACATCATTATCTAATGATGTGATCCCGTTAATCAAATGACAACTCTCGTCCATGGCTAGAAAACTTAACCATCTTTGATTAACGAGCTAGTCAAGTAGAGGCATACTAGTGACACTCTGTTTATCGATGTATTCACACATGTACTAAGTTTCCGGTTAATACAATTCTAGCATGAATAATAAACATTTATCATGATATAAGGAAATATAAATAACAACTTTATTATTGCCTCTAGGGCATATTTCCTTCAGACGGAACTCTCCCTCGACCCTCTACTAGATCAAGAGTTCGAGGGACGTCATCGAGCTGAACATGTGCTGAACACGCAGGTGTCGTGCCTTCTGTACTTTTATCGGTTGGATCGTGAGACGTTTGACTATATCAACTGTGTTAATCTAACGCTTCCGCTTTCGGTCTACGAGGGTATGTGGACACACTCTCCCCTCTCGTTGCTATGCATCTCGTAGATAGATCTTGCGTGATCGTAGGATTTTTTTTGAAATTGCATGCTACGTTCCCCATCATCACAAGCATCAAATGATACATAATCAAGTGATTTCGAAAGTCCATTTGATGGAGTTTCTTCATGCGCTTTACACCAATATGACCTAAACGGTAGTGCCACAAATATGTTGCACTATCATTATCAATTTTGCATTTTTGGCATCAATATTATGAATATGTGTATGACTACGATTGAGACTCAATAAACCATTTACATTTGGTGTATGACCATAGAATGTTTTATTCATGTAAATAGAACAACAATTATTCTTTGACTTAAATGAATAACCGTGTTTCATTAAACATGATCCTATCATATTCGTGCTCAATGCAAACACCAAATAACATTTATTTAGGTTCAACACTAATCCCGAAGGTAGAGGGAGTATGCGATGGTGATCTTATCAACCTTGGAATCACTTCCAACATGCATCGTCACCTCGCCTTTAACTAGTATCTGTTCATTTTGTACCTCTTGTTTCGAGTTACAAATCTTAGCAACTGAACCGGTATCAAATACCTAGAGGCTACTATGAACACTAGTAAAGTACACATCAATAATATGTATATCAAACATACCTTTGTTCACCTTGCCATCCTTCTTATCCGCTAAGTTTTTGGGGCAGTTCTGCTTCGAGTGACCATTTCCTTTGCTGTAGAAGCACTCAGTTTCAGGCTTGAGTCTAGCTTTGGGCTTCTTCATGGGAGTGGCAACTTGCTTGCCATTCTTCTTGAAGTTCCCTTTCTTTCCCTTGCCCTTTTACTTGAAACTAGTAATCTTGTCAACCATCAACACTTGATGCTCTTTCTTGATTTCAACCTTCGCCGTTTTCAGCATCGCGAAGAGCTCGGGAATCGTTTTAGTCATCCCTTGCATAGTATAGGTCATCACGAAGTTCTAGCAGCTTGGTGATGATGACTAGAGAACTTTGTCAATCACTATCTTATCTGGAGGATTAACTCCCACTTGATTCAAGGGATTGTTGTACTCAGACATTCTGAGTTCATGCTCATTGACTAAGCTATTCTCCTCCATCTTGTAGGCAAAATACTTGTCTGAGGTCTCATACCTCTCGACACGGGCATGAGTCTGAAATACCAATTTCAGCTCTTGGAACATCTCATATGCTCCGTGGCATTCAAAACGTCTTTGAAGTCCCGGTTCTAAGCCATAAAGCATGGCACACTAAACTATCAAGTAGTTATCATATCGAGCTTGCCAAACGTTCATAACATCTCTATCTGCTCCTGCAATAGGTCTGTCACCTAACGGTGCATCAAGAACATAATTCTTCTGTGCAGCAACGAGGATAATCCTCATATCACGGACCCAGCCCGTCTCACTGCTACTATCATCTTTCAACTTATTTTCTCTAGGAACATATCAAAAATAAAAAAAGGGAGCTATACGCGAGTTGTTGATCTATGATACGTCTCCAACGTATCTATAATTTTTGATTGCTCAATGCTATATTATCTACTGTTTTGGACTATATTGGGCTTTATTTTCCACTTTTATATTATTTTTGGGACTAACCTATTAACCGTAGGCCCAGCCCAGAATTGCTGTTTTTTGCCTATTTCAGTGTTTCGGAGAAACAGAATATCAAACGGAATGAAACCTTCGGGAACGTGATTTTCTCATCAGATAAGACCCAGGAGACTTCGACCCTCCGTCAAGAAAGCCACGAGGCGGTCACGAGGGTGGAGGGCGCGCCCCCTGCCTCGTGGGCCCCTCGAAGCTCCACCGACGTACTTCTTACTCCTATATATACCTACGTACCCCTAAACGATTAGATACGGAGCCAAAAACCTAATTCCACCGTCGCAACCTTCTGTACCCATGAGACCCCATCTTGTGGCCTGTTCCGGAGCTCCGCCAGAGGGGGCCATCATCATGGAGGGCTTCTACATCATCATAGCCTCTCCGATGAAGTGTGAGTAGTTTATCTCAGACCTTCGGGTCCATAGTTAGTAGCTACATGGCTTCTTCTCTCTTTTTGGATCTCAATACAATGTTCTCCCCCTCTCTCTCGTGGAGATCTATTCGATGTAATCTTCTTTTTGCGGTGTGTTTGTTGAGATCGATGAATTCTGGGTTTATGATCAAGTCTATCTATGAATAATATTTGAATCTTCTCTAAATTCTTTTATGTATGATTGGTTATCTTTGCAAGTTTCTTCGAATTATCAGTTTGGTTTGGCCTACTAGATTGGTTTCCTTGCAATGGGAGAAGTGCTTAGCTTTGGGTTCAATCTTGCGGTGACCTTTCCCAGTGACAGTAGGGGCAGCAAGGCACGTATAGTATTGTTGCCATCGAGGATAACAAGATGGGTTTTTTTATCATATTGCATGAAACTACCCCTCTACATCATGTCATCTTGCTTAAGGCGTTACTCTGTTTTTAACTTAATACTCTAGATGCATGCTGGATAGCGGCCGATGAGTGGAGTAATAGTAGTAGATGCAGGCAGGAGTCGGTCTACATGTCTCGGACGTGATGCCTATATACATGATCATACCTAGATATTCTCATAACTATGCTCAATTCTGTCAATTGCTCAACAGTAATTTGTTCACCCACCGTAGAATACCTATGCTCTTGAGAGAAGCCACTAGTGAAACCTATGGCCCCCAGGTCTGTTCTCATCATATCAATCTCCATCACTTTATTATTGCATTTCTTTTTTACTTTGCTTTTTACTTTTCACTTTGCATCTTTATACCAAAAATACCAAAAATATTATCTATCATCTCTATCAGATCTCACTCCTGTAAGTAACCGTGAAGGGATTGACAACCCCTAATCGCGTTGGTTGCGTTGAGCTATCGTTTTTGTGTAGGTACGAGGGACTCGAGCGTAGCCTCCTACTGGATTGATACCTTGGTTCTCAAAAACTGAGGGAAATACTTACGCTACTTTGCTGCATCATCCTCTCCTCTTCGGGGAAATCCAACGCAAGCTTAAGAGGTAGCAAGAAGAATTTCTGGCGCCGTTGCCGGTGAGTCTACGCAAAAGTCAACATACCAAGTACCCATCACAATCCCTTATCTCTCACACTACATTATTTGCCATTTGCCTCTCGTTTTCCTCTCCCCCACTTCACCCTTGCCGTTTTATTCGCCCTCTCTTTTCCGTTTGCCTTTTTTCTCGCTTGCCTTCTGTTTGCTCATGTGTTGGATTGCTTGCTTGTCACTATGGCTCAAGACAATACCAAATTGTGTGACTTTACCAATACCAATAATAATGATTTCCTTAGCACTCCGATTGCTCCTCTTACCAATACTGAATCTTGTGAAATCAATACTGCTTTGTTGAATCTTGTTATGAAAGATCAATTCGCCGGCCTTCCTAGTGAAGATGCCGCTACTCATCTGAATAGCTTCGTTGATTTGTGTGATATGCAAAAGAAAAAAGATGTCGATAATGATATTGTTAAATTGAAGCTATTTCCTTTTTCGCTTAGAGATCGTGCTAAAGCTTGGTTTTCGTCTTTGCCTAAAAATAGTATTGATTCTTGGAACAAGTGCAAAGATGCTTTTATCTCTAAGTACTTTCCTCCTGCTAAGATCATCTCTCTTAGAAACGATATTATGAATTTTAAACAACTTGATCATGAACATGTTGCACAAGCTTGGGAGAGAATGAAATTAATGATACGTAATTGTCCTACTCATGGTTTGAATTTATGGATGACTATACAAAAAATTTATGCCGGATTGAATTTTGCGTCTAGAAATCTTTTAGATTCGGCCGCGGGAGGCACTTTTATGGAAATCACTTTAGGAGATGCTACTAAACTCCTAGATAATATTATGGTTAATTATTCTCAATGGCACACTGAAAGATCTACTAATAAAAAAGTCCATGCGATAGAAGAAATCAATGTTTTGAGTGGAAAGATGGATGAACTTATGAAATTATTTGCTACTAAAAGTGTTTCTTCTGATCCTAATGATATGCCTTTGTCTTCTTTGATTGAGAATAATAATGAATCTATGGATGTGAATTTTGTTGGTAGGAATAATTTTGGTAACAACGCGTATAGAGGGAATTTTAATCCTAGACCTTATCCTAGTAATCCTTCTAATAATTATGGAAATTCCTACAACAACTCTTATGGAAATTTTAATAAGATGCCCTCTAAATTTGAGAATAGTGTTAAAGAGTTTATGAATTCACAAAATAATTTTAATGCTTTGCTAAAAGAGAAATTGCTTAAATTTGATGATTTGGTTAGGAACGTTGACAGAATTTCTCTTGAGGTTGATTCTTTAAAGCTTAGATCTATTCCTCCTCAGCATGATATCAATGAGTCTCTCAAAGCCATGAGAATTTCCATTGATGAGTGCAAAGAAAGAACCTCTAGGACACGTGCTATGAAAGATGCCTTTATTAAAGCATGTTCTTCTATTTCCTATGAAAATCAAGATGAAGATCTAAAAGTTATTGATGTGTCCCCTATTAAATCATTGTTCTGCAATATGAATCTTGATGAAACTGAATATGATCTACCTTTACCTAGAAGGCGTTCCAAAAATTCGGAGTATTTAGATCTTGATGATGAAATTGATAAAAGTGGTATTGAAAGAAATAAAACCCTAGATGTTGCTAAACCCACTATATTGGATTTCATGTGATGGACAAGACCCAATCCTAAGCCTAGCACAAAGATTGTGTAGTTCGTATGCTAAAGCTTTTCTAATGTCAAGTATCATTTCCTTAGACCATAAGATTGTGCAACTCCCGGATACCGTAGGAATACTTTGGGTGTGCCAAACGTCACAACGTAACTGGGTGGCTATAAAGGTACACTACAGGTATCTCCGAAAGTGTCCGTTGGGTTGGCACGAATCGAGACTGGGATTTGTCACTCCGTGTGACGGAGAGGTATCTCTGGGCCCACTCGGTAGGACATCATCATAATGTGCACAATGTGATCAAGGAGTTGATCACGGGATGATGTGTTACGGAATGAGTAAAGAGACTTGCCGGTAACGAGATTGAACAAGGTATCGGGATACCGACGATCGAATCTCGGGCAAGTACAATACCGCTAGACAAAGGGAATTGAATACGAGATTGATCGAATCCTCGACATCGTGGTTCATCCGATGAAATCATCGTGGAATATGTGGGAGCCAACATGGGTATCCAGATCCCGCTGTTGGTTATTGACTAGAGAACGTCTTCGTCATGTCTGTGTGTCTCCCGAACCCGTAGGGTCTACACACTTAAGGTTCGGTGACGCTAGGGTTATAAAGGAAGTTCGTATGTGGTTACCGAATGTTGTTCGGAGTCCCGGATGACATACCGGACGTCACGAAGAGTTCCGGAATGGTCCGGAGGTAAAGATTTATATATAGGAAGTATGGTTTTGGCCACCGGAAGTGTTCTGGGAATCACCGGTACTGTACCGGGACCACCGGAGGTGTCCGGGGGTCCACCAAGTGGGGCCACAAGCCCCGGAGGCTTGCATGGGCTAAGAGTGGTTAGGGACCAGCCCCTGAGTGGGCTGGTGCGCCTCCCACAAGTGCCCAAGGCGCAAGGGAGAGAAGAGGGGCAAACCCTAAGGGCAGATGGGCCCTAAGGCCCATGCTCCCTACGCCTCCTCTCCTCCCATCTTGGCCGCCCCCCTTGTTTCCCATCTAGGGCTGCCGCCCCTCTAGGGGTGGGAACCTTAGAGGGGGCGCACCCTCCTCCCCTCCTCCTATATATAGTGAGGCCTAGGGGCTGCCCACAAGACGATCGGATCTCTTCCTGTTGGTGCAGCCCTGCCTCTCTCCTCATATCTCGTAGTGCTTGGCGAAGCCCTGCAGTATTTCCACGCTCCTCCACCACCACCACGCCGTTGTGCTGCTGCTGGATGGAGTCTTCCTCAACCTCTCCCTCTCTCCTTGCTGGATCAAGGCATGGGAGACGTCACCGGGCTGTACGTGTGTTGAACGCGGAGGTGTCGTCCGTTCGGCACTTGGTCATCGGTGATTTGGATCACGGCGAGTACGACTCCATCAACCCCGTTCACTTGAACGCTTCCGCTTAGCGATCTACAAGGGTATGTAGATGCACTCTCCTTCCCCTCGTTGCTGGTTTCTCCATAGATAGATCTTGGTGATACGTAGGAAAATTTTGAATTTCTGCTACGTTCCCCAACAGTGGCATCATGAGCTAGGTCTATTGCGTAGATTCTATGCACGAGTAGAACACAAAGTAGTTGTGGGCGTTGATTTTGTTCAATATGCTTACCATTACTAGTCCAATCTTGTTTCGACGGTATTGTGGGATGAAGCGGCCCGGACCAACCTTACACGTACGCTTACGTGAGACCGGTTCCACCGACTGACATGCACTAGTTGCATAAGGTGGCTGGCGGGTGTCTGTCTCTCCCACTTTAGTCGGAACGGATTCGATGAAAAGGGTCCTTATGAAGGGTAAATAGCAATTGGCATATCACGTTGTGGTTTTGCGTAGATAAGAAACGTTCTTGCTAGAAACCCATAGCAGCCACGTAAAATATGCAAACAACAATTAGAGGACGTTTAACTTGTTTTTGCAGGGTATGCTATGTGATGTGATATGGCCAAAGGATGTGATGTATGATATATGTGATGTATGAGATGATCATGTTCTTGTAAGAGGAATCACGACTTGCATGTCGATGAGTATGACAACCTGCAGGAGCCATAGGAGTTGTCTTTAATTTATTTATGACCTGCGTGTCAACATAAACGTCATGTAATTACTTTACTTTATTGCTAACCGTTAGCCATAGTAGTAGAAGTAATAGTTGGCGAGACAACTTCATGAAGACACGATGATGGAGATCATGATGATGGAGATCATGGTGTCATGCCGGTGACAATGATGATCATGGAGCCCCGAAGATGGAGATCAAAAGGAGCAAAGTGATGATGGCCATATCATGTCACTATTTGATTGCATGTGATGTTTATCATGTTATTACATCTTATTTGCTTAGAACAACGGTAGTAAATAAGATGATCCCTCATTAAAATTTCAAGAAGTGTTCTCCCCTAACTGTGCACCGTTGCTAAAGTTCGTCGTTTCGAAGCATCACGTGATGATCGGGTGTGATAGATCCTTACGTTCACACACAACGGGTGTAACACAGTTTTACACATGCAAAACACTTATTGTTAACTTGACGAGCCTAGCATGTACAGACATGGCCTCGGAACACAGAGACCGAAAGGTCGAGCATGAGTCGTATGGTAGATACGATCAACATGAAGATGTTCACCGATGATGACTAGTCCGTCTCACGTGATGATCGGACACGGCCTAGTTGACTCGGATCATGTAATCACTTAGATGACTAGAGGGATGTCTATCTGAGTGGGAGTTCATAAGATGAACTTTTTTATCCTGAACATAGTCAAAAGAACTTCGCAAATTATGTCATAGCTCGCGCTTTAGTTCTACTGAGTTAGATACGTTCCTAGAGAAAATATGTTGAAAGTTGACAGTAGCAATTATGCGGACAGTAGAAGGCTTATGTCCTTAATGCACCGCTCAGTGTGCTGAACCCCAAACGTCGTTCGTGGATGTTGCGAACATCTGACATACACGTTTTGATAACTACATGATAGTTCGGTAATGTTAAATGGTTTAGAATTGAGGCACCGAAGACATTTTTGAAATATCGCGGAACATATGAGATGTTTCGAGGACTGAAATTGGGATTTCAGGTTCGTGCCCACGTCAAGAGGTATAAGACCTCCGACGATTTTCTTGGCCTGCAAACTAAGGGAGAAAAGCTCAATCGTTGAGCTTGTGCTCAGATTATCTAAGTACAACAATCACTTGAATCGAGTGGGAGTTGATCTTCCAGATAAGATAGTGATGTTTCTCCAAAGTCATTGCCACCAAGCTGCTAGAGCTTCGTAATGAACTATAACATATCAGGGATAGATATGATGATCCTTGAAATATTCGCAATGTTCAACACCGCGAAAGTAGAAATCAAGAAGGAGCATCAATTGTTGATGGTCAGTGAAACCACTAGTTTCAAGAAGGGCAAGGGCAAGAAGGGATACTTCATGAAACGGCAGATCAGCTGCTGCTCTAGTGGAGAAACCCAAGGTTGAACCCAAACCCGAGACTGAGTGCTTATGTAATAAGGGGAACAACCACTGGAGCAGAATTACCCTAGATACTTGGTAGATGAGAAGGTTGTCGATAGAAGTATATTGGATATACATTATGTGAATGTGTACTTTACTAGTACTCCTAGTAGCATCAGGGTATTAGATACCGGTTCGGTTGCTAAGTGTTAGTAACTCGAAATAAAAGCTACGGAATAAAAGGAGACTAGCTAAAGGTGAGCTGACGATATGTGTTGGAAGTGTTTCCAAGGTTGATATGATCAAGCATCGCTCACTCCCTCTACCATTGAGATTGGTGTTAAACCTAAATAATTGTTATTTGGTGTTTTCGTTGAGCATAGACATGATTGGATTATGTCTATCGCAATACGGTTGTTCATTTAAAGAGAATAATAGTTACTCTGTTTATTTGAATAATACCTTCAATGGTCTTGCACCTAAAATGAATGGTTTACTGAATCTCGATCATAGTGATACACATGTTCATGCCAAAAGATATAAGATAGTAATGATAGTACCACCTACTTGTGGCACTGCCGTATAAGTCATATTGGTATAAAACGCATGAAGAAGCTCCATGTTGATGGATCTTTGGACTCACTCATTTTTGAAAAGGATTGAGTAATGTGAACCATGTCTGTTGGTATATACGCATGAAGAAACTCCATGCAGATGGACCGTTTGGACTCACTTGATTTTGAATCACTTGAGATATGCAAATCTTACCACATGGGCAAGATGACTGAAAAGCCTCGTTTTCAGTAAGATGGAACAAGATAGCAACTTGTGGGAAGTAACACATTTTGATGTGTGCAGTCCAATGAGTGCTGAGGCACGCAGTGGATATCGTTATATTCTTACTTCACAGATGATTTAAGTAGATACTGAGTATATTTACTAGATGAAACACAAGTCTGAATCATTGAATGGTTCAAGTAATTTCAGAGTGAAGTTGAAGATCTTCGTGATAAGAGGATAAAATGTCTATGATATGATCACAGAAATGAATATCTGAGTTACGAGTTTGGCACTGTGGAAATTGTTTCACAACTAATACCGCCTGGAACACCATAGTGTGATGGTGTGTCCGAACATCATAGTTGCACCCTATTGGATATGGTGCGTACCATGATGTCTCTTATCGAATTACCACTATCGTTCATGGGTTAGGCATTAGAGACAACCGCACTCACTTTAATAGGGCACCACGTAATTCCGTTGAGACGAAACCGTTTGAACTATGGTTTGGAGAAACCTGAGTTGTCGTTTCCTAAAAGTTTGGGGCTGCAACGCTTATGTGAAAAAGTTTCAGGTTGATAAGCTCGAACCCAAAGCGGATAAAATGCATCTTCATAGGACACCCAAAAAAGTTGGGTATACCTCCTAATTCAGATCCGAAAGCAATAGGGATTGTTTCTAGAATCGGGTCCTTTCTCGAGGAAAAGTTTCTCTCGAAAGAATTGAGTGGGAGGAAGATAGAACTTGATAAGGTTGTTGAACCTTCACTTCAATTAGAGAGTAGCGCAAGCACAGGAAAAATATTTCTGTGGCCCTACCTCAGTTGAAGAGAAAGCCAATGATGATGATCATGGAGCTTCAGATCAAGTTACTATCGAACCTCATAGGTTGACAAGGGTGTACAAAGTGGTAACCCTGACTTAAAAGGTCACGTTGTTGCACAACGATGAACCTATGAGCTATGGAGAAGCGATGGTGGGCCCGGATTCCGAAAAATGGCTCGAGGCCATAAAATCCGAGAGAGGATCCATGTATGAAAACAAAGTGTAGACTTGGAAAGAACTACTTGATGGTCGTAAGGCTGTTGGGTACATATGGATTTTAAAAGGAAGATAGATAATGATGGTAAGTGTCACCATTGAGAAAGCTCGACTTGTCGTTAAGGTGTATCCCGACAAGTTCAAGGAGTTGACTGCGATGAGACTTTCTCACTCGTAGCGATGCTAAGAGTCTGTTGGAATTAACATGTACTGCATTATTTATGCAATCTTGCAGATGGGATGTCAAAATATTGTTTCCTTGTTCTTGAGGAAAGGTTGTATGTGATACAACCAGAAGATTTTGTCGATCCTGAAAGATGCTAACAAGTATGCAAAGCTCCAGCAATCCTTCTAAGGACTGGAGTAAGCATCTCGGAGTTGGAATGTACACTTTGATGAGATGATCAAAGATTTTGGGTTTATACAAAGTTTATGAGAAACTTGTATTTCCAAAGAAGTGAGTGGGAGCACTATAGAATTTCTTATGAGTATATGTTGTTGACATATTGATGATCAGAAATAATGTAGAATTTCTGGAAAGCATATAGGGTTATTTGAAAGTGTTTTTCAATGGAGAACCTGGATTAAGCTACTTGAACATTGAGCATCAAAATCTATAAGGATAGATCAAAAACGCTTAATGGTACTTTCAAATGAGCACATACCTTGACATGATCTTGAAGGTGTTCAAGATGGATCAGTCATAGAAGGAGTTCTTGCCTGAGTTGTAAGGTATGAAGTTAAGAGTTAAAGCTCGACCACGGCAGGAGAAAGAGGAAGGACGAAGGTCGTCCCCTATGCTTTTGTCATAGGCTCTATACAGTATGCCATGCTGAGTACCACGCCTGATGTGTGCCTTGCCACATGTCTGGCAAGAGGGTACAAAGGTGATCTAGGAGTAGATCACTAGATAGCGGTCAAAATTATCCTTAGAGGAATAAGGATATGTTTCTCGGTTATGGAGGTGATAAAGAGTTCGACGTAAAGAGTTACGTCGATGCAAGCTTAACACCTATCCGGATAGCTCTGAGTAGAGATACCGGATACGTATAATGGAGCAACAATTTGGAATAGCTCCAAGTAGAACAGTTATTTGAAATGGCTCCAAATATAGCGTAGAGATTTGCGAAGTACATACGGATCTGAATGTTGCAGACCCGTTGACTAAAACCTCTCTCACAAGCAACATGATCAAACCCAGAACTCATTGAGTGTTAATCACATAGTGATGTGAACTAGATTATGAACTCTAGTAAACTCTTTGGATGTTGGTCACATGGCGATGTGACCTGTGAATGTTAATCACATGGCGATGTGAACTAGATTATTGACTCTAGTGCAAGTGGGAGACTGTTGGAAATATGCCCTAGAGGCAATAATAAATAAGTTATTGTTATATTTCCTTGTTCATGATAATCGTTTATTATCCATGCTATAATTGTATTGATAGGAAACTCAGGTACATGTGTGGATACATAGACAACACCATGTCCCTAGTAAGCCTCTAGTTGACTAGCTCGTTGATCAATAGATGGTTACGGTTTCCTGACCATGGACATTGGATGTCGTTGATAACGGGATCACATCATTAGGAGAATCATGTGATGGACAAGACCCAATCCTAAGCCTAGCACAAAGATCGTGTAGTTCGTATGCTAAAGCTTTTCTAATGTCAAGTATCATTTCCTTAGACCATGAGATTGTGCAACTCCCGGATACCGTAGGAATACTTTGGGTGTGCCAAACGTCACAACGTAACTGGGTGGCTATAAAGGTACACTACAGGTATCTCCGAAAGTGTCTGTTGGGTTGGCACGAATCGAGACTGGGATTTGTCACTCCGTGTGACGGAGAGGTATCTCTGGGCCCACTCGGTAGGACATCATCATAATGTGCACAATGTGATCAAGCAAGTTCGTATGTGGTTACCGAATGTTGTTCGGAGTCCTGGATGAGATCCCGGACGTCACGAGGAGTTCCGGAATGGTCCGGAGGTAAAGATTTATATATAGGAAGTATGGTTTTGGCCACCGGAAGTGTTCTGGGCATCACCGGTAGTGTACCGGGACCACCGGAGGTGTCCGGGGGTCCACCAAGTGGGGCCACAAGCCCCGGAGGCTTGCATGGGCTAAGAGTGGTTAGGGACCAGCCCCTGAGTGGGCTGGTGTGCCTCCCACAAGTTACCAAGGCGCAAGGGAGAGAAGAGGGGGCAAACCCTAAGGGCAGATGGGCCCTAAGGCCCATGCTCCCTGCGCCTCCCTCTCCTCCCCTCTTGGTCGCCCCCCTTGTTTCCCATCTAGGGCTGCCGCCCCTCTAGGGGTGGGAACCCTAGAGGGGGCGCACCCTCCTCCCCTCCTCCTATATATAGTGAGGCCTAGGGGCTGCCCACAAGACGATCGGATCTCTCCCTATTGGTGCAGCCCTGCCTCTCTCCTCATATCTCGTAGTGCTTGGCGAAGACCTGCAGGATCGCCACGCTCCTCCACCACCACCACGCCGTTGTACTGCTGCTGGATGGAGTCTTCCTCAACCTCTCCCTCTCTCCTTGCTGGATCAAGGCATGGGAGACGTCACCGGGTTGTACGTGTGTTGAACGCGGAGGTGCCGTCCGTTCGGCACTTGGTCATCGGTGATTTGGATCACGGCGAGTACGACTCCATCAACCCCGTTCACTTGAACGCTTCCGCTTAGCGATCTACAAGGGTATGTAGATGCACTCTCCTTCCCCTCGTTGCTGGTTTCTCCATAGATAGATCTTGGTGATACGTAGGAAAATTTTGAATTTCTGCTACGTTCCCCAACAGTAATACCCTACTTCCTGCTTGATTGATCTTGATGAATATGAGTATTACAAGAGTTGATCTACCACGAGATCGTAATGGCTAAAACCCTAGAAGTCTAGACTGTATGACTATCTCCCTTTCCGGACTAAGCTAATCGGCGAAGGACTCGCCGGAAGAGGGGACGGAGGAGGAGGAGCTCATGGCGGCTAGGTGGGGAGAGAGGGCAGCAGGAGATGATGATCTCAGTTATACTGATACCATGTTGGAGCTAGAGCGATCGGAGAGAGAGATGGGTCGTGCAATATTCTGTATTGATAATATGGGGTTACACAGTTATATACATGCCTTCTCAGCTAACTAACTCACCCACTAGCCTGAATACTAGGACTAACAAAATCACATGACACACACGTTCGCTAACAATGTGCATCACCATTTATTTGGTACTACCTCCTCCTCCTCCTCCTCCTTCTTCTTCTTCTTCTTCTTCTTCTTCTTCTTCTTCTTCTTCTTCTTCTTCTTCTTCTTCTTCTTCTTCTTCTTCTTCTTCTTCTTCTTCTTCTTCTTCTTCTTCTTCTTCTTCTTCTTCTTCTTCTTCTTCTTCTTCTTCTTCTTCTTCTTCTTCTTCTTCTTCTTCTTCTTCTTCTTCTTCTTCTTCTTCTTCTTCTTCATGGGCTGCAATATATTTTGGAAATAGCAAAATTTATAATTGTAACCGTGCATGTTTAAAGCTACATACTACCAGCTTCTGCACATCTGTCACAGCCACCCCGCCGCCCACACGACCAAGGGACACATCCACAACCACCACCAAGAACCTCGCCAAAGATCCGACCAAACGGGCCACCACCCAAGGCTGCCGCCCCAGCGTCCAGGGTCCCATCCTCGCCCACGCACACCGACACATACCTACCAATCAACAATAGAAGGACGGAAAGGCTCCTCTTTTCGTGTCCTGCAGAACACCATGGATGAAGGTGCACCCCACCATAACGCCACCATCACCTGCGGCGGCATCTAGTAAACCCCAAATCGGTCGATTGACGCCTGATCTGGAAGGAGATCGACGTCCCCATAAACCCCAACATGTATACATGAGCATGGATGGACACACCGGCGTCACCTCGACCAGTAGGCGAGAGGGAGGAGGCAACCGCGCCCCCTAGCCACGGCCATGACCTCCCATGGTGATGAGATCCTGCGAACTAGGAGATCCAAAGTAGGGCAGCACCTGGGCCTCACGGCCAGCACGGCCGCATCCGGCGTTGCCAACCGCCGGGAAAGCCAGACCTGGGGCCTATCCAGCCAGGTCTATGTGGAGGATGTGGAGACGTTAATTGGAGACGACAGGAGGGGAGGGGACCGCGAGTAGGGAGGAAAGAGAAGGTAGAGTAGCGGTGGACGAGCCCCATTGTCATTGTCCTTGGGAACGGGGGGGAGCTTCGCCGCCAGCTCCCTCACGCGTCGTTGCAGGGTAGGGATCAGAAGAAAGTTGCCAGCAGCAAGAGTTTAAGTTGCCACCGGAGTCGCCCTGGGGAAGGGGAGTGATGCGGGTGACGGTGTCCTAGACTAGGGGGTACTCACCACGTCGTCTCCCGACCAGCTGGATTGGGCCGAGGACCCCGCATGGCGGTTCACTCATATATAAACTGAGGCCAGACTAGTCAATAGACAATCTCATATTCACTACTACAATCTCATAGTAGATACATGTACTTTGTACTACACCCATATGAATACAATCAAAAGCAACATGTAGGGTATTATCTCTTCGAGAGAGCCCGAAGCTGGGTAAAATCCCGTGTCCATGTTACCATCGCTCCAAGACGCCTAGCTTAGGACCCCTACTACGAGATACGCCGGATATTGAACTATTTTTGTTAGTCGGTGCACAGTCTTTTTCTACCACTCCTTTCTTGACTCAGGTGTATGATCAATAGCTGGGTACTAGTTTCTCTCTAAAGCCGTTCACGTTTAGTTCGCTAAACTGGCCTGAGAACACTCCGCCTTCGGGATACGGAGGTTGAAGCCGAAGGCTGACCCACTTGAAGTATAGAGATCTGATGTGTCATGTCAAAGCAAGATGAAAGTACAATTTTAAGACCAATTTCATATTGGCACCAAGACAGTTTGATTCAATCTAGACGAAGAGAGACATTCTCTTGGTTGAGGTGTTCGGCGTGAAACTCTTCTCTAAAACTACAGTTGGGCATCTTTCCTGCTGAACTCCACCTCGGTATTGTCAAAACATACATGATAGTTGAACTTGTTCCCGAGGAGGTACGATCCTAGGGTCGGCCATTTTGCCCAACCGAATTCTCGGGGGCTACTGCATTGACAATCCAATGCAGAAAATTTAAAGTGCAATAAAGTTTTCTAGGAGATTAATATCCTCAAGTTGGTCGGCCGCACCCAACCTGAGTCTCGAGGACTTTGCACACCGCTTTTTGTGTCCCGAAGTATTTTGCCGAGCTAGGAGTTGATCCTTAGGCCGATTTTGCGAATCAACCTGAGTCTCAGGGGCTACTGGGATCAGCGGTCTTATGTCTTCCTTCAGGTGCATCTCGGGTTTTAGACCGATACACACCTTGAGGGCTACTGGCTATATATCTCCGCAGATAATAAATTGCATCAATCAAAAATATTGACAAAAAATCGGCCCGCAGTCGGGGTGGTGCACCACCTCGGAAGCAGTCCGGCATAAAGCTCGGGCGCCAGGGGCAGGCTCCATAGAGGGCATTTCCGACATTTAGCTCGGCTAAACTCCTTCAACTTTTTTGAACCAACGTGATCTATGACACCTCGGATATATTCCGATGTTGGAGCTTGGATACAACCTGGGATGGAGCTCGGATACAGTCCTGCGATGGAGCTCGGATACAGTCCGGCGTTGGAGCTCGGATACAGTCCGGCGTTGGAGCTCGAATACAGTCCGGCGTTGGAGCTTGGACATTGTCCGACGTTGGAGCTCGGATACACTTCGGCGTTGGAGCTCGGAAGCAGTCCAGCGTTGGTGCTCGGCTGCAAAAGATACCTCGAATGCAGTCCGGCGTTGGAGCTTGGACGCAAGAGGACACTGCCGCCTGGGAACAAATTCATACCAAAGGCGTGGCATAAAAATAACAAGGCGTTGATAAAGGCCGAAGACTTAAAGGGCTCCCTGGATACCCGACGTGTAAACTCTTCGGATTCACTTTGGCGATCCTCAAGATCGAAGATAAGAAGATTTGTTGAACCAGTTTTCAAGACCGACGACCGAAGACGAAGAACAGTTCGAAAGAATCGAGGAGTGTCCCCTACTTGAAGACCGGTTCAGGGGGCTACGGACGGTGTCCTGAACTAGGGGGTACTCACCACGTCGTCTCCCGACCAGCTGGATTGGGCCGAGGACCCCCCATGGAGGTTCACTCATGGGCCACTTCGGGCAGCCCATGCTGCATACAAGGAAGATTCCACAAGACTTGGCGCACAAGAGAAGGACTCCTCTAAACCCTAGGCCTACGGTGCATATATAAACCGAGGCCTGGCTAGTCAATAGACAATCTCATATTCACTACTACAATCTCATGGTAGATACATGTACTTCGTACTACACCCATATGAATACAATCAAAAGCAACATGTAGGGTATTACCTCTTCGAGAGAGCCCGAAGCTGGGTAAAATCCCGTGTCCATGTTACCATCGCTCCAGGACGCCTAGCTTAGGACCCCTACTACGAGATACGCCGGATATTGAACCGACAGCGGGTCTGGGAGAGGAGGACTGGAGATTCTTGCCTATGTGGACCTCTTTCGACAAGATTGTTATGACCTAGACATTTGTCACGGGCGTGGGACTACTTCTTTCACCGATCGATGGTCTTCGCCTCACCAGGTACAGTGTTGATCAATTTTGATGCTACAGTTTTTTCCCTGGTCTACAAAAGGTTGGACTAAGCATTGTCATTCTAGACCACCATGGAGCATGCCTGGTGGCATGCAGCCAACGCCTATCAGGAATGGAAACATCGGAGCTTGCTGAAGCAGGGGCGTTACGGCGTGTAGACTCGCTTTCTTCTGGTGAAGCCTTTTTGTTCGTGGACTGATCTGTTGTGGGTGTTGTGGTCGTGGATGTCAAGCAACTGCTGGGGACTTTCTCCAGCAGTGATCACCGACATGGCTCATTGCACCAGGTTGGAGGGAGGCCGCATGAGTCCGCACTTCCTTGTACACCGATGACGCGGCAATCTTTGTGCCTTCCATCCAGGAGGATTTTTAGCATCTCGCCTCCAAACTGACAACTTTGGGGAGGTCACGATCCTTGTGACTAATTTGTCTAAAAGCCTTGTGGCCTCTATCCGTTGTGCGGGCATTCATCTCTATTCCATCCCGCTAAGATACCTTGGCCTCCCCTTGTCTATCCACCGCCTCGGGAATATCGACCTCTAGTATCTCGTGGACAAGGCCGCTGGGAAGCTCGTCCCTTGAAAGGGTCGTTTCATCACGGCAGTGGCAGGACGACCCTTGTCAAGGATGTACTCACATATTTGGCAACCTTCCATATCACTGTTGTAGTCCCTCATGTGAGCACCATTTATGCTTTCCATAAGATTGAGAGGGCCTTCCTTTGGGCTGGCTCTAACAAGGTTTCTGGTGCCCAATGCAAAGTGAGCTGGAGCTTGGTATGCATACCAAAGAGGCTTGGTGGATTGGGATTGCTTAACCTCCACAAATATGCTCAGGTTCTACGCTTTAGATGGGCCTCGCATGACTGTATGGAGCCCCATAGAGCTTGGGTCAATCTGGGCAAGCCTTGCGACAACACTAACATGGATTTCTTTTACGCGGCTACGACCATCACCATTGGCAACGGTTCCATGACCAAGTTCGAGCACTCGCCGTGGCTTAATGGGTAGAAACCGAAGGATATTGCTCCCTCCATATTCCTCATCTCAAAGAGGAAGAATTCAATGGTGCATGATGCCCTTCTTGACCTCGCTTGGATTGCTAGGATCGACATGTCGAGCGGTTTCTCTGTCAACCATATTGGGTAGTTTTACACATTATGGGCAAAGCTTGAGCTTATCCATCTCAAGGTGGATGTTTCCGATGCTATTACTTGGAACCTCACCACCAATGAGATGTATCGGCGACCTCCACATATAAGGTGCAATTCATGGGGATCATCTCCGCCACCATGGTACCGACAGTTTGGGGCAATTGGGCACCACCCAAGTGCAAATTCTTTTTGTGGCTTGTCATCAAGAACCGTTTTTGGACACGCCTTTAGAAGCGGGGTTGGCCCAATTGTGGCATGTGTTAGCTTTGCAAAAGACAGCCGGAGTCCACAACACACACCCTTCAAGTGCAGATACTCCCTCCGAGTTTGATTGGCTATCAAGTTTTGGCATGATGCTTCAGAGTTGGATATTACGAGCTGGGGAAGCGCTCAAATGGTAAAAGCTTGGCGGGCTGCGACGGCCTTTTGACGTGGCCACACGAGAAAGGCTATCTCATCACTTCGCATGCTTGTCACTTGGGTGGCGCGGAAGGAAAAAAATGCAATAGTTCCTCACAACAAATCGACGATGCCCACTACCTTGATCGTTAACATCAAAGCGGAAGATAGGAATTGATCATCGCGACCGGGGGCGAAACATTTGAGTTCTTAGATGCCGTGAGAGTAGGCGTTTTCTGTTTTCATTTGTGGAGGCGTAATGGACCTCGTTAAATTTTGCTGGTTTATCCCTTCTTTATTAATGAGATGAGGCAATGCTTTTGCCTCCGTTTTAAAGAAAAACTACCAGTACATGATAGGTCATCAGCACTGCAATATAAGTAGTTCCAAGGATACATAGTCTGAAGGAAGTTAAATTCACAATTGATGGTTACAAGGACCCTATCAAGAACTTGAACTGGCACTGAGCGTGATTATATCGTGAACAGAGCTGCTGAGCCGCGCATTGGCTATATATGCCATAGTACCACAATTCGTAATGTACTGCAGGCTGCAGCTGCGCCGGCGTTGCCGGCGCAGGCGCAGAGCTCTAACGGCAGCCTTGATTAGCCATGGCTCATGCTAACAGTGACAGCTAAGTACGCCCAGAAAAATTAATGTAAGTGTACCTTGCTTACGTACGGGCTAGCATGCTTCGGTCGCCTTCCGCCAGAACTGGGAATCCTAGCTGATCTATATCCGGCCTATATGTCCATCCAATGCAACACTGCTCAATAAACAAATTATGCAGAGCGTCGGATCGTGTGACGGACCTAGCTAGCTGGGGCAGCTGCCCTGGATCTCCGGCGGCGGAGCAGGGTAACCCTCTTGTCTATCTTTTACTCCCTCTGTCCTATAATATAAGAGTATTTTTTACACTAATATAATGTTGAAAAACTTCTTATATTATGGGACAGACAAAGTACACGACTTCCTCATCGGCGCCCGTCCCAAGAAATATCAGTTCTGGAATCCATCAGTATGCGTCTAACTTCTCTCCTTGGCGATTAAGCTGAAGTCGTACGTGTGCCCAGCCTGCACGGCGATGAACGATCGTAGTGCTTGGTTCAAAATTAACCGCGTTGTTGTAAATGGCTCAGGTATGCGCTCACACACGTACACAGCTGTGGCAGCACTGTCCCATTGGGTACTACGGTATGCAGTGGCCTCCGATTGATCCTAGCAATCATAGCGTTAATAAATACAAATAGAGATAAGTCAACATATGTTTCGCAGACATGTGCACACACGTATGGTGGCCAATCTCAGCGCTAGCCAGCCTAGATGCTGCTTGGCTAGTTATAGTGGGAAATAAGTTAAACTAATGTCATGCATATGATACTAGTCTATATTACTATCTTCATAGTGCAAAATAACATAAAAGTAATATCATAAATGATTGTATTTTGTAGATTCATTTATCGTTGGAAATCGCTATGTTGCGGTAAGATATTATGTTACTCTAAACACCTCTCTCCTCATTAACTATTTGCCACATAAGCAAATTTATATTAGGGTGCGTTATGTTATTAGCTAAGTTACTCCGTTATGAACAACCAGTTTTGCTAAAACAGATCCGTGCCCTAAGTATTGCACATTTAAGTCATCTACAATTGATTTTCCGCGAAGATTCGCACAGACATTTTTTCTTTATAGTTTATTTGAGTCACTTAGATGTGCAATAATTAGGGTACATCGAGATGGGCAAATGAATTCTATGCACACAACGCGCTCCCATTCAACCCACACTGATATGTGCTGGACTGGATTGCCATTACAGTGATGCGAACGTTATCAAGTTATACCCTTGAAGAAACATTGTTAAGTTGTAGTTACTTTCCTTTAGTAATGGTGTGTACCGGTGCATAAGTCATCTTACGAAAACCAAATAATCCCAAAACACTTTGACGCGGTGCATTAAGTTCCACCCGTTTCTGGTTTCTTGACACAAATAAAGAAATCAACCAATAAGAGACGTGGGGCGTGTATATTTTTAATGACTTGAGACTACCTAGCAGTGCATGCAATGGTCAGTTCATTACGTTCAATGGTATTAATTAACAAATAAACATCAAGTTCTCTCATTTTCTCCTCCGCCTTGAAGATGCACATCATGGGGGAGGAATGGTGAGGGGATGGAACAATGACGTCTTGGACTCGAGGAGGTGTGTGGCTTCACCTACCTCCCCACAGGTCAAACACCGGTTTAGTCGACATCACCGTGAGAGAGGTGAAGATGCCACGGAGATGAAACGTCGTCATGGCTGGGATTTGAGTGTTTGTGCAGTGGATGAGGAAGAGGAGGAGGAAGATAGTTTGGCTAATGACGAGGGGATCCAGAATGTCATGGATGGTGTTTGCCTTCTCAATTAGCAGAGAGCTTTCCTTTTCGTACCATTATACTACGAATGGCTATGGCTATGGCATGGCAATATATCTCCGAATGACTATGGAAATGCCATAACAGGTAGGTATGGTGGTTGTTTTGAGGAAGGTATATGGTGGGTGTATGATACCAGTGAAAGGTGCGCGATATTAGAGAGGCTAACAATGGTGGAAGGGTGATAGTGCGTATAATCCATGGACTCAACATTAGTCATAAAGAACTCACATACTTATTGCAAAAATCTATTAGTTATCGAAACAAAGTACTACGCACATGCTCCTAGGGGGATATATTGGTAGGAAAAGATCATCGCTCGTCCCCGACCGCCACTCATAAGGAAGACAATCAATAAATAAATCATGCTCCAACTTCATCACATAACGGTTCACCATACGTGCATGCTACGGGAATCACAAACTTTAGAACAAGTATTTCTCAAATTCATAACTACTCAACTAGCATGACTCTAATATCACTATCTCCATATCTCAAAATAATCATCAAGTACCAAACTTCTCATAGTATTCAATGCACTTGTATGATAGTTTTTATTATACCCATCTTGGATGCCTATCATATTAGGACTAATTTTATAGCCAAAGCAAACTAGCATGCTGTTCTAAAAGACTCTCAAAATAATATAAGTGAAGCATGAGAGATCAATAATTTCTATAAAATAAAACCACCACCGTGCTCTAAAAGATATAAGTGAAGCACTAGAGCAAAACTATTTGGCTCAAAAGATATAGGTGAAGCACACAGAGTATTCTAATAAATTCCGATTCATGTGTGTCTCTTCCAAAAGGTGTGTACAGCAAGGATGATTGTGGTGAACTAAAAATCAAAGACTCAAATCATATTAATGATCTGCAATAAGAATCAACCTAAAAGCACTCTCCAGTAACAAATTGTAGCTAATCTCGTAAGCGCTAAAGTTTCTGTTTTTTACAGCAAGATCAAAAAGACTTCACCCAAGTCTTCCCAAAGGTTCTACTTGGCACAAACACTAACTAAAACATAAAACCACATCTAAACAGAAGCTAGATGGATTATTTATTACTAAACAGAACCAAAAAGGAAGAAACTAAAATAAAATTGGGTTGCCTCCCAACAAGCGCTATCGTTTAACGCCCCTAGCTAGGCAAAAAGGCAAGTATAGATCTAGGTATTATCATCTTTGGCATTCAATCCATAAGTGGCTCTCATAATAGAATCATAAGGTAATTTGATTTTCTTTCTAGGGAAGTGTTCCATGCCTTTCCTTAACGGAAATTGGAATCTAATATTCTCTTCTTTCATATCAATAATTGCACCAATCGTTCTAAGGAAAGGTCTACCGAGAATAATAGGACATGAAGGATTGCGATCTATATAAAAAACAATGAAATCTACGGGCACATAATTCCTATTTGCAGCAATAAGAACATCATTAATTCTTCCCATAGGTTTCTTAATGGTGGAATCCGCAAGATGCAAATTTAAAGAACAATCATCAAATTCACGGAAACCTAACATATCACACAAAGTTTTTGGAACTGTGGAAACACTAACACCCAAATTACACAAAGCATAGCATTCATGATCTTTAATTTAAATTTTAATAGTAGGTTCCCACTCATCATAGAGTTTTCTAGGGATAGAAACTTCCAATTCAAGCTTTTCTTCATAAGATTGCATTAAAGTATCAACGATATGTTTAGTAAAAGCTTTATTTTGACTATAAGCATGCGGAGAATTTAGCACGGATTGAAATAAGGAAATACAATCTATTAAAGAACAATTATCATAATTAAATTCCTTTAAATCCAAAATAGTGGGTTCATTACTATGTAAAGTTTTGACCTCTTCAATCCCACTTTTACAAATTTTTGCATCAAGATCTAAAAACTCTGAATCATTGGGACGCCTTTTAACTAAAGTTGACTCATCTCCAGTCTCATCAATATCAATATTCATATTGCAAAACAAAGATTTAATAGGAGACACATCAATTACTTTTAGATCTCCATCTTTATTATCATAAAAACTAGAAGAACACGCTTTTATAAAGCAATATTTTTTAGGATGCATCCTAGCGGTTCTTTCTTTGCACTCATCAATGGAAATTCGCATGGCCTTGAGTGACTCATTGATACCATGCTTAGGTGGAATAGATCTAAGTTTCAAAGAGTCAACATCAAGATAAATTCTATCCACGTTCCTAGCCAACTCATCAATCTTAGGCCATTTTTCTTCAAGCAAAGCATTGAAATTCTTTTGAGAAATCATAAATTCTTTAACACTAGTCTCAAAATCAGAGGGCATCTTATTAAAATTTCCATAAGAGTTGTCGTAGGAATTAACATAATTATTAGAGGAATTATTAGGATACGGCCTAGGATTAAAGTTTCCTCTATAAGCGTTGTTACCAAAATTGTTCCTACCTACAAAATTCACATCCATAGATTCATTATTATTCTCAATCAAAGTAGACAAAGGCATATCATTGGGATCAGAAGAAACACTCTTATTAGTAAAAAAAATCATAAGTTCATCCATCTTTCCACTTAAAATATTAATCTCTTCAATTGGATGCACCTTTTTAAAGTGATTTTCATAAAAGTGCCTCCCGCGGCCGAATCTAAAAAATTTCTAGAAGCAAAATTCAATCCGGCATAAAAAATGTGTATAATCATCCATAAGTTCAAACCATGTGTAGGGAAATTACGTATCATTAATTTCATCCTCTCCCAAGATTGTGCAACATGTTCATGATCAAGTTGCTTAAAATTTATAATATCGTTTCTAAGAGAGATGATCTTAGCGGGAGGAAAATACTTAGAGATAAAAGCATCTTTGCACTTATTCCAAGAATCAATACTATTTTTAGGCAAAGACGAAAACCAAGTTTTAGCGCGATCTCTAAGCGAAAAAGGAAATAGCTTCAATTTAACGATATCATTATCCACATCTTTCTTCCTTTGCGTATCACACAAATCAACAAAGCTGTTTAGATGGGTAGCGACATCTTCACTTGGAAGGCCGGCGAATTGATCTTTCATGACAAGATTCAACAAAGCAGCATTAATTTCACAAGATTCAGCATCGGTAAGAGGAACAATTGGAGTGCTAAGAAAATCATTGTTGTTGGAAAAGTCACACAATTTAGTATTATCCTGAACCATTGTGACAAACAAGCAATCCAACACACGAGCAAACAAGAAACAAGCGAAAAAGAGGCGAACGGAAAAAGAGGGCGAATAAAACGGCAAGGGTGAAGTGGGGGAGAGGAAAACAGGAGGCAAATGACAAATAATGTAATGCGAGGGATAAGAGTTTGTGATGAGTACTTGGTATGTCTTGACTTGTGTGTAGACTCCCCGACAACGGCGCCAAAAATCCTTCTTGCTACCTCTTGAGCATGTGTTGGTTTTCCCTTGAAGAGGAAAGGGTGATGCAGCAAAGTAGCGTAAGTATTTTCCTCAGTTTTTGAGAACCAACGTATCAATCCAGTAGGAGACTACACGCAAGTTGCCTCATACCTACACAAATAAAGAACTCAACCAATAAGAGACGTGGGGCGTGTATGTTTTTAATGACTTGAGACTACCTAGTAGTGCATGCAGTGGTCAGTTCATTGCGTTCAACGGTATTTATTAACAAATAAACATCAAGTTCTCTCATTTTCTCCTCCGCCTTGAAGATGCACATCATGGGGGAGGAATGGTGAGGGGATGGAACAATGATGTGGTCAGCCTGGAGGATGCCATCATAGTGTTGAGAGCATATGAGGTCTTGGACTCGAGGAGGTGTGTGGCTTCACCTTCCTCCCCACAGGTCAAACACCGGTTTAGTCGACATCACCGTGAGAGAGGTGAAGATGCCACGGAGATGAAACGTCGTTATGGCTGGGATTTCAGTGTTTGTGCAGTGGATGTGTTAGAGGAGGAGGAAGATAGTTTGGCTAATGATGAGGGGATCCAGAATGTCATGGATGGTGTTTGCCTTTTCAATTAGCAGAGAGCTTTCCTTTTCGTACCATTATACTACCTCCGTCCTGATTTATTGGTCCCTTATTATTTTGTTTCAAACTTTAACTATGGATTTAATTAACTAAGAAATGTCACCAAAAATTAAATTGTTTGATTCGTATCTCAACATTTCGATGATATTATTTTTGTTACATGCATTAACATTTTGTTAGTTAAATCTAAGTTCAAAATTTAGCACAAAATGCGAAGGGGGCGAATAAACCAGGACGGAGGTAGTGGGTATTTCGAACGATTTTGAACGTTAGATTCCGCATTCAGAATTTGTTTTGCTTTTTCATTAATTAAGGAGAACTATTTTTTTCTCCCCATTGACATTTCAAAAAACTATTTTATGAGAATAACTAGAAAGTTTATTTTTGGCCGAAAAAATTCTGCTGGTCGGAAATAACTTTATACTCCCTCCGTAACTTAATGTAAGACACTGTCCTAGTGTTAAAAACGTCTTATATTAAGTTACAAAGGTGGTATTTATGAGAATTTGTAATATATAGTAAAAAATTACATATTTTCCTGGAAGAGCTGAAATTTTACTAACCTGGGAGAGAAAGAGAGAGAGGGAGAGGGAGAGAGAGAGAGCAGAGAGAGAGGGGGGGGGGGGGAGGGGGAGAGGGAGAGAGAGAGAGTAGCTATCCTCAGGCATGCACATGTACGAACATGCCTCACTTGGCCATGTAGGAACATCAGTGTATACAACATTGAAAGCCTCTGTGTGTTCCAACTGGTGCATGCAAGCAACCATAGCACGCTATAGTACTGCACATGTGCACCCGCCATTTATTTGGTACTACTACCTCGAAAATTCAAATCTGAGCCCGAGCTCATCTACACCTGCGCTCACGAAAAAAATACTACCTTCTTCTTTCTTCTTCTTGGCTGCAATATATTTTGGAAATTAGCAAAACTTACATTTTGTAAGAGTGCATGTTTAAAAGCTGCGTACAACCAGCTTCTGCAGGTGTCGCATGCATGCAACCATAGCAGGCAACCATTAATCCACACAAAGACTCTAGCATTTGTTGCATGCATACAGCTTAAAGTAGGCGCCACCTAGAGTTGAAGAGCTTCTGCTGGTCTCAGAATTTAGCAGACAAAAGTACCAAGCTAATGACGCTTTGCTGGCTGCCGTTGCATTGCATGCCCGATGAGAAATGAATAGTGGATCCTGGTGTAGCGCCACCATGCGTACCTAATATTTACGGAATAAATATCATCTCAGCTTACTAAGTGGTACTCCCTCCATTCACAAATATAAAATGTTTTGGATGTTTCATGCCTCGCAAGGTCGAAAATTCATCTCATGCCTCACAATTTATTTACTCCCTGTTAAAGCTCACACGACATGGTACGAGATTGCAGCCCAATTCTCACCAATAATTTCAAAACAAATAACCGATTTTGTGGCTTATATGACCATCACAGTTGCATGTGCACATGCGCGACCAAAATCTCAATTGTCTCTTAATTAATTATTCAAAAAATTACACTCTAATCTAAATCAAAAGTAAATATTCTCATCATTTAGGTCCTAAATGTAATTGTTTTTAAACACCACACTTTAGCTCATGTTGTTTTTATCTAGCCTGAATTTGTCTCGTAAAAATTTGAACCAACAGGTCTACCATTTATTATATTTTAGATTAAAATGTTAAAGTTATAGGAATGGATGAAAAGAAAATATTTATTTCTGAGCCCAGGCTCATCTGCTCCCGAGAAGTAAAAACAATACTAGAAAAATGTAAAAAAATCTGTTTTTTTTTTCATGGAAGATGTTGGAGTGTGTGACGTCTGTGCCAAATTCCATCATGTTTGGAGATCTGCTCTGCTCTCAGCAAAAACGACAAACTCGGTCCGAACAGTGTGTGAGGAGTAAACTTTCCCACAGCCCCATTTTGTTTTCTTTTTTGCTGAGAGTTGCTCAGATGTCCAACCATGATGAAATTAAGCACGGGCACCTCACACTTGAACATATTCCATGAAAAAAATAAGTTTTCTATTTTTTATTTTTCTAGTTATTTTATTTAACTGTTCACCCTCGGAAGCAGATGCACCTAAGAGCCGAGACGTGGTCCATGAAAAAAATGTGACTTTGCATAGATCCTTTAATCCTTTGGAATGAAAAACTATAAATTTATATCAAGTCTAATCTATTAGCTAATTGTAAATCAAACTATTCAATTAGACTTGAATCTAACGCAGATAGTAGTGTGACTATGGAACAAATCACACTATCATGGGAGAACGCGAAGGAAAACATTCAAAGAGTCCTAGATTACTATTGGACTAAAAATAAGTATAAACTTAGAAACTAAAATAGGAGTTAAAGAATAAAAAATGCAAAAATAACTGAACTGTTACACATCAAAACAACGAGCAGAAAAGAAGCACAAAAATACACTTGATGTAGAATTGGATTACAAAAAACGCGAACATAAATGGATTAAATTGGCAAGTGAAAGGTCATTAGAAAACTTTGAATAAAAATTACCATGGAAGGAATAACGTTAAAAGATATACTGCAACAAATAAAAAATCAAATAGTAAAAAAAAATTGGGGTCCTGTAGTCATTCTTGCACTAGTGTAACCAATGAAGCAGAAAAACAATCGCTACGGGAAGGGGTTGCGTCTATAACTCGAGCGAGTTCGTCTCACCACAGGGAGATGAATTGGATCCGGCCCATGAAGAAAAAACATACTATCAATTTTTCTCCCAACACACCCTCTGAGGTGTTTCAGACGCAGACAATGTACTATTTTAGATTTCAATGTAATTCTTAGTCATATGGATTACTTTATATTTTATTAGATTTTAAATCAATCAGTGTACCTGTAGTTGTTATGAGTATGAATAAACTTAAAGGTATTTCTAAAAAAGATACTATTTTAATCCTTTTTTTACCTTTTGTTTTTTTGTTTTCACCTTCTAATTAATATTTTGAAATTTTCTACAAATGTATATTTGAAAAAATATTTTTATTTTGCTAGTTTTATGAAAGTGACTTGCTGTTAAAATGTTCATCAGGTATTTGAAAAATGGTCGTCATGCATTAGAAAATTGTAAGCATGTATTTCAGAAAACTTCCATATTGTAATTACAAATATTCATCACTTATTAAGTAATATTCATCATGTATTCCAGAAAATATTCATCACTCGTTTATAAATGTTCATCATGTATTACGAAGAAATTCATTATGTTTTAGAAAATGTTCAACATTTATTATTATTTTTTTGTGCATTAAGATACGATCTATTCATCTTCAGTGATGGCAGTACAACGAACACCAAAAATAACAAAAATACATCCAGATTCATAGACGACCTAGCAACAACTACAAGCACTGGAGTGCCGAAGGCGCGCTGCCGTCATCACCCTTCCCTCGCCGGAGTCAGGCAAAACTTGTTGTAGTAGACGGTCGAGAAGTCGTTGCGCTGAGGCCCAATAGGACCAGCGCACCAGAACATTAACCATCGCTGATGAATAGTAGCATAGATTGGAACGATCCAACCTGAAGACACACGCACATAGACGAACGACGAACAGATTCGAGCAAATCCACCAAAGGAGGATCCACCGGAGACACACCTCAACGCGCTCACCGACGATGCTAGATGCCCACGGGAACGGGTCTAGGTAGGGAGAACCTTATTCCATCTTCAGGTAGCCGCGGAGCCCTGCCACCAGCAAGGGCCAGGATCCACCAGGCCCCCACAACCCTAAGCTACCGGAGACAAGGCAGACCTAAAGGAGGCGGAGGAACCCTAATCTTTTAGGGGAGGAGGCGGCTACGTTTTGGATCTGAACTTGTGTTCATCGTTTATTAACTAAAATATTCATTGTGTGTTAAAAACTTCAACATCTTAAAACATTTCCATTATGTATTAAAAAGTATATTAGTATTTGAGAAAATATACATTATGTGTTAAAACTGTTCATCATGTATTTATAAAATTCATCTTTTATCAAAAAAGATAAGCACGCATTAAAAAACAGGTTTTGTGCATTTAATATTTTCCTAAGAAAGAAACAGAAAAATAAATCAGAACAACAAAAACTAAGAAATGGAAAGGAACAGGGAAAACACAAGAAAACATAAAAAGAACAAAAAGGAAAAGGAAAAACGTTCAGCATGTATTGAAGATCGTTCATCTTGCATTACTAAAAATGTATATAGACATTTTCGTACAATATTTCTAAAAAATATGACGTATTTTAAAATACACATGGTTTTTGGAAAATACATGATACACATTTTCAAAAGGAACGATGAATATTTTGAAATATTCGACAAGCGGCTTCTACATACATGATAATTTTTTTTCTAATTTATGGTGAAATTTTGTAATAAATAAGTATATTTTTATAATACGTAATGAACAATACGCAATTAACCTTTTTTAAGTACAAGAAGATTATTATTGAAGTACATGATGAGTATTTCTTTAATGTACACAATATTTTTTTTAAATCCTATCTGAATTTTTTAAATACAATGAACATTTTCGTTATACATGATGAACAAAGAGAAGTAAAGACACAAAATAAAGATGAATAATTAAGGACAAAACAAAATATACATAGAATTAAATATGAAAACAAGAAAAAAAATTATGGACACACGTACATGTAGAAAAAAAAAGTTAAGGGGTACACTTACAGGTCTAGAACCTACGGAAGAAACCCATTTATCTAGCAAAAACGAGCGAAAACCATTTATTGAGCCAAGGCCCGGGAGGAATCGGTTGTAGGCAAGACCTATATCTGCCATGCAATAAGCTCTGGGCAAGCACTGTGATGTGTATTGCGGCCTAGGCCATTAGCTTTGTGTGTCTCCCTTCTGTTATCGTTTGTTGTTTTGTTACTTATTCGTTTATCCATGTGTATCGACGGGAAAAAATAGTATATGTTCAATTTTATTGAGAATTGTGCTACGCTAAGGAGCAGAGTAAACGCTGAAGGAAATGAGTAACTTATGTTTGTCCATATAACTTCCTACCGTTATTTATAAATAGTGCAGAGGTCCGTGCACATCCACGGGCAACGGTTTTCGCTAGCTAAGAAAGTCAGCCTGAGATCATTACAAAAAATTCATAATTTTGGTCTTCAGATATGTGCAGATGTCCAATTTGGACCCAAGGGGGAGGGGGCGTGCGGCCTGCCCTAGCCGCCTCTCTCTCTCTCTCTCTCTCTCTCTCTCTCTCTCTCTCTACTAAGGCTCATGTGGCCCATTAGTTCCCCCGGGGGGTTTCGTTAACCCTCCAGCACTCCAGTTTTATCCGGAACCTTTCCGGTATTCGAATATAGTCATCCAATATATCAGTCTTTACATCTCGACCATTTCTGGACTCCTCATCATGTCCGTGATCTCATCCGGGACTCTGAACAACCTTTGGTACATCAAAACACATAAACTCATAATACTGATCGGCATCGAACGTTAAGCGTGCGGACCCTACGGGTTCGAGAACTATGTAGACATGACCAAGACTCATGTCCAGTCAATAACCAATAGTGGAACCTGGATGCTCATATTGGTTCCTACATATTCTATGAAGATCTTAATCGGCCAGATCGCATAACAACATACGTTGTTCCCTTTCATTGGCATGTTACTTGCCCGAGATTTGATCATCGGTATCATCATAACTAGTTCAATGTCGTTACCGGCAAGTCTCTTTACTCGTTGCGTAATGCATCATCCCGTAACTAACTCATTATTCACATTGCGTGCAAGGCTTATAGTGATGTGCATTACCAAGAGGGCCTAGAGGTACCTCTCCGACAATCGGAGTGACAAATCATAATCTCGATCGATGCCAATTCAACAAACACCATCGGAGACACCTGTAGAGCATCTTTATAATCACCCAGTTACGTTGTGAAGTTTGATAGCACACTAAGTGTTCCTCCGGTATTCAGGAGTTGCATAATCTCATAGTCATAGGAACATGTATAAGTTATGAAGAAAGCAATAGCAATAAACTAAACGATCATAGTGCTATAATAACAGATGGGTCAAGTCAATCACATCATTATCTAATGATGTGATCCCGTTAATCAAATGACAACTCTCGTCCATGGCTAGAAAACTTAACCATCTTTGATTAACGAGCTAGTCAAGTAGAGGCATACTAGTGACACTCTGTTTATCGATGTATTCACACATGTACTAAGTTTCTGGTTAATACAATTCTAGCATGAATAATAAACATTTATCATGATATAAGGAAATATAAATAACAACTTTATTATTGCCTCTAGGGCATATTTCCTTCAGACGGAACTCTCCCTCGACCCTCTACTAGATCAAGAGTTCGAGGGACGTCATCGAGCTGAACATGTGCTGAACACGCAGGTGTCGTGCCTTCTGTACTTTTATCGGTTGGATCGTGAAGACGTTTGACTATATCAACTGTGTTAATCTAACGCTTCCGCTTTCGGTCTACGAGGGTATGTGGACACACTCTCCCCTCTCGTTGCTATGCATCTCGTAGATAGATCTCGCATGATCGTAGGATTTTTTTTGAAATTGCATGCTACGTTCCCCATCATCACAAGCATCAAATGATACATAATCAAGTGATTTCGAAAGTCCATTTGATGGAGTTTCTTCATGCGCTTTAGACCAATATGACCTAAACGGTAGTGCCACAAATATGTTGCACTATCATTATCAATTTTGCATTTTTGGCATCAATATTATGAATATGTGTATCACTACGATTGAGACTCAATAAACCATTTACATTTGGTGTATGACCATAGAATGTTTTATTCATGTAAATAGAACAACAATTATTCTTTGACTTAAATGAATAACCGTACTTCATTAAACATGATCCTATCATATTCGTGCTCAATGCAAACACCAAATAACATTTATTTAGGTTCAACACTAATCCCGAAGGTAGAGGGAGTATGCGATGGTGATCTTATCAACCTTGGAATCACTTCCAACATGCATCGTCACCTCGCCTTTAACTAGTATCTGTTCATTTTGTAACTCTTGTTTCGAGTTACAAATCTTAGCAACTGAACCGGTATCAAATACCTAGAGGCTACTATGAACACTAGTAAAGTACACATCAATAATATGTATATCAAACATACCTTTGTTCACCTTGCCATCCTTCTTATCCGCTAAGTTTTTGGGGCAGTTCTGCTTCGAGTGACCATTTCCTTTGCTGTAGAAGCACTCAGTTTCAGGCTTGAGTCTAGCTTTGGGCTTCTTCATGGGAGTGGCAACTTGCTTGCCATTCTTCTTGAAGTTCCCTTTCTTTCCCTTGCCCTTTTACTTGAAACTAGTAATCTTGTCAACCATCAACACTTGATGCTCTTTCTTGATTTCAACCTTCGCCGTTTTCAGCATCGCGAAGAGCTCGGGAATCGTTTTAGTCATCCCTTGCATAGTATAGGTCATCACGAAGTTCTAGCAGCTTGGTGATGATGACTAGAGAACTTTGTCAATCACTATCTTATCTGGAGGATTAACTCCCACTTGATTCAAGTGATTGTTGTACTCAGACATTCTGAGTTCATGCTCACTGACTAAGCTATTCTCCTCCATCTTGTAGGCAAAATACTTGTCTGAGGTCTCATACCTCTCGACACGGGCATGAGTCTGAAATACCAATTTCAGCTCTTGGAACATCTCATATGCTCCGTGGCATTCAAAACGTCTTTGAAGTCCCGGTTCTAAGCCATAAAGCATGGCACACTAAACTATCAAGTAGTTATCATATCGAGCTTGCCAAACGTTCATAACATCTCTATCTGCTCCTGCAATAGGTCTGTCACCTAACGGTGCATCAAGAACATAATTCTTCTGTGCAGCAACGAGGATAATCCTCATATCACGGACCCAGCCCGTCTCACTGCTACTATCATCTTTCAACTTATTTTCTCTAGGAACATATCAAAAATAAAAAAAGGGAGCTATACGCGAGTTGTTGATCTATGATACGTCTCCAACGTATCTATAATTTTTGATTGCTCAATGCTATATTATCTACTGTTTTGGACTATATTGGGCTTTATTTTCCACTTTTATATTATTTTTGGGACTAACCTATTAACCGGAGGCCCAGCCCAGAATTGTTGTTTTTTGCCTATTTCAGTGTTTCGGAGAAACAGAATATCAAACGGAATGAAACCTTCGGGAACGTGATTTTCTCATCAGATAAGACCCAGGAGACTTCGACCCTCCGTCAAGAAAGCCACGAGGCGGTCACGAGGGTGGAGGGCGCGCCCCCTGCCTCGTGGGCCCCTCGAAGCTCCACCGACATACTTCTTACTCCTATATATACCTACGTACCCCTAAACGATCAGATACGGAGCCAAAAACCTAATTCCACCGCCGCAACCTTCTGTACCCACGAGACCCCATCTTGTGGCCTGTTCCGGAGCTCCGCCAGAGGGGGCCATCATCATGGAGGGCTTCTACATCATCATAGCCTCTCCGATGAAGTGTGAGTAGTTTATCTCAGACCTTCGGGTCCATGGTTAGTAGCTACATGGCTTCTTCTCTCTTTTTGGATCTCAATACAATGTTCTCCCCCTCTCTCTCTCGTGGAGATCTATTCGATGTAATCTTCTTTTTGCGGTGTGTTTGTTGAGACCGATGAATTCTGGGTTTATGATCAAGTCTATCTATGAATAATATTTGAATCTTCTCTAAATTCTTTTATGTATGATTGGTTATCTTTGCAAGTTTCTTCGAATTATCAGTTTGGTTTGGCCTACTAGATTGGTTTTCTTGCAATGGGAGAAGTGCTTAGCTTTGGGTTCAATCTTGCGGTGACCTTTCCCAGTGACAGTAGGGGCAGCAAGGCACGTATAGTATTGTTGCCATCGAGGATAACAAGATGGGTTTTTTATCATATTGCATGAAACTACCCCTCTACATCATGTCATCTTGCTTAAGGCGTTACTCTGTTTTTAACTTAATACTCTAGATGCATGCTGG
The DNA here is from genome assembly GCA_032464435.1 of Aegilops umbellulata. Taxonomy (NCBI): domain Eukaryota; kingdom Viridiplantae; phylum Streptophyta; class Magnoliopsida; order Poales; family Poaceae; genus Aegilops; species Aegilops umbellulata. The sequence goes on from CP136058.1 coordinate 604,311,563, forward strand.
ATAGCGGCCGATGAGTGGAGTAATAGTAGTAGATGCAGGCAGGAGTCGGTCTACATGTCTCGGACGTGATGCCTATATACATGATCATACCTAGATATTCTCATAACTATTTTCAATTATGTCAATTGCTCAACAGTAATTTGTTCACCCACCGTAGAATACCTATGCTCTTGAGAGAAGCCACTAGTGAAACCTATGGCCCCCAGGTCTGTTCTCATCATATCAATCTCCATCACTTTATTATTGCATTTCTTTTTTACTTTGCTTTTTACTTTTCACTTTGCATCTTTATACCAAAAATACCAAAAATATTATCTATCATCTCTATCAGATCTCACTCCTGTAAGTAACCGTGAAGGGATTGACAACCCCTAATCGCGTTGGTTGCGTTGAGCTATCGTTTTTGTGTAGGTACGAGGGACTCGAGCGTAGCCTCCTACTGGATTGATACCTTGGTTCTCAAAAACTAAGGGAAATACTTACGCTACTTTGCTGCATCATCCTCTCCTCTTCGGGGAAATCCAACGCAAGCTTAAGAGGTAGCAAGAAGAATTTCTGGCGCCGTTGCCGGTGAGTCTACGCAAAAGTCAACATACCAAGTACCCATCACAATCCCTTATCTCTCACACTACATTATTTGCCATTTGCCTCTCGTTTTCCTCTCCCCCACTTCACCCTTGCCGTTTTATTCGCCCTCTCTTTTCCGTTTGCCTTTTTTCTCGCTTGCCTTCTGTTTGCTCATGTGTTGGATTGCTTGCTTGTCACTATGGCTCAAGACAATACCAAATTGTGTGACTTTACCAATACCAATAATAATGATTTCCTTAGCACTCCGATTGCTCCTCTTACCAATACTGAATCTTGTGAAATCAATACTGCTTTGTTGAATCTTGTTATGAAAGATCAATTCGCCGGCCTTCCTAGTGAAGATGCCGCTACTCATCTGAATAGCTTCGTTGATTTGTGTGATATGCAAAAGAAAAAAGATGTCAATAATGATATTGTTAAATTGAAGCTATTTCCTTTTTCGCTTAGAGATCGTGCTAAAGCTTGGTTTTCGTCTTTGCCTAAAAATAGTATTGATTCTTGGAATAAGTGCAAAGATGCTTTTATCTCTAAGTACTTTCCTCCTGCTAAGATCATCTCTCTTAGAAACGATATTATGAATTTTAAACAACTTGATCATGAACATGTTGCACAAGCTTGGGAGAGAATGAAATTAATGATACGTAATTGTCCTACTCATGGTTTGAATTTATGGATGACTATACAAAAAATTTATGCCGGATTGAATTTTGCGTCTAGAAATCTTTTAGATTCGGCCGCGGGAGGCACTTTTATGGAAATCACTTTAGGAGATGCTACTAAACTCCTAGATAATATTATGGTTAATTATTCTCAATGGCACACTGAAAGATCTACTAATAAAAAAGTCCATGCGATAGAAGATATCAATGTTTTGAGTGGAAAGATGGATGAACTTATGAAATTATTTGCTACTAAAAGTGTTTCTTCTGATCCTAATGATATGCCTTTGTCTTCTTTGATTGAGAATAATAATGAATCTATGGATGTGAATTTTGTTGGTAGGAATAATTTTGGTAACAACGCGTATAGAGGGAATTTTAATCCTAGACCTTATCCTAGTAATCCTTCTAATAATTATGGAAATTCCTACAACAACTCTTATGGAAATTTTAATAAGATGCCCTCTGAATTTGAGAATAGTGTTAAAGAGTTTATGAATTCACAAAATAATTTTAATGCTTTGCTAAAAGAGAAATTGCTTAAATTTGATGATTTGGTTAGGAACGTTGACAGAATTTCTCTTGAGGTTGATTCTTTAAAGCTTAGATCTATTCCTCCTCAGCATGATATCAATGAGTCTCTCAAAGCCATGAGAATTTCCATTGATGAGTGCAAAGAAAGAACCTCTAGGACACGTGCTATGAAAGATGCCTTTATTAAAGCATGTTCTTCTATTTCCCATGAAAATCAAGATGAAGATCTAAAAGTTATTGATGTGTCCCCTATTAAATCATTGTTCTGCAATATGAATCTTGATGAAACTGAATATGATCTACCTTTACCTAGAAGGCGTTCCAAAAATTCGGAGTATTTAGATCTTGATGATGAAATTGATAAAAGTGGTATTGAAAGAAATAAAACCCTAGATGTTGCTAAACCCACTATATTGGATTTCATGTGATGGACAAGACCCAATCCTAAGCCTAGCACAAAGATCGTGTAGTTCGTATGCTAAAGCTTTTCTAATGTCAAGTATCATTTCCTTAGACCATGAGATTGTGCAACTCCCGGATACCGTAGGAATACTTTGGGTGTGCCAAACGTCACAACGTAACTGGGTGGCTATAAAGGTACACTACAGGTATCTCCGAAAGTGTCCGTTGGGTTGGCACGAATCGAGACTGGGATTTGTCACTCCGTGTGACGGAGAGGTATCTCTGGGCCCACTCGGTAGGACATCATCATAATGTGCACAATGTGATCAAGGAGTTGATCACGGGATGATGTGTTACGGAACGAGTAAAGAGACTTGCCGGTAACGAGATTGAACAAGGTATCGGGATACCGACGATCGAATCTCGGGCAAGTACAATACCGCTAGACAAAGGGAATTGAATACGAGATTGATCGAATCCTCGACATCGTGGTTCATCCGATGAAATCATCGTGGAACATGTGGGAGCCAACATGGGTATCCAGATCCCGCTGTTGGTTATTGACTAGAGAACGTCTTCGTCATGTCTGTGTGTCTCCCGAACCCGTAGGTTCTACACACTTAAGCTTCGGTGACGCTAGGGTTATAAAGGAAGTTCGTATGTGGTTACCGAATGTTGTTCAGAGTCCCGGATGACATACTGGACGTCACGACGAGTTCCGGAATGGTCCGGAGGTAAAGATTTATATATAGGAAGTATGGTTTTGGCCACCGGAAGTGTTCTGGGAATCACCGGTAGTGTACCAGGACCACCGGAGGTGTCCGGGGGTCCACCAAGTGGGGCCACAAGCCCCGGAGGCTTGCATGGGCTAAGAGTGGTTAGGGACCAGCCCCTGAGTGGGCTGGTGCGCCTCCCACAAGTGCCCAAGGCGCAAGGGAGAGAAGAGGGGGCAAACCCTAAGGGCAGATGGGCCCTAAGGCCCATGCTCCCTACGCCTCCTCTCCTCCCATCTTTGTCGCCCCCCTTGTTTCCCATCTAGGGCTGCCGCCCCTCTAGGGGTGGGAACCTTAGAGGGGGCGCACCCTCCTCCCCTCCTCCTATATATAGTGAGGCCTAGGGGCTGCCCACAAGACGATCGGATCTCTCCCTGTTGGTGCAGCCCTGCCTCTCTCCTCATATCTCGTAGTGTTTGGCGAAGCCCTGCAGTATTGCCACGCTCCTCCACCACCACCACGCCGTTGTGCTGCTGCTGGATGGAGTCTTCCTCAACCTCTCCCTCTCTCCTTGCTGGATCAAGGCATGGGAGACGTCACCGGGCTGTACGTGTGTTGAACACGGAGGTGCCGTCCGTTCGGCACTTGGTCATCGGTGATTTGGATCACGGCGAGTACGACTCCATCAACCCCGTTCACATTAACGCTTTCGCTTAGCGATCTACAAGGGTATGTAGATGCACTCTCCTTCCCCTCGTTGCTGGTTTCTCCATAGATAGATCTTGGTGATACGTAGGAAAATTTTGAATTTCTGCTACGTTCCCCAACAGTGGCATCATGAGCTAGGTCTATTGCGTAGATTCTATGCACGAGTAGAACACAAAGTAGTTGTGGGCGTTGATTTTGTTCAATATGCTTACCGTTACTAGTCCAATATTGTTTCGACGGTATTGTGGGATGAAGCGGCCCGGACCAACCTTACACGTACGCTTTCGTGAGACCCGTTCCACCGACTGACATGCACTAGTTGCATAAGGTGGCTGGCGGGTGTCTGTCTCTCCCACTTTAGTCGGAACGGATTCGATGAAAAGGGTCCTTATGAAGGGTAAATAGCAATTGGCATATCACGTTGTGGTTTTGCGTAGATAAGAAACGTTCTTGCTAGAAACCCATAGCAGCCACGTAAAATATGCAAACAACAATTAGAGGACGTTTAACTTGTTTTTGCAGGGTATGCTATGTGATGTGATATGGCCAAAGGATGTGATGTATGATATATGTGATGTATGAGATGATCATGTTCTTGTAATAGGAATCACGACTTGCATGTCGATGAGTATGACAACCGGCAGGAGCCATAGGAGTTGTCTTTAATTTATTTATGACCTGCGTGTCAACATAAACGTCATGTAATTACTTTACTTTATTGCTAACCGTTAGCCATAGTAGTAGAAGTAATAGTTGGCGAGACAACTTCATGAAGACACGATGATGGAGATCATGGTGTCATGCCGGTGACAATGATGATCATGGAGCCCCGAAGATGGAGATCAAAAGGAGCAAAGTGATGATGGCCATATCATGTCACTATTTGATTGCATGTGATGTTTATCATGTTATTACATCTTATTTGCTTAGAACAACGGTAGTAAATAAGATGATCCCTCATTAAAATTTCAAGAAGTGTTCTCCCCTAACTGTGCACCGTTGCTAAAGTTCGTCGTTTCGAAGCACCACGTGATGATCGGGTGTGATAGATCCTTACGTTCACACACAACGGGTGTAAGACAGTTTTACACATGCAAAACACTTAGGGTTAACTTGACGAGCCTAGCATGTACAGACATGGCCTCGGAACACAGAGACCGAAAGGTCGAGCATGAGTCGTATGGTAGATACGATCAACATGAAGATGTTCACCGATGATGACTAGTCCGTCTCACGTGATGATCGGACACGGCCTAGTTGACTCGGATCATGTAATCACTTAGATGACTAGAGGGATGTCTATCTGAGTGGGAGTTCATAAGATGAACTTGTTTATCCTGAACATAGTCAAAAGAACTTCGCAAATTATGTCATAGCTCGCGCTTTAGTTCTACTGAGTTAGATACGTTCCTAGAGAAAATATGTTGAAAGTTGACAGTAGCAATTATGCGGACAGTAGAAGGCTTATGTCCTTAATGCACCGCTCAGTGTGCTGAACCCCAAACATCGTTCGTGGATGTTGCGAACATCTGACATACACGTTTTGATAACTACATGATAGTTCGGTAATGTTAAATGGTTTAGAATTGAGGCACCGAAGACATTTTTGAAATATCGCGGAACATATGAGATGTTTCGAGGACTGAAATTGGGATTTCAGGTTCATGCCCACGTCAACAGGTATAAGACCTCCGACGATTTTCTTGGCCTGCAAACTAAGGGAGAAAAGCTCAATCGTTGAGCTTGTGCTCAGATTATCTAAGTACAACAATCACTTGAATCGAGTGGGAGTTGATCTTCCAGATAAGATAGTGATGTTTCTCCAAAGTCATTGCCACCAAGCTGCTAGAGCTTCGTAATGAACTATAACATATCAGGGATAGATATGATGATCCTTGAAATATTCGCAATGTTCAACACCGCGAAAGTAGAAATCAAGAAGGAGCATCAATTGTTGATGGTCAGTGAAACCACTAGTTTCAAGAAGGGCAAGAAGGGATACTTCATGAAACGGCAGATCAGCTGCTGCTCTAGTGGAGAAACCCAAGGTTGAACCCAAACCCGAGACTGAGTGCTTATGTAATAAGGGGAACAGCCACTGGAGCAGAATTACCCTAGATACTTGGTAGATGAGAAGGCTGTCGATAGAAGTATATTGGATATACATTATGTGAATGTGTACTTTACTAGTACTCCTAGGAGCATCAGGGTATTAGATACCGGTTCGGTTGCTAAGTGTTAGTAACTCGAAATAAAAGCTACGGAATAAAAGGAGACTAGCTAAAGGTGAGCTGACGATATGTGTTGGAAGTGTTTCCAAGGTTGATATGATCAAGCATCGCTCGCTCCCTCTACCATCGAGATTGGTGTTAAACCTAAATAATTGTTATTTGGTCTTTTCGTTGAGCATAGACATGATTGGATTATGTCTATCGCAATACGGTTGTTCATTTAAAGAGAATAATAGTTACTCTGTTTATTTGAATAATACCTTCAATGGTCTTGCACCTAAAATGAATGGTTTACTGAATCTCGATCATAGTGATACACATGTTCATGCCAAAAGATATAAGATAGTAATGATAGTACCACCTACTTGTGGCACTGCCGTATAAGTCATATTGGTATAAAACGCATGAAGAAGCTCCATGTTGATGGATCTTTGGACTCACTCATTTTTGAAAAGGATTGAGTAATGTGAACCATGTCTGTTGGTATATACGCATGAAGAAACTCCATGCAGATGGACCGTTTGGACTCACTTGATTTTGAATCACTTGAGATATGCAAATCTTACCACATGGGCAAGATGACTGAAAAGCCTCGTTTTCAGTAAGATGGAACAAGATAGCAACTTGTTGGAAGTAACACATTTTGATGTGTGCAGTCCAATGAGTGCTGAGGCACGCAGTGGATATCGTTATATTCTTACTTCACAGATGATTTAAGTAGATACTGAGTATATTTACTTGATGAAACACCAGTCTGAATCATTGAATGGTTCAAGTAATTTCAGAGTGAAGTTGAAGATCTTCGTGATAAGAGGATGAAATGTCTATGATATGATCATAGAAATGAATATCTGAGTTACGAGTTTGGCACTGTGGAAATTGTTTCACAACTAATACCGCCTGGAACACCATAGTGTGATGGTGTGTCCGAACATCATAGTTGCACCCTATTGGATATGTTGCGTACCATGATGTCTCTTATCGAATTACCACTATCGTTCATGGGTTAGGCATTAGAGACAACCGCACTCACTTTAATAGGGCACCACGTAATTCCGTTGAGACGAAACCGTTTGAACTATGGTTTGGAGAAACCTGAGTTGTCGTTTCCTAAAAGTTTGGGGCTGCGACGCTTATGTGAAAAAGTTTCAGGTTGATAAGCTCGAACCCAAAGCGGATAAAATGCATCTTCATAGGACACCCAAAACAGTTGGGTATACCTCCTAATTCAGATCCGAAAGCAATAGGGATTGTTTCTAGAATCGGGTCCTTTCTCGAGGAAAAGTTTCTCTCGAAAGAATTGAGTGGGAGGAAGATAGAACTTGATAAGGTTGTTGAACCTTCACTTCAATCAGAGAGTAGCGCAAGCACAGGAAAAATATTTCTGTGGCCCTACCTCAGTTGAAGAGAAAGCTAATGATGATGATCATGGAGCTTCAGATCAAGTTACTATCGAACCTCATAGGTTGACAAGGGTGTACAAAGTGGTAACCCTGTCTTAAAAGGTCACGTTGTTGGACAACGATGAACCTATGAGCTATGGAGAAGCGATGGTGGGCCCGGATTCCAAAAAATGGCTCGAGGCCATAAAATCCGAGAGAGGATCCATGTATGAAAACAAAGTGTAGACTTTGAAAGAACTACTTGATGGTCGTAAGGCTGTTGGGTACATATGGATTTTAAAAGGAAGACAGACAATGATGGTAAGTGTCACCATTGAGAAAGCTCGACTTGTCGTTAAGGTGTTTCCCGACAAGTTCAAGGAGTTGACTACGATGAGACTTTCTCACTCGTAGCAATGCTAAGAGTCTGTTGGAATTAACATGTACTGCATTATTTATGAAATCTTGCAGATGGGATGTCAAAATATTGTTTCCTTGTTCTTGAGGAAAGGTTGTATGTGATACAACCAGAAGATTTTGTCGATCCTGAAAGATGCTAACAAGTATGCAAAGCTCCAGCAATCCTTCTAAGGACTGGAGTAAGCATCTCGGAGTTGGAATGTACACTTTGATGAGATGATCAAAGATTTTGGGTTTATACAAAGTTTATGAGAAACTTGTATTTCCAAAGAAGTGAGTGGGAGCACTATAGAATTTCTGATGAGTATATGTTGTTGACATATTGATGATCAGAAATAATGTAGAATTTCTGGAAAGCATATAGGGTTATTTGAAAAGTGTTTTTCAATGGAGAACCTGGATTAAGCTACTTGAACATTGAGCATCAAAATCTATAAGGATAGATCAAAAACGCTTAATGGTACTTTCAAATGAGCACATACCTTGACATGATCTTGAAGGTGTTCAAGATGGATCAGTCATAGAAGGAGTTCTTGCCTGAGTTGTAAGATATGAAGTTAAGAGTTAAAGCTCGACCATGGCAGGAGAAAGAGGAAGGACGAAGGTCGTCCCCTATGCTTTTGTCATAGGCTCTATACAGTATGCCATGCTGAGTACCACGCCTGATGTGTGCCTTGCCACATGTCTGGCAAGAGGGTACAAAGGTGATCTAGGAGTAGATCACTAGATAGCGGTCAAAATTATCCTTAGAGGAATAAGGATATGTTTCTCGGTTATGGAGGTGATAAAGAGTTCGACGTAAAGAGTTACGTCGATGCAAGCTTAACACCTATCCGGATAGCTCTGAGTAGAGATACCGGATACGTATAATGGAGCAACAATTTGGAATAGCTCCAAGTAGAACAGTTATTTGAAATGGCTCCAAATATAGCGTAGAGATTTGCGAAGTACATACGGATCTGAATGTTGCAGACCCGTTGACTAAAACCTCTCTCACAAGCAACATGATCAAACCCAGAACTCATTGAGTGTTAATCACATAGTGATGTGAACTAGATTATGAACTCTAGTAAACTCTTTGGATGTTGGTCACATGGCGATGTGACCTGTGAATGTTAATCACATGGCGATGTGAACTAGATTATTGACTCTAGTGCAAGTGGGAGACTGTTGGAAATATGCCCTAGAGGCAATAATAAATAAGTTATTGTTATATTTCCTTGTTCATGATAATCGTTTATTATCCATGCTATAATTGTATTGATAGGAAACTCAGGTACATGTGTGGATACATAGACAACACCATGTCCCTAGTAAGCCTCTAGTTGACTAGCTCGTTGATCAATAGATGGTTACGGTTTCCTGACCATGGACATTGGATGTCGTTGATAACGGGATCACATCATTAGGAGAATCATGTGATGGACAAGACCCAATCCTAAGCCTAGCACAAAGATCGTGTAGTTCGTATGCTAAAGCTTTTCTAATGTCAAGTATCATTTCCTTAGACCATGAGATTGTGCAACTCCCGGGTACCGTAGGAATACTTTGGGTGTGCCAAACGTCACAACGTAACTGGGTGGCTATAAAGGTACACTACAGGTATCTCCGAAAGTGTCTGTTGGGTTGGCACGAATCGAGACTAGGATTTGTCACTCCGTGTGACGGAGAGGTATCTCTGGGCCCACTCGGTAGGACATCATCATAATGTGCACAATGTGATCAAGGAGTTGATCACGGGATGATGTGTTACGGAACGAGTAAAGAGACTTGCCGGTAACGAGATTGAACAAGGTATCGGGATACCGACGATCGAATCTCGGGCTAGTACAATACCGCTAGACAAACGGAATTGAATACGGGATTGATCGAATCCTCGACATCGTGGTTCATCCGATGAAATCATCGTGGAACATGTGGGAGCCAACATGGGTATCCAGATCCCACTGTTGGTTATTGATCGGAGAACGTCTCGGTCATGTCTGCGTGTCTCCCGAACCCGTAGGGTCTACACACTTAAGGTTCGGTGACGCTAGGGTTATAAAGGAAGTTCGTATGTGGTTACTGAATGTTGTTCCGAGTCCCGGATGAGATCCCGGACGTCACGAGGAGTTCCGGAATGGTCCGGAGGTAAAGATTTATATATAGGAAGTATGGTTTTGGCCACCGGAAGTGTTCTAGGCATCACCGGTAGTGTACCGGGACCACTGGAGGTGTCCGGGGGTCCACCAAGTGGGGCCACAAGCCCCGGAGGCTTGCATGGGCTAAGAGTGGTTAGGGACCAGCCCCTGAGTGGGCTGGTGCGCCTCCCAAAAGTGCCCAAGGCGCAAGGGAGAGAAGAGGGGGCAAACCCTAAGGGCAGATGGGCCCTAAGGCCCATGCTCCCTGCGCCTCCCTCTCCTCCCCTCTTGGCCGCCCCCCTTGTTTCCCATCTAGGGCTGCCGCCCCTCTAGGGGTGGGAACCCTAGAGGGGGCGCACCCTCCTCCCCTCCTCCTATATATAGTGAGGCCTAGGGACTGCCCACAAGACGATCGGATATCTCCCTGTTGGTGCAGCCCTGCCTCTCTCCTCATATCTCGTAGTGCTTGGCGAAGCCCTGCAGGATCGCCACGCTCCTCCACCACCACCACGCCGTTGTGCTGCTGCTGGATGGAGTCTTCCTCAACCTCTCCCTCTCTCCTTGCTGGATCAAGGCATGGGAGACGTCACCGGGCTGTACGTGTGTTGAACGCGGAGGTGCCGTCCGTTTGACACTTGGTCATCGGTGATTTGGATCACGGCGAGTACGACTCCATCAACCCCGTTCACTTGAACGCTTCCGCTTAGCGATCTACAAGGGTATGTAGATGCACTCTCCTTCCCCTCGTTGCTGGTTTCTCCATAGATAGATCTTGGTGATACGTAGGAAAATTTTGAATTTCTGCTACGTTCCCCAACAGTAATACCCTACTTCCTGCTTGATTTATCTTGATGAATATGAGTATTACAAGAGTTGATCTACCACGAGATCGTAATGGCTAAAACCCTAGAAGTCTAGACTGTATGACTATCTCCCTTTCCGGACTAAGCCCATTGGTTTATATAGACACCGGAGGGAACTAGGGTTACACAAGGTTGGTTACAGAGAAAGGAATCTTCATATTTGGTCGCCAAGCTTGCCTTCCATGCCAAGGAGAGTCCTATCTGGACATGGGAAAAAGTCTTCGGTCTTGTATCTTCACAGCCCATTAGTCCGGCCCATGTCCAACAGGCCGGACGCCCGAGGACCCCTTAGTCCAGGACTCCCTCACCCGAGGCCATAGTTCTCCTTCTCATAGTCCAAAGTGACCAAGATGTGATCACGAATCCGCATGCTTTGGATCTGAACGGTGGGAAGGGTTTGGTTGGCCACGGGGAGGTCGAACTGCTAATCGGCGAAGGACTCGCCGGAAGAGGGGACGGAGGAGGAGGAGCTCATGGCGGCTAGGTGGGGAGAGAGGGCAGCAGGAGATGATGATCTCAGTTAAACTGATACCATGTTGGAGCTAGAGCGATGGAGAGAGAGATGGGTCGTGCAATGTTCTGTATTGATAATATGGGGTTACACAGTTATATACATGCCTTCTCAGCTAACTAACTCACCCACTAGCCTGAAGACTAGGACTAACAAAATCACATGACACACACGTTCGCTAACAATGTGCATCACCATTTATTTGGTACTACCTCCTCCTCCTCCTCCTCCTCCTTCTTCTTCTTCTTCTTCTTCTTCTTCTTCATGGGCTGCAATATATTTTGGAAATAGCAAAATTTATAATTGTAACCGTGCATGTTTAAAGCTACATACTACCAGCTTCTGCACATCTGTCACAGCCACCCCGCCGCCCACACGACCAAGGGACACATCCACAACCACCACCAAGAACCTCGCCAAAGATCCGACCAAACGGGCCACCACCCAAGGCTGCCGCCCCAGCGTCCAGGGTCCCATCCTCGCCCACGCACACCGACACATACCTACCAATCAACAATAGAAGGACGGAAAGGCCCCTCTTTTCGTGTCCTACAGAACACCATGGATGAAGGTGCACCCCACCATAACGCCACCATCACCTGCGGCGGCATCTAGTAAACCCCAAATCGGTCGATTGACGCCGGATCTGGAAAGGGATCGACGTCCCCATAAACCCCAACATGTATACATGAGCATGGATGGACACACCGGCGTCACCTCGACCAGTAGGCGAGAGGGAGGAGGCAACCGCGCCCCCTAGCCACGGCCATGACCTCCCATGGTCATGAGATCCTGCGAACTAGGAGATCCAAAGTAGGGCAGCACCTGGGCCTCAGGGCCAGCACGGCCGCATCCGGCGTTGCCAACCGCCGGGAAAGCCAGACCTGGGGCCTATCCAACCAGGTCTGTGTGGAGGATGTGGAGACGCTAATTGGAGACGACAGGAGGGGAGGGGACCGCGAGTAGGGAGGAAAGAGAAGGTAGAGTAGCGGTGGACGAGCCCCATTGTCATTGTCCTTGGGAACGGGGGGGGGAGCTTCGCGGCCAGCTCCCTCACGCGTCGTTGCAGGGTAGGGATCAGAAGAAAGTTGCCAGCAGCAAGAGTTTAGGTTGCCACTGGAGTCGCCCTGGGGAAGGGGAGCGATGCGGGTGACGGTGTCCTGGACTAGGGGGTACTCACCACGTCGTCTCTTGACCAGCTGGATTGGGCCGAGGACCCCGCATGGCGGTTCACTCATATATAGACCGAGGCCAGACTAGTCAACAGACAATCTCATATTCACTACTACAATCTCGTAGTAGATACATGTACTTTGTACTACACCCATATGAATACAATCAAAAGCAACATGTAGGGTATTATCTCTTCGAGAGAGCCCGAAGCTGGGTAAAATCCCGTGTCCCTGTTACCATCGCTCCAAGACGCCTAGCTTAGGACCCCTACTACGAGATACGCCAGATATTGAACTATTTTTGTTAGTCGGTGCACAGTCTTTTTCTACCACTCCTTTCTTGACTCAGGTGTATGATCAATAGCTGGGTAGACTAGTTTCTCTCTAAAGCCGTTCGCGTTTAGTTTGCTAAACTGGCCTGAGAACACTCCGCCTTCGGGATACGGAGGTTGAAGCCGAAGGCTGACCCACTTGAAGTATAGAGATCTGATGTGTCATGTCAAAGCAAGATGAAAGTACAATTTTAAGACCAATTTCATATTGGCACCAAGACAGCTTGATTCAATCTAGACGAAGAGAGACATTCTCTTGGTTGAGGTGTTCGGCGTGAAACTCTTTTCTAAAACTACAGTTGGGCATCTTTCCTGCTGAACTCCACCTCGGTATTGTCAAAACATACATGACAGTTGAACTTGTTCCCTAGGAGGTACGATCCTAGGGTCGACCATTTTGCCCAACCGAATTCTCGGGGGCTACTGCATTGACAATCCAATGCAGAAAATTTAAAGTGCAATAAAGTTTTCTAGGAGATTAATATCCTCAGGTTGGTCGGCCGCACCCAACCTGAGTCTCGAGGACTTTGCACACCGCTTTTTGTGTCCCGAAGTATTTTGCCGAGCTAGGAGTTGATCCTCAGGCCGATTTTGCGAAACAACTTGAGTCTTAGGGGCTACTGGGATCAGCGCTCTTATGTCATCCTTCAGGTGCATCTCGGGTTTTGGACCGATACACACCTTGAGGGCTACTGGCTATATATCTCTGCAGATAATAAATTGCATCAATCAAAAATATTGACAAAAAATCGGCCCGCAGTCGGGGTGGTGCACCACCTCGGAAGCAGTCCGGCATAAAGCTCGGGCGCCAGGGGCAGGCTCCATAGAGGGCATTTCCGACATTTAGCTCGGCTAAACTCCTTCAACTTTTTTGAACCAACGTGATCTATGACACCTCGGATATATTCCGATGTTGGAGCTTGTATACAACCTGGGATGGAGCTCGGACATAGTCCGGCGTTGGAGCTCGGATACAGTCCTGCGATGGAGCTCGGATACAGTCCGGCGTTGGAGCTCGGATACAGTCCGGCGTTGGAGCTCGAATACAGTCCGGCGTTGGAGCTTGGACATTGTCCGACGTTGGAGCTCGGATACACTTCGGCGTTGGTGCTCGGCTGCAAAAGATACCTCGAATGCAGTCCGGCGTTGGAGCTTGGACGCAAGAGGACACTGCCACCTGGGAACAACTTCATACCCAAGGCGTGGTATAAAAATAACAAGGCGTTGATAAAGGCCGAAGACTTAAAGGGCTCCCTGGATACCCGACGTGTAAACTCTTCGGATTCACTTTGGCGATCCTCAAGATCGAAGATGAGAAGATTTGTTGAACCAGTTTTCAAGACCGACGACCGAAGACGAAGAACAGTTCGAAAGAATCGAGGAGTGTCCCCTACTTGAAGACCGGTTCAGGGGGCTACGGACGGTGTCCTGAACTAGGGGGTACTCACCACGTCGTCTCCCGACCAGCTGGATTGGGCCGAGGACCCCCCATGGAGGTTCACTCATGGGCCACTTTGGGCAGCCCATGCTGCATACAAGGAAGATTCCACAAGACTTGGCGCACAAGAGAAGGACTCCTCTAAACCCTAGGCCTACGGTGCATATATAAACCGAGGCCTGGCTAGTCAATAGACAATCTCATATTCACTACTACAATCTCATGGTAGATACATGTACTTCGTACTACACCCATATGAATACAATCAAAAGCAACATGTAGGGTATTACCTCTTCGAGAGAGCCCGAAGCTGGGTAAAATCCCGTGTCCATGTTACCATCGCTCCAGGACGCCTAGCTTAGGACCCCTACTACGAGATACGCCGGATATTGAACCGACAGCGGGTCTGGGAGAGGAGGACTGGAGATTCTTGCCTATGTGGACCTCTTTCGACAAGATTGTTATGACCTAGACATTTGTCACGGGCGTGGGACTACTTCTTTCACCGATCGATGGTCTTCGCCTCACCAGGTACAGTGTTGATCAATTTTGATGCTACAGTTTTTTCCCTGATCTACAAAAGGTTGGACTAAGCATTGTCATTCTAGACCACCATGGAGCATGCCTGGTGGCATGCAGCCAACGCCTATCAGGAATGGCAACATCGGAGCTTGCTGAAGCAGGGGCGTTACGGCGTGTAGACTCGCTTTCTTCTGGTGAAGCCCTTTTGTTCGTGGACTGATCTGTTGTGGGTGTTGTGGTTGTGGATGTCAAGCAACTGCTGGGGACTTTCTCCAGCAGTGATCACCGACATGGCTCATTGCACCAGGTTGGAGGGAGGCCGCATGAGTCCGCACTTCCTTGTACACCGATGACGCGGCAATCTTTGTGCCTTCCATCCAGGAGGATTTTTAGCATCTCGCCTCCAAACTGACAACTTTGGGGAGGTCACGATCCTTGTGACTAATTTGTCTAAAAGCCTTGTGGCCTCTATCCGTTGTGCGGGCATTCATCTCTATTCCATCCCGCTAAGATACCTTGGCCTCCCCTTGTCTATCCACCGCCTCGGGAATATCGACCTCTAGTATCTCGTGGACAAGGCCGCTGGGAAGCTCGTCCCTTGAAAGGGCCGTTTCATCACGGCAGTGGCAGGACGACCCTTGTCAAGGATGTACTCACATATTTGGCAACCTTCCATATCACTGTTGTAGTCCCTCATGTGAGCACCATTTATGCTTTCCATAAGATTGAGAGGGCCTTCCTTTGGGCTGGCTCTAACAAGGTTTCTGGTGCCCAATGCAAAGTGAGCTGGAGCTTGGTATGCATACCAAAGAGGCTTGGTGGATTGGGACTGCTTAACCTCCACAAATATGCTCAGGTTCTACGCTTTAGATGGGCCTCGCATGACTGTATGGAGCCCCATAGAGCTTGGGTCAATCTGGGCAAGCCTTGCGACAACACTAACATGGATTTCTTTTACGCGGCTACGACCATCACCATTGGCAACGGTTCCATGACCAAGTTCGAGCACTCGCCGTGGCTTAATGGGTAGAAACCGAAGGATATTGCTCCCTCCATATTCCTCATCTCAAAGAGGAAGAATTCAATGGTGCATGATGCCCTTCTTGACCTCGCTTGGATTGCTAGGATCGACATGTCGAGCGGTTTCTCTGTCAACCATATTGGGTAGTTTTACACATTATGGGCAAAGCTTGAGCTTATCCATCTCAAGGTGGATGTTTCCGATGCTATTACTTGGAACCTCACCACCAATGAGATGTATCGGCGACCTCCACATATAAGGTGCAATTCATGGGGATCATCTCCGCCACCATGGTACCGACAGTTTGGGGCAATTGGGCACCACCCAAGTGCAAATTCTTTTTGTGGCTTGTCATCAAGAACCGTTTTTGGACACGCCTTTAGAAGCGGGGTTGGCCCAATTGTGGCATGTGTTAGCTTTGCAAAAGACAGCCGGAGTCCACAACACACACCCTTCAAGTGCAGATACTCCCTCCGAGTTTGATTGGCTATCAAGTTTTGGCATGATGCTTCAGAGTTGGATATTACGAGCTGGGGAAGCGCTCAAATGGTAAAAGCTTGGCGGGCTGCGACGGCCTTTTGACGTGGCCACACGAGAAAGGCTATCTCATCACTTCGCATGCTTGTCACTTGGGTGGCGCGGAAGGAAAAAAATGCAATAGTTCCTCACAACAAATCGACGATGCCCACTACCTTGATCGTTAACATCAAAGCGGAAGATAGGAATTGATCATCGCGACCGGGGGCGAAACATTTGAGTTCTTAGATGCCGTGAGAGTAGGCGTTTTCTGTTTTCATTTGTGGAGGCGTAATGGACCTCGTTAAATTTTGCTGGTTTATCCCTTCTTTATTAATGAGATGAGGCAATGCTTTTGCCTCCGTTTTAAAGAAAAACTACCAGTACATGATAGGTCATCAGCACTGCAATATAAGTAGTTCCAAGGATACATAGTCTGAAGGAAGTTAAATTCACAATTGATGGTTACAAGGACCCTATCAAGAACTTGAACTGGCACTGAGCGTGATTATATCGTGAACAGAGCTGCTGAGCCGCGCATTGGCTATATATGCCATAGTACCACAATTCGTAATGTACTGCAGGCTGCAGCTGCGCCGGCGTTGCCGGCGCAGGCGCAGAGCTCTAACGGCAGCCTTGATTAGCCATGGCTCATGCTAACAGTGACAGCTAAGTACGCCCAGAAAAATTAATGTAAGTGTACCTTGCTTACGTACGGGCTAGCATGCTTCGGTCGCCTTCCGCCAGAACTGGGAATCCTAGCTGATCTATATCCGGCCTATATGTCCATCCAATGCAACACTGCTCAATAAACAAATTATGCAGAGCGTCGGATCGTGTGACGGACCTAGCTAGCTGGGGCAGCTGCCCTGGATCTCCGGCGGCGGAGCAGGGTAACCCTCTTGTCTATCTTTTACTCCCTCTGTCCTATAATATAAGAGTATTTTTTACACTAATATAATGTTGAAAAACTTCTTATATTATGGGACAGACAAAGTACACGACTTCCTCATCGGCGCCCGTCCCAAGAAATATCAGTTCTGGAATCCATCAGTATGCGTCTAACTTCTCTCCTTGGCGATTAAGCTGAAGTCGTACGTGTGCCCAGCCTGCACGGCGATGAACGATCGTAGTGCTTGGTTCAAAATTAACCGCGTTGTTGTAAATGGCTCAGGTATGCGCTCACACACGTACACAGCTGTGGCAGCACTGTCCCATTGGGTACTACGGTATGCAGTGGCCTCCGATTGATCCTAGCAATCATAGCGTTAATAAATACAAATAGAGATAAGTCAACATATGTTTCGCAGACATGTGCACACACGTATGGTGGCCAATCTCAGCGCTAGCCAGCCTAGATGCTGCTTGGCTAGTTATAGTGGGAAATAAGTTAAACTAATGTCATGCATATGATACTAGTCTATATTACTATCTTCATAGTGCAAAATAACATAAAAGTAATATCATAAATGATTGTATTTTGTAGATTCATTTATCGTTGGAAATCGCTATGTTGCGGTAAGATATTATGTTACTCTAAACACCTCTCTCCTCATTAACTATTTGCCACATAAGCAAATTTATATTAGGGTGCGTTATGTTATTAGCTAAGTTACTCCATTATGAACAACCAGTTTTGCTAAAACAGATCCGTGCCCTAAGTATTGCACATTTAAGTCATCTACAATTGATTTTCCGCGAAGATTCGCACAGACATTTTTTCTTTATAGTTTAATTGAGTCACTTAGATGTGCAATAATTAGGGTACATCGAGATGGGCAAATGAATTCTATGCACACAACGCGCTCCCATTCAACCCACACTGATATGTGCTGGACTGGATTGCCATTACAGTGATGCGAACGTTATCAAGTTATACCCTTGAAGAAACATTGTTAAGTTGTAGTTACTTTCCTTTAGTAATGGTGTGTACCGGTGCATAAGTCATCTTACGAAAACCAAATAATCCCAAAACACTTTGACGCGGTGCATTAAGTTCCACCCGTTTCTGGTTTCTTGACACAAATAAAGAAATCAACCAATAAGAGACGTGGGGCGTGTATATTTTTAATGACTTGAGACTACCTAGCAGTGCATGCAATGGTCAGTTCATTACGTTCAATGGTATTAATTAACAAATAAACATCAAGTTCTCTCATTTTCTCCTCCGCCTTGAAGATGCACATCATGGGGGAGGAATGGTGAGGGGATGGAACAATGATGTGGTCAGCCTGGAGGATGCCATCATAGTGTTGAGCGCATATGACGTCTTGGACTCGAGGAGGTGTGTGGCTTCACCTACCTCCCCACAGGTCAAACACCGGTTTAGTCGACATCACCGTGAGAGAGGTGAAGATGCCACGGAGATGAAACGTCGTCATGGCTGGGATTTGAGTGTTTGTGCAGTGGATGAGGAAGAGGAGGAGGAAGATAGTTTGGCTAATGACGAGGGGATCCAGAATGTCATGGATGGTGTTTGCCTTCTCAATTAGCAGAGAGCTTTCCTTTTCGTACCATTATACTACGAATGGCTATGGCTATGGCATGGCAATATATCTCCGAATGACTATGGAAATGCCATAACAGGTAGGTATGGTGGTTGTTTTGAGGAAGGTATATGGTGGGTGTATGATACCGGTGAAAGGTGCGCGATATTAGAGAGGCTAACAATGGTGGAAGGGTGAGAGTGGGTATAATCCATGGACTCAACATTAGTCATAAAGAACTCACATACTTATTGCAAAAATCTATTAGTTATCGAAACAAAGTACTACACACATGCTCCTAGGGGGATATATTGGTAGGAAAAGATCATCGCTCGTCCCCGACCGCCACTCATAAGGAAGACAATCAATAAATAAATCATGCTCCAACTTCATCACATAACGGTTCACCATACGTGCATGCTACGGGAATCACAAACTTTAGAACAAGTATTTCTCAAATTCATAACTAATCAACTAGCATGACTCTAATATCACTATCTCCATATCTCAAAATAATCATCAAGTATCAAACTTCTCATAGTATTCAATGCACTTGTATGATAGTTTTTATTATACCCATCTTGGATGACTATCATATTAGGACTAATTTTATAGCCAAAGCAAACTACCATGCTGTTCTAAAAGACTCTCAAAATAATATAAGTGAAGCATGAGAGATCAATAATTTCTATAAAATAAAACCACCACCGTGCTCTAAAAGATATAAGTGAAGCACTAGAGCAAAACTGTTTGGCTCAAAAGATATAGGTGAAGCACATAGAGTATTCTAATAAATTCCGATTCATGTGTGTCTCTTCCAAAAGGTGTGTACAGCAAGGATGATTGTGGTGAACTAAAAATCAAAGACTCAAATCATACAAGACACTCCAATCAAAACACATATGATGTGGTGAAGAAAAATATAGCTCCAAGTAAAGTTACCCATGGACGAAGACGAAAGAGGGGATGCCTCCCGGGGCATCCCCAAGCTTAGGCTCTTGCCACTCCTTGTTCCATAATCCATCAAATCTTTACCCAAAACTTGAAAACTTCACAACACAAAACTTAACAGAAAATCTCATGAGCTCCGTTAGCGAAAGAAAACAAAACACCACTTCAAGGTACTGTAATGAACTCATTCTTTATTTATATTGGTGTTAAACCCACTATATTAATTCCAACTTCTCTATGGTTCATAACCTCCGATACTAGCCATAGATTCATAAAAATAAGCAAACAACACACGAAAAACAGAATCTGTCAAAAACGGAACAGTCTGTAGTAATCTGCATCAAACGTATACTTCTGGAACTCCAACAATTCTAAAATATATTGCTGGACGTGAGGAATTTGTCTATTAATGATCTGCAATAATAATCAACCTAAAAGCACTCTCCAGTAACAAATTGTAGCTAATCTCGTAAGCGCTAAAGTTTCTGTTTTTTACAGCAAGATCAAAAGACTTCACCCAAGTCTTCCCAAAGGTTCTACTTGGCACAGACACTAACTAAAACATAAAACCACATCTAAGCAGAAGCTAGATGGATTATTTATTACTAAACAGAACCAAAAAGAAAGAAACTAAAATAAAATTGGGTTGCCTCCCAACAAGCTCTATCGTTTAACGCCCCTAGCTAGGCAAAAAGGCAAGTATAGATCTAGGTATTATCATCTTTGGCATTCAATCCATAAGTGGCTCTCATAATAGAATCATAAGGTAATTTGATTTTCTTTCTAGGGAAGTGTTCCATGCCTTTCCTTAACGGAAATTGGAATCTAATATTCTCTTCTTTCATATCAATAATTGCACCAATCGTTCTAAGGAAAGGTCTACCAAAATAATAGGACATGAAGGATTGCGATCTATATCAAAAACAATGAAATCTACGGGCACATGATTCCTATTTGCAGCAATAAGAACATCATTAATTCTTCCCATAGGTTTCTTAATGGTGGAATCCGCAAGATGCAAATTTAAAGAACAATCATCAAATTCACGGAAACCTAACATATCACACAAAGTTTTTGGAACTGTGGAAACACTAACACCCAAATTACACAAAGCATAGCATTCATGATCTTTAATTTAAATTTTAATAGTAGGTTCCCACTCATCATAAAGTTTTCTAGGGATAGAAACTTCCAATTCAAGCTTTTCTTCATAAGATTGCATTAAAGTATCAACGATATGTTTAGCAAAAGCTTTATTTTGACTATAAGCATGCGGAGAATTTAGCACGGATTGAAATAAGGAAATACAATCTATTAAAGAACAATTATCATAATTAAATTCCTTTAAATCCAAAATAGTGGGTTCATTACTATGTAAAGTTTTGACCTCTTCAATCCCACTTTTACAAATTTTTGCATCAAGATCTAAAAACTCTGAATCATTGGGACGCCTTTTAACTAAAGTTGACTCATCTCCAGTCTCATCAATATCAATATTCATATTGCAAAACAAAGATTTAATAGGAGACACATCAATTACTTTTAGATCTCCATCGTTATTATCATAAAAACTAGAAGAACACGCTTTTATAAAGCAATATTTTTTAGGATGCATCCTAGCGGTTCTTTCTTTGCACTCATCAATGGAAATTCGCATGGCCTTGAGTGACTCATTGATACCATGCTTAGGTGGAATAGATCTAAGTTTCAAAGAGTCAACATCAAGATAAATTCTATCCACGTTCCTAGCCAACTCATCAATCTTAGGCCATTTTTCTTCAAGCAAAGCATTGAAATTCTTTTGAGAAATCATAAATTCTTTAACACTAGTCTCAAAATCAGAGGGTATCTTATTAAAATTTCCATAAGAGTTGTCGTAGGAATTACCATAATTATTAGAGGAATTATTAGGATACGGCCTAGGATTGAAGTTTCCTCTATAAGCGTTGTTACCAAAATTGTTCCTACCTACAAAATTCACATCCATAGATTCATTATTATTCTCAATCAAAGTAGACAAAGGCATATCATTGGGATCAGAAGAAACACTCTTATTAGTAAAAAAATTCATAAGTTCATCCATCTTTCCACTTAAAATATTAATCTCTTCAATTGCATGCACCTTTTTAAAGTGATTTCCATAAAAGTGCCTCCCGCGGCCGAATCTAAAAAATTTCTAGAAGCAAAATTCAATCCGGCATAAAAAATGTGTATAATCATCCATAAGTTCAAACCATGTGTAGGGAAATTACGTATCATTAATTTCATCCTCTCCCAAAATTGTGCAACATGTTCATGATCAAGTTGCTTAAAATTTATAATATCGTTTCTAAGAGAGATGATCTTAGCGGGAGGAAAATACTTAGAGATAAAAGCATCTTTGCACTTATTCCAAGAATCAATACTATTTTTAGGCAAAGACGAAAACCAAGTTTTAGCGCGATCTCTAAGCGAAAAAGGAAATAGCTTCAATTCAACGATATCATTATCCACATCTTTCTTCCTTTGCGTATCACACAAATCAACAAAGCTGTTTAGATGGGTAGCGACATCTTCACTTGGAAGGCCGGCGAATTGATCTTTCATGACAAGATTCAACAAAGCAGCATTAATTTCACAAGATTCAGCATCGGTAAGAGGAACAATCGGAGTGCTAAGAAAATCATTGTTGTTGGTATTGGAAAAGTCACACAATTTAGTATTATCCTGAACCATTGTGACAAACAAGCAATCCAACACACGAGCAAACAAGAAACAAGCGAAAAAGAGGCGAACGGAAAAAGAGGGCGAATAAAACGGCAAGGGTGAAGTGGGGGAGAGGAAAACGAGAGGCAAATGACAAATAATGTAATGCGAGGGATAAGAGTTTGTGATGAGTACTTGGTATGTCTTGACTTGTGTGTAGACTCCCCGACAACGGCGCCAGAAATCCTTCTTGCTACCTCTTGAGCATGTGTTGGTTTTCCCTTGAAGAGGAAAGGGTGATGCAGCAAAGTAGCGTAAGTATTTCCCTCAGTTTTTGAGAACCAAGGTATCAATCCAGTAGGAGACTACACGCCAGTTGCCTCGTACCTACACAAATAAAGAACTCAACCAATAAGAGACGTGGGGCGTGTATGTTTTTAATGACTTGAGACTACCTAGTAGTGCATGCAGTGGTCAGTTCATTAAGTTCAATGGTATTAATTAACAAATAAACATCAAGTTCTCTCATTTTCTCCTCCGCCTTGAAGATGCACATCATGGGGGAGGAATGGTGAGGGGATGGAACAATGATGTGGTCAGCCTGGAGGATGCCATCATAGTGTTGAGAGCATATGAGGTCTTGGACTCGAGGAGGTGTGTGGCTTCACCTTCCTCCCCACAGGTCAAACACCGGTTTAGTCGACATCACCGTGAGAGAGGTGAAGATGCCACGGAGATGAAACGTCGTTATGGCTGGGATTACAGTGTTTGTGCAGTGGATGCGTTAGAGGAGGAGGAAGATAGTTTGGCTAATGATGAGGGGATCCAGAATGTCATGGATGGTGTTTGCCTTTTCAATTAGCAGAGAGCTTTCCTTTTCGTACCATTATACTACCTCCGTCCTGATTTATTGGTCCCTTATTATTTTGTTTCAAACTTTAACTATGGATTTAATTAACTAAGAAATGTCACCAAAAATTAAATTGTTTGATTCGTATCTCAACATTTCGATGATATTATTTTTGTTACATGCATTAACATTTTGTTAGTTAAATCTAAGTTCAAAATTTAGCACAAAATGCGAAGGGGGCGAATAAACCAGGACGGAGGTAGTGGGTATTTCGAACGATTTTGAACGTTAGATTCCGCATTCAGAATTTGTTTTGCTTTTTCATTAATTAAGGAGAACTATTTTTTTCTCCCCATTGACATTTCAAAAAACTATTTTATGAGAATAACTAGAAAGTTTATTTTTGGCCGAAAAAATTCTGCTGGTCGGAAATAACTTTATACTCCCTCCGTAACTTAATGTAAGACACTGTCCTAGTGTTAAAAACGTCTTATATTAAGTTACAAAGGTGGTATTTATGAGAATTTGTAATATATAGTAAAAAATTACATATTTTCCTGGAAGAGCTGAAATTTTACTAACCTGGGAGAGAAAGAGAGAGAGGGAGAGGGAGAGAGAGAGAGCAGAGAGAGGGGGGGGGGGGGGGGGAGGGGGAGAGGGAGAGAGAGAGAGTAGCTATCCTCAGGCATGCACATGTACGAACATGCCTCACTTGGCCATGTAGGAACATCAGTGTATACAACATTGAAAGCCTCTGTGTGTTCCAACTGGTGCATGCAAGCAACCATAGCACGCTATAGTACTGCACATGTGCACCCGCCATTTATTTGGTACTACTACCTCGAAAATTCAAATCTGAGCCCGAGCTCATCTACACCTGCGCTCACGAAAAAAATACTACCTTCTTCTTTCTTCTTCTTGGCTGCAATATATTTTGGAAATTAGCAAAACTTACATTTTGTAAGAGTGCATGTTTAAAAGCTGCGTACAACCAGCTTCTGCAGGTGTCGCATGCATGCAACCATAGCAGGCAACCATTAATCCACACAAAGACTCTAGCATTTGTTGCATGCATACAGCTTAAAGTAGGCGCCACCTAGAGTTGAAGAGCTTCTGCTGGTCTCAGAATTTAGCAGACAAAAGTACCAAGCTAATGACGCTTTGCTGGCTGCCGTTGCATTGCATGCCCGATGAGAAATGAATAGTGGATCCTGGTGTAGCGCCACCATGCGTACCTAATATTTACGGAATAAATATCATCTCAGCTTACTAAGTGGTACTCCCTCCATTCACAAATATAAAATGTTTTGGATGTTTCATGCCTCGCAAGGTCGAAAATTCATCTCATGCCTCACAATTTATTTACTCCCTGTTAAAGCTCACACGACATGGTACGAGATTGCAGCCCAATTCTCACCAATAATTTCAAAACAAATAACCGATTTTGTGGCTTATATGACCATCACAGTTGCATGTGCACATGCGCGACCAAAATCTCAATTGTCTCTTAATTAATTATTCAAAAAATTACACTCTAATCTAAATCAAAAGTAAATATTCTCATCATTTAGGTCCTAAATGTAATTGTTTTTAAACACCACACTTTAGCTCATGTTGTTTTTATCTAGCCTGAATTTGTCTCGTAAAAATTTGAACCAACAGGTCTACCATTTATTATATTTTAGATTAAAATGTTAAAGTTATAGGAATGGATGAAAAGAAAATATTTATTTCTGAGCCCAGGCTCATCTCCTCCCGAGAAGTAAAAACAATACTAGAAAAATGTAAAAAAATCTGTTTTTTTTTTCATGGAAGATGTTGGAGTGTGTGACGTCTGTGCCAAATTCCATCATGTTTGGAGATCTGCTCTGCTCTCAGCAAAAACGACAAACTCGGTCCGAACAGTGTGTGAGGAGTAAACTTTCCCACAGCCCCATTTTGTTTTCTTTTTTGCTGAGAGTTGCTCAGATGTCCAACCATGATGAAATTAAGCACGGGCACCTCACACTTGAACATATTCCATGAAAAAAATAAGTTTTCTATTTTTTATTTTTCTAGTTATTTTATTTAACTGTTCACCCTCGGAAGCAGATGCACCTAAGAGCCGAGACGCGGTCCATGAAAAAAATGTGACTTTGCATAGATCCTTTAATCCTTTGGAATGAAAAACTATAAATTTATATCAAGTCTAATCTATTAGCTAATTGTAAATCAAACTATTCAATTAGACTTGAATCTAACGCATATAGTAGTGTGACTATGGAACAAATCACACTATCATGGGAGAACGCGAAGGAAAACATTCAAAGAGTCCTAGATTACTATTGGACTAAAAATAAGTATAAACTAAGAAACTAAAATAGGAGTTAAAGAATAAAAAATGCAAAAATAACTGAACTGTTACACATCAAAACAACGAGCAGAAAAGAGGCACAAAAATACACCTGATGTAGAATTGGATTACAAAAAACGCGAACAGAAATGGATTAAATTGGCAAGTGAAAGGTCATTAGAAAACTTTGAATAAAAATTACCATGGAAGGAATAACGTTAAAAGATATACTGCAACAAATAAAAAATCAAATAGTAAAAAAAATTGGGGTCCTGTAGTCATTCTTGCACTAGTGTAACCAATGAAGCAGAAAAACAATCGCTACGGGAAGGGGTTGCGTCTATAACTCGAGCGAGTTCGTCTCACCACAGGGAGATGAATTGGATCCGGCCCATGAAGAAAAAACATACTATCAATTTTTCTCCCAACACACCCTCTGAGGTGTTTCAGACGCAGACAATGTACTATTTTAGATTTCAATGTAATTCTTAGTCATATGGATTACTTTATATTTTTTTAGATTTTAAATCAATCAGTGTACCTGTAATTGTTATGAGTATGAATAAACTTAAAGGTATTTCTAAAAAAGATACTATTTTAATCCTTTTTTTACCTTTTGTTTTTTTGTTTTCACCTTCTAATTAATATTTTGAAATTTTCTACAAATGTATATTTGAAAAAATATTATTATTTTGCTAGTTTTATGAAAGTGACTTGCTGTTAAAATGTTCATCAGGTATTTGAAAAATGGTCGTCATCCATTAGAAAATTGTAAGCATGTATTTCAGAAAACTTCCATATTGTAATTACAAATATTCATCACTTATTAAGTAATATTCATCATGTATTCCAGAAAATATTCATCACTCGTTTATAAATGTTCATCATGTATTACGAAGAAGTTCATTATGTTTTAGAAAATGTTCAACATTTATTATTATTTTTTTTGTGCAGAAAGATACGATCTATTCATCTTCAATGATGGCAGTACAACGAACACCAAAAATAACAAAAATACATCCAGATTCATAGACGACCTAGCAACAACTACAAGCACTGGAGTGCCGAAGGCGCGCTGCCGTCATCACCCTTCCCTCGTCGGAGTCAGGCAAAACTTGTTGTAGTAGACGGTCGAGAAGTCGTTGCGCTGAGGCCCAATAGGACCAGCGCACCAGAACATTAACCACCGCTGATGAATAGTAGCATAGATTGGAAGGATCCAACCTGAAGACACACGAACATAGACGAACGACGAACAGATTCGAGCAAATCCACCAAAGGAGGATCCACCGGAGACACACCTCAACGCGCTCACCGACGATGCTAGATGCCCACGGGAATGGGTCTAGGTAGGGAGAACCTTATTCCATCTTCAGGTAGCCGCGGAGCCCTGCCACCAGCAAGGGCCAGGATCCACCGGGCCCCCACAGCCCTAAGCTACCGGAGACAAGGCAAACCTAAAGGAGGCGGAGGAACCCTAATCTTTTAGGGGAGGAGGCGGCTACGTTTTGGATCTGAACTTGTGTTCATCGTTTATTAACTAAAATATTCATTGTGTGTTAAAAACTTCAACATCTTAAAACATTTCCATTATGTATTAAAAAGTATATTAGTATTTGAGAAAATATACATTATGTGTTAAAACTGTTCTTCATGTATTTATAAAATTCATCTTTTATCAAAAAAGATAAGCACGCATTAAAAAACAGGTTTTGTGCATTTAATATTTTCCTAAGAAAGAAACAGAAAAATAAATCAGAACAACAAAAACTAAGAAATGGAAAGGAACAGGGAAAACACAAGAAAACATAAAAAGAACAAAAAGGAAAAGGAAAAACGTTCAGCATGTATTGAAGATCGTTCATCTTGCATTACTAAAAATGTATATAGACATTTTCGTACAATATTTCTAAAAAATATGACGTATTTTAAAATACACATGGTTTTTGGAAAATACATGATACACATTTTCAAAAGGAACGATGAATATTTTGAAATATTCGACAAGCGGCTTCTACATACATGATAATTTTTTTTTCTAATTTATGGTGAAATTTTGTAATAAATATGTATATTTTTATAATACGTAATGAACAATACGCAATTAACCTTTTTTAAGTACAAGAAGATTATTATTGAAGTACATGATGAGTATTTCTTTAATGTACACAATATTTTTTTTAAATCCTATCCGAATTTTTTAAATACAATGAACATTTTCGTTATACATGATGAACAAAGAGAAGTAAAGACACAAAATAAAGATGAATAATTAAGGACAAAACAAAATATACATAGAATTAAATATGAAAACAAGAAAAAAAATTATGGACACACGTACATGTAGAAAAAAAAGTTAAGGGGTACACTTACAGGTCTAGAACCTACGGAAGAAACCCATTTATCTAGCAAAAACGAGCGAAAACCATTTATTGAGCCAAGGCCCGGGAGGAATCGGTTGTAGGCAAGACCTATATCTGCCACGCAATAAGCTCTGGGCAAGCACTGTGATGTGTATTGCGGCCTAGGCCATTAGCTTTGTGTGTCTCTCTTCTGTTATCGTTTGTTGTTTTGTTACTTATTCGTTTATCCATGTGTATCGACGGGAAAAAATAGTATATGTTCAATTTTATTGAGAATTGTGCTACGCTACGGAGCAGAGTAAACGCTGAAGCAAATGAGTAACTTATGTTTGTCCATATAACTTCCTACCATTATTTATAAATAGTGCAGAGGTCCGTGCACATCCACGGGCAACGGTTTTCGCTAGCTAAGAAAGTCAGCCTGAGATCATTACAAAAAATTCATAATTTTGGTCTTCAGATATGTGCAGATGTCCAATTTGGACCCAAGGGGGAGGGGCGTGCGGCCTGCCCTAGCCGCCTCTCTCTCTCTCTCTCTCTCTCTCTCTCTACTAAGGCTCATGTGGCCCATTAGTTTCCCCGGGGGGTTTCGTTAACCCTCCAGCGCTCCAGTTTTATCCGAAACTTCTCCGAAACCTTTCCGGTGTCCAAATATAGTCATCCAATATATCAGTCTTTACATCTCGACCATTTCTGGACTCCTCATCATGTCCGTGATCTCATCCGGGACTCTGAACAACCTTTGGTACATCAAAACACATAAACTCATAATACTGATCGGCATCGAACGTTAAGCGTGCGGACCCTACGGGTTCGAGAACTATGTAGACATGACCAAGACTCATGTCCAGTCAATAACCAATAGTGGAACCTGGATGCTCATATTGGTTCCTACATACTCTATGAAGATCTTAATCGGCCAGATCGCATAACAACATACGTTGTTCCCTTTCATCGGCATGTTACTTGCCCGAAATTTGATCGTCGGTATCATCATAACTAGTTCAATCTCGTTACCGGCAAGTCTCTTTACTCGTTGCGTAATGCATCATCCCGTAACTAACTCATTATTCACATTGCGTGCAAGGCTTATAGTGATGTGCATTACCAAGAGGGCCTAGAGATACCTCTCCGACAATCGGAGTGACAAATCATAATCTCGATCGATGCCAATTCAACAAACACCATCGGAGACACCTGTAGAGCATCTTTATAATCACCCAGTTACGTTGTGAAGTTTGATAGCACACTAAGTGTTCCTCCGGTATTCAGGAGTTGCATAATCTCATAGTCATAGGAACATGTATAAGTTATGAAGAAAGCAATAGCAATAAACTAAACGATCATAGTGCTATAATAACAGACGGGTCAAGTCAATCACATCATTATCTAATGATGTGATCCCGTTCATCAAATGACAACTCTCGTCCATGGCTAGGAAACTTAACCATCTTTGATTAACGAGCTAGTCAAGTAGAGGCATACTAGTGACACTCTGTTTATCGATGTATTCACACATGTACTAAGTTTCCGGTTAATACAATTCTAGCATGAATAATAAACATTTATCATGATATAAGGAAATATAAATAACAACTTTATTATTGCCTCTAGGGCATATTTCCTTCAGACGTAACTCTCCCTCGACCCTCTACTAGATCAAGAGTTCGAGGGACGTCATCGAGCTGAACATGTGCTGACCACGCAGGTGTCGTGCCTTCTGTACTTTTATCGGTTGGATCGTGAAGACGTTTGACTATATCAACTGTGTTAATCTAACGCTTCCGCTTTCGGTCTACGAGGGTATGTGGACACACTCTCCCCTCTCGTTGCTATGCATCTCGTAGATAGATCTTGCGTGATCGTAGGATTTTTTTTTGAAATGCATGCTACGTTCCCCATCATCACAAGCATCAAATGATACATAATCAAGTGATTTCGAAAGTCCATTTGATGGAGTTTCTTCATGCGCTTTACACCAATATGACCTAAACGGTAGTGCCACAAATATGTTGCACTATCATTATCAATTTTGCATTTTTGGCATCAATATTATGAATATGTGTATCACTACGATTGAGACTCAATAAACCATTTGCATTTGGTGTATGACCATAGAATGTTTTATTCATGTAAATAGAACAACAATTATTCTTTGACTTAAATGAATAACCGAACTTCATTAAACATGATCCTACCATATTCGTGCTCAATGCAAACACCAAATAACATTTATTTAGGTTCAACACTAATCCCGAAGGTAGAGGGAGTATGCGATGGTGATCTTATCAACCTTGGAATCACTTCCAACATGCATCGTCACCTCGCCTTTAACTAGTATCTGTTCATTTTGTAACTCTTGTTTCGAGTTACAAATCTTAGCAACTGAACCGGTATCAAATACCTAGAGGCTACTATGAACACTAGTAAAGTACACATCAATAATATGTATATCAAACATACCTTTGTTCACCTTGCCATCCTTCTTATCCGCTAAGTTTTTGGGGCAGTTCTGCTTCGAGTGACCATTTCCTTTGCTGTAGAAGCACTCAGTTTCAGGCTTGGGTCTAGCTTTGGGCTTCTTCATGGGAGTGGCAACTTGCTTGCCATTCTTCTTGAAGTTCCCTTTCTTTCCCTTGCCCTTTTACTTGAAACTAGTAATCTTGTCAACCA
Source organism: Aegilops umbellulata (assembly GCA_032464435.1). Lineage (NCBI taxonomy): Eukaryota > Viridiplantae > Streptophyta > Magnoliopsida > Poales > Poaceae > Aegilops > Aegilops umbellulata. The sequence goes on from CP136058.1 coordinate 604,342,035, forward strand.
TCAACACTTGATGCTCTTTCTTGATTTCAACCTTCGCCGTTTTCAGCATCGCGAAGAGCTCGGGAATCGTTTTAGTCATCCCTTGCATAGTATAGGTCATCACCAAGTATTAGCAGCTTGGTGATGGTGACTAGAGAACTTTGTCAATCACTATCTTATCTGGAGGATTAACTCCCACTTGATTCAAGTGATTGTTGTACTCAGACATTCTGAGTTCATGCTCACTGACTAAGCTATTCTCCTCCATCTTGTAGGCAAAATACTTGTCTGAGGTCTCATACCTCTCGACACGGGCATGAGTCTGAAATACCAATTTCAGCTCTTGGAACATCTCATATGCTCCGTGGCATTCAAAACGTCTTTGAAGTCCCGGTTCTAAGCCATAAAGCATGGCACACTAAACTATCAAGTAGTTATCATATCGAGCTTGCCAAACGTTCATAACATCTCTATCTGCTCCTGCAATAGGTCTGTCACCTAACGGTGCATCAAGAACATAATTCTTCTGTGCAGCAACGAGGATAATCCTCATATCACGGACCCAGCCCGTCTCACTGCTACTATCATCTTTCAACTTATTTTCTCTAGGAACATATCAAAAATAAAAAAAGGGAGCTATACGCGAGTTGTTGATCTATGATACGTCTCCAACGTATCTATAATTTTTGATTGCTCAATGCTATATTATCTACTGTTTTGGACTATATTGGGCTTTATTTTCCACTTTTATATTATTTTTGGGACTAACCTATTAACCGGAGGCCCAGCCCAGAATTGCTGTTTTTTGCCTATTTCAGTGTTTCGGAGAAACAGAATATCAAACGGAATGAAACCTTCGGGAACGTGATTTTCTCATCAGATAAGACCCAGGAGACTTCGACCCTCCGTCAAGAAAGCCACGAGGCGGTCACGAGGGTGGAGGGCGCGCCCCCTACCTCGTGGGCCCCTCGAAGCTCCACCGACGTACTTCTTACTCCTATATATACCTACGTACCCCTAAACGATCAGATACGGAGCCAAAAACCTAATTCCACCGCCGCAACCTTCTGTACCCACGAGACCCCATCTTGTGGCCTGTTCCGGAGCTCCGCCAGAGGGGGCCATCATCATGGAGGGCTTCTACATCATCATAGCCTCTCCGATGAAGTGTGAGTAGTTTATCTCAGACCTTCGGGTCCATAGTTAGTAGCTACATGGCTTCTTCTCTCTTTTTGGATCTCAATACAATGTTCTCCCCCTCTCTCTCGTGGAGATCTATTCGATGTAATCTTCTTTTTGCGGTGTGTTTGTTGAGACCGATGAATTCTGGGTTTATGATCAAGTCTATCTATGAATAATATTTGAATCTTCTCTGAATTCTTTTATGTATGATTGGTTATCTTTGCAAGTTTCTTTGAATTATCAGTTTGGTTTGGCCTACTAGATTGGTTTTCTTGCAATGGGAGAAGTGCTTAGCTTTGGGTTCAATCTTGCGGTGACCTTTTCAAGTGACAGTAGGGGCAGCATGGCACGTATAGTATTGTTGCCATTGAGGATAACAAGATGGGTTTTTTTATCATATTGCATGAAACTACCCCTCTACATCATGTCATCTTGCTTAAGGCGTTACTCTGTTTTTAACTTAATACTCTAGATGCATGCTGGATAGCGGCCGATGAGTGGAGTAATAGTAGTAGATGCAGGCAGGAGTCGGTCTACATGTCTCGGACGTGATGCCTATATACATGATCATACCTAGATATTCTCATAACTATGCTCAATTCTGTCAATTGCTCAACAGTAATTTGTTCACCCACCGTAGAATACCTATGCTCTTGAGAGAAGCCACTAGTGAAACCTATGGCCCCCAGGTCTGTTCTCATCATATCAATCTCCATCACTTTATTATTGCTTTTCTTTTTTACTTTGCTTTTTACTTTTCACTTTGCATCTTTATACCAAAAATACCAAAAATATTATCTATCATCTCTATCATATCTCACTCCTGTAAGTAACCGTGAAGGGATTGACAACCCCTAATCGCGTTGGTTGCGTTGAGCTATCGTTTTTGTGTAGGTACGAGGGACTCGAGCGTAGCCTCCTACTGGATTGATACCTTGGTTCTCAAAAACTGAGGGAAATACTTACGCTACTTTGCTGCATCATCCTCTCCTCTTCGGGGAAATCCAACGCAAGCTTAAGAGGTAGCAAGAAGAATTTCTGGCGCCGTTGCCGGTGAGTCTACGCAAAAGTCAACATACCAAGTACCCATCACAATCCCTTATCTCTCACACTACATTATTTGCCATTTGCCTCTCGTTTTCCTCTCCCCCACTTCACCCTTGCCGTTTTATTCGCCCTCTCTTTTCTGTTTGCCTTTTTTCTCGCTTGCCTTCTGTTTGCTCATGTGTTGGATTGCTTGCTTGTCACTATGGCTCAAGACAATACCAAATTGTGTGACTTTACCAATACCAATAATAATGATTTCCTTAGCACTCCGATTGCTCCTCTTACCAATACTGAATCTTGTGAAATCAATACTGCTTTGTTGAATCTTGTTATGAAAGATCAATTCGCCGGCCTTCCTAGTGAAGATGCCGCTACTCATCTGAATAGCTTCGTTGATTTGTGTGATATGCAAAAGAAAAAAGATGTCGATAATGATATTGTTAAATTGAAGCTATTTCCTTTTTCGCTTAGAGATCGTGCTAAAGCTTGGTTTTCGTCTTTGCCTAAAAATAGTATTGATTCTTGGAACAAGTGCAAAGATGCTTTTATCTCTAAGTACTTTCCTCCTGCTAAGATCATCTCTCTTAGAAACGATATTATGAATTTTAAACAACTTGATCATGAACATGTTGCACAAGCTTGGGAGAGAATGAAATTAATGATACGTAATTGTCCTACTCATGGTTTGAATTTATGGATGACTATACAAAAAATTTATGCCGGATTGAATTTTGCGTCTAGAAATCTTTTAGATTCGGCCGCGGGAGGCACTTTTATGGAAATCACTTTAGGAGATGCTACTAAACTCCTAGATAATATTATGGTTAATTATTCTCAATGGCACACTGAAAGATCTACTAATAAAAAAGTCCATGCGATAGAAGAAATCAATGTTTTGAGTGGAAAGATGGATGAACTTATGAAATTATTTGCTACTAAAAGTGTTTCTTCTGATCCTAATGATATGCCTTTGTCTTCTTTGATTGAGAATAATAATGAATCTATGGATGTGAATTTTGTTGGTAGGAATAATTTTGGTAACAACGCGTATAGAGGGAATTTTAATCCTAGACCTTATCCTAGTAATCCTTCTAATAATTATGGAAATTCCTACAACAACTCTTATGGAAATTTTAATAAGATGCCCTCTGAATTTGAGAATAGTGTTAAAGAGTTTATGAATTCACAAAATAATTTTAATGCTTTGCTAAAAGAGAAATTGCTTAAATTTGATGATTTGGTTAGGAACGTTGACAGAATTTCTCTTGAGGTTGATTCTTTAAAGCTTAGATCTATTCCTCCTCAGCATGATATCAATGAGTCTCTCAAAGCCATGAGAATTTCCATTGATGAGTGCAAAGAAAGAACCTCTAGGACACGTGCTATGAAAGATGCCTTTATTAAAGCATGTTCTTCTATTTCCTATGAAAATCAAGATGAAGATCTAAAAGTTATTGATGTGTCCCCTATTAAATCATTGTTTTGCAATATGAATCTTGATGAAACTGAATATGATCTACCTTTACCTAGAAGGCGTTCCAAAAATTCGGAGTATTTAGATCTTGATGATGAAATTGATAAAAGTGGTATTGAAAGAAATAAAACCCTAGATGTTGCTAAACCCACTATATTGGATTTCATGTGATGGACAAGACCCAATCCTAAGCCTAGCACAAAGATCGTGTAGTTCGTATGCTAAAGCTTTTCTAATGTCAAGTATCATTTCCTTAGACCATAAGATTGTGCAACTCCCGGATACCGTAGGAATACTTTGGGTGTGCCAAACGTCACAACGTAACTGGGTGGCTATAAAGGTACACTACAGGTATCTCCGAAAGTGTCCGTTGGGTTGGCACGAATCGAGACTGGGATTTGTCACTCCGTGTGACGGAGAGGTATCTCTGGGCCCACTCGGTAGGACATCATCATAATGTGCACAATGTGATCAAGGAGTTGATCACGGGATGATGTGTTACGGAACGAGTAAAGAGACTTGCCGGTAACGAGATTGAACAAGGTATCGGGATACCGACGATCGAATCTCGGGCAAGTACAATACCGCTAGACAAACGGAATTGAATACGGGATTGATCGAATCCTCGACATCGTGGTTCATCCGATGAAATCATCGTGGAACATGTGGGAGCCAACATGGGTATCCAGATCCCGCTGTTGGTTATTGACTAGAGAACGTCTTCGTCATGTCTGTGTGTCTCCCGAACCCGTAGGTTCTACACACTTAAGGTTCGGTGACGCTAGGGTTATAAAGGAAGTTCGTATGTGGTTACCGAATGTTGTTCAGAGTCCCGGATGACATACCGGACGTCACGACGAGTTCCGGAATGGTCCGGAGGTAAAGATTTATATATAGGAAGTATGGTTTTGGCCACCGGAAGTGTTCTGGGAATCACCGGTACTGTACCGGGACCACCGGAGGTGTCCGGGGGTCCACCAAGTGGGGCCACAAGCCCCGGAGGCTTGCATGGGCTAAGAGTGGTTAGGGACCAGCCCCAAAGTGGGCTGGTGCGCCTCCCACAAGTGCCCAAGGCGCAAGGGAGAGAAGAGGGGGCAAACCCTAAGGGCAGATGGGCCCTAAGGCCCATGCTCCCTACGCCTCCTCTCCTCCCATCTTGGCCGCCCCCCTTGTTTCCCATCTAGGGCTGCCGCCCCTCTAGGGGTGGGAACCTTAGAGGGGGCGCACCCTCCTCCCCTCCTCCTATATATAGTGAGGCCTAGGGGCTGCCCACAAGACGATCGGATCTCTTCCTGTTGGTGCAGCCCTGCCTCTCTCCTCATATCTCGTAGTGCTTGGCGAAGCCCTGCAGTATTGCCACGCTCCTCCACCACCACCACGCCGTTGTGCTGCTGCTGGATGGAGTCTTCCTCAACCTCTCCCTCTCTCCTTGCTGGATCAAGGCATGGGAGACGTCACCGGGCTGTACGTGTGTTGAACGGGGAGGTGCCGTCCGTTCGGCACTTGGTCATCGGTGATTTGGATCACGGCGAGTACGACTCCATCAACCCCGTTCACTTGAACGCTTCCGCTTAGCGATCTACAAGGGTATGTAGATGCACTCTCCTTCCCCTCGTTGCTGGTTTCTCCATAGATAGATCTTGGTGATACGTAGGAAAATTTTGAATTTCTGCTACGTTCCCCAACAGTGGCATCATGAGCTAGGTCTATTGCGTAGATTCTATGCACGAGTAGAACACAAAGTAGTTGTGGGCGTTGATTTTGTTCAATATGCTTACCGTTACTAGTCCAATCTTGTTTCGACGGTATTGTGGGATGAAGCGGCCTGGACCAACCTTACACGTACGCTTACGTGAGACCGGTTCCACCGACTGACATGCACTAGTTGCATAAGGTGGCTGGCGGGTGTCTGTCTCTCCCACTTTAGTCGGAACGGATTCGATGAAAAGGGTCCTTATGAAGGGTAAATAGCAATTGGCCTATCACGTTGTGGTTTTGCGTAGATAAGAAACGTTCTTGCTAGAAACCCATAGCAGCCACGTAAAATATGCAAACAACAATTAGAGGACGTTTAACTTGTTTTTGCAGGGTATGCTATGTGATGTGATATGGCCAAAGGATGTGATGTATGATATATGTGATGTATGAGATGATCATGTTCTTGTAATAGGAATCACGACTTGCATGTCGATGAGTATGACAACCGGCAGGAGCCATAGGAGTTGTCTTTAATTTATTTATGACCTGCGTGTCAACATAAACATCATGTAATTACTTTACTTTATTGCTAACCGTTAGCCATAGTAGTAGAAGTAATAGTTGGCGAGACAACTTCATGAAGACACGATGATGGAGATCATGATGATGGAGATCATGGTGTCATGCCGGTGACAATGATGATCATGGAGCCCCGAAGATGGAGATCAAAAGGAGCAAAGTGATGATGGCCATATCATGTCACTATTTGATTGCATGTGATGTTTATCATGTTATTACATCTTATTTGCTTAGAACAACGGTAGTAAATAAGATGATCCCTCATTAAAATTTCAAGAAGTGTTCTCCCCTAACTGTGCACCGTTGCTAAAGTTCGTCGTTTCGAAGCACCACGTGATGATCGGGTGTGATAGATCCTTACGTTCACACACAACGGGTGTAAGACAGTTTTACACATGCAAAACACTTATTGTTAACTTGACGAGCCTAGCATGTACAGACATGGCCTCGGAACACAGAGACCGAAAGGTCGAGCATGAGTCGTATGGTAGATACGATCAACATGAAGATGTTCACCGATGATGACTAGTCCGTCTCACGTGATGATCGGACACGACCTAGTTGACTCGGATCATGTAATCACTTAGATGACTAGAGGGATGTCTATCTGAGTGGGAGTTCATAAGATGAACTTGTTTATCCTGAACATAGTCAAAAGAACTTCGCAAATTATGTCATAGCTCGCGCTTTAGTTCTACTGAGTTAGATACGTTCCTAGAGAAAATATGTTGAAAGTTGACAGTAGCAATTATGCGGACAGTAGAAGGCTTATGTCCTTAATGCACCGCTCAGTGTGCTGAACCCCAAACGTCGTTCGTGGATGTTGCGAACATCTGACATACACGTTTAGATAACTACATGATAGTTCGGTAATGTTAAATGGTTTAGAATTGAGGCACCGAAGACATTTTTGAAATATCGCGGAACATATGAGATGTTTCGAGGACTGAAATTGGGATTTCAGGTTCGTGCCCACGTCAAGAGGTATAAGACCTCCGACGATTTTCTTGGCCTGCAAACTAAGGGAGAAAAGCTCAATCGTTGAGCTTGTGCTCAGATTATCTAAGTACAACAATCACTTGAATCGAGTGGGAGTTGATCTTCCAGATAAGATAGTGATGTTTCTCCAAAGTCATTGCCACCAAGCTGCTAGAGCTTCGTAATGAACTATAACATATCAGGGATAGATATGATGATCCTTGAAATATTCGCAATGTTCAACACCGCGAAAGTAGAAATCAAGAAGGAGCATCAATTGTTGATGGTCAGTGAAACCACTAGTTTCAAGAAGGGCAAGGGCAAGAAGGGATACTTCATGAAACGGCAGATCAGCTGCTGCTCTAGTGGAGAAACCCAAGGTTGAACCCAAACCCGAGACTGAGTGCTTATGTAATAAGGGGAACAGCCACTGGAGCAGAATTACCCTAGATACTTGGTAGATGAGAAGGCTGTCGATAGAAGTATATTGGATATACATTATGTGAATGTGTAATTTACTAGTACTCCTAGTAGCATCAGGGTATTAGATACCGGTTCGGTTGCTAAGTGTTAGTAACTCGAAATAAAAGCTACGGAATAAAAGGAGACTAGCTAAAGGTGAGCTGACGATATGTGTTGGAAGTGTTTCCAAGGTTGATATGATCAAGCATCGCTCGCTCCTTCTACCATCGAGATTGGTGTTAAACCTAAATAATTGTTATTTGGTGTTTTCGTTGAGCATAGACATGATTGGATTATGTCTATCGCAATACGGTTGTTCATTTAAAGAGAATAATAGTTACTCTGTTTATTTGAATAATACCTTCAATGGTCTTGCACCTAAAATGAATGGTTTACTGAATCTCGATCATAGTGATACACATGTTCATGCCAAAAGATATAAGATAGTAATGATAGTACCACCTACTTGTGGCACTGCCGTATAAGTCATATTGGTATAAAACGCATGAAGAAGCTCCATGTTGATGGATCTTTGGACTCACTCATTTTTGAAAAGGATTGAGTAATGTGAACCATGTCTATTGGTATATACGCATGAAGAAACTCCATGCAGATGGACCGTTTGGACTCACTTGATTTTGAATCACTTGAGATATGCAAATCTTACCACATGGGCAAGATGACTGAAAAGCCTTGTTTTCAGTAAGATGGAACAAGATAGCAACTTGTTGGAAGTAACACATTTTGATGTGTGCAGTCCAATGAGTGCTGAGGCACGCAGTGGATATCGTTATATTCTTACTTCACAGATGATTTAAGTAGATACTGAGTATATTTACTTGATGAAACACAAGTCTGAATCATTGAATGGTTCAAGTAATTTCAGAGTGAAGTTGAAGATCTTCGTGATAAGAGGATAAAATGTCTATGATATGATCATAGAAATGAATATCTGAGTTACGAGTTTGGCACTGTGGAAATTGTTTCACAACTAATACCGCCTGGAACACCATAGTGTGATGGTGTGTCCGAACATCATAGTTGCACCCTATTGGATATGGTGCGTACCATGATGTCTCTTATCGAATTACCACTATCGTTCATGGGTTAGGCATTAGAGACAACCGCACTCACTTTAATAGGGCACCACGTAATTCCGTTGAGACGAAACCGTTTGAACTATGGTTTGGAGAAACCTGAGTTGTCGTTTCCTAAAAGTTTGGGACTGCAACGCTTATGTGAAAAAGTTTCAGGTTGATAAGCTCGAACCCAAAGCGGATAAAATGCATCTTCATAGGACACCCAAAAAAGTTGGGTATACCTCCTAATTCAGATCCGAAAGCAATAGGGATTGTTTCTAGAATCGGGTTCTTTCTCGAGGAAAAGTTTCTCTCGAAAGAATTGAGTGGGAGGAAGATAGAACTTGATAAGGTTGTTGAACCTTCACTTCAATCAGAGAGTAGCGCAAGCACAGGAAAAATATTTCTGTGGCCCTACCTCAGTTGAAGAGAAAGCCAATGATTATGATCATGGAGCTTCAGATCAAGTTACTATCGAACCTCATAGGTTGACAAGGGTGTACAAAGTGGTAACCCTGTCTTAAAAGGTCACGTTGTTGCACAACGATGAACCTATGAGCTATGGAGAAGCGATGGTGGGCCCGGATTCCGAAAAATGGCTCGAGGCCATAAAATCCGAGAGAAGATCCATGTATGAAAACAAAGTGTAGACTTTGAAAGAACTACTTGATGGTCGTAAGGCTGTTGGGTACATATGGATTTTAAAAGGAAGACAGACAATGATGGTAAGTGTCACCATTGAGAAAGCTCGACTTGTCGTTAAGGTGTATCCCGACAAGTTCAAGGAGTTGACTGCGATGAGACTTTCTCACTCGTAGCGATGCTAAGAGTCTGTTGGAATTAACATGTACTGCATTATTTATGCAATCTTGCAGATGGGATGTCAAAATATTGTTTCCTAGTTCTTGAGGAAAGGTTGTATGTGATACAACCAGAAGATTTTGTCGATCCTGAAAGATGCTAACAAGTATGCAAAGCTCCAGCAATCCTTCTAAGGACTGGAGTAAGCATCTCGGAGTTGGAATGTACACTTTGATGAGATGATCAAAGATTTTGGGTTTATACAAAGTTTATGAGAAACTTGTATTTCCAAAGAAGTGAGTGGGAGCACTATAGAATTTCTGATGAGTATATGTTGTTGACATATTGATGATCAGAAATAATGTAGAATTTCTGGAAAGCATATAGGGTTATTTGAAAAGTGCTTTTCAATGGAGAACCTGGATTAAGCTACTTGAACATTGAGCATCAAAATCTATAAGGATAGATAAAAAACGCTTAATGTTACTTTCAAATGAGCACATACCTTGACATGATCTTGAAGGTGTTCAAGATGGATCAGTCATAGAAGGAGTTCTTGCCTGAGTTGTAAGATATGAAGTTAAGAGTTAAAGCTCGACCACGGCAGGAGAAAGAGGAAGGACGAAGGTCGTCCCCTATGCTTTTGTCATAGGCTCTATACAGTATGCCATGCTGAGTACCACGCCTGATGTGTGCCTTGCCACATGTCTGGCAAGAGGGTACAAAGGTGATCTAGGAGTAGATCACTAGATAGCGGTCAAAATTATCCTTAGAGGAATAAGGATATGTTTCTCGGTTATGGAGGTGATAAAGAGTTCGACGTAAAGAGTTACGTCGATGCAAGCTTAACACCTATCCGGATAGCTCTGAGTAGAGATACCGGATACGTATAATGGAGCAACAATTTGGAATAGCTCCAAGTAGAACAGTTATTTGAAATGGCTCCAAATATAGCGTAGAGATTTGCGAAGTACATACGGATCTGAATGTTGCAGACCCGTTGACTAAAACCTCTCTCACAAGCAACATGATCAAACCCAGAACTCATTGAGTGTTAATCACATAGTGATGTGAACTAGATTATGAACTCTAGTAAACTCTTTGGATGTTGGTCACATGGCGATGTGACCTGTGAATGTTAATCACATGGCGATGTGAACTAGATTATTGACTCTAGTGCAAGTGGGAGACTGTTGGAAATATGCCCTAGAGGCAATAATAAATAAGTTATTGTTATATTTCCTTGTTCATGATAATCGTTTATTATCCATGCTATAATTGTATTGATAGGAAACTCTGGTACATGTGTGGATACATAGACAACACCATGTCCCTAGTAAGCCTCTAGTTGACTAGCTCGTTGATCAATAGATGGTTACGGTTTCCTGACCATGGACATTGGATGTCGTTGATAACGGGATCACATCATTAGGAGAATCATGTGATGGACAAGACCCAATCCTAAGCCTAGCACAAAGATCGTGTAGTTCGTATGCTAAAGCTTTTCTAATGTCAAGTATCATTTCCTTAGACCATGAGATTGTGCAACTCCCGGATACCGTAGGAATACTTTGGGTGTGCCAAACGTCACAACGTAACTGGGTGGCTATAAAGGTACATTACAGGTATCTCCGAAAGTGTCTGTTGGGTTGGCACGAATCGAGACTGGGATTTGTCACTCCGTGTGACGGAGAGGTATCTCTGGGCCCACTCGGTAGGACATCATCATAATGTTCACAATGTGATCAAGGAAGTTCGTATGTGGTTACCGAATGTTGTTCGGAGTCCTGGATGAGATCCCGGACGTCACGAGGAGTTCTGGAATGGTCCGGAGGTAAAGATTTATATATAGGAAGTATGGTTTTGGCCACCGGAAGTGTTCTGGGCATCACCGGTAGTGTACCGGGACCACCGGAGGTGTCCGGGGGTCCACCAAGTGGGGCCACAAGCCCCGGAGGCTTGCATGGGCTAAGAGTGGTTAGGGACCAGCCCCTGAGTGGGCTGGTGTGCCTCCCACAAGTGCCCAAGGCGCAAGGGAGAGAAGAGGGGGCAAACCCTAAGGGCAGATGGGCCCTAAGGCCCATGCTCCCTGCGCCTCCCTCTCCTCCCCTCTTGGCCGCCCCCCTTGTTTCCCATCTAGGGCTGCCGCCCCTCTAGGGGTGGGAACCCTAGAGGGGGCGCACCCTCCTCCCCTCCTCCTATATATAGTGAGGCCTAGGGGCTGCCCACAAGACGATCGGATCTCTCCCTATTGGTGCAGCCCTGCCTCTCTCCTCATATCTCGTAGTGCTTGGCGAAGACCTGCAGGATCGCCACGCTCCTCCACCACCACCACGCCGTTGTACTGCTGCTGGATGGAGTCTTCCTCAACCTCTCCCTCTCTCCTTGCTGGATCAAGGCATGGGAGACGTCACCGGGCTGTACGTGTGTTGAACGCGGAGGTGCCGTCCGTTCGGCACTTGGTCATCGGTGATTTGGATCACGGCGAGTATGACTCCATCAACCCCGTTCACTTGAACGCTTCCGCTTAGCGATCTACAAGGGTATGTAGATGCACTCTCCTTCCCCTCGTTGCTGGTTTCTCCATAGATAGATCTTGGTGATACGTAGGAAAATTTTGAATTTCTGCTACGTTCCCCAACAGTAATACCCTACTTCCTGCTTGATTGATCTTGATGAATATGAGTATTACAAGAGTTGATCTACCACGAGATCGTAATGGCTAAAACCCTAGAAGTCTAGACTGTATGACTATCTCCCTTTCCGGACTAAGCCCTTCGGTTTATATAGACACCGGAGGGAACTAGGGTTACACAAGGTTGGTTACAGAGAAAGGAATCTTCATATTTGGTCGCCAAGCTTGCCTTCCATGCCAAGGAGAGTCCTATCTGGACATGGGAAAAAGTCTTCGGTCTTGTATCTTCACAGCCCATTAGTCCGGCCCATGTCCAACAGGCCGGACGCCCGAGGACCCCTTAGTCCAGGACTCCCTCACCCGAGGCCATAGTTCTCCTTCTCATAGTCCAAAGTGACCAAGATGTGATCACGAATCTGCATGCTTTGGATCTGAACGGTGGGAAGGGTTTGGTGGCCACAGGAAGGTCGAACTGCTAATCGGCGAAGGACTCGCCGGAAGAGGGGACGGAGGAGGAGGAGCTCATGGCGGCTAGGTGGGGAGAGAGGGCAGCAGGAGATGATGATCTCAGTTAAACTGATACCATGTTGGAGCTAGAGCGATCGGAGAGAGAGATGGGTCGTGCAATATTCTGTATTGATAATATGGGGTTACACAGTTATATACATGCCTTCTCAGCTAACTAACTCACCCACTAGCCTGAAGACTAGGACTAACAAAATCACATGACACACACGTTCGCTAACAATGTGCATCACCATTTATTTGGTACTACCTCCTCCTCCTCCTCCTCCTCCTCCTTCTTCTTCTTCTTCTTCTTCTTCTTCTTCTTCTTCTTCTTCTTCTTCTTCTTCTTCTTCATGGGCTGCAATATATTTTGGAAATAGCAAAATTTATAATTGTAACCGTGCATGTTTAAAGCTACATACTACCAGCTTCTGCACATCTGTCACAGCCACCCCGCCGCCCACACGACCAAGGGACACATCCACAACCACCACCAAGAACCTCGCCAAAGATCCGACCAAACGGGCCACCACCCAAGGCTGCCGCCCCAGCGTCCAGGGTCCCATCCTCGCCCACGCACACCGACACATACCTACCAATCAACAATATAAGGACGGAAAGGCCCCTCTTTTCGTGTCCTGCAGAACACCATGGATGAAGGTGCACCCCACCATAACGCCACCATCACCTGCGGCGGCATCTAGTAAACCCCAAATCGGTCGATTGACGCCTGATCTGGAAGGAGATCGACGTCCCCATAAACCCCAACATGTATACATGAGCATGGATGGACACACCGGCGTCACCTCGACCAGTAGGCGAGAGGGAGGAGGCAACCGCGCCCCCTAGCCACGGCCATGACCTCCCATGGTGATGAGATCCTGCGAACTAGGAGATCCAAAGTAGGGCAGCACCTGGGCCTCAGGGCCAGCACGGCCGCATCCGGCGTTGCCAACCGCCGGGAAAGCCAGACCTGGGGCCTATCCAGCCAGGTCTATGTGGAGGATGTGGAGACGTTAATTGGAGACGACAGGAGGGGAGGGGACCGCGAGTAGGGAGGAAAGAGAAGGTAGAGTAGCGGTGGACGAGCCCCATTGTCATTGTCCTTGGGAACGGGGGGAGCTTCGCCGCCAGCTCCCTCACGCATCGTTGCAGGGTAGGGATCAGAAGAAAGTTGCCAGCAGCAAGAGTTTAAGTTGCCACCGGAGTCGCCCTGGGGAAGGGGAGTGATGCGGGTGACGGTGTCCTAGACTAGGGGGTACTCACCACGTCGTCTCCCGACCAGCTGGATTGGGCCGAGGACCCCGCATGGCGGTTCACTCATATATAAACCGAGGCCAGACTAGTCAATAGACAATCTCATATTCACTACTACAATCTCATAGTAGATACATGTACTTTGTACTACACCCATATGAATACAATCAAAAGCAACATGTAGGGTATTATCTCTTCGAGAGAGCCCGAAGCTGGGTAAAATCACGTGTCCATGTTACCATCGCTCCAAGACGCCTAGCTTAGGACCCCTACTATGAGATACGCCGGATATTGAACTATTTTTGTTAGTCGGTGCACAGTCTTTTTCTACCACTCCTTTCTTGACTCAGGTGTATGATCAATAGCTGGGTACTAGTTTCTCTCTAAAGCCGTTCACGTTTAGTTCGCTAAACTGGCCTGAGAACACTCCGCCTTCGGGATACGGAGGTTGAAGCCGAAGGCTGACCCACTTGAAGTATAGAGATCTGATGTGTCATGTCAAAGCAAGATGAAAGTACAATTTTAAGACCAATTTCATATTGGCACCAAGATAGTTTGATTCAATCTAGACGAAGAGAGACATTCTCTTGGTTGAGGTGTTCGGCGTGAAACTCTTCTCTAAAACTACAGTTGGGCATCTTTCCTGCTGAACTCCACCTCGGTATTGTCAAAACATACATGACAGTTGAACTTGTTCCCGAGGAGGTACGATCCTAGGGTCGGCCATTTTGCCCAACCGAATTCTCGGGGGCTACTGCATTGACAATCCAATGCAGAAAATTTAAAGTGCAATAAAGTTTTCTAGGAGATTAATATCCTCAAGTTGGTCGGCCGCACCCAACCTGAGTCTCGAGGACTTTGCACACCGCTTTTTGTGTCCCGAAGTATTTTGCCGAGCTAGGAGTTGATCCTTAGGCCGATTTTGCGAATCAACCTGAGTCTGAGGGGCTACTGGGATCAGCGGTCTTATGTCATCCTTCAGGTGCATCTCGGGTTTTAGACCGATACACACCTTGAGGGCTACTGGCTATATATCTCCGTAGATAATAAATTGCATCAATCAAAAATATTGACAAAAAATCGGCCCGCAGTCGGGGTGGTGCACCACCTCGGAAGCAGTCCGGCATAAAGCTCGGGCGCCAGGGGCAGGCTCCATAGAGGGCATTTCCGACATTTATCTCGGCTAAACTCCTTCAACTTTTTTGAACCAACATGATCTATGACACCTCAGATATATTCCGATGTTGGAGCTTGGATACAACCTGGGATGGAGCTCGGACATAGTCCGGCGTTGGAGCTCGGATACAGTCCTGCGATGGAGCTCGGATACAGTCCGGCGTTGGAGCTCGGATACAGTCCGGCGTTGGAGCTCGAATAAAGTCCGGCGTTGGAGCTTGGACATTGTCCGACGTTGGAGCTCGGATACACTTCGGCGTTGGAGCTCGGAAGCAGTCCAGCGTTGGTGCTCGGCTGCAAAAGATACCTCGAATGCAGTCCGGCGTTGGAGCTTGGACGCAAGAGGACACTGCCGCCTGGGAACAAATTCATACCCAAGGCGTGGCATAAAAATAACAAGGCGTTGATAAAGGCCGAAGACTTAAAGGGCTCCCTGGATACCCGACGTGTAAACTCTTCGGATTCACTTTGGCGATCCTCAAGATCGAAGATGAGAAGATTTGTTGAACCAGTTTTCAAGACCGACGACCGAAGACGAAGAACAGTTCGAAAGAATCGAGGAGTGTCCCCTACTTGAAGACCGGTTCAGGGGGCTACGGACGGTGTCCTGAACTAGGGGGTACTCACCACGTCGTCTCCCGACCAGCTGGATTGGGCCGAGGACCCCCCATGGAGGTTCACTCATGGGCCACTTCGGGCAGCCCATGCTGCATACAAGGAAGATTCCACAAGACTTGGCGCACAAGAGAAGGACTCCTCTAAACCCTAGGCTTACGGTGCATATATAAACCGAGGCCTGGCTAGTCAATAGACAATCTCATATTCACTACTACAATCTCATGGTAGATACATGTACTTTGTACTACACCCATATGAATACAATCAAAAGCAACATGTAGGGTATTACCTCTTCGAGAGAGCCCGAAGCTGGGTAAAATCCCGTGTCCATGTTACCATCGCTCCAGGACGCCTAGCTTAGGACCCCTACTACGAGATACGCCGGATATTGAACCGACAGCGGGTCTGGGAGAGGAGGACTGGAGATTCTTGCCTATGTGGACCTCTTTCGACAAGATTGTTATGACCTAGACATTTGTCACGGGCGTGGGACTACTTCTTTCACCAATCGATGGTCTTCGCCTCACCAGGTACAGTGTTGATCAATTTTGATGCTACAGTTTTTTCCCTGGTCTACAAAAGGTTGGACTAAGCATTGTCATTCTAGACCACCATGGAGCATGCCTGGTGGCATGCAGCCAACGCCTATCAGGAATGACAACATCGGAGCTTGCTGAAGCAGGGGCGTTACGGCGTGTAGACTCGCTTTCTTCTGGTGAAGCCTTTTTGTTCGTGGACTGATCTGTTGTGGGTGTTGTGGTCGTGGATGTCAAGCAACTGCTGGGGACTTTCTCCAGCAGTGATCACCGACATGGCTCATTGCACCAGGTTGGAGGGAGGCCGCATGAGTCCGCACTTCCTTGTACACCGATGACGCGGCAATCTTTGTGCCTTCCATCCAGGAGGATTTTTAGCATCTCGCCTCCAAACTGACAACTTTGGGGAGGTCACGATCCTTGTGACTAATTTGTCTAAAAGCCTTGTGGCCTCTATCCGTTGTGCGGGCATTCATCTCTATTCCATCCCGCTAAGATACCTTGGCCTCCCCTTGTCTATCCACCGCCTCGGGAATATCGACCTCTAGTATCTCGTGGACAAGGCCGCTGGGAAGCTCGTCCCTTGAAAGGGCCGTTTCATCACGGCAGTGGCAGGACGACCCTTGTCAAGGATGTACTCACATATTTGGCAACCTTCCATATCACTGTTGTAGTCCCTCATGTGAGCACCATTTATGCTTTCCATAAGATTGAGAGGGCCTTCCTTTGGGCTGGCTCTAACAAGGTTTCTGGTGCCCAATGCAAAGTGAGCTGGAGCTTGGTATGCATACCAAAGAGGCTTGGTGGATTGGGATTGCTTAACCTCCACAAATATGCTCAAGTTCTACGCTTTAGATGGGCCTCGCATGACTGTATGGAGCCCCATAGAGCTTGGGTCAATCTGGGCAAGCCTTGCGACAACACTAACATGGATTTCTTTTACGCGGCTACGACCATCACCATTGGCAACGGTTCCATGACCAAGTTCGAGCACTCGCCGTGGCTTAATGGGTAGAAACCGAAGGATATTGCTCCCTCCATATTCCTCATCTCAAAGAGGAAGAATTCAATGGTGCATGATGCCCTTCTTGACCTCGCTTGGATTGCTAGGATCGACATGTCGAGCGGTTTCTCTGTCAACCATATTGGGTAGTTTTACACATTATGGGCAAAGCTTGAGCTTATCCATCTCAAGGTGGATGTTTCCGATGCTATTACTTGGAACCTCACCACCAATGAGATGTATCGGCGACCTCCACATATAAGGTGCAATTCATGGGGATCATCTCCGCCACCATGGTACCGACAGTTTGGGGCAATTGGGCACCACCCAAGTGCAAATTCTTTTTGTGGCTTGTCATCAAGAACCATTTTTGGACACGCCTTTAGAAGCGGGGTTGGCCCAATTGTGGCATGTGTTAGCTTTGCAAAAGACAGCCGGAGTCCACAACACACACCCTTCAAGTGCAGATACTCCCTCTGAGTTTGATTGGCTATCAAGTTTTGGCATGATGCTTCAGAGTTGGATATTACGAGCTGGGGAAGCGCTCAAATGGTAAAAGCTTGGCGGGCTGCGACGGCCTTTTGACGTGGCCACACGAGAAAGGCTATCTCATCACTTCGCATGCTTGTCACTTGGGTGGCGCGGAAGGAAAAAAATGCAATAGTTCCTCACAACAAATCGACGATGCCCACTACCTTGATCGTTAACATCAAAGCGGAAGATAGGAATTGATCATCGCGACCGGGGGCGAAACATTTGAGTTCTTAGATGCCGTGAGAGTAGGCGTTTTCTGTTTTCATTTGTGGAGGCGAATGGACCTCGTTAAATTTTGCCGGTTTATCCCTTCTTTATTAATGAGATGAGGCAAAGCTTTTGCCTCCGTTTTAAAGAACAACTACCAGTACATGATAGGTCATCAGCACTGCAATATAAGTAGTTCCAAGGATACATAGTCTGAAGGAAGTTAAATTCACAATTGATGGTTACAAGGACCCTATCAAGAACTTGAACTGGCACTGAGCGTGATTATATCGTGAACAGAGCTGCTGAGCCGCGCATTGGCTATATATGCCATAGGACCACAATTCGTAATGTACTGCAGGCTGCAGCTGCGCCGGCGTTGCCGGCGCAGGCGCAGAGCTCTAACGGCAGCCTTGATTAGCCATGGCTCATCCTAACAGTGACAGCTAAGTACGCCCAGAAAAATTAATGTAAGTGTACCTTGCTTACGTACGGGCTAGCATGCTTCGGTCGCCTTCCGCCAGAACTGGGAATCCTAGCTGATCTATATCCGGCCTATATGTCCATCCAATGCAACACTGCTCAATAAACAAATTATGCAGAGCGTCGGATCGTGTGACGGACCTAGCTAGCTGGGGCAGCTGCCCTGGATCTCCGGCGGCGGAGCAGGGTAACCCTCTTGTCTATCTTTTACTCCCTCTGTCCTATAATATAAGAGTATTTTTTACCCTAATATAATGTTGAAAAACTTCTTATATTATGGGACAGACAAAGTACACGACTTCCTCGTCGGCGCCCGTCCCAAGAAATATCAGTTCTGGAATCCATCAGTATGCGTCTAACTTCTCTCCTTGGCGATTAAGCTGAAGTCGTACGTGTGCCCAGCCTGCACGGCGATGAACGATCGTAGTGCTTGGTTCAAAATTAAACCGCGTTGTTGTAAATGGCTCAGGTATGCGCTCACACACGTACACAGCTGTGGCAGCACTGTCCCATTGGGTACTACGGTATGCAGTGGCCTCCGATTGATCCTAGCAATCATAGCGTTAATAAATACAAATAGAGATAAGTCAACATATATTTCGCAGACATGTGCACACACGTATGGTGGCCAATCTCAGCGCTAGCCAGCCTAGATGCTGCTTGGCTAGTTATAGTGGGAAATAAATTAAACTAATGTCATGCATATGATACTAGTCTATATTACTATCTTCATAGTGCAAAATAACATAAAAGTAATATCATAAATGATTGTATTTTGTAGATTCATTTATCGTTGGAAATCGCTATGTTGCGGTAAGATATTATGTTACTCTAAACACCTCTCTCCTCATTAACTATTTGCCACATAAGCAAATTTATATTAGGGTGCGTTATGTTATTAGCTAAGTTACTCCATTATGAACAACCAGTTTTGCTAAAACAGATCCGTGCCCTAAGTATTGCACATTTAAGTCATCTACAATTGATTTTCCGCGAAGATTCGCACAGACATTTTTTTTTATAGTTTAATTGAGTCACTTAGATGTGCAATAATTAGGGTACATCGAGATGGGCAAATGAATTCTATGCACACAACGCGCTCCCATTCAACCCACACTGATATGTGCTGGACTGGATTGCCATTACAGTGATGCGAACGTTATCAAGTTATACCCTTGAAGAAACATTGTTAAGTTGTAGTTAGTTTCCTTTAGTAATGGTGTGTACCGGTGCATAAGTCATCTTACGAAAACCAAATAATCCCAAAACACTTTGACGCGGTGCATTAAGTTCCACCCGTTTCTGGTTTCTTGACACAAATAAAGAAATCAACCAATAAGAGACGTGGGGCGTGTATATTTTTAATGACTTGAGACTACCTAGCAGTGCATGCAATGGTCAGTTCATTACGTTCAATGGTATTAATTAACAAATAAACATCAAGTTCTCTCATTTTCTCCTCCGCCTTGAAGATGCACATCATGGGGGAGGAATGGTGAGGGGATGGAACAATGATGTGGTCAGCCTGGAGGATGCCATCATAGTGTTGAGCGCATATGACGTCTTGGACTCGAGGAGGTGTGTGGCTTCACCTACCTCCCCACAGGTCAAACACCGGTTTAGTCGACATCACCGTGAGAGAGGTGAAGATGCCACGGAGATGAAACGTCGTCATGGCTGGGATTTGAGTGTTTGTGCAGTGGATGAGGAAGAGGAGGAGGAAGATAGTTTGGCTAATGACGAGGGGATCCAGAATGTCATGGATGGTGTTTGCCTTCTCAATTAGCAGAGAGCTTTCCTTTTCGTACCATTATACTACGAATGTCTATGGCTATGGCATGGCAATATATCTCCGAATGACTATGGAAATGCCATAACAGGTAGGTATGGTGGTTGTTTTGAGGAAGGTATATGGTGGGTGTATGATACCGGTGAAAGGTGCGCGATATTAGAGAGGCTAACAATGGTGGAAGGGTGAGAGTGCGTATAATCCATGGACTCAACATTAGTCATAAAGAACTCACATACTTATTGCAAAAATCTATTAGTTATCGAAACAAAGTACTACGCACATGCTCCTAGGGGGATATATTGGTAGGAAAAGATCATCGCTCGTCCCCGACCGCCACTCATAAGGAAGACAATCAATAAATAAATCATGCTCCAACTTCATCACATAACGGTTCACCATACGTGCATGCTACGGGAATCACAAACTTTAGAACAAGTATTTCTCAAATTCATAACTACTCAACTAGCATGACTCTAATATCACTATCTCCATATCTCAAAATAATCATCAAGTACCAAACTTCTCATAGTATTCAATGCACTTGTATGATAGTTTTTATTATACCCATCTTGGATGCCTATCATATTAGGACTAATTTTATAGCCAAAGCAAACTAGCATGCTGTTCTAAAAGACTCTCAAAATAATATAAGTGAAGCATGAGAGATCAATAATTTCTATAAAATAAAACCACCACCGTGCTCTAAAAGATATAAGTGAAGCACTAGAGCAAAACTATTTGGCTCAAAAGATATAGGTGAAGCACACAGAGTATTCTAATAAATTCCGATTCATGTGTGTCTCTTCCAAAAGGTGTGTACAGCAAGGATGATTGTGGTGAACTAAAAATCAAAGACTCAAATCATATTAATGATCTGCAATAAGAATCAACCTAAAAGCACTCTCCAGTAACAAATTGTAGCTAATCTCGTAAGCGCTAAAGTTTCTGTTTTTTACAGCAAGATCAAAAAGACTTCACCCAAGTCTTCCCAAAGGTTCTACTTGGCACAAACACTAACTAAAACATAAAACCACATCTAAACAGAAGCTAGATGGATTATTTATTACTAAACAGAACCAAAAAGCAAGAAACTAAAATAAAATTGGGTTGCCTCCCAACAAGCGCTATCGTTTAACGCCCCTAGCTAGGCAAAAAGGCAAGTATAGATCTAGGTATTATCATCTTTGGCATTCAATCCATAAGTGGCTCTCATAATAGAATCATAAGGTAATTTGATTTTCTTTCTAGGGAAGTGTTCCATGCCTTTCCTTAACGGAAATTGGAATATAATATTCTCTTCTTTCATATCAATAATTGCACCAATCGTTCTAAGGAAAGGTCTACCGAGAATAATAGGACATGAAGGATTGCGATCTATATCAAAAACAATGAAATCTACGGGCACATAATTCCTATTTGCAGCAATAAGAACATCATTAATTCTTCCCATAGGTTTCTTAATGGTGGAATCCGCAAGATGCAAATTTAAAGAACAATCATCAAATTCACGGAAACCTAACATATCACACAAAGTTTTTGGAACTGTGGAAACACTAACACCCAAATTACACAAAGCATAGCATTCATGATCTTTAATTTAAATTTTAATAGTAGGTTCCCACTCATCATAAAGTTTTCTAGGGATAGAAACTTCCAATTCAAGCTTTTCTTCATAAGATTGCATTAAAGTATCAACGATATGTTTAGTAAAAGCTTTATTTTGACTATAAGCATGCGGAGAATTTAGCACGGATTGAAATAAGGAAATACAATCTATTAAAGAACAATTATCATAATTAAATTCCTTTAAATCCAAAATAGTGGGTTCATTACTATGTAAAGTTTTGACCTCTTCAATCCCACTTTTACAAATTTTTGCATCAAGATCTAAAAACTCTGAATCATTGGGACGCCTTTTAACTAAAGTTGACTCATCTCCAGTCTCATCAATATCAATATTCATATTGCAAAACAAAGATTTAATAGGAGACACATCAATTACTTTTAGATCTCCATCCTTATTATCATAAAAACTAGAAGAACACGCTTTTATAAAGCAATATTTTTTAGGATGCATCCTAGCGGTTCTTTCTTTGCACTCATCAATGGAAATTCGCATGGCCTTGAGTGACTCATTGATACCATGCTTAGGTGGAATAGATCTAAGTTTCAAAGAGTCAACATCAAGATAAATTCTATCCACGTTCCTAGCCAACTCATCAATCTTAGGCCATTTTTCTTCAAGCAAAGCATTGAAATTCTTTTGAGAAATCATAAATTCTTTAACACTAGTCTCAAAATCAGAGGGCATCTTATTAAAATTTCCATAAGAGTTGTCGTAGGAATTAACATAATTATTAGAGGAATTATTAGGATACGGCCTAGGATTAAAGTTTCCTCTATAAGCGTTGTTACCAAAATTGTTCCTACCTACAAAATTCACATCCATAGATTCATTATTATTCTCAATCAAAGTAGACAAAGGCATATCATTGGGATCAGAAGAAACACTCTTATTAGTAAAAAAATCATAAGTTCATCCATCTTTCCACTTAAAATATTAATCTCTTCAATTGCATGCACCTTTTTAAAGTGATTTCCATAAAAGTGCCTCCCGCGGTCGAATCTAAAAAATTTCTAGAAGCAAAATTCAATCCGGCATAAAAAATGTGTATAATCATCCATAAGTTCAAACCATGTGTAGGGAAATTACGTATCATTAATTTCATCCTCTCCCAAGATTGTGCAACATGTTCATGATCAAGTTGCTTAAAATTTATAATATCGTTTCTAAGAGAGATGATCTTAGCGGGAGGAAAATACTTAGAGATAAAAGCATTTTTGCACTTATTCCAAGAATCAATACTATTTTTAGGCAAAGACGAAAACCAAGTTTTAGCGCGATCTCTAAGCGAAAAAGGAAATAGCTTCAATTTAACGATATCATTATCCACATCTTTCTTCCTTTGCGTATCACACAAATCAAGAAAGCTGTTTAGATGGGTAGCGACATCTTCACTTGGAAGGCCGGCGAATTGATCTTTCATGACAAGATTCAACAAAGCAGCATTAATTTCACAAGATTCAGCATCGGTAAGAGGAACAATTGGAGTGCTAAGAAAATCATTGTTGTTGGTATTGGAAAAGTCACACAATTTAGTATTATCCTGAACCATTGTGACAAACAAGCAATCCAACACACGAGCAAACAAGAAACAAGCGAAAAAGAGGCGAACGGAAAAAGAGGGCGAATAAAACGGCAAGAGTGAAGTGGGGGAGAGGAAAACAGGAGGCAAATGACAAATAATGTAATGCGAGGGATAAGAGTTTGTGATGAGTACCCGACAACGGCGCCAAAAATCCTTCTTGCTACCTCTTGAGCATGTGTTGGGTTTCCCTTGAAGAGGAAAGGGTGATGCAGCAAAGTAGCGTAAGTATTTCCCTCAGTTTTTGAGAACCAAGGTATCAATCCAGTAGGAGACTACACGCAAGTTGCCTCATACCTACACAAATAAAGAACTCAACCAATAAGAGACGTGGGGCGTGTATATTTTTAATGACTTGAGACTACCTAGTAGTGCATGCAGTGGTCAGTTCATTGCGTTCAATGGTATTAATTAACAAATAAACATCAAGTTCTCTCATTTTCTCCTCCGCCTTGAAGATGCACATCATGGGGGAGGAATGGTGAGGGGATGGAACAATGATGTGGTCAGCCTGGAGGATGCCATCATAGTGTTGAGAGCATATGAGGTCTTGGACTCGAGGAGGTGTGTGGCTTCACCTTCCTCCCCACAGGTCAAACACCGGTTTAGTCAACATCACCGTGAGAGAGGTGAAGATGCCACGGAGATGAAACGCCGTTATGGCTGGGATTTCAGTGTTTGTGCAGTGGATGTGGAAGAGGAGGAGGAAGATAGTTTGGCTAATGATGAGGGGATCCAGAATGTCATGGATGGTGTTTGCCTTTTCAATTAGCAGAGAGCTTTCCTTTTCGTACCATTATACTACCTCCGTCCTGATTTATTGGTCCCTTATTATTTTGTTTCAAACTTTAACTATGGATTTAATTAACTAAGAAATGTCACCAAAAATTAAATTGTTTGATTCGTATTTCAACATTTCGATGATATTATTTTTGTTACATGCATTAACATTTTGTTAGTTAAATCTAAGTTCAAAATTTAGCACAAAATGCGAAGGGGGCGAATAAACCAGGACGGAGGTAGTGGGTATTTCGAACGATTTTGAACGTTAGATTCCGCATTCAGAATTTGTTTTGCTTTTTCATTAATTTAGGAGAACTATTTTTTGCTCCCCATTGACATTTCAAAAAACTATTTTATGAGAATAACTAGAAAGTTTTTTTTTGGCCGAAAAAATTCTGCTGGTCGGAAATAACTTTATACTCCCTCCGTAACTTAATGTAAGACACTGTCCTAGTGTTAAAAACGTCTTATATTAAGTTACAAAGGTGGTATTTATGAGAATTTGTAATATATAGTAAAAAATTACATATTTTCCTGGAAGAGCTGAAATTTTACTAACCTGGGAGAGAAAGAGAGAGAGGGAGAGGGAGAGAGAGAGCAGAGAGAGGGGGGGGGGGGGGAGGGGGAGAGGGAGAGAGAGAGAGTAGCTATCCTCAGGCATGCACATGTACGAACATGCCTCACTTGGCCATGTAGGAACATCAATGTATACAACATTGAAAGCCTCTGTGTGCTCCAATTGGTGCATGCAAGCAACCATAGCACGCTATAGTACTGCACATGTGCACCCGCCATTTATTTGGTACTACTACCTCGAAAATTCAAATCTGAGCCCGAGCTCATCTACACCTGCGCTCATGAAAAAAATACTACCTTCATCTTTCTTCTTCTTGGCTGCAATATATTTTGGAAATTAGCAAAACTTACATTTTGTAAGAGTGCATGTTTAAAAGCTGCGTACAACCAGCTTCTGCAGGTGTCGCATGCATGCAACCATAGCAGGCAACCATTAATCCACACAAAGACTCTAGCATTTGTTGCATGCATACAGCTTAAAGTAGGCGCCACCTAGAGTTGAAGAGCTTCTGCTGGTCTCAGAATTTAGCAGACAAAAGTACCAAGCTAATGACGCTTTACTGGCTGCCGTTGCATTGCATGCCCGATGAGAAATGAATAGTGGATCCTGGTGTAGCGCCACCATGCGTACCTAATATTTACGGAATAAATATCATCTCAGCTTACTAAGTGGTACTCCCTCCATTCACAAATATAAAATGTTTTGGATGTTTCATGCCTCGCAAGATCGAAAATTCATCTCATGCCTCACAATTTATTTACTCCCTGTTAAAGCTCACACGACATGGTACGAGATTGCAGCCCAATTCTCACCAATAATTTCAAAACAAATAACCGATTTTGTGGCTTATATGACCATCACAGTTGCATGTGCACATGCGCGACCAAAATCTCAATTGTCTCTTAATTAATTATTCAAAAAATCAATACACTCTAATCTAAAACAAAAGTAAATATTCTCATCATTTAGGTCCTAAATGTAATTGTTTTTAAACACCACACTTTAGCTCATGTTGTTTTTATCTAGCCTGAATTTGTCTCGTAAAAATTTGAACCAACAGGTCTACCATTTATTATATTTTAGATTAAAATGTTAAAGTTATAGGAATGGATGAAAAGAAAATATTTATTTCTGAGCCCAGGCTCATCTGCTCCCGAGAAGTAAAAACAATACTAGAAAAATGTAAAAAAATCTGTTTTTTTTTCATGGAAGATGTTGGAGTGTGTGACGTCTGTGCCAAATTCCATCATGTTTGGAGATCTGCTCTGCTCTCAGCAAAAACGACAAACTCGGTCCGAACAGTGTGTGAGGAGTAAACTTTCCCACAGCCCCATTTTTTTTCTTTTTTGCTGAGAGTTGCTCAGATGTCCAACCATGATGAAATTAAGCACGGGCACCTCACACTTGAACATATTCCATGAGAAAAAAATTATTTTTTTTCTAGTTATTTTATTTAACTGTTCACCCTCGGAAGCAGATGCACCTAAGAGCCGAGATGCGGTCCATGAAAAAAATGTGACTTTGCATAGATCCTTTAATCCTTTGGAATGGAAAACTATAAATTTATATCAAGTCTAATCTATTAGCTAATTGTAAATCAAACTATTCAATTAGACTTGAATCTAACGCAGATAGTAGTGTGACTATGGAACAAATCACACTATCATGGGAGAACGCGAAGGAAAACATTCAAAGAGTCCTAGATTACTATTGGACTAAAAATAAGTATAAACTAAGAAACTAAAATAGGAGTTAAAGAATAAAAAATGCAAAAATAACTGAACTGTTACACATCAAAACAACGAGCAGAAAAGAAGCACAAAAATACACTTGATGTAGAATTGGATTACAAAAAACGCGAACAGAAATGGATTAAATTGGCAAGTGAAAGGTCATTAGAAAACTTTGAATAAAACTTACCATGGAAGGAATAACGTTAAAAGATATACTGCAACAAATAAAAAATCAAATAGTAAAAAAAAATTGGGGTCCTGTAGTCATTCTTGCACTAGTTTAACCAATGAAGCAGAAAAACAATCGCTACGGGAAGGGGTTGCGTCTATAACTCGAGCGAGTTCGTCTCACCACAGGGAGATGAATTGGATCCGGCCCATGAAGAAAAAACATACTATCAATTTTTCTCCCAACACACCCTCTGAGGTGTTTCAGACGCAGACAATGTACTATTTTAGATTTCAATGTAATTCTTAGTCATATGGATTACTTTATATTTTTTTAGATTTTAAATCAATCAGTGTACCTGTAATTGTTATGAGTATGAATAAACTTAAAGGTATTTCTAAAAAAGATACTATTTTAATCCTTTTTTTACCTTTTGTTTTTTTTGTTTTCACCTTCTAATTAATATTTTGAAATTTTCTACAAATCTATATTTGAAAAAATATTTTTATTTTGCTAGTTTTATGAAAGTGACTTGCTGTTAAAATGTTCATCAGGTATTTGAAAAATGGTCGTCATGCATTAGAAAATTGTAAGCATGTATTTCAGAAAACTTCCATATTGTAATTACAAATATTCATCACTTATTAAGTAATATTCATCATTTATTCCAAAAAATATTATTCACTCGTTTATAAATGTTCATCATGTATTACGAAGAAGTTCATTATGTTTTAGAAAATGTTCAACATTTATTATTATTTTTTTGTGCAGAAAGATACGATCTATTCATCTTCAATGATGGCAGTACAACGAACACCAAAAATAACAAAAATACATCCAGATTCATAGACGACCTAGCAACGACTACAAGCACTGGAGTGCCGAAGGCGCGCTGCCGTCATCACCCTTCCCTCGCCGGAGTCAGGCAAAACTTGTTGTAGTAGACGGTCGAGAAGTCGCTGCGCTGAGGCCCAATAGGACCAGCGCACCAGAACATTAACCACTGCTGATGAATAGTAGCATAGATTGGAAGGATCCAACCTGAAGACACACGGACATAGACGAACGACGAACAGATTCGAGCAAATCCACCAAAGGAGGATCCACCGGAGACACACCTCAACACGCTCACCGACGATGCTAGATGCCCACGGGAACGGGTCTAGGTAGGGAGAACCTTATTCCATCTTCAGGGAGCCGCGGAGCCCTGCCACCAGCAAGGGCCAGGATCCACCGCCCCCCCACAGCCGTAAGCTACCGGAGACAAGGCAGACCTAGAGGAGGCGGAGGAACCCTAATCTTTTAGGGGAGGAGGCGGCTACGTTTTGGATCTGAACTTGTGTTCATCGTTTATTAACTAAAATATTCATTGTGTGTTAAAAACTTCAACATCTTAATACATTTCCATTATGTATTAAAAAGTATATTAGTATTCGAGAAAATATACATTATGTGTTAAAACTGTTCATCATGTATTTATAAAATTCATCTTTTATCAAAAAAGATAAGCATGCATTAAAAAACAGGTTTTGTGCATTTAATATTTTCCTAAGAAAGAAACAGAAAAATAAATCAGAACAACAAAAACTAAGAAATGAAAAGGAACAGGGAAAACACAAGAAAACATAAAAAGAACAAAAAGGAAAAAGGAAAAACGTTCAGCATGTATTGAAGATCGTTCATCTTGCATTACTAAAAATGTATATAGACATTTTCGTACAATATTTCTAAAAAATATGACGTATTTTAAAATACACATGGTTTTTGGAAAATACATGATACACATTTTCAAAAGGAACGATGAATATTTTGAAATATTCAACAAGCGGCTTCTACATACATGATAAATATTTTTCTAATTTATGGTGAAATTTTGTAATAAATATGTATATTTTTATAATACGTAATGAACAATACGCAATTAACCTTTTTTAAGTACAAGAAGATTATTATTGAAGTACATGATGAGTATTTCTTTAATGTACACAATATTTTTTTAAATCCTATCTGAATTTTTTAAATACAATGAACATTTTCGTTATACATGATGAACAAAGAGAAGTAAAGACACAAAATAAAGATGAATAATTAAGGACAAAACAAAATATACATAGAATTAAATATGAAAACAAGAAAAAAAATTATGGACACACGTACATGTAGAAAAAAAAGTTAAGGGGTACACTTAAAGGTCCAGAACCTACGGAAGAAACCCATTTATCTAGCAAAAACGAGCGAAAACCATTTATTGAGCCAAGGCCCGGGAGGAATCGGTTGTAGGCAAGACCTATATCTGCCTCGCAATAAGCTCTGGGCAAGCACTGTGATGTGTATTGCGGCCTAGGCCATTAGCTTTGTGTGTCTCCCTTCTGTTATCATTTGTTGTTTTGTTACTTATTCGTTTATCCATGTGTATCGACGGGAAAAAATACTATATGTTCAATTTTATTGAGAATTGTGCTACGCTAAGGAGCAGAGTAAACGCTGAAGGAAATGAGTAACTTATGTTTGTCCATATAACTTCCTACCATTATTTATAAATAGTGCAGAGGTCCGTGCACATCCACGGGCAACGGTTTTCGCTAGCTAAGAAAGTCAGCGTGAGAACATTACAAAAAATTCATAATTTTGGTCTTCAGATATGTGCAGATGTCCAATTTGGACCCAAGGGGGAGGGGGCGTGCGGCCTGCCCTAGCCGCCCCCCGCTCTCTCTCTCTCTCTCTCTCTCTCTCTCTCTCTCTCTACATGTGGCCCATTAGTTCCCCCGGGGGGTTTCGTTAACCCTCCAGCACTCCAGTTTTATCCGAAACTTCTCCGGAACCTTTCCCGTGTCCGAATATAGTCATCCAATATATCAATCTTTACGTCTCGACCATTTCTGGACTCCTCATCATGTCCGTGATCTCATCCGGGACTCTGAACAACCTTTGGTACATCAAAACACATAAACTCATAATACTGATCGACATCGAACGTTAAGCGTGCGGACCCTACGGGTTCGAGAACTATGTAGACATGACCAAGACTCATGTCCAGTCAATAACCAATAGTGGAACCTGGATGCTCATATTGGTTCCTACATATTCTATGAAGATCTTAATCGGCCAGATCGCATAACAACATACGTTGTTCCCTTTCATCGGCATGTTACTTGCCCGAGATTTGATCGTCGGTATCAT
Organism: Aegilops umbellulata; assembly: GCA_032464435.1. NCBI lineage: Eukaryota > Viridiplantae > Streptophyta > Magnoliopsida > Poales > Poaceae > Aegilops > Aegilops umbellulata. The sequence goes on from CP136058.1 coordinate 604,371,710, forward strand.
CATAACTAGTTCAATCTCGTTACAGGCAAGTCTCTTTACTCGTTGCGTAATGCATCATCCCGTAACTAACTCTTTATTCACATTGCGTGCAAGGCTTGTAGTGATGTGCATTACCAAGAGGGCCTAGAGATATCTCTCCGACAATCGGAGTGACAAATCATAATCTCGATCGATGCCAATTCAACAAACACCATCGGAGACACCTGTAGAGCATCTTTATAATCACCCAGTTACGTTGTGAAGTTTGATAGAACACTAAGTGTTCCTCCGGTATTCAGGAGTTGCATAATCTCATAGTCATAGGAACATGTATAAGTTATGAAGAAAGCAATAGCAATAAACTAAACGATCATAGTGCTATAATAACAGATGGGCCAAGTCAATCACATCATTATCTAATGATGTGACCCCGTTCATCAAATGACAACTCTCGTCCATGGCTAGGAAACTTAACCATCTTTGATTAACGAGCTAGTCAAGTAGAAGCATACTAGTGACACTCTGTTTGTCGATGTATTCACACATGTACTAAGTTTCCGGTTAATACAATTCTAGCATGAATAATAAACATTTATCATGATATAAGGAAATATAAATAACAACTTTATTATTGCCTCTAGGGCATATTTCCTTCAGACGGAACTCTCCCTCGACCCTCTACTAGATCAAGAGTTCGAGGGACGTCATCGAGCTGAACATGTGCTGAGCACGCAGGTGTCGTGCCTTCTGTACTTTTATCGGTTGGATCGTGAAGACGTTTGACTATATCAACTGTGTTAATCTAACGCTTCCGCTTTCGGTCTACGAGGGTATGTGGACACACTCTGCCCTCTCGTTGCTATGCATCTCGTAGATAGATCTTGCGTGATCATAGGATTTTTTTTGAAATTTCATGCTACGTTCCCCATCATCACAAGCATCAAATGATACATAATCAAGTGATTTCGAAAGTCCATTTGATGGAGTTTCTTCATGCGCTTTACACCAATATGACCTAAACGGTAGTGCCACAAATATGTTGCACTATCATTATCAATTTTGCATTTTTGGCATCAATATTATGAATATGTGTATCACTACGATTGAGACTCAATAAACCATTTACATTTGGTGTATGACCATAGAATGTTTTATTCATGTAAATAGAACAACAATTATTCTTTGACTTAAATGAATAACCATACTGCATTAAACATGATCCTATCATATTCGTGCTCAATGCAAACACCAAATAACATTTATTTAGGTTCAACACTAATCCCGAAGGTAGAGGGAGTATGCGATGGTGATCTTATCAACCTTGGAATCACTTCCAACATGCATCGTCACCTCGCCTTTAACTAGTATCTGTTCATTTTGTAACTCTTGTTTCGAGTTACAAATCTTAGCAACTGAACCGGTATCAAATACCTAGAGGCCACTATGAACACTAGTAAAGTACACATCAATAATATGTATATCAAACATACCTTTGTTCACCTTGCCATCCTTCTTATCCGCTAAGTTTTTGGGGCAGTTCTGCTTCAAGTGACCATTTCCTTTGCTGTAGAAGCACTCAGTTACAGGCTTGGGTCTAGCTTTGGGCTTCTTCATGGGAGTGGCAACTTGCTTGCCATTCTTCTTGAAGTTCCCTTTCTTTCCCTTGCCCTTTTACTTGAAACTAGTAATCTTGTCAACCATCAACACTTGATGCTCTTTCTTGATTTCAACCTTCGCCGTTTTCAGCATCGCGAAGAGCTCGAGAATCGTTTTAGTCATCCCTTGCATAGTATAGGTCATCACGAAGTTCTAGCAGCTTGGTGATGGTGACTAGAGAACTTTGTCAATCACTATCTTATCTGGAGGATTAACTCCCACTTGATTCAAGTGATTGTTGTACTCAAACATTCTGAGTTCATGCTCACTGACTAAGCTATTCTCCTCCATCTTGTAGGCAAAATACTTGTCAGAGGTCTCATACCTCTCGACACGGGCATGAGTCCGAAATACCAATTTCAGCTCTTGGAACATCTCATATGCTCCGTGGCATTCAAAACGTCTTTGAAGTCCCGGTTCTAAGCCATAAAGCATGGCACACTAAACTATCAAGTAGTTATCATATCGAGCTTGCCAAACGTTCATAACATCTCTATCTGCTCCTGCAATAGGTCTGTCACCTAACGGTGCATCAAGAACATAATTCTTCTGTGCAGCAACGAGGATAATCCTCATATCACGGACCCAGTCCGTCTCACTGCTACTATCATCTTTCAACTTATTTTCTCTAGGAATATATCAAAAATAAAAAAAGGGAGCTACACGCGAGTTGTTGATCTATGATACGTCTCCAACGTATCTATAATTTTTGATTGCTCAATGCTATATTATCTACTGTTTTGGACTATATTGGGCTTTATTTTCCACTTTTATATTATTTTTGGGACTAACCTATTAACCGGAGGCCCAGCCCAGAATTACTGTTTTTTGCCTATTTCAGTGTTTCGGAGAAACAGAATATCAAACGGAATGAAACCTTTGGGAACGTGATTTTCTCATCAGATAAGACCCAGGAGACTTCGACCCTCCGTCAAGAAAGCCACGAGGCGGTCACGAGGGTGGAGGGCGCCCCCCTAGGGCGCGCCCCCTGCCTCGTGGGCCCCTCGAAGCTCCACCGACGTACTTCTTCCTCCTATATATACCTACGTACCCCTAAACGATCAGATACGGAGCCAAAAACCTAATTCCGCCAGAGGGGGCCATCATCATGGAGGGCTTATACATCATCATAGCCTCTCCGATGAAGTGTGAGTAGTTTATCTCAGACCTTCTGGTCCATAGTTAGTAGCTACATGGCTTCTTCTCTCTTTTTGGATCTCAATACCATGTTCTCCCCATCTCTCTCGTGGAGATCTATTCGATGTAATCTTCTTTTTGCGGTTTGTTTGTTGAGACCGATGAATTCTGGGTTTATGATCAAGTCTATCTATGAATAATATTTGAATCTTCTCTGAATTCTTTTATGTATGATTGGTTATCTTTGCAAGTCTCTTCGAATTATCAGTTTGGTTTGGCCTACTAGATTGGTTTTCTTGCAATGGAAGAAGTGCTTAGCTTTGGGTTCAATCTTGCGGTGACCTTTCCCAGTGACAGTAGGGGCAGCAAGGCACGTATAGTATTGTTGCCATCGAGGATAACAAGATGGTTTTTTTTATCATATTGCATGAAACTACCCCTCTACATCATGTCATCTTGCTTAAGGCGTTACTCTGTTTTTAACTTAATACTCTAGATGCATGCTGGATAGCGGCCGATGAGTGGAGTAATAGTAGTAGATGCAGGCAGGAGTCGGTCTACTTGTCTCGGACGTGATGCCTATATACATGATCATACCTAGATATTCTCATAACTATGCTCAATTCTGTCAATTGCTCAACAGTAATTTGTTCACCCACCGTAGAATACCTATGCTCTTGAGAGAAGCCACTAGTGAAACCTATGGCCCCCAGGTCTGTTCTCACCATATCAATATCCATCACTTTATTATTGCTTTTCTTTTTTACTTTGCTTTTTACTTTTCACTTTGCATCTTTATACCAAAAATACCAAAAATATTATCTATCATCTCTATCAGATCTCACTCCTGTAAGTAACCGTGAAGGGATTGACAACCCCTAATCGCGTTGGTTGCGTTGAGCTATTGTTTTTGTGTAGGTACGAGGGACTCGAGTGTAGCCTCCTACTGGATTGATACCTTGGTTCTCAAAAACTGAGGGAAATACTTACGCTACTTTGCTGCATCATCCTCTCCTCTTCGAGAAATCCAACGCAAGCTTAAGAGGTAGCAAGAAGAATTTCTGGCGCCGTTGCCGGTGAGTCTACGCAAAAGTCAACATACCAAGTACCCATCACAATCCCTTATCTCTCACACTACATTATTTGCCATTTGCCTCTCGTTTTCCTCTCCCCCACTTCACCCTTGCCGTTTTATTCGCCCTCTCTTTTCCGTTTGCCTTTTTTCTCGCTTGCCTTCTGTTTGCTCATGTGTTGGATTGCTTGCTTGTCACTATGGCTCAAGACAATACCAAATTGTGTGACTTTACCAATACCAATAATAATGATTTCCTTAGCACTCCGATTGCTCCTCTTACCAATACTGAATCTTGTGAAATCAATACTGCTTTGTTGAATCTTGTTATGAAAGATCAATTCGCCAGCCTTCCTAGTGAAGATGCCGCTACTCATCTGAATAGCTTCGTTGATTTGTGTGATATGCAAAAGAAAAAAGATGTCGATAATGATATTGTTAAATTGAAGCTATTTCCTTTTTCTCTTAGAGGTCGGGCTAAAGTTTGGTTTTCGTCTTTGCCTAAAAATAGTATTGATTCTTGGAACAAGTGCAAAGATGCTTTTATCTCTAAGTACTTTCCTCCTGCTAAGATCATCTCTCTTAGAAACGATATTATGAATTTTAAACAACTTGATCATGAACATGTTGCACAAGCTTGGGAGAGAATGAAATTAATGATACGTAATTGTCCTACTCATGGTTTGAATTTATGGATGACTATACAAAAAATTTATGCCGGATTGAATTTTGCGTCTAGAAATCTTTTAGATTCGGCCGCAGGAGGCACTTTTATGGAAATCACTTTAGGAGATGCTACTAAACTCCTAGATAATATTATGGTTAATTATTCTCAACGGCACACTGAAATATCTACTAATAAAAAAGTGCATGCGATAGAAGAAATCAATGTTTTGAGTGGAAAGATGGATGAACTTATGAAATTATTTGCTACTAAAAGTGTTTCTTCTGATCCTAATGATATGCCTTTGTCTTCTTTGATTGAGAATAATAATGAATCTATGGATGTGAATTTTGTTGGTAGGAATAATTTTGGTAACAACGCGTATAGAGGGAATTTTAATCCTAGACCTTATCCTAGTAATCCTTCTAATAATTATGGAAATTCCTACAACAACTCTGATGGAAATTTTAATAAGATGCCCTCTGAATTTGAGAATAGTGTTAAAGAGTTTATGAATTCACAAAATAATTTTAATGCTTTGCTAAACGAGAAATTGCTTAAATTTGATGATTTGGTTAGGAACGTTGATAGAATTTCTCTTGAGGTTGATTCTTTAAAGCTTAGATCTATTCCTCCTCAGCATGATATCAATGAGTCTCTCAAAGCCATGAGAATTTCCATTGATGAGTGCAAAGAAAGAACCTCTAGGACACGTGCTATGAAAGATGCCTTTATTAAAGCATGTTCTTCTAATTCCTATGAAAATCAAGATGAAGATCTAAAAGTTATTGATGTGTCCCCTATTAAATCATTGTTTTGCAATATGAATCTTGATGAAACTGAATATGATCTACCTTTACCTAGAAGGCGTTCCAAAAATTCGGAGTATTTAGATCTTGATGATGAAATTGATAAAAGTGGGATTGAAAGAAATAAAACCCTAGATGTTGCTAAACCCACTATATTGGATTTCAAGGAATTTAATTCTGAAATTTGCTATTTAATTGATTGTATTTCCTTGTTGCAATCCGTGCTAAATTTTCCTCATGCTTATAGTCAAAATAAAGCCTTTACCAAACATATCGTTGATGCCTTGATGCAATCTTATGAAGAAAAACTTGAGTTGTAAGTTTATATCCCAAGAAAACTTTATGATGAGTGAGAACCTACTATTAAAATTAAAATTAAAGATCATGAGTGTTATGCTTTGTGTGATTTGGGTGCTAGTATCTCCACTATTCCCCAAACTTTGTGTGATTTGCTAGATTTCCGTGATTTTGATGATTGCTCTCCAAACTTGCATCTTGCGGATTCCAATATTAAGAAACCTATGGGAAGGATTAATGATGTTCTCATTGTTGCAAATAGAAATTATGTGCCCGTGGATTTTATCGTTCTTGATATTGATTGCAATCCTTCTTGCCCTATTATTCTCGGTAGACCTTTCCTTAGAACGGTTGGTGCAATTATTGATATGAAGGAAGGGAATATTAGATTTCAATTCCCATTAAAAAAGGGCATGGTACACTTCACTACGAAGAAAATAAAATTACCATATGAAGCTATCATGAGAGCCACCTATGGATTACCTACCAAAGATGGCAATACCTAGATCTATCCTCGCTTTCATGCCTAGCTAAGGGCGTTAAACGATAGCGCTTGTTGGGAGGCAACCCAATTTTATTTTTAGTTTTTTTGTTTATGCTTCTGTTTAGGAATAAATAATCCATATACCTTATGTTTATATGTGTTTTTATGTTTTAATTAGTGTTTGTGCCAAGTTAAACCTATAGGAACTTTTTGGATGATAGTTATTTGATCTTGCTGTAATTTCCAGAAACTTTTGGTTCACGAAAATAAATGTTACAAAATCACCAGAACGTGATAAAATAGTGATTCCAATTGCTTCTGATCAATAAACAAATTGCCTAGGTCTTCCTATTTTGGCTGATTTTTTGGAGTTCCATAAGTTTGCGTTAGTTACAAATTACTACAGACTGTTCTGTTTTTGACAGATTCTGTTTTTCGTGTGTTGTTTGCTTATTTTGATGAATCTATGGCTAGTAAAATAGTTTATAAACCATAGATAAGTTGTAATAAAGTAGGTTTAACACCAATATGAATAAAGAATGAGTTCATTACAGTACCTTGAAGTGGTCTTTTGTTTTCTTTCGCTAACGGAGCTCACGAGATTTCTGTTGAGTTTTGTGTTGCGAAGTTTTCAAGTTTTGGGTGAAATGTTTTGATGGATTATGGAATAAGGAGTGGCAAGAGCCTAAGATTGGGGATGCCCATGGCACCCCCAAGATAACCCAAGGACACCAAAAAGTCAAAGCTGGGGGATGCCCCGTAAGGCATCCCCTCTTTCGTCTACTTCCTTCGGTAATTTTACTTGGAGTTATATTTTTATTCACCACATGATATGTGTTTTCCTTGGAGCGTCTTGTATTATTTGTGTCTTTGTTTGTTAGTGTGCCACAATCATACTTGCTGTACACACCTTTTGAGAGAGCCATACATGAGTTGTAATTTGGAATACTCTATGTGCTTCACTTATATCTTTTGAGCTATATAATTTTGCTCTATGTGCTTCACTTACATATTTTGAGCTTTATAGTTTTGCTCTAGTGCTTCACTTATATCTTTTAGAGCATGGTGGTGGACTTGATTTAAAGAAACTATTGATCTCTCATGCTTCACTTAGATTATTTTGAGAGTCTTAAATAGCATGGTAATTTGCTTAATAATAATAATAAACTTGGTATTCAAGATTTGTAAAACTTTCTTTTGAGTGCGTTGGATACTAAGAAAAGTTCGATGCTTGAAAATTGTTTTGAGATATGAAGATGGTAATATTAGAGTCATGCTAGTTGAGTAGTTGTGAATTTGAGGAATACTTGTGTTAAAGTTTGTGATTCCCGTAGCATGCACGTATGGTGAACCGTTATGTGATGAAGTCGGAGCATGATTTATTTATTGATTGTCTTCCTTATGAGTGGCGGTCGGGGACGAGAGATGGTATTTTCCTACCAACCCCCTAGGAGCATGCGCGTAATACTTTGCTTTGATAACTTCTAGATTTTTGCAACAAGTATATGAGTTCTTTATGACTAATGTTGAGTCCATGGATTATACACACTTTTCCCCATCCTTCCACCATTGCTAGCCTCTCTAGTACCGCGCACTTTTCGGCGGTATCATACACCCACCATATACCTTCCTCAAAACAGCCACCATACCTAACTATCATTGCATTTCCATAGCCATTCCGAGATATATTGCCATGCAACTTTCCACCGTTCCGTTTATTATGACACGCTCCATCATTGTCATATTGCTAGCATGATCATGTAGTTGACATCGTATTTGTGGCAAGGCCATCATTCATAATTATTTCATACATGTCACTCTTGATTCATTGCATATCCCGGTACACCGCCGGAGGCATTCACATAGAGTCATATTTTGTTCTAAGTTTCGAGTTGTAATTGTTGAGCTGTAAGAAAAATAAAAGTGTGATGATCATCATTTTAGAGCATTGTCCCAAGTGAGGAAAGGATGATGGAGACTATGATTCCCCCACAAGTCGGGATGAGACTCCGGACGAAAAAAAAGAGGCCATAAAAAAAAGAAAGGCCCAAATAAAAAAATAAAAAAATGATGAGAGAAAAAGAGAGAGCAGGACAATGTTACTATCCTTTTACCACACTTGTGCTTCAAAGTAGCACCATAATCTTCATGATAGAGAGTCTCTCATTTTGTCACTTTCATATACTAGTGGGAATTTTGCATTATAGAACTTGGCTTGTATATTCCAATGATGGGCTTCCTCAAAATGCCCTAGGTCTTTGTGAGCAAGCGAGTTGGATGCACACCCACTTAGTTCCTTTTGTTGAGCTTTCATATACTTATAGCTCTAGTTCATCCATTGCATGGCAATCCCTACTCACTCACATTGATATCTATTGATGGGCATCTCCATAGCCCGTTGATACGCCTAGTTGATGTGAGACTATCTTCCCCTCTTTTTTTCTTCTCCACAACCACCATTCTATTCCACATATAGTGCTATATCCATGGCTCACGCTCATGTATTGCGTGAAGATTGAAAAAGTTTTGAAAATGTCAATAGTATGAAACAATTACTTGGCTTGTCATCGGGGTTGTGCATGATTTAAATATTTTGTGTAGTGAAGATAGAGCATAGCCAGACTATATGATTTTGTAGGGATAACTTTCTTTGGCCAAGTTATTTTGAGAAGACATAATTGCTTTGTTAGTATGCTTAAAGTATTATTATTTTTATGTCAATATGAACTTTTGTCTTGAATCTTTAGGATCTGAATATTCATACCACAATTAAGAAGATTTACATTGAAATTATGCCAAGTAGCACTCCGCATCAAAAATTCTCTTTTATCATTTACCTACTCGAGGACGAGCAGGAATTAAGCTTGGGGATGCGTGATACGTCTCCAACGTATCTATAATTTTTGATTGCTCCATGCTATATTATCTACTGTTTTGGACTATATTGGGCTTTATTTTCCACTTTTATATTATTTTTTGGACTAACCTATTAACCGGAGGCCCATCCCAGAATTGATGTTTTTGTCTATTTCAATGTTTCGGAGAAACAGAATATAAAACGGAGTCCAAACGGAATGAAACCTTCTGGAACGTGATTTTCTCATCTGATTAGACCCAGGAGACTTGGACCCTCCGTCAAGAAAGCCACGAGGCGGTCACGAGGGTGGAGGGCACCCCCCTAGGGCGCCCCCCTACCTCGTGGGCCCCTCGAAGCTCCACCGACGTACTTCTTCCTCCTACATATACCTACGTACCCCCAAACGATCAGATACGGAGCCAAAAACCTAATTCCACCGCCACAACCTTCTGTACCCACGAGATCCCATCTTGGGGCCTGTTCCGGAGCTCCGTCGGAGGGGGCCATCATCACGAAGGGCTTCTACATCATCATAGCCTCTCCGATGAAGTGTGAGTAGTTTATCTCAGACCTTCGGGTCCATAGTTAGTAGCTAGATGGCTTCTTCTCTCTTTTTGGATCTCAATACAATGTTCTCCCCCTCTCTCGTGGAGATCTATTCGATGTAATCTTCTTTTTGCGGTTTGTTTGTTGAGACCGATGAATTGTGGGTTTATGATCAAGTCTATCTATGAATAATATTTGAATAATTCTTTGAATTATTTTATGTATGATTGGTTATCTTTGCAAGTCTCTTCGAATTATCAGTCTGGTTTGGCCTACTTGATTGGTTTTTCTTGCCATGGGAGAAGTGCTTAGCTTTGGGTTCAATCTTGCGGTGACCTTTCCCATTGATAGTAGGGGCAGCAAGACACGTATAGTATTGTTTCCATCGAGGATAACAAGATGAGGTATTTATCATATTGCATGAAACTATCCCTCTACATCATGTCATCTTGCTTAAGGCGTTACTCTGTTTTTAACTTAATACTCCAGATGCATGCTGGATAGCGGCCGATCAGTGGAGTAATAGTAGTAGATGCAGGCAGGAGTCGGTCTACTTGTCTCGGATGTGATGCCTATATACATGATCATACCTAGATATTCTCATAACTATGCTCAATTCTGTCAATTGCTCAACAGTAATTTGTTCAACCCCTGTAGAATACCTATGCTCTTGAGAGAAGCCACTAGTGAAACCTATGGCCCCCGGGTCTATTCTCATCATATCAATGTCCATCACTTTATTATTGCTTTGCATTTTACTTTTCACTTTGCATCTTTATAACAAAAATACCAAAAATATTATCTATCATCTCTATCAGATCTCAGTCCTGTAAGTAACCGTGAAGGGATTGACAAACCCTAATCGTGTTGGTTGCGTTGAGCTATTGTTTTTGTGTAGGTACGAGGGACTCGAGTGTAGCCTCCTACTGGATTGATACCTTGGTTCTCAAAAACTGAGGGAAATACTTACGCTACTTTGCTGCATCATCCTCTCCTCTTCGGAGAAATCCAACGCAAGCTCAAGAGGTAGCAATCTACAACATAGATATGCAAATACTATCAGGACTAAGTTCATGATAAATTAAAGTTCAATTAATCATATTACTTAAGAACACCCACTCAGATAGACATCCCTCGAGTCCTCTAAATGATCACGTGATCCATATCAATTAAACCATGTCCGATCATCACGTGAGATGGAGTAGTCTTCAATGGTGAACATCTCTTTGTTTATCATATCCGGAAATAAGCATAGTAGGAGCCACCTATCCTTCTCACCGCTCGGCGCTCCTGGCTGTTGGATTAGTTTTTTGATGCATTCCGGGCCGTCCGATCACGCCCTCAGATGATATCTGCCTCGGATCAAGAAGCTGCACTGCTACAATGAATAGTAGCTTTCATTAGATTTTTCTTATTGGTTTTACTTACTCTGGAATTACGGTCTTGCCTCGCTGGCCTGTGGGGTTCATCCCTAGTGGGCTGCGGCTGTCAGCGACAGTGGAGATTTGTGTGGCATGTGCTTGCAGAAATGGGCGCAGGGGTCGTGCCAACGCATGAAGTTTCGGTTCCCCGCTAAGGGCATTTATTGGATTTCATGTAGCCCCTTGCCACACGGTTTCCCCCAATTCGTTGCTTCATTGCCAATGCGCGAGACCTAGGTCATCTCTCTCCTCTCTCGTCTCTCTCTCCCTCACATCTCTCTCGTGCCTCCGTCGACGTCAGAGGGCAGCGCACTCCCGCGTTCTTCCTCCTTCGTCCCCCCGTTTTGCACCCCAAGCCACGACCTCTCTTGTGCGCCTCCTTTCTCCTCCCCATTGATACATCTCCGTGGTATCTACTTTTCCAAACACTTTTGCCCTTGTTTTGGACTCTAACTTGCATGATTTGAATGAAACTAACCCGGACTGACGCTGTTTTCAGCAGAATTGCCATGGTGTTATTTTTGTGCAGAAACAAAAGTTCTTGGAATGACCCAAACTTGACGGAGATTATTTTTGGAAATAATAAAAAATACTGGCGAAAGAATCAAGGCCAAGGGACCCACACCCTCTCCACGAGGGTGGGGGTGCGCCTACCCCCCTGGGCGCCCCCCTGCCTCGTGGGCCCCCTGGAGCTCCACCGACCTCAACTCCAACTCTATATATTCGTGTTCGGGGAGAAAAAAATCAGAGAGAAGGATTCATCGCGTTTTACGATACGGAGCCGCCGCCAAGCCCTAATCTCTCTCGGGAGGGCTGATTTGGCGTTCGTTCAGGGCTCCGCAGAGGGGAATCCGCCGACATCATTATCATCAACCATCCTCCATCACCAATTTCATGATGCTCACCGCCGTGCGTGAGTAATTCCATCATAGGCTTGCTGGACGGTGATGGGTTGGATGAGATTTATCATGTAATCGAGTTAGTTTTGTTAGGGTTTGCTCCCTAGCATCCACTATGTTCTGAGATTGATGTTACTATGAATTTGTTATGCTTAATGCTTGTCACTAGGGCCCGAGTGCCATGATTTCAGATCTGAACCTATTATGTTTTCATGAATATATGTGAGTTCTTGATCCTATCTTGCAAGTGTATAGTCACCTACTATGTGCTATGATCCGGCAACCCCGAAGTGACAATAATCGGGACCACTCTCGCTGATGACCGTAGTTTGAGGAGTTCTGGAAGTGCGTTATATCAACTAGAGGGGGGGTGAATAGGCGATTTTTATGAATTCTTCATTGAGGAATTTGCTAGTGAGAAAATTCCTTAGGGAAGAACTAATTGCAACAGAGTAAGTACTCAGAAGTAAACATAGCAGAACACAAGCATGGTCATCATGATGAAATGAAGACAAGCACAGAGTACAGAAAGCGTAATCACAGGATAACACATGATGAAGACAAACAGACTGAAGAAATTGAACTGAGGAAATTGAGAAAGTCTTCAGCCAAAGTCTTCAAACATAGATATGACAAGCACACAACACAATATTGAGGAAATGAAAGAGTTGAGGAAATAGAACCAGTTGGCTTGGTGAAGACAATGATTTGGTAGACCAGTTCCAACTGCTGTCTCAGTTGTACATCTGGTTGGAGCGGCTGAGTATTTAAACTCGAGGACACACAGTCCCGGACACCCAGTCCTGAGCACGCAGCTCGGGACACCAAGTCCTCACCGTATTCTCCTGGAACTAAGGTTACACAGACCTCGTCCAATCACTCGTGGTAAGTCTTCAGGTGACTTCCGAACCTTGACAAGCTCTGTCACTCGGCGATCCACAATTCCTCTTGGATGCTCTAGACCATGACGCCTAACCGTCTGGAAGAAGCACAATCTTCAAAGGTAACAAGCGTCGGATCCATGCAGGATCAATCTCTTCAGTGATGCTCAATCACTTTGGGTTTGTAGGTGTTTGGGTTTGGGTTTTGGATTTTCCTCACTTGATGATTTTCGCTCAAAGTCCTCGGAGGATGAGTTGCTCTCAAATGACAAGTGTCAGTTTCTCGTGGAGCAGCCAACCAGCTAGTGGTTGTAGGGGGCGGCTATTTATAGCCTAGGGAGCAGCCCGACATGATAACACATAAATGCCCTCCAATTATATGACCGTTAGGTGGATAAGATATTTTGGGACAGCTGGCGCGCAACACAGCAACGGTCGGAAATTTGAGGTACAAATTCCTTAGGGCTATCATGTTCCTCTCTGTGTAGGCAATCCAATGCCTACGAGCTTTCCCCATATTGTTCTTCGCTTATTTACTTTTCCGTTGCTATTGTTACAATCACTACAGAACCCAAAATTATTACTTTTGCTACCATTACCGTTACTTCCATACTACTTTGCTACTAAATACTTTGTTGCAGAGACTAAGTTATCCAGGTGTGGTTGAATTGATAACTCAGATGCTAATACTTGAGAATATTCTTTGGCTCCCCTTTTGTCGAATTAATAAATTTGGGTTGAATACTCTACCCTCGAAAACTGTTGCAATCCCCTATACTTGTGGGTTATCAAGACTATTTTCTGGCGCTGTTGCCGGGGAGCATAGCTCTATTCTTTGAGTCACTTGGGATTTATATCTGCTCATCACTATGAAGAACTTGAAAGACGAAATAACTAAGTTTTTTCCCTCAACTACGAGGGGAGGTAAGGAACTGCCATCTAGCTCTGCACTTGATTCACCTTCTGTTTTGGGTGAGCTTGCGACACCTAAACCTGCTTCTGCTATTCATTCTGATATGTCGTATGTTATTGATGATGCCATTTCTGCTATGCATGATACTTATGATGAAACTTCTTCTATGCTTGATACTACTATGCCACTCGGTGAATTTGTTGATGAACAACTTGCTAAGGCTAGAGAGAATGAATTTATTGAAACTGATAATACTGATGAAAGTGATGATGAAGATTCTCCCCCTAGATATGAATTGCTTGTTGTGCCTGAGGGCTATGTTATGGATGAAGAAACTGCTAGAGACTTTCTTTCTTGCAATGATAGGAGTGATCTTAAGAAACTATTAACTAAGCTGAAACAAAAGCCTCTGAATGCTAGAATGAAACATGATCCTGCTTATGCTACTTCACCTATCTTTGTTACTGATAAGGATTATGAATTCTCTGTTGACCCTGAGATAATTACTTTGTTGAATCTGATCCATTCTATGGCTATGAATCTGAAACTGTTGTGGCACATCTTACTAAATTAAATGATATAGCCACCCTATTCACTAATGATGAGAAATCTCGCTATTATTGTATCCTTAAGATATTTCCGTTCTCATTAAAGGGTGATGCTAAGATATGGTTTAATTCTCTTGATCCTGTTTGTGTGCATAGCCCCAGGATATGATTTATTACTTCTCTGCTAAATATTTCCCCGCTCATAAGAAACAAGCTGCTTTAAGGGATATATACAATTTTGTGCAAATTGAAGAAGAGAGTCTCCCACAAGCTTGGGGGAAGCTTCTCCAATTACTTAATGCTTTTCCTGATCATCCTCTCAAGAAAAAATAAATACTTGATATCTTTTATAATGGACTAACCGATGCTTCCAGAGACCACCTGGATAGTTGTGATGGTTGTGTTTTCAGGGAAAGAACTGCCGATCAAGCTGAAATTCTGTCGAATAATATGTTGACCAATAAAAATAATTGGACACTTCCTGAACCAACTCCTAAGCCAACTCCGAAGAAAAGGGGCGTTCTATTTCTCAGTCCTGACGATATGCAAGAGGCAAAGAAATCTATGAAATAAAAAGGTATTAATGCTGAATATGTTAAGAATTTACCTCTTGTTGAAGAAATACATGGTCTTAATTCATCACCTATTGAAGAAACACATGGTCTTGATAACCCGACACAGGTAGTAAAGCTAAATTCTCTTTATAGATTTGATGATGGTGATATTCCTTGTTATATGTCTGCTAGCTAATGCTTAGATGAGTTTGATAATTTTATTGTCAAACAAGAAAACTTCAATGCTTATGTTGGTAGAAAATTGAAACACAATAATGATACGCTTGAACACTTGGGTGATTATATGTCTAGAGTTAAAGGTGAACTTAAACTCATTAGTAAACATGCTTCTATGGTTACCACTCAAGTAGAACAAGTACTTAAAGCTCAGAATGATTTGCTGAATGAATTAAATAATAAGAAAAATGACAATGTTGTTAGAGTTATGACTAGAGGGGGTAGAATGACTCAGGAACCTTTGTATCCTGAAGGTCACCCTAAGAGAATTGAGCAGGATTCTCAGAGAAATAATGTTGATGCACCTAGTCCTTCTAAAAAGAAGAAAAAGAAAAATTATAGGACTTTGCATGCTTCTAGTGAACCTGTTGTAGACACACCTGAGAATCCAAATGATATTTCTATCTCTGATGATGAACACGAACCTAGTGATAATATTACTGATGATGTTCATATTGATGCTCAACCTAGTAATAACAATGATGTAGAAATTGAACCTGATGTTGATCTTGATAACCCACAATCAAAGAATCAACGTTATGATAAGAGAGACTTTGTTTCTAGGAAGCATGGTAAAGAAAGAGAACCATGGGTTCAGAGACCCATGCCTTTTCCTCCCAAACCATCCAAGAAAAAGGATGATGAGGATTTCGAGCGCTTTGCTGAAATGATTAGACCTATCTTCTTGCGTATGCATTTGACTGATATGCTTAAAATGAATCCTTATGCTAAGTATATGAAGGATATTGTTACAAATAATAGAAAGATACCGGAAGTTGAAATTTCCACCATGCTTGCTAATTATACTTTTAAGGGTGGAATACCTAAGAAACTAGGATATACAGTGTGACATCCCAAAAATTTTGACCTTGTTTTATTAATTAAAATCTTGCTAGGAAATTAAAACTTTTATTTTCTGGATTTTCTTTGATTTCAGAACCATTCTTTTCTTTGTTATTATGGAGTTTTTACCCCAAGTGAAAACTTTCGAAATATATTATTGGACTTGTTTACCCTCTCAAGAAAAAAATTTCTATTATCAGTGGACTTATTTGCATAATTATTTCTCTCTGAGCTTTATTTCCTTAAAGTGATTTTTCATTAGTTTTAGAGCTCTATTTGCACTACAACCATTGGATAAATGCATTTAGAATTTTCAGCAAAATTTGGGGATGTCATGTGATGTTTTTAAATCACTTTTATGCAAAAATATCTTTTATTCATTGGAGATTTTGAGCCCTACCCCAAGTTTTCAAAACTGGTCCAGTTGGTAAAAATGCGCTGCAACGTATTTAAATATTTCTTTAAAGCTTCCACCAAAATTATGGGATGTCAGTAGGGGCATATAATTCAAATTTATGCAAAACCCCATTGATGTTCTTTGAAAATTTTGAGTGAATCATCCTAATCTTCATTCTGGTCCAGCTTAGTGGATTGTACTGCAACCACATTCTAACTTGCCCTTTTACCCTTGATTATTTTTCCTGCTCATAGCACACCCTACCAAACCCTTAAGTCCAGCAGAGTGGAACCATTGGAGTATGTTTAGTCCATGCAATGATGCCATTTACCTTCTGCCCAGATATGAAGATTTGTAAAACTTGCACTAGCAAGTTTCTGACTTTGCCCAAATGACCTTGCCATCATTACCTACTCCTAGAGAGACGTTGATCTGGAGTTTTTGACCACCCCAAGAGTTTCCTAGATGCCCATGGCATTATATCAAACACCTTGGGTGCATGGTCAGTTTTGACATGTCTTTTAGTTTGCAATGTGATCTTGATCCCCTGACCCAGCAACCATGTCCACTAAGCTCCTAGCTACCTCTAACCTAAAACTGCTATTTGCCAGCCTCACCCAAGCCCCCTAGACCACCCTGGCATTCTGTCGAGCATGTAGCGTGCGCGCTCTGGGCGCGCCCAGAGCGCACATTTTGCATGCGCACGTGATACGTCTCCGTCGTATCTATAATTTTTGATTGTTCAATGCCAATATTCTACAACTTCCATATACTTTTTGGCAACTTTTTATACTATTTTTGGGACTAGCATATTGATCCAGTGCCCAGTGCCAGTTAATGTCTGTTGCATGTTTTATGTTTCACAGAAACCCAATATCAAACAGAGTCCAAACGGGGAAAAAACGGACGGAGAATTATTTTGGAATATTTATGATTTTTCGGAAGTAAAATCAACGCGAGACGGTGTCCGAGGGGGGCACGAGGTAGGGGGGCGCGCCCCAGGGTGTCAGGCGCACCCTTGACCCTCGTGGACACCCCGTAAGGAGGTTGACGCTCTTCTTTTGCCGCAAGAAAGCTAATTTTATGAGAAAGATCGGGGTGAAAGATTCACCCCAATCGGAGTTACGTATCTCCGGATGTTTAAGAAACGGTGAAGGGACAGAAAATAGAACGCAGAAACAGAGAGAGACAGAGAGACAGATCCAATCTCGGAGGGGCTCTCGCCCCTCCCACGCCATGGAGACCATGGACCAGAGGGGAAACCCTTCTCCCATCTAGGGAGAAGGTCAAGGAAGAAGAAGAAGGAGGGGGGCTCTCTCCCCCTCGCTTCCGGTGGCGCCGGAGTGCCACCGGGGGCCATCATCAGCACCGCAATCTTCACCAACAACTTCACCGCCATCATCACCAACTCTTCCCCCATCTATGCAGCGGTGTAACCTCTCTCTTACCCGCTGTAATCTCTACTTAAACATGGTGCTCAATGCTATATATTATTTCCCAATGATGTATGGCTACCCTATGATGTTTGAGTAGATCTGTTTTGTCCTATGGGCTATTTGATGATCATAATTGGTTTGAGTTGCATGTTTTATTATTGGTGCTGTCCTATGGTGCTCTCCGTGTCGCGCAAGCGTGAGGGATTCCCGCTGTAGGGTTTGCAATATGTTCATGATTTGCTTATGGTGAGTGACGTGAGTGACAGAAGCACAGACCCGAGTAAGTAGGTTGTTTGCGTATGGGATAAAGGGGACTTGATACTTTAATGCTACGGTTGGGTTTTACCTTAATGATCTTTAGTAGTTGCGGATGCTTGCTAGAGTTCCAATCATAAGTGCATATGATCCAAGTAGAGAAAGTATGTTAGCTTATGCCTCTCCCTCAAATAAAATTGCAATAATGATTACCGGTCTAGCTATCGATTGCCTAGGGACAAATAACTTTCTCGTGACAAAAAGCTCTCTACTAAAACTAATTTAGTTGTGTCTTTATCTAATCAGCCCCTAGCTTTTATTTACTCGCTCTTTATTTTCCTGCAAGCCTATCCAAAAACACTTACAAAGTACTTCTAGTTTCATACTTGTTCTAGGTAAAGCGAATGTCAAGCGTGCGTAGAGTTGTATCGGTGGTCGATAGAACTTGAGGGAATATTTGTTCTACCTTTAGCTCCTCGTTGGGTTCGACACTCTTACTTATCGAAAGAGGCTACAATTGATCCCCTATACTTGTGGGTTATCAAGACCTTTTTTCTGGCGCCGTTGCCGGGGAGCAATAGCGTGGGGTGAATATTCTCGTGTGTGCTTGTTTGGTTTATCACTAAGTAATTTTTATTTGTTGTTCTTAGTTGTTTTCTATCTTTAGTTATGGGTAGGAAACGCAAAATACCAAAAAATTAGTTGTACCTACTGAACCAATGGTTGAAGAACCACTCAAAATCTAGCACGCTACAGAAGATTATTACTCGGATCATGTTCGGTCCATATGTGCTCGTGCTGAAACCCCAACTAGCTTAGTTTAGGGCAAATCTTTAGATGAGCATGCTTGTTATGTGCGACACAGTATATCTGAAAAAGGGAAACATTTGTTGGATCAAATTCATCGTTTGCAATGCTATGCTTGGAATTTATGTGAAATATATGATTTTACTTGTTGTTCTAAAAACCCTAAGAAACACCTTCCCTACCAATGTGAGTTTAGTGATAATGGAATCGTATCTTCGTATGCTAAAGGTGTTTATAGTTACTATGATGTTCAACTAATTGAAGAATTTGTTGCTTTTAAGGGTGCTTATGAAATTGCTTCTTTGATTGAAAAGTATGGTGCTACTCTTTACAAATCTGAAAATTTTGCCATACTTAAATATTGCTATGATAATTATGCTTCTAATGCCTATGCTGAACCATATATTGAGCACTACTCCGCTGTCCAAGAAGATACTAATATTTTGCAGGAGTCTATGGAAGAAGAAATTGATGAAACTGTGAGCTCATTGGATGAAAAAGATGATGAGGAGAGCGAAGAACAAAAGGAGGAAGAGCGGACTAGCTACCCGTGTCCACCTTCTAATGAGAGTAACTCTTCAACTCATACATTGTTTAATTTCCCTTCGTGCTTACCAAAGGATGATTGCTATGATGATTGTTATGATCCGTTGATTCTCTTGAAGTATCCCTTTTTGATGATGCTTGCTATGCTTGTGGCCAAGATGCCAATGTGAATTATGCTTATGGAGATGAACTTGCTATAGTTCCTTATTTTAAACATGAAATTGTTGCTATTGCACCCATTCATGATAGTCCTATTATCTTTTTGAATTCTCCAAACTACACTATATCGGAGAAGTTTGCACTTATTAAGGATTACATTGATGGGTTGCCTTTTACCGTTGCACATGATGATTTTGATGAATATAATATGCATGTGCTTGCTGCTCCTACTTGCAATTATTATGAGAGAGGAACTATATCTCCGCCTCTCTATGTTTCCAACACCAAAAAATTGCAAGAAACTGTTTATACTATGCATTGGCCTTTACTATGTGTGCATGAATTGTTCTTTTATGACATGCCGATGCATGGGAAGAGAGTTAGACTTCGTCATTACATGATATATGTTGCTTTGTGTTCACTACTAAATTATAAATCATTGCTAATTAAAATTGGCTTTGATATACCTTGGGATCCGGGTGGATTCGCTACTTGATCACTATATGCCTAGCTTGATGGCTTTAAAGAAAGCGCTGCCAGGGAGACAACCCGAAAGTTTTAGAGAGTCATTTATTTCTGTTGAGTGCTTTCATTTAGTACAAAAACAACAAAAATAAAGAGGGGAACCCAAAACTTTTTCAAAAAGAAAAGTGAAAGTGCGAGAGACGAGCATTGTGAAAATGGGGGGCGTCCTTGAACTTTGTTCATGCCCATGGGAACTTTGTGAATCTTAATTACATAAATTTTTCAAAAAAATAATCATCCCCTTGTACAATTCCATTGTATTATAAAAATAATGTGCCAAGGTTTGCCTTTAGGATGTTTACAATACTTGTTGGTTTGTGCGGTGCAGGACAGAAACTTTGGCTGTAGTGCACGATTTTAAATTTTTAACTGGAACGCCAAATGGTTCTGGTTCTTTTTGCACTGTCTTTCAGTACAAATTGTTTATTTTTCCTAAGTTTGGCAGAATTTTGCAAGTATCAGAAGTATGATTAATGTTCAGATTGCTACAGACTGTTCTATTTTAGACAGATTCTATTTTTGATGCATAGTTTGCTTGTTTTGATGAAACTATCAATTTATATCAGTGGATTAAGCCATGAAAAAATTATATTAGAGTAGACACAATGCAAAAACAAAATATGAATTGGTTTGCAACAGTACTTAGAGTAGTGATTTGCTTTATTATACTAACGGATCTTATCGAGTTTTCTGTTGAAGTTTTGTGTGGATGAAGTGTTCGATGATCGAGGAGGTCTCGATATGAGAAGAAGGAAGAGAGGCAAGAGCTCAAGCTTGGGGATGCCCGAGGCACCCCAAGTAAATATTCAAGGAGACTCAAGCGTCTAAGCTTGGGGATGCTGGGGAGGCATCCCCTCTTTCTTCAACAAATATCGGTATGTTTTCGGATTCGTTTCGTTCATGCGATATGTGCAATCTTGGAGCATCTTTTGCATTTAGGTTTTTACTTTTCCTTTTATGCACCATGCTGGTATGAGATAGTCCTTAATTGATTTATAGAATGCTCATTGCACTTCACTTATATCTTTTGAGTGTGGCTTTATAGAATGCTTCATGTGCTTCACTTATATCATTTGAAGTTTGGATTGCCTGTTTCTCTTTACTTAGACAACCGCCATTTGTAGAATGCTCTTTTGCTTCACTTATATTTGTTAGAGCGCGGGCATATCTTTTATAGAAAGTATTAAACTATCTTGCTTCACTTATATCTATTTAGAGAGATGACAGGAACTGGTCATTTACATGGTTAGTCATAAAATCCTACATAAACTTGTAGATCACTTAATATGATATGTTTGATTCCTTGCAATAGTTTTGCGATATAAAGATGGTGATATTAGAGTCATGCTAGTTGAGTAATTGTAAAATTGAGAAATACTAGTGTTGAGGTTTGCAAGTCCCGTAGCATGCACGTACGGTGAACCGTTATGTAACGAAGTCGGAGCATGAGGTGTTTATTGATTGTCTTCCTTATGAGTGGCCGTCGGTGTCAAAACGGGCGGATCTCGGGTAGGGGGTCCCGAACTGTGCGTCAAGGTCGGATGGTAACAGGAGACAAGGGACACTTTATTTTACCCAGGTTCGGGCCCTCTCGATGGAGGTAAAACCCTACTCCTGCTAGATTAATATTGATGATATGGGTAGTACAAGAGTAGATCTACCACGAGATCAAGGAGGCTAAATCCTAGAAGCTAGCTTATGGTATGATTGTGTATAATGATAGTTGTCCTACGGACTACAACCCTCCGGTTTATATAGACACCGGATAGGGTTAGGGTTACACAGAGTCGGTTACAATGGTAGGAGATCTTGAGTATCCGCACGCCTAGCTTGCCTTCCACGCCAAGAAAAGATCCTTTCGGACACGGGACGAAGTCTTCAATCTTGTATCTTCATAGTCCTGGAGTCCGGCTGAAGGTATAGTCCGGCTATCCGAACACCCCCTAATCCAGGACTCCCTCAGTAGCCCCTGAACCAGGCTTCAATGACGACGAGTCCGGCGCGCAGATTGTCTTCGGCATTGCAAGGCGGGTTCCTCCTCCAAGTTCTTCAAGAAGATTACAAACACAAAAAATAGTGTCCGGCTCTGCAAAATAAGTTTCAACATATTACCATATATAGAATAATATTAACACAAATCAAATCTGCTGACGTGTTCCGCAGTGCGTCATAACACTGCGGCCAAGCTCTTTATATAAATTGTTTTCATTGTTCCACCTCAGCGTGTCTAGCGAGGCGGTTTCCTTGGCACGTCTTGTCAAAGCAGAGATCGTGTGCCCCTTTTAACGGGATTCTCATCAATACGGGCGTGGGTAACCCAACCGCGCCATTTACCACGACGCTTGGGAGACAAGTGAGTTTTATTAGGTAGGTGGGGATGCCTAACCGCACCCGCTTATATAAAGAGATAAAGATTCACCTTTTTAACCTTCGCCTTCTTCCTCCTTTGCCAATCCATCTCTCGCGCAATCAAGCTCCAGCGCCCAAGTCCGCTCTTCCTTCCTCAACCTTCTCCAACAATGTCCGGAGCGGGAGGCAAGTGGATGGCCTCCTCCGTTACGGAGGCCCAAGTAAAAAAGCTAAGGAAAGACGGATACTTGTCCAAGGACATCCCGCATCGGCTTCCTGAGAAGGGGCAGCTTCTTCCTACCCTAGGGCCCCATGAGAGGGTAGTTTTTCTTCCCCACTTCCTCCGCGGACTGGGCTTTCCACTTCACCCATTTGTCTGGGGGCTCATGTTCTACTACGGCCTGGACTTCCACGATCTGGCCCCGAACTTTGTCCTCAAAATCTCGGCGTTTATCGTCGTGTGTGAGGCCTTTCTCCGCGTCTGCCCCCACTTCGGCCTCTGGCTCAAGACCTTCAATGTCAAGCCCAAGGTGGTGTCCGACACCCAGGCGGAGTGCGGAGGCGCTATGGTCGGCAAGATGGCCAACATCCTCTGGTTCGATGGCTCCTGTGTGGAGTCCCTAAAGAGGTGGCAGGCCGGGTGGTTTTATATCACCGAGTCACGCGATCCGGAATGGGTCGCAGCCCCCGAGTTCAGATCCGGACCCCCCACGCGGCTCATGTCCTGGAAAGAGACGGGCCTGTCGTGGGGCAACGAGGAAGAAGTGACTGGGTTGAAAACGTGCATCCAGTCCCTGGTGAATAAGCCAATCCGGCTGATCAATGTGATCCAGGTCATGCTCATTCGCCTGATCCTCCCGTGCCAACAACGGGATTTTACTTTGTGGGAATTCGACCCGACGCAGCACCAAACCCTCAGTAGGCTCTTCGACACAACGTATGAAGACGTCTGGAAGGTGCTGACCAAAGGCGTCGAGTCCCCCGCATCCGCTTCCGAGGACCGCGGATACAGCTCGCAGCGTCATGCCAGCGAGGTGAGCTATCTATTCCTTTGACAGGTTTGTTAAGCTCTTCTTCATAGGTTAACTCTATGCGGGATCTAAACTCCCTTTACCTTTGACAGGCTTGGTAGGCTATGTCCGGACCAATTAACTGTCCGGCTCCCCTGACCGAAGACCCAGCCCCAGCTCTCTTGGTGAAGTTGATGGCTCCGGCACCTTATGTGGTGCCAGAGAAGAAGGCCAAGAAGAAGAAAACCACCAGGACTCGAAAAAGTTCCCGCAACATGGTGGTGTCGGACTCGTCATCTGACGAGTCCGCGACGCTCTCCTCTTGTGAAAACAAGGAGGAGGAACAAGAAAGCTCTCCCCCCCCCAGCGAGGGGAGAAAAGAAGAAGAAGGCCACCCCAACGGGGGAGGCCGAGGGGTCGAGGAAAAGGAAGACCCCTCCGCCGGACTACTCCCACGATGCCGGAGAGGGCGGAGAGGAGTGGCAGGGCAGAACCAAGCGTCCGGCGAAATCATAAGTATTTATATACCAGAGTGACTCATTATATTCTTTTAATGCGCGGGTTTCCCTAATATCGCTCGTAATTTATGCAGCCCGCCCCGGGCCGAACTCGACGATTCGTCGAGCGTCTCCTTGGATTCGTCGGACGTGAACTCTGTTCCGCCCGCTGTCTCCCCCTGCAGGGTGGACGATGCCGAAGTGGCATCCCGCCAAGCTCCAGGGCAGGAGGAGGTAGTCCTGGAGGAGCCGCAAGGCAATCCTTCGGACCTCATGAGTAAAGGGGATGAAACCCCCCAGGGCTCCAAGTCCGGCTTTGTGCCGGACACCGCGCCGGACTCGACAGTCCTGGTCCGCGGTGGGCGAACTCCTTCCGAGAGGAGTAAGCCATCTGAGCCAGCGACCTCTGTCCAACCAGAGGCGTCGGGCAATCTGTTGGAGGTGCTTCAGGGCGCCGCCATCGACGAGGAGCACCATACTGTTATGAGTACGGTGATCCAAAGGGTTCAGTCCGCCAAGAGCGGACTGACTGAAGCTTGTGCTAGCCTTCTAACAGGCTTCGAGGTAAGTAAAAAATATGTCAAATTATTTACCGCATAGACAGTAGCCCCTTATGCTCTGTTCGGTGTTCGGAAAGAAAAGCCGAATAGAGGATCTAGTAATTTTCGCAGGAGTCTAACAACAAAAAGTCAAATATGCGTATGCAGGCTTCGCTGCTGTCCACCGCCGCACTGACTGCGCAGGTGGATGTCCTTAAAAAGGACCTCGGGCGGACCGAGCAAGAGATCGGCCTTGCCAAACGGCAGCTCCAGGAGAAAGAAGGTAAAAAATACCCTAAAGAAAAAAGGTGCCTATAGAGAGGCTTGATTGCAGAAAGAAATAACAGGATTGTACTGCATATTGTAGGGGCCACAACCGAGGTGGCAACCCTGAAGCAGGCGCTGGATGAGGCCGGAAAGAAAACGGCCGAGGAGCGCGCCGAGCGAGAAAGGCTTGGGGTTCAGGTCGGCGAGGTGCAGCAAGAGCTGCAAGCTCTCATGAAAAAACATGAGAGTTTGGAGCTTGAGTCAAGAGCGCAAGCATCCGAGCTCGCGTCGGCCCTTGAGACCGCCAAGAATGCCAAGGCTGAAGCCCAAAAGGTCCTCCAAGAGTTGGAGGAGGTGAAAAAGATAGCAACGGGTAAGGCATTCTTAATGCAAAGTAGGAATATAAAAGTAAACTACCTGTTACTTACCCGAATCCGGAGTTCTCCAGGGGCGTTCGCTGATCTTCCCCGCAGCGTATCCGACGCCGCCGCGTTCTACCGAGCTGAAGAGGGCAGCTCGACGGAGAGTGTGTTGTCGTCTCAGTATTCTGAGGCTGGACACCCTGTGCCTTTGAGCGATTAGCTGAAACAGCTGGTCGAGCTCCACAAGGCGGCCGAACAGGCCATGAAGGGCTTACTAGTTCGGCTGTGGCCTGGAGAGGCCCTGCCTGGGAGCTATTTCGGGCTAGTGCGGCGGCTGGTGGAGGCCTGTCCACGGCTTGAGGTCATCAAGCGCTCCGCCTGCATTGAAGGTGCCCGGAGGGCCCTTGCCCGTGTAAGGGTACACTGGGGTAAGCTGGACGGAGAGAAGCTGGTGAAGGACGGGCCGCCGCCGGGGAAGGAGCATCGCAAGCCCGAGAACTACTACAAGGAAGTTTTTGCCGGAGCCCGCCTTGTCGCGGACGAATGTACTAAAGATGTAGTATTTGAATGAACTCGCTCGTTTGTATCCTGTGTGCTGAAAACTTGTTCATATGCGCTGAGCAATGCTTATTGAATTTAAAATATTATTTTCTGTGCGGTCGTTTATCATAAATTGAGAGATGGCCAGTCGTCGGCTTCTGCCCCCATGCCACTAGTGCTGGGGTGTTCGGGATAAACCTGAGGGCTCTTTTTCCCATAGATGGGTCCTTCGAGGGAGGCGCTCAGCACAACGAACCAGGCAATCGGACTATAATGCTTGAACACTCTCACTTAGCCATAGAACGTTATAATTTTAAATTTCGGCGAAGCCCCTAGTTTGGAAGGCCGAATTCGGGGCGCTATCCACGCCTTTGGCCGGACATAGCCAGCTCCTCGCTCGAAGCGGCATAAGTCTTTAAGGACTCGAAAAACCTCTCGAACAGCGACCGGTCTCACGCCTTATCATGACAGTCTGTTTTAGCTTTCTCCACTGAGGTGCTTAACCCACCTGAACTGGGGCACAATCGCAGTGGTTCTCCTAGTGCTACCTTAGCCGATATAGCGGAACGTAAGGCACCAAAACATAGGAGCCGGGCAAACCCAACATGTGACCAAAATCATGATTCGGAGCCGATGCATATAGTGCTATAAGTTCGGGGTGCCGCACTTGTGAAAGTGTACAGACTTCTCACACCAGATAGAAGGGTAATGAAGCCCCTGGCGTGTTTTGCCGTACCATGGTGTACGGTTGCGATCATGTTTTTTTTATGAACATATATATTAAAAGAGGACAACGCAAAAAATAGGCGAAAAGCTATGCATTGTTTATGGAGAGGCTATTTATCAAAGCCGAACGATACAAGTAGTGCGATAAGCAAAAAAGATATTAGACTATTTAACATGTCCTGACCAGGCGCAGGCCGCAGAATTTAAAAACAGATATATTGCTCGAAATAGAGACCACCTGAGAGTTCCGTAATGCGGCGTAGCTATGTCTGCTTTCCTGGGTCTTGCATCGTCTGTGCGGCAGCAAAGCCGAACAGGTTATCCAGAGTGTGGAGTCCTGAAAGTAAAAAAAGAATCCGGCAGCCCCTAGTACGTTTGACGCCGTATTGTAAGCATGCCATTAAGGTGCCCCTCCCCCTGTGCCCATGGAATTTCGAGGGCGTAGTTGTGTACTCAAGGTACTAGCTCCGCTATGTTGCGATGGCTGGGGTTGGGGCCGTATTGCTACGCTAGCTCCGAACATGCCAGGCGGTCTTGTTGCAGGTTACTCCGGGCGCGCTTTGCATTGTTCGGCTTTTTAACGGCCGGACTGGAGAGTTGCCTTGAAAGGCTGCTTTGTACTTCCGCTGCGAGGGCTGCCGTGTGCTCCTCCGTACGGATGGATCGTTCTGTGTTTCCGTTGATCGTAATTACTCCTTGAGGGCCTGGCATCTTGAGCTTGAGATATGCGTAGTGCGGCACCGCATTGAATTTAGCGAATGCGGTTCGTCCGAGCAGGGCGTGATAGCCACTGCGGAACGGGACTATATCGAAGATTAACTCTTCGCTTCGGAAGTTATCCGGAGATCCGAAGACCACATCAAGTGTTACCGAGCCTGTGCAATTGGCCTCTACACCTGGTATGACGACTTTAAAGGTCGTCCTTGTGGGCTTGATCCTTGATGGATCTATGCCCATTTTCCGCATTGTATCCTGGTAAAGCAGGTTTAGGCTACTGCCGCCGTCCATGAGGACTCTTGTGAGATGAAATCCGTCAATGATTGGGTCAAGAACCAATGCGGCTAAACCGCCATGACGGATGCTAGTGGGGTGGTCCCTTCGATCAAAAGTGATCGGGCAGGAAGACCATGGGTTGAACTTTGGGGCGACTGGCCCCATCGCGTATACGTCCCGTAGCGCACGCTTCCGCTCCCTCTTGGGAATGTGAGTTGCGTATATCATGTTCACCGTCCGCACTTGTGGGCGAAACCCCTTCTGTCCATTGTTGTTCGGCGGCCTGGGCTCCTCCTCCTCGTCGCTATGCAACACCTTATCTTTGTGTTCGAATCTTAACTTAGCTGCCTGCTTGAGCACCCAACAATCCCTGTTGGTGTGATTGGCTGGCCTTTCGGGGGTGCCATGAATCTGGCACGAGCGGTCGAGTATCCGGTCCAAACTGAACGGGCCCTGGGTATTCTTTTTAAATGGCTTTTTCCGCTGACCGGATTTATATCCTCCGAATCCAGCATTTACTGCCGTATCCTCATTGTTGTCGCTGCTGACGCGGCACTTTTGCTTATTTCGACGTGTCCTGCCACTTTTGTCCTTGGTATCCGAATTACCAGGGTTCTTTGATAAGTTGTTGCTGCGAGCTAGCCAGCTATCTTCGCCCGCGCAAAAGCGGGTCATGAGTGTCGTGAGGGCTGCCATAGATTTCGGCTTTTCCTGTCCCAGGTGCCGGGCAAGCCACTCGTCGCGGATGTTATGTTTGAAGGCTGCTAGGGCCTCTGCGTCCGGACAATCGACTATCTGATTTTTCTTTGTTAGGAACCGTGTCCAGAATTGCCTGGCCGATTCTTCTGGCTGCTGAATTATGTGGCTTAGGTCGTCGGCGTCCGGTGGCCGCACGTAGGTCCCCTGGAAGTTGTCGAGGAATGCGGCTTCCAAGTCTCCCCAAGAACCGATTGAGTTTGTTGGTAGGCTGTTAAGCCAGTGCCAGGCTGGTCCCTTGAGCTTAAGGGGGAGATATTTGATGGCGTGTAGATCGTCGCCACGTGCCATGTGGATATGAAGGAGATAATCCTCAATTCATACTGCCGGATCTGTCGTACCATCGTACGACTCGATGTTGACGGGTTTGAAACCCTCTGGGATTTTATGATCCATTACTTCATCTGTGAAGCATAGTGGGTGTGCGGCGCCCCTGTACTGGGCTATGTCACGACGCAGCTCGGAAGAGCTATGCCTGTTGTGTTCGGCCCGGCCGGATTTATTGTGTCCGGAGTGAAGATCATCATGTGTCGTCGGGCGTCTGCGCGATCCATAGATCGATCTTGTTTGCCCTGCTTTATCCTCCAGTACATCTCGCAGGTCTGGCTCATTTTCCCGTGCCTTAGTTGAGCGGCACCGGGGCATGGCTTGTTTTGAGGTTCGACAGGCCTCTCTGTCGCGGCCGCGAGGTGGCCGGTCTGCCATGTCATGCATTGGTAATGTAGGTATTTCCCCCTCTGATTGGGGTAGCGGCCTGCGCTTAGGATAATTTTTGGAGGGGCGCTCGAGTTCATACTCTTCGGCCGCAAGGACTTCAGTCCATCTGTTAGCTAGCAAATCTTGATCAGCTCTAAGTTGTTGCTGCTTTTTCTTTAGGCTATTCGCCGTGGCTAGAAGCCTGCGTTTGAAACGCTCTTGTTTGGCGTGGTCTGATGGTACGATGAATTCGTCGTCGTCGAGGCTTGCCTCATCTTCGGAGGGAGGCATGTAGTTATCATCCTCAACCTCTCGCTCTGCCGCTCTCTCGTGAGGGCTGGCTTCTCCATCTTCCTGTGCCGAATCTTGCTGGATTTGGTGTTCTTCGGCGCTATCCGGGGTAGTATTATCTCCCGTGCCGGAATCACCGTTTCTGCTGTGGCGGGATTTAGAGCAGCGCCGTTGACGCCGGCGTTTTGGCTGTTTTTTCGAGGTGTCATCCTCCGCTGTTCCATCGCCATCTCCATCCTTTGGAGCGTCCACCATATATATGTCATATGATGAGGTGGCGGTCCAGCGCCCTACAGGTGCTGGTTCTTGTTCGTCTCCTCCTTCGTCATCCATACCGTCAAAGTCTTCGGAGCCGAAGTCAAGTATGTCGGTTAAATCATCGACAGTGGCTATTAAGTGGGTGGTGGGTGGGCTTTGAATTTCTTCGTCGTCCGAATCCCAACCTTGCAGACCATAGTCCGGCCTGGGCTCTCCTGATAGAGAGAGAGACTTGAGAGAATTCAGGATGTCACCGAAAGGTGAGTGCTGAAAGATGTCCGCGGCGGTGAACTCCATTATAGGCGCCCAATCGGATTCGATCGGCAGGGGCACGGTAGGCCCGGAGTTCGGAGAAGAATCCGACTCCTTGGAGTCATGGGACGTGCGGAGTACGGGGCTGGCATTTGGCTCGATCGCCTTCAGGATCGCAGCCCCCGAGGTGACGTCCAACCGTTCATCCTCAAAGAACGCAGCGGGCTCCAAGTCGAGGATCGGGGCCGGTGCGTGTGCGGCCTCCAGGGCACTGTTCGGAGGAAGAGCTATATCCTGCCCCTCGAGATAGTGCGGCGCGCTTGGCTGTGGCTTGAACCCGTCGAAGATCAAGTCTCCGCGAATATCTGCCATGTAGTTTAAGCTTCCGAACCTGACTTGATGGCCAGGGGCGTAGCTTTCGATTTGCTCCAGACGACCAAGCGAATTGGCCCGCAGAGCGAAGCCGCCGAAGACGAAGATTTGTCCGGGGAGGAAAGTCTCACCCTGGACCTCATCATTGTTGATGATCAAAGGAGCCATCAGGCCTAAAAGCGACGACATAGAGGAACTCTCAATGAAAGCACCAATGTCGGTGTCAAAACCGGCGGATCTCGGGTAGGGGGTCCCGAACTGTGCGTCAAGGTCGGATGGTAACAGGAGACAAGGGACACTTTATTTTACCCATGGTCGGGCCCTCTCGATGGAGGTAAAACCCTACTCCTGCTAGATTAATATTGATGATATGGGTAGTACAAGAGTAGATCTACCACGAGATCAAGGAGGCTAAACCCTAGAAGCTAGCCTATGGTATGATTGTGTATGATGATAGTTGTCCTACGGACTACAACCCTCTGGTTTATATAGACACCGCATAGGGTTAGGGTTACACAGAGTCGGTTACAATGGTAGGAGATCTTGAATATCCGCACGCCTAGCTTGCCTTCCACGCCAAGAAAAGATCCTTCCGAACACGGGACGAAGTCTTCAATCTTGTATCTTCATAGTCCTGGAGTCCGGCTGAAGGTATAGTCCGGCTATCCGAACACCCCCTAATCCAGGACTCCCTCAGTGGCGGTCGGGGACGAGCGATGGTCTTTTCCTACCAATCTATCCCCCTAGGAGCATGAACGTACTACTTTGTTTCGATGACTAATATATTTTTGCAATAAGTATGTGAGTTCTTTATGACTAATGTTGAGTCCATGGATTATACGCACTCACACCCTTCCATCATTGCTAGCCTCTTCGGTACAGTGCATTGCCCTTTCTCACCTCGAGAGTTGGTGCAAACTTCGCCGGTGCATCCAAACCCCGTGATACGATACGTTCTATCGCACATAAGCCTCATTATATCTTCCTCAAAACAGCCACCATACCTACCTATCATGGCATTTCCATAGCCATTCCGAGATATATTGCCATGCAACTTCCATCATCATCATATACATGACTTGAGCATTTATTTTCATATTGCTTTGCATGATCGTAACATAGCTAGCATGATGTTTTCATGGCTTGTCCATTTTTTGATGTCATTGCTACGCTAGATCATTGCACATCCCGGTACACCGCCGGAGGCATCCATATAGAGTCATATCTTTGTTCTAGTATCGAGTTGTAATATTGAGTTGTAAGTAAATAAAAGTGTGATGATCATCATTATTAGAGCATTGCCCCAGTGAGGCAAGGATGATGGCGACTATGATTCCCCCACAAGTCGGGATGAGACTCCGGACGAATATATAGTGTTGCTATTCATCACCCAGGGTGCAAAATAAGTTATTTTTCACCCGAGGTAATCTTATGGTCATTTCATAATTAAATTACATTTGAAATTCAAATAGTTACATTCCTATTGATTCACTACGTAAAATTTGGTATAAAAAATAAAAATATAGGTAATAAGACAAGAAAATTTGGAGTTTATGTATATTTTACACTATGTTTTTACGTTTTTAAGTTTCATAACATAAAATATTTTTTAGGGCGATTATATATTTTCTTACGATCTCTTTTTACGTCAGAAATAAGACAAAACTTACAGAACGTAAAATTATAGTGCATTGATGGTAAAATAGAGGGGGTGAAGAATAACTATTCCTCACCCAGGGTGACGAATAGTCAATCCTATACACACACACACACACACACACACACACACACACACACACACACACACACACACACACACACACACACACACACACACACACACACATATATATATATATATAGAAAGGCCAAAATAAGATAAGGCCCAAAAAAATAAAAAGAAATGAGAGAAAAAGAGAGAAGGGGCAATGTTACTATCCTTTTACCACACTTGTGCTTCAAAGTAGCACCATGTTCTTCATATAGAGAGTCTCTTGAGTTATCATTTTCATATACTAGTGGGAATTTTATGAAGGAAATATGCCCTAGAGGCAATAATAAAGTTATTATTTATTTCCTTATATCATGATAAATGTTTATTATTCATGCTAGAATTGTATTAACTGGAAACATAATACATGTGTGAATACATAGACAAACAGAGTGTCACTAGTATGCCTCTACTTGACTAGCTCATTAATCAAAGATGGTTATGTTTCCTAGCCATGAACAAAGAGTTGTTATTTGATTAACGAGATCACATCATTAGTTGAATGATCTGATTGACATGACCCATTCCATTAAGCATAGCACCCGATCGTTTAGTATATTGCTATTGCTTTTATCCATGACTTATACATGTTCCTTTAACTATGAGAATATGCAACTCCCATTTACCGTAGGGACACTTTGTGTGCTACCAAACGTCACAACGTAACTGGGTGATTATAAAGGTGCTCTACAAGTGTCTCCGAAGGTACATGTTGAGTTGGCATATTTCGAGATTAGGATTTGTCACTCCGATTGTCGGAGAGGTATCTCAGGGCCTTCTCGGTAATGCACATCACATAAAGCCTTGCAAGCATTGCAACCAATGAGTTAGTTGCGAGATGATGTATTATGGAACGAGAAAAGAGACTTGCCGGTAACGAGATTGAACTAGGTATTGGATACCGACGATCGAATCTCGGGCAAGTAACATACCGATGACAAAGGGAACAACGTATGTTGTTATGCGGTCTGACCGATAAAGATCTTCGTAGAATATGTGGGAGCCAATATGGGCATCCAGGTCCCGCTATTGGTTATTGACCGGAAACGTGTCTCGGTCATGTCTACATTGTTCTCGAACCGTAGGGTCCGCACGCTTAACGTTACGATGACAGTTATTATGAGTTTATGCATTTTGATGTACCGAAGGAGTTCGGAGTCCCGGATGTGATCACGGACGTGACGAGGAGTCTCGAAATGGTCGAGACATAAAGAATTATATATTGGAAGCCTATGTTTGGACATCGGATGCATTCCAGGTGAAATCAGGATTTTACCGGAATACCGGGAGGGTTACCGGAACCCCCCGGGAGCATAATGGGCCAACATGGGCCTTGGAGAAGAGGTGAGAGGGCTGCCCTCATGGGCTGTGCGCCTCCCCCCTTCCCTAGTCCTATTAGGACTAGGAGAAGTGGGGCGCCCCCTCTCTCTCTCTCCCCCTTGAAGAATCCTAGTCCAACTAGGATTGGGGGGGAATCCTACTCCCAGAGGGAGTAGGACTCCTCCTGCGCTTCCCTCCTTTGGCCGGCCCGCCTCCCCCCCTTCATCCTTTATATACGGGGGCAGGGGACACCCCAAGACACACAAGTTGATCTACGGATCGTTCCTTAGCCGTGTGCGGTGCCCCCTTCCACCAAATTCCACCTCGATCATATCGTTGCAGTGCTTAGGCGAAGCCCTGCGCCGGTAACACATCAAGATCGTCACCACGCCGTTGTGCTGACGGAACTCTTCCTCGACGCTTTGCTGGATCGGAGCCCGGGGATCGTCATCGAGCTGAACGTGTGCCAAGAACTCGGAGGTGCCGGAGTAACGGTGCTGTGATCGGTTGGA
Organism: Aegilops umbellulata; assembly: GCA_032464435.1. Classification (NCBI taxonomy): domain Eukaryota; kingdom Viridiplantae; phylum Streptophyta; class Magnoliopsida; order Poales; family Poaceae; genus Aegilops; species Aegilops umbellulata. The sequence goes on from CP136058.1 coordinate 604,405,143, forward strand.
TCGCGAGGAGAACGTACGACTACTTCCTCTACGTACGACTACTTCCTCTACGTTGTGTCAACGCTTCCGCTTCGGTCTACGAGGGTACGTAGACAAACACTCTCCCCTCTCGTTGCTATGCATCACCATGATCTTGCGTGTGCGTAGGAAATTTTTTGAAATTACTACGTTCCCCAACAGTGGTATCAGAGCCTAGGTTTTATGGTTTGATGTTATTTGCACGAGTAGAACACAAGTGAGTTGTGGACGATACAAGTCATACTGCCTACCAGCATGTCATACTTTGGTTCAGCGGTATTGTTGGACGAGACGATCCGGACCAACCTTACGCGTACGCTTACGCGAGACCGGTTCCCTCGACGTGCTTTGCACATAGATGGCTTGCGGAAGACTGTCTCTCCAACTTTAGTTGAACCAAGTGTGGCTACGCCCGGTCCTTGAGAAGGTTAAAACAGAGTCTATTTGACAAACTATCGTTGTGGTTTTGATGCGTAGGTAAGATGAGTTCTTGCTTAAAGCCCGTAGCAGCCACGTAAAACTTGCAACAACAAAGTAGAGGACGTCTAACTTGTTTTTGCAGGGCATGTTGTGATGTGATATGGTCAAGACGTGATGCTAAATTTTATTGTATGAGATGATCATGTTTTGTAACCGAGTTATCGGCAACTGGCAGGAGCCATATGGTTGTCGCTTTATTGTATGCAATGCAATCGCGATGTAATGCTTTACTTTATTGCTAAACGGTAGTGATAGTCGTAGAAGCATAAGATTAGCGAGATGACAACGATGCTGCGATGAAGATCAAGGTGTCGCGCCGGTGACGATGGTGATCATGACGGTGCTTCGAAGATGAAGATCACAAGCACAAGATGATGATGGCCATATCATATCACTTATATTGATTGCATGTGATGTTTATCCTTTTATGCATCTTATCTTGCTTTGATTGACGGTAGCATTATAAGATGATCTCTCACTAAATTATCAAGAAGTGTTCTCCCTGAGTATGCACCGTTGCGAAAGTTCTTCGTGCTGAGACACCACGTGATGATCGGGTGTGATAGGCTCTACGTTCAAATACAACGGGTGCAAAACAGTTGCACACGCGGAATACTCAGGTTTAACTTGACGAGCCTAGCATATACAGATATGGCCTCGGAACACAGAGACCGAAAGGTCGAGCGTGAATCATATAGTAGATATGATCAACATAATGATGTTCACCATTGAAACTACTCCATCTCACGTGATGATCGGACATGGTTTAGTTAATTTGGATCACGTGATCACTTAGAGGATTAGAGAGATGTCTATCTAAGTGGGAGTTCTTAAGTAATATGATTAATTGAACTTTAATTTATCATGAACTTAGTACCTGATAGTATCTTGCTTGTCTATGTTGTGTAGATAGATGGCTCGTGCTGTTGTTCCGTTGAATTTTAATGCGTTCCTTGAGAAAGCAAAGTTGAAAGATGATGGTAGCAATTACACGGACTGGGTCCGTAACTTGAGGATTATCCTCATTGCTGCACAGAAGAATTACGTCCTGGAAGCACCGCTAGGTGCGAGGCCTGGTGCAAGAGCTACGCCAGATGTTGTGAACGTCTGGCAAAGCAAAGCTGATGACTACTCTATAGTTCAGTGTGCCATGCTTTACGGCTTAGAACCGGGACTTCAACGACGTTTTGAACACCATGGAGCATATGAGATGTTCCAGGAGTTGAAGTTAATATTTCAAGCAAATGCCCGGATTGAGAGATATGAAGTCTCCAATAAGTTCTATAGCTGTAAAATGGAGGAGAATGGTTCTGTCAGTGAGCATATACTCAGAATGTCTGGGTATAACAATCACTTGATTCAACTGGGAGTTAATCTTCCGGATGATTGCGTCATTAACAGAATTCTCCAATCACTGCCACCAAGCTATAAGAGCTTCGTGATGAACTATAATATGCAAGGGATGACCAAAACTATGCCCGAGCTCTTCGCGATGCTAAAAGCCGCGGAGGTAGAAATCAAAAAGGAGCATCAAGTGTTGATGGTTAACAAAACCACTAGTTTCAAGAAAAAGGGCAAAGGGAAGAAAAAGGGGAGCTTCAAAAAGAACAGCAAGCAAGTTGCTACTCAAGAGAAGAAACCCAAGTCTGGACCTAAGCCTGAAACTGAGTGCTTCTATTGCAAGCAGACTGGTCACTGGAAGCGGAACTGCCCCAAGTATTTGGCGGATAAGAAGGATGGCAAGGTTAACAAAGGTATATATGATATACATGTTATTGATGTGTACCTTACTAATTCTCACAGTAGCACCTGGTATTTGATACTGGTTCTGTTGCTAATATTTGCAACTCAAAACAGGGCTACGGATTAAGCGAAGATTGGCTAAGGACAAGGTGACGATGCGCGTGGGAAACGGTTCCAAAGTCGATGTGATCGCGGTCGGCACGCTACCTCTACATCTACCTTCGGGATTAATATTAGATCTAAATAATTGTTATTTAGTACCAGCGTTGAGCATGAACATTATATCTGGATCTTGTTTGATGCGAGACGGTTATTCATTTAAATCAGAGAATAATGGTTGTTCTATTTATATGAGTAATATCTTTTATGGTCATGCGCCATTAAAGAGTGGTTTGTTCTTACTTAATCTCGATAGTAGTAATACACATATTCATAATGTTGAAACCAAAAGATGCAGAGTTGATAATGATAGTGCAACTTATTTGTGGCACTGCCGTTTAGGTCATATCGGTGTAAAGCGCATGAAGAAACTCCATACTGATGGACTTTTGGAGTCACTTGATTATGAATCACTTGGCACTTGCGAACCGTGCCTTATGGGCAAGATGACTAAAACACCGTTCTCCGGTACTGTGGAGAGAGCAACAGATTGATTGGAAATCATACATACTGATGTATGTGGTCCAATGAATGTTGAGGCTCGTGGCGGATATCGTTATTTTCTCACCTTCACTGATGATCTAAGCAGATATGGGTATATCTACTTAATGAAACACAAGTCTGAAACATTTGAAAAGTTCAAAGAATTTCAGAGTGAAGTGGAAAATCATCGTAACAAGAAAATAAAGTTTCTACGATCTGATCGTGGAGGAGAATATTTGAGTTACGAGTTTGGTCTACATTTGAAACAATGCGGAATAGTTTCGCAACTCACGCCACCCGGAACACCACAACGTAATGGTGTGTCCGAACGTCGTAATCGTACTTTACTGGATATGGTGCGATCAATGATGTCTCTTACCGATTTACCGCTATCTTTTTGGGGTTATGCTCTAGAGACGGCCGCATTCACGTTAAATAGGGCACCATCAAAATCCGTTGAGACGACGCCTTATGAACTGTGGTTTGGCAAGAAACCAAAGTTGTCGTTTCTTAAAGTTTGGGGCTGCGATGCTTATGTAAAAAAGCTTCAACCTGATAAGCTCGAACCCAAATCGGAAAAATGTGTCTTCATAGGATACCCAAAGGAGACTATTGGGTATACCTTCTATCACTGATCCGAAGGCAAAATTTTTGTTGCTAAAGTCGGAAACTTTCTAGAGAAGGAGTTTCTCTCGAAAGAAGTGAGTGGGAGGAAAGTAGAACTTGATGAGATAACAGTATCTGCTCCTTTATTGAGAAGTAGTACATCACAGAAATCTGTTTCTGTGACACCTACATCAAATAGGGAGGAAGCTAATGATAATGATCATGAAACTTAAGATCAATTTTCTACTGAACTTCGTAGATCAACCAGAGTAAGATCCGCACCAGAGTGGTACGGTAATCCTATTTTGGAAGTCATGTTACTAGACCATGATGAACCTACGAACTATGAAGAAGCGATGGTGAGCCCAGATTCCGCAAAATGGCTTGAGGCCATGAAATCTGAGATGGGATCCATGTATGATAACAAAGTGTGGACTTTGGTTGACTTGCCCGATGATCGGCAAGCAATAGAAAATAAATGGATTTTTAAGAAGAAGACTGACGCTGATGGTAATGTTACTGTCTATAAAGCTCGACTTGTTGCAAAAGGTTTTCGACAAGTTCAAGGGATTGACTACGATGAGACTTTCTCACCCGTAGCGATGCTTAAGTCTGTCCGAATCATGTTAGCAGTTGCCGCATTTTATGATTATGAAATTTGGCAAATGGATGTCAAAACTGCATTCCTGAATGGATTTCTGGAAGAAGAGTTGTATATGATGCAACCACAAGGTTTTGTCGATCCAAAGGAAGCTAACAAAGTGTGCAAGCTCCAGCGATCCATTTATGGACTGGTGCAAGCCTCTCGGAGTTGGAATAAACGCTTTGATAGTGTGATCAAAGCTTTTGGTTTTATACAGACTTTCGGAGAAGCCTGTATTTACAAGAAAGTGAGTGGGAGCTCTGTAGCATTTCTGATATTATATGTGGATGACATATTACTGATCGGAAATAATATAGAATTTCTGGATAGCATAAAGGGATACTTGAATAAAAGTTTTTTCAATGAAAGACCTCGGGGAAGCTGCTTACATATTGGGCATTAAGATCTATAGAGATAGATCAAGACGCCTAATAGGACTTTCACAAAGCACATACCTTGACAAAGTTTTGAAAAAGTTCAGAATGGATCAGGCAAAGAAAGGGTTCTTGCCTGTGGCACAAGGTGTGAAATTGAGTAAGACTCAATGCCCGACCACCGCAGAAGATAGAGAGAAAATGAAAAATGTTCCCTATGCTTCAGCCATAGGCTCTATCATGTATGCAATGCTATGTACCAGACCAGATGTGTGCCTTGCTGTAAGTTTAGCAGGCAGGTACCAAAGTAATCCAGGAGTGGATCACTGGACAGCGGTCAAGAACATCCTTAAGTACCTGAGAAGGACTAAGGATATGTTTCTCATTTATGGAGGTGACAAAGAGCTCGTCGTAAACGGTTACGTCGATGCAAGCTTTGACACTGATCCGGACGATTCCAAATCGCAAACCGGATACGTATTTACATTAAACGGTGGAGCTGTCAGTTGGTGCAGTTCTAAACAAAGCGTCGTGGCGGGATCTACATGTGAAGCTGAGTACATAGCCGCTTCGGAAGCAGCTAATGAAGGAGTCTGGATGAAGGAGTTCATATCCGATCTAGGTGTTGTACCTAGCGTATCGGGTCCAATGAAAATCTTTTGTGACAATACTGGTGCAATTGCCTTGGCAAAGGAATCCAGATTTCACAAAAGAACCAAACACATCAAGAGACGCTTCAACTCCATCCGGGATTTGGTCCAGGTGGGAGACATAGAGATATGCAAGATACATACGGATCTGAATGTTGCAGACCTGTTGACTAAGCCTCTTCCACGAGCAAAACATGATCAGCACCAAAACTCCATGGGTGTTAGAATCATTACTTTGTAATCTAGATTATTGACTCTAGTGCAAGTGGGAGACTGAAGGAAATATGCCCTAGAGGCAATAATAAAGTTATTATTTATTTCCTTATATCATGATAAATGTTTATTATTCATGCTAGAATTGTATTAACTGGAAACATAATACATGTGTGAATACATAGACAAACAGAGTGTCACTAGTATGCCTCTACTTGACTAGCTCATTAATCAAAGATGGTTATGTTTCCTAGCCATGAACAAAGAGTTGTTATTTGATTAACGAGATCACATCATTAGTTGAATGATCTGATTGACATGACCCATTCCATTAAGCATAGCACCCGATCGTTTAGTATATTGCTATTGCTTTTATCCATGACTTATACATGTTCCTTTAACTATGAGAATATGCAACTCCCATTTACCGTAGGGACACTTTGTGTGCTACCAAACGTCACAACGTAACTGGGTGATTATAAAGGTGCTCTACAAGTGTCTCCGAAGGTACATGTTGAGTTGGCATATTTCGAGATTAGGATTTGTCACTCCGATTGTCGGAGAGGTATCTCAGGGCCTTCTCGGTAATGCACATCACATAAAGCCTTGCAAGCATTGCAACCAATGAGTTAGTTGCGAGATGATGTATTACGGAACGAGAAAAGAGACTTGCCGGTAACGAGATTGAACTAGGTATTGGATACCGACGATCGAATCTCGGGCAAGTAACATACCGATGACAAAGGGAACAACGTATGTTGTTATGCGGTCTGACCGATAAAGATCTTCGTAGAATATGTGGGAGCCAATATGGGCATCCAGGTCCCGCTATTGGTTATTGACCGGAAACGTGTCTCGGTCATGTCTACATTGTTCTCGAACCGTAGGGTCCGCACGCTTAACGTTACGATGACAGTTATTATGAGTTTATGCATTTTGATGTACCGAAGGAGTTCGGAGTCCCGGATGTGATCACGGACGTGACGAGGAGTCTCGAAATGGTCGAGACATAAAGAATTATATATTGGAAGCCTATGTTTGGACATCGGATGCATTCCAGGTGAAATCAGGATTTTACCGGAATACCGGGAGGGTTACCGGAACCCCCCGGGAGCATAATGGGCCAACATGGGCCTTGGAGAAGAGGTGAGAGGGCTGCCCTCATGGGCTGTGCGCCTCCCCCCTTCCCTAGTCCTATTAGGACTAGGAGAAGTGGGGCGCCCCCTCTCTCTCTCTCTCCCCCTTGAAGAATCCTAGTCCAACTAAGATTGGGGGGGGAATCCTACTCCCAGAGGGAGTAGGACTCCTCCTGCGCTTCCCTCCTTTGGCCGGCCAGCCTCCCCCCCTTCATCCTTTATATACGGGGGCAGGGGACACCCCAAGACACACAAGTTGATCTACGGATCGTTCCTTAGCCGTGTGCGGTGCCCCCTTCCACCAAATTCCACCTCGATCATATCGTTGCAGTGCTTAGGCGAAGCCCTGCGCCGGTAACACATCAAGATCGTCACCACGCCGTCATGCTGACGGAACTCTTCCTCGACGCTTTGCTGGATCGGAGCCCGGGGATCGTCATCGAGCTGAACGTGTGCCAAGAACTCGGAGGTGCCGGAGTAACGGTGCTGTGATCGGTTGGATCGCGAGGAGAACGTACGACTACTTCCTCTACGTACGACTACTTCCTCTATGTTGTGTCAACGATTCCGCTTCGGTCTACGAGGGTACGTAGACAAACACTCTCCCCTCTCGTTGCTATGCATCACCATGATCTTGCGTGTGCGTAGGAAATTTTTTGAAATTACTACGTTCCCCAACATTTTAATTATAGAACTTGGCTTGTATATTCCAACGATGGGCTTCCTCAAATGCCCTAGGTCTTCATGAGCAAGCAAGTTGGATGCACACCCACTTAGTTTCAGTTTGAGCTTTCATATACTTATAGCTCTAGTGCATCCGTTGCATGGCAATCCCTAGCTACTCCTCACATTGATATCTATTGATGGGCATCTCCATAGCCCGTTGATACGCCTAGTTGATGTGAGACTTTCTCCTTTTTTGTCTTATCCACATAACCGCCATCAACATATTCTATTGCACCTATAGTGCTATGTCCAAGGCTCACGCTCATGTATTGCGTGAAAGTTGAAAAGGTTTGAGAACGTCAAAAGTATGAAACAATTGCTTGGCTTGTCATCAGGGTTGTGCATGATGTGAATATTTTGTGTGGTGAAGATGGAGCTTAGCCAGACTATATGATTTTGTAGGGATGAGCTTTCTTTGGCTATGTTATTTCAATAAAACATAATTGCTTGGTTGGTATGCTTCAAGTATTATTGTTTTTATGTCAAAGGATAGACTATTGCTTTTAATCACTCGTGTCTTAATATTCATGCCATGATTAGACATATGATCAAGATTATGCTAGGTAGCATTCCACATCAAAAATTATCTTTTTATCATTTACCTACTCGAGGACGAGCAGGAATTAAGCTTGGGGATGCTGATACGTCTCCGTCGTATCTATAATTTTTGATTGTTCCATGCCAATATTCTACAACTTCCATATACTTTTTGGCAACTTTTTATACTATTTTTGGGACTAACATATTGATCCTGAGTTGCATGTTTTATTATTGGTGCTGTCCTATGGTGCTCTCCGTGTCGCGCAAGTGTGAGGGATTCCCGCTGTAGGGTTTTCAATATGTTCATGATTTGCTTATGGTGGGTGGCGTGAGTGACAGAAGCACAGACCCGAGTAAGTAGGTTGTTTGTGTATGGGATTAAGGGGACTTGATACTTTAATGCTATGGTTGGGTTTTACCTTAATGATGTTTAGTAGTTGCGGATGCTTGCTAGAGTTCCAATCATAAGTGCATATGATCCAAGTAGAGAAATTATGTTAGCTTATGCCTCTCCCTCAAATAAAATTGCAATAATGATTACCGGTCTAGCTATCGATTGCCTAGGGACAAATGACTTTATCGTGACAAAAATCTCTCTACAAAAACTAATTTAGTTGTGTCTTTATCTAATCAGCCCCTAGATTTTATTTACTCGCTCTTTATTTTCTTGCAAGCCTATCCAAAAACACCTACAAAGTACTTCTAGTTTCATACTTGTTCTAGGCAAAGCGAACGTCAAGCGTGCGTAGAGTTGTATCGGTGGTCGATAGAACTTGAGGGAATATTTGTTCTACCTTGAGCTCCTCGTTGGGTTCGACACTCTAACTTATCGGAAGAGGCTATAATTGATCCCCTATACTTGTGGGTTATCAGCATGCAGCCGAGCCGCCGCGTCGTGCCCCTGGCTTTTGCTCACCCGCAGGGCCATGCCCCGACCTCATCCACTCACCAGGACCCGCCAAGCCACCTCTGGCGCCCTACAGCGGCGCCGTCAGAGCCTCTTGGTGGCACGCCGGAGTCCACAGCACGCCCCTTCCATGGACGGTGCCGCCTTAGCCTCCTCCATTCGCCAGCTGCCCTCGTGAGCAGGCCATCTTCATCCGCTCGCCCTCCCAAACCTCGCTAGCCTCCACCACGTCGCCCAGCAGCAACAGAACGGCGGTTCGCCAGCATCCTTATCCACGGCCGCGGAACTGACCTAGTCACGCTATAAGTAGGGGCCCCAAGCTCGACCAAGCACTCAGGCGACCTCAGTCGACTCCCCTAGAGCCCCCACAGCCAGCAATCGACGACGGGAAGCTCTCTTCCTCGACTCCGGCCGGTTCGGCCGCCGCCACGCTCCAGCGTCGTGCGTCGCAATCAGAGCCTCTCCCGTCCATCCAGTGCCACGATCCTTCTCCCCTCGACCTTGCGGAGCCGCCCAGCCTCTCAAACGCGATCGAAAACCACCGCAGCCCAAACCCCCAACTCCACCCGAAGCCTCCTCCGCCGCGGAGCTCGCCGCCGGTGACTCCCTCCGTCCCCTCCAGCCCTTCGACCACCGGAAGGACCGCCCTGGTCTGGCTGATCTATCCCTGTCCTTGGATCCCCATGGGGAACCGCCATTCGTCGGCGGTGATCGTCGGAGCCCCGCCTCGCTCGGACAGAGGAGGAAGGAGGCGCGGGCGACTGGTCAAACCTGACCAGTGGGCCCAGGGGACCCACTGTCAGTGACCTCGCGCCGGCCCGCGCTGGTTTAAGTGAAGGCGTAAACCTCAGAAGTACGTCTCCTCTGCCTCGAAAGCATATTCTCCCAAAAGCGTTTTCTTTTTCTGGTTTTATTAAAAAAACAGAATATTGACTAAACTTTGAAAGGCTATAACTTTTTAAATATAAGTCCAAATGACTTGATTCTTTTTTGTTGTTCCTCAAATTTGGTCTAGTTTATTTTCATATTTATTTGAAAATTTTCCAAACAACTTTTTGTACTGTTTTGAAACTATGTGTTGATTTCAAATTTTCTAAAATAGGATTTTTGAAGAAGGAAGAAACCTCCAAAAGTTTCGGAATGCACCATGCCTCTCTACATCTTGAAGGCAAGCATTCCGAACCCTGGCATAATATTTTTGTGTGTTACTTGATACAGTTACAACACCACCTTGACACGGAACTTTCGTAATTTTTTTTGTGACGATATGATTATACGCATGAGTGAAAAGAAACCGACTGCAATCGGTAGGCATGCCACCTGGTTCGGGGGCATGGGTGTTTCGGTTGTAGCCGAAGGGGTAGCTCCCCTAGTTTGCACGCGTTATAAATTTTGTGATCCCATGCTAGTCGAGGTTGTAGCTTCCCCACTTAGAGTTTCGCTTAACAGGTGTCGTCGGTGATTCCAAACACCGGTAAAGTTAAGCTGGTGTGTGCGAGTCAAGTGTGTTTTCAATCAAAAGACCGTAGACGGAATTAGTCCTGATGGACTAAAGGAATCCGTTGCTCGTGGGTAAAGAGTACACCCTCTGCAGAGATTACATCTATTCGAATAGCCGTGTCCATGGTTAAGGACTACAGTCTAGGTTGGGTCAAGTGTCGGTCTTAGTGTCGGTCTTCGGAGGGAAGATTGCTAAGTCAAAACATGGATCATGACTTGTGACACGTGATGATTATGATTACTATATTTATTATGGACTAACCATATTCATTATTTGAATTATTAAGTATCCCTGGGACGATTCTACCTCCCAGATATTCACTGTGATTACTTCTTATAAGCCCTTTATGTGGTGTCGCTGAGAAGCCCTACCGTGGCATGCTTGTTATTCATTTACCTTATAAGCCCTTTATGTAGTGTCGCTGAGACGCCCGACTTTGGCATGCTTGTTATTCGTATACCTTATAAGCCCTTTATGTGGCGTCGCTGAGACGCCCGACTGTGGCATGCTTGTTATTCATTTACCTTATAAGCCCTTTATGTGGTGTCGCGGAGATGCCCGACTGTGGCATGTTTGTACTTATTTACTTTATAAGCCCTTTATGTGACGTCACGCAGACGCCCGATTGAGGCACACTTTATATTATTATCCTTTCGAGGCGTCGCTTCAGACACCCGATCGGCGCATTTTATTTCTATTCCCTGATTGTTAAAATTCATGTTTTATTTGAATGACCTGCTTGCGAGCATCATGGATGATTATTTTGTGACTGACGTATGATCATAGAATATTTCGGAACATGATTTTAAATTGATAGATTATACATGTGTTCATAATGTTTGCGAGTACATTCAAAGTACTCACTGGCTTGTCCCTGACTATTGTCTTGGCCAGATTTCCTGCATGGATAGGAGCCCTGCGATGACAGCCCCGGAACCTAGGCAGTGATGATAGCAGGCTCGCGAAGATAGGAGTTATCCAGGTCAGCTGATCCTGTGGGAATTGGAGTCCAATAGACGCTGATCATCCGCAAACCGCTCCCGCCAACAGCCACTGGTAACCATTTGTTGTACTCATAGACCAGAATGGTCTTGTACTACATATTTTGTATTTTGCTTGGAGTTTTTGTATCAAGTTGGTGCTTCATCAGGTAACAGTAATCCTGGGGCTGGTGAGCACAAGGGCCATTTTCTGGGAAATTGATATCCCGAGAATCCGGTCCTGATAGACTTGGTATCAGAGCCAGGCTGACTATTGGCTAATCCTATCTTAGCCAAGTCGAAAAACCTAGGTTAACCAACCCACCAGACATTAACCTAACCCCGGCCAAGCTTCTCGCGTAAGATAGCTACACAGGGACCCGACACCTTTTGGCAGTCGGTGCCCAACCAATCAGCCTAGCCTGTCGATCACGCGCCAGTGACTGACAGCTAATTTGTCTCATTCACAAGCGTGCGAAGGATGACTCCGTCCCCTTTTTCTATAAAAATGGCACGCTAGCCTCAACCCAGCACAGCACAACCCCTACCCCAAACCGAGCTAAAATGCCAGGACCCATTGTTCACAATGAGACCACAGCAACCAACCTTGGAGGTTTTGTGACCGTGCTAGCAAACCTCGTCCACCGTGCCTTCGCATTAGAAGAGCCTCCAGAATACGTTGTGTACCAAGGGCCCATGGGTGGTGAGAGCCGTCAATTCTGGGCCACTGTGCACGTCTATGGTAGGGGTCTATCTCCAGAGCGCCCCTACAGGTTCACTGGGAGGACAACTTCCTTTGATCCACAAGCCATCCAACTAGCCGCTCGAGAGGCTATAGTTCAACTCCGGCATTTGTCGCCCAGAGTTAATTGTCGCTCGTTCTACTACTACCCCAACCGTGACGGGTATGGTAGGACACCCCAGGTTGCCAACGGAGATCACGAGACGGATCCTGCATTATTTCATCTGGTGCGCTACGTTAGTGCACTAGAGAAAATGTTCTATCAAATCACTCTTGATCTGATCGCAGCTCGTGGAGAACTGATCCGCCGAGCCCCAGCCAGAATAGAAGATGAGCCCAACGCCAACAACCCAGTCGTGTTGTTCGAACAACCCATCGAGACCTTGAGGTCAGCCCCAGCCATCGACCAAGGTACTTTGGTGTCCCCATAAGTGCTTCATCACCTTTTGGGAACACGCTCCAATGGGATTGTGGCCAACAATCCCCGCGATGGTCATCATCTCTACCCCGGTCTTGCAGTTCCTCAACCCTCTCCAGCTAACCCCGACAGTCAACCCGTGGAGAAGCCTCGACGTCCACAAGGCAAGCCCGCTTAGATATTAACGAGGTAGACTAAGTCACTCGAGTAGTATTGAGCCTTAGTATGCCCATGCCCTGTAATCGTGTGATCTTGTATCGCCTTCTTTGAATGTTGTTCGCTGGTGCGCCCTTACTTTAAATAGTAGCCATGCATAAATATGTGGGTGTACGATTGCATTTTTAATTCTGGGCGTTGCTACCAAAAACCAACCCCGACGGCACCCACAGTTATATGTCACTTTTGCGAGATATGTGTATCTGTGGCATTGACCCTGACCCCATAGAGCAGAACCAACAATATAGTTGCCCCTCACCATGATAAATAACCCAACTCAGATGCTAAATAAAAGGGCACCTTGTGACCTTACCAAGTATCCCTCACCTTGTGCCCAACTCTCACAACCATTCCTTTGCCATGCCGAGCCCTAGCATTTATCTCAGAACTCCAGATGCAACCCCAGGTAGTTTCGTTAAAATATTGTGGGACTTTACCTGCAGTACCATGAGTTCTATCCATCCACCCCAGTACGAGTTGCTCAAATCGAGGATCACCCCATGCACCTCGAAATATTGGGCAGTGGTGCACATCCCTCCCACAAACCCAAACCAAGACCCAACGGAAGTCTCCTTCATGGGGAAATCCATGCCGACTCCGCAGATGGCCATAGAAGCAGCAGCATGCGAAGCACTTTGTCGCCGTCGATTCGCGGTAACCTATGCCAGCGAACGAGGGTATTATTATTTTCCGAGTCGTGCAGCACCCGGAGAAGTAACATCTTTTCCCGGTGGATGAACTGAGAGAGACCCAGTACTAGCCAACCTTGCCCAGTATGTTATCGCTCAGGAGTGTTTGACCCAATGGGTAATGGGTTATCTCGAGAGCCTCGCTTATTTAAATCCTCAGATCGCCATCGGCAGACCACTAAGGCCCGACCAGGAGAGACGTGTTCATCGACTAATCAATCCGCTTCCCCCGATAGAGGAAGAGTGTGCCCCAGTACCAAAGACGTTTTCTCGGGACCCTGTCCAATTACCGTTTTCATTGTAGACATCACTGCTATGTTTGTTGTCCCAGCATTTATTTATGTGTTGCAACTTATGCGTGGTATCCTAAATTTATGCGATGAACTAAATAATTGGTTTCAATTTAGGTGAGTGGTTTTGCTGCTGTAAAATTTTGATTAACTATTTTCTCTCTCAAATAAATCTTTCCTGAGTTGCTGCAACGTATAGCCCCTCACGACATAAATTTTATTCTCGCAGCACCACGGCAGCAGACTCACAACCACAACCACTCGAACACATGCACTAATTGCAAAACCACGTACCCATGTTGCATCTAACTGAACACCTCCCTAACACCCCACAGTCGAGATATTTGTGAGTGATTATTCGGGTACAAGTTGTCCCCAGCACCGACAGCAGTAGCACCCGACACCACCCTTAATCCTTGTGATCACCGCCGCCGTAGAGAGCCAACACTCGAGCGGCAGCATCACAACGATCATCGAGGATCATCGCGCACAGGAGCACGGAGAACCCCAGCAATGCCGCCAGCCCTCCGCACACCAGGATCATGTACCAGTCCGGCACCACCTCCACCATTAGAGCCTCGTATCGAGCTTCTAAAAATGGAAATGGAGGAGAAGGAAGGAGAAGGAGAAGCGAGGCCAGGTGGGAGGAAGAAGAGAGGAGCACCACGGTCATTTTATAGCTCGAGGTCGGTGCATGGTGGGCGAAGTCCACCAGCACCGCTCGTCGCTTGATCGCCGGTTTTCGGAGGCGAATCCGCGAGCAGTGCCGACAACCCACTGGCCCGCGAGGTGAGTGCACGCTGCACCGGCAGCTAGCACGCCGCGCACTACAGCGGTACGGCCTAGATGCCCTATGCGCTAGTCGTCGCTGGTGGAGAAAGCGCGGGAAAGCGCGCGGGAGAGAGGAAGAAGAGAAAGAGCCAGAGGTAGAAGAAGAGACTGACAGTGGGCCCCGGGTCCACCTGTCAGCCAGAGGGAGCACTGTGCCCTTAGGTACGACCAGCGTATTTCAGTAATTTAGAATTTTATTCTAAATTTTCTGTAGAAATTTCTCGTTTTCCTCAACCATGGATTTTTTTTCTACGCAGCGCCAGTCTTTCACACTGTAGTTTTACACCACTTATTGCCCACTCACTATAGCCACATTTTATTGCATGTATAATACGGTTATTTTTGTGAAATTATTTTGAGATGGCAGTAGTAATTCTTTTCAAAACAACTTTTAACAAATCTCGAGGACGAGATTTTTCTTAAGGGGGGTAGTGTTGTGACACCCCAAAAATTTTGACCTTGTTTTATTAATTAAAATCTTGCCAGGAAATTAAAACTTTTATTTTCTGGATTTTCTTTGATTTCAGAACCATTCTTTTCTTTGTTATTATGGAGTTTTTACCCCAAGTGAAAACTTTCCAAATATATTATTGGACTTGTTTACCCTCTCAAGAAAAACATTTCTATTATCAGTGGACTTATTTGCATAATTATTTCTCTCTGAGCTTTATTTCCTGAAAGTTATTTTTCATTAGTTCTAGAGCTCTATTTGCACTACAACCATTGGATAAATGCATTTAAAATTTTCACCAAAATTTGGGGATGTCGTGTGATGTTTTTAAATCACTTTTATGCAAAAATATCTTTTATTCATTGGAGATTTTGAGCCCTACCCCATGTTTTCAAAACTGGTCCAGTTGGTAAAAATGCACTGCAACCTATTTAAATATTTCTTTAAAGATTCCACCAAAATTATGGGATGTCAGTAGGGGCATATAATTCAACTTTATGCAAAAACCCATTGATGTTGTTTGAAAAATTTGAGTGAATCATCCTAATCTTCATTCTGGTCCAGCTTAGTGGATTGTGCTGCAACCACATTCTAACTCGCCCTTTTACCCTTGATTCTTTTTCCTGCTCAAAGCACACCCTACCAAACCCTTAAGTCCAGGAGAGTGGAACCATTGGAGTATGTTTAGTCCATGCAATGATGCCATTTATCTTCTGTCCAGAACTGAAGATTTGCAAACTTGCACTAGAAAGTTTCTGGTATTGCCCAAATGACCTTGCCATCATCACCTACTCCTAGAGAGACATTGATCTGGAGTTTTTGGCCACCCCAAGAGTTTCCTAGATGCCCATGGCATTCTGTCAAACGCCTTGGGTGCATGGTCAGTTTTGACATGACTTTTAGTTTGCAATGTGATCTTGATCCCCTGACCCAGCAACCATGTCCACTAAGCTCCTAGCTACCTCTAACCAAAATCTGCTATTTGCCAGCCTCACCCAAGCCCTCTAGACCACCCTGGCATTCTGTCGAGCACGTAGCGTGCATGCTCTGGGTGCGCCCAGAGCGCATGTTTTGCACACGCACGCAGCCGAGCCGCCGCGTCGTGCCCCTGGCTTTTGCTCACCTGCAAGGCCATGCCCCGTCCTCATCCACTCGCCAGGACCCACCAACCCACCTCTGTCGCCCTACAGCGCCGCCGTCAGAGCCTCTTGGCGGCACGCCAGAGTCCACAGCACGCACCTACCATGGACGGCGCCGCCCAAGCCTCCTCCGTTCGCCAGCTGCCCTCGTGAGCAGGCCATCTTCATCCGCTCGCCCTCCCAAACCCCGCTAGCCTCCACCACGTTGCCCTGCTGCAACAGAACGGTGGTTCACCGGCGTCCCTATCCACGGCCGCGGAACCGACCTAGTCACTCTATAAGTAGGGGCCCCGAGCTCGACCAAGCACTCAGGCGACCTCAGCCCCCTCCCCTAGAGCCCCCACGGCCAGCAATCGATGGCGGGAAGCTCTCTTCCTCGACTCCGGCGGGTTCGGCCGCCGCCAGGCTCCAGTGTCGTGCGTCGCAATCAGAGCCTCTCCCGTCCATCCAGTGCCACCATCCTTCTCCCCTCGACCTTGTGGAGCCGCCCAGCCTCTCAAACACGATCAAAAACCACCGCAGCCCAAACCCCCAACTCCACCCGAAGCCTCCTCCACCGCGGAGCTCGCCGCCGGCGACTCCCTCCGTCCCCTCGAGCCCTTCGACCACCGGAAGGACCACCCTGGCTGGCGGATCTATCCCTATCTTTGGATCCCCGTGGGGTACCGCCGTTCATCAGCGGCGATCGCCGGAGCCCCACCCCGCTCGGACAGAGGAGGAAGGAGGCACGGGCGACTGGTCAAACCTGACCAGTGGGCCCAGGGGACCCACTGTCAGTGACCTCGCGCCGGCCCGCGCTGGTTTAAGTGGAGGCGTAAACCTCAGAAGAACGTCTCCTCTTCCTCGAAAGCGTATTCTCCCCAAAGCTTTTTCTTTTTCTGGTTTTATTTAAAAAAACAGAATATTGACTAAACTTTGACTCGCTATAACTTTTTAAATATAAGTCCAAATGACTTGATTCTTTTTCTGTTGTTCCTCAAATTTGGTCTAGTTTATTTTAATATTTATTTGAAAATTTTCCAAACAACTTTTTGTATTGTTTTGAAACTATGTGTTGATTTCAAATTTTCTTAAATAGGATTTTTGAAGAAGGAAGAAACCTCCAAAAGTTTTGGAATGCACCCTGCCTCTCTACATCTTGAAGGCAAACATTCTGAACCCTGGCATATTATTTTTGTGTGTTGCTTGATACAGTTACAACACCACCTTGACACGGAACCTTCGTAATTTTTTTTGTGACGATATGATCATACGCATGAGTGAAAAATGAAGATGCTTTGCTGATGAGAATGGCTATGCTTGTGATAGTAATCACCCTCGTATGCCTTCATGTCTACCGGAAGGAAACCAAGGAAGTCTTTGTCTTGGTAGACACGAGCTTACCCCTAGTTCCTCGTCGAGACGGTTGTGTCCGGTATGGCATGATGAGGTATGATGGGTGGTGTTTCTGCCTATCGGTTGAAATATATTTGTTATGCTAATCATGCAGGGAATACTAAAACCTCCTGAGTCGACCATAGATCGAGTCTTGTTCCGGTAACCCCCATACTTGTTTCGTGCTACCACTTGTCCCTGCCATAGGAAGGGTACGGTTTAGTAAATTGTCAACCCCTTTCTAGCACACACCGTACAGAGAGGCCATGGTGGAAGATACCGACCGCAGTCGGTAGGCATGCCACCTGGTCCGGGGGCATGGGTGTTTTGGTTGTAGCCGAAGAGGTAGCTCCCCTAGTTTGCGCGCGTTATAAATTTTGTGATCCCATGCTAGTCGAGGTTGTAGCGTCCCCACTTAGAGTTTCGCTTAACGGGTGTCATGGGTGATTCCAAACACCGGTAAAGTTAAGCTGGTGTGTGCGAGTCAGGTGTGTTTTCAATCAAAAGACCGTAGACGGAATTAGTCCTGATGGACTAAAGGAATCCGTTGCTCGTGGGTAAAGAGTACACCCTCTGCAGAGATTATATCTATTCGAATAGCCGTGTCCATGGTTAAGGACTACAGTCTGGGTTGGGTCAAGTGTCGGTCTTAGTGTCGGTCTTCGGAGGGAAGATTGCTAAGTCAAAACATGGATCATGACTTGTGACACGCGATGATTATGATTACTATATTTATTATGGACTAACCATCTGCATTATTTGAATTATTAAGTATCCCTGGGACGGTTCTACCTCCCAGATATTCACTGTGATTACTCCTTATAAGCCCTTTATGTGGTGTCGCTGAGACGCCCGACTATGGCATGCTTGTTATTCATTTACCTTATAAGCCCTTTATGTGGTGTCGCTGAGACGCCCGACTGTGGCATGCTTGTTATTCGTATACCTTATAAGCCCTTTAATTTTTGTGGTGTCGCTGAGACGCCCGACTGTGGCATGCTTGTTATTCATTTACCTTATAAGCCCTTTATGTGACGTCGCGTAGATGACCAATTGAGGCACGCTTAATGTTATTATCCTTTCGAGGCGTCGCTTCAGACACCCGATCGGTGCATTTTATTTCTATTCCCTGATTGTTAAAATTCATGTTTTATTTGAATGACCTGCTTGCGAGCATCATGGATGTTTATTTTGTGACTGACGTAAGATCATAGAATATTTCAGAGCATGATTTTAAATTGATAGATTATACCTGTGTTCATAATGTTTGCGAGTACATTCAAAGTACTCACTGGCTTGTCCCTGGCTATTGTCTTGGCCAGATTTCCTATGCGGAGAGGAGCCCTGCGATGACCGCCCCGGAACCTAGGCAGTGATGATAGCAGAGTCGCGAAGATAGGAGTTATCCAGGTCAGCTGTTCCTGTGGGAATTGGAGTCCCAAAGACGCTGATGATCCGCAAACCGCTTCCGCCAACAGCCACTAGTAACCATTTGTTGTACTCATAGACCAGAATGGTCTTGTACATCATATTTTGTATTTTTCTTTGAGTTTCTGTATCAAGTTGGTGCCTCATCAGCTAACAGTAATCCTGTGGGTGGTGAGCACAAGGGCCATTTTCTAGGAAATTTATAACCCCAGAATCCGGTCTTGACATCCAGGAGTACCCACTATACCTTGCTCCATTAAAAGAAACTATGTTAGAACTGCTTTATGTGATCTTGGAGCCGGTGTTAGTGTTATGCCTCTCTCTTTATATCGTAGACTTGATTTGAATAAGTTGACACCTACTGAAATATCTTTGCAAACGGCTGATAAATCAACTGCTATACCTCTCGGTATTTGTGAAGATGTGCCTGTGGTGGTTGCAAACGTTACTATTTTAACGGACTTTGTTATTCTTGATATTCCCGAGGACGATAGTATGTCTATTATTCTTGGAAGACCCTTTTTGAATACTGCAGGGGATGTTATTGATTGCAACGAGGCAATGTCACTTTTGATGTTAATGGTAATGAGCATACGGTACACTTTCCGAGGAAACAACCTCAAGTCCACAGTATCAATTCTATTGGAAAATTTCCATCGATTATTATTGGAGGTTTTGAATTTCCTCTTCCTACTGTCAAGAAGAAGTATGTTATTCTTATTCTTGGGGACGTGCATATCCCCGTTGAGGTAACATAGTGTTATTCGAAATTTCTACGATTCCATGTTATTCGGAATGAGTTTGTTGACAAGACCTGATCAACCTTGTTAATGGATTCCTTTTGATGAGCATGAGATGGATGAAGTTAGAAAGCACAACCTTCTGTACCCTCCTTTTACTTTCTGTTACTTAGAATAAATAAAGCAAAAATAGTATTTTCTGTCTGTTTCTGAATTATCCATGTAATAAAAAAACCCAGAAAATAAAAGTTCTCCAAATGTCCAGAAAATGAAATATGATTTTTTTTCTAGAATATTTGAGAGTATCTGGCCCTCAGAACACAGCAGGGGGAGCAAGCACCTGGCCACGAGGGTGGAGGGCGCACCCACTCCCCCTGGGCGCGCCCCCTGCCTCGTGGGCCAATGGTGGCTCCCCTCCACTTATTCCAGCAACCACACACTCCTTCTTCCTCCCAAAAAAATCACCAACCAGCTCAAGCACGAGTTCTAGCTCATTTTGCTGCAATTTTCAATCTCCTTGCTCGAAGCACCTCTCAGAAACTGCTTTGGGGATTGTTCCTTGGTATGTGACTCCTCCAATGGGCCAATTAGTTTTTGTTCTAGTGCTTTACTCATTGCAAAGTTGTGCTGCCTAGGTGACCATGTTCTTGAGCTTGCATGTCAAATTTATATGGTTCCAAGTAGTTCTAATGCATGACATATTCTCTAGGCACTTGTAGGAGGAGTTGCTATCAAATTTGTTGAGTTTGGTTCACTTTTATTTTTAGTTACTAAAAATTTCAGAAAATTTCAGAAAATAATGAAGATATTTTTAGGGGCTCTTCGAGCCGAAGCTCGAAGGATAAGCAAAGCGAAGAAGAAGAGAGGCCCAAGTATAATCTCCCTCGCATCACGGAAGTTCGATCGTGTGAATGGCCTTGTGATGATTTCTTGAGAGTAGACGAGATTTATGATGATTTTTATGAATTGGCTGAGAATGCAGGCCTCACCGACTTCCTCCACTACCAACGCGAACAGTATCTCTTACTCACTAATATCTTTGTGCAAAATTTTCATTTCCATTCTAGGAGGTCTCCACCTTCGGTGGATTTCTATTTGTATGATGAGTATAAGGAGATGACCCTTCGTGAATTTTGTGAGATTTGCAAGTTGCCTTTTTCAGGCAGCATAGAGGAACCACATCGTGACGATGTGGAGGGGTTTATTAATACAATTGGTGTAGGGGAAACTAGGAAAGTTTCCGATGCAAGAATCACTAGCATACATTTCCCTGTTTTACGTTACTTTGCATTATTTGCTAGTAGATGCTTAATTGGTACCGGAAACTCTGGCAACCTAAGTGCCTCTGATATTGTTATTTTGTTTCATGCCCTGTTTCGTGATGACACATTTAGTATGG
The DNA here is from genome assembly GCA_032464435.1 of Aegilops umbellulata. NCBI lineage: Eukaryota > Viridiplantae > Streptophyta > Magnoliopsida > Poales > Poaceae > Aegilops > Aegilops umbellulata. The sequence continues at coordinate 604,426,019 of CP136058.1, forward strand.
GCGTTATTGTTGCAAAGTGGTTAAATCTTAACCGCACTAAGGGCCCCATCTTGGGAGGCATCTTCGCATCGCGCCTCGCTGCGTACTTTAACATAGCTATTAGGCATTATGAGAAAGAAGAAAAGTTGTTGCCTACTGATCTTCTAGATTATAAGAGTATGGTTGCACATGATTTCATTGTTAAGAACAGGAAAAAGGAGCTTAACTATAGACTGTTATTTGATAAAAATTACACTGAGACTATTACCTTGCCTGCTCCTTCCTTGTTTGATTTGACTGCAGGTGAGTACCTTGTTCCGTTGGAGGCCATTCACGCCTACCGGAACCCCACATCAGCTACAAAGCCAGATCCGGAACCACATTTGTTCCCCCACGCCAGTCGGTTTACCAGTGGAATCCGGAGGAGATTGCCAACCAGTGGCAACCGAAGGCTTCATCTCAGTACGACCCCAGTTATAACTTTCGGATATCCGCCAGGCCAGCTGTGGCAATAGACCAACAAAGGCCAAAAGCCTAAGCTTGGGGGAGTACGTATTTCTCACCGACATTGCATTTATGTTCACACACTCATTGCTAGATGTCGGTGCTCATACTTTTCACTTTAATATCCATGCTAGTTTATTTTCCTTTTTTTGCTTTCTTCTTGTGTGTTTAATAAACCTTAAGAAAAAACCAAAAAATTAGTTGTAGCTGTTAGCTAGTTTACTTTCTATGTTTTAGTAATAATTAAAAAGAAAACTCAAAAAGATTTCTCGTTCTTCTTTTGCTTGTTGGGAGCTTTCCCGTGTAAATAGTTTTATTTCTTTTCTTTTCTTTGGGGGTCGATAGGATAAAACCATAATGAAAATGTTGAAGTGGCTCTTATATGCATTATTTTGATTTAACAAAGAGTCCATATTGCCTTGTCTTCTCCTGTTTATTGAATGCTCGCAGATTCCAGCTTAGTCCAATGCACATGCACTATTATTATTATTCACATCGTTCGGTCGTGCAAGTGAAAGGCAATAATGACGATATATGATGGACTGATTGAGATGAGAAAAGCTGGTATGAACTCAACCTCTCTTGTTTTTTGTAAATATGATTAGTTCATCATTCCTGATTCAGCTTATTATGAATAAACATGTTTGCAATGACAATTAGAAATTATAGTTGCTTTTGGCATGCTTAATTAGCTAGGAGTTTATAATGGTTTACCTTGCGTGCCAACATGCTATTAAAATGGTTGTGATGTGGTATGATAGGGTGGTATCCTCCTTTGAATGATTCAAGTGACTTGACTTGGCACATGATCACGCATGTAGTTGAAACAAAATCAACATAGCCTTCATGATATTTATGTTCATGGTGGATTATATCCTACTCATGCTTGCACTCAATGTTTATTAATTCTAATGCATGTTCATGACTGTTGTCGCTCTCTAGTTGGTCGCTTCCCAGTATTTTTCTAGCCTTCACTTGTACTAAGCGGGAATACTGCTTGTGCATCCAGTCCCATAAACCCCAAAGTTGTTCCATATGAGTACACCATACCTTCCTATATATGCGGTATCTACCTACCGTTGCAAGTAAATTTGTATGTGCCAAACCCTAAACCTTCAAATGAAATTCTGTTTTGCATGATCGAGTAGCTCATGTATCAACTAGGGTTGTTGATACGTCTCCAACGTATCTATAATTTTTGATTGCTCCATGCTATAATATCTACTGTTTTGGACTATATTGGGCTTTATTTTCCACTTTTATATTATTTTTTGGACTAACCTATTAACTGGAGGCCCGCCCCAGAATTGTTGTTTTTTTGCCTATTTCAGAGTTTCGGAGAAACGTAATATCAAACAGAGTCCAAACGGAATAAAACCTTCAGGAACGTGATTTTATCACCGAACGTGATCCAGAAGTAAAAGAGGCGGTCACGAGGGTGGGGGGCGCGCCCCCTACCTCGTGGGCCCCCTGTTGCTCCACCGACGTACTCCTTCCTCGTATATATACCTACGTATTCCCGAACAATCAGAACAGGAGCCAAAAACCTAATTCCACCGTCGCAACCTTCTGTATCCATGAGATCCCATCTTGGGGCCTGTTCCGGAGCTCCGCCGGAGAGGGCCGTCATCACGGAGGGCTTCTACATCATCCTAGCCCTTCCGATGAAGTGTGAGTAGTTCACCTCAGACCTACGGGTCCATAGTTATTAGCTAGATGGCTTCTTCTCTCTTTTTGGATCTCAATACAATGTTCTCCCCCTCTCTTGTGGAGATCTATTCGATGTAATCTTCTTTTTGCGGTGTGTTTGTTGAGACCGATGAATTGTGGGTTTATGATCAAGTCTATCTATGAATAATATTTGATTCTTCTCTGAATTCTTTTATGTATGATTGGTTATCTTTGCAAGTCTCTTCGAATTATCAGTTTGGTTTGGCCTACTAGATTGTTTTTTCTTGCCATGGCAGAAGTGCTTAGCTTTGGGTTCAATCTTGCGGTGTCCTTCCCCAGTGACAGAAGGGGCAGCAAGTCACGTATAGTATTGTTGCCATCGAGGATAACAAGATGGGGTTTTTATCATATTGCATGAAACTATCCCTCTACATCATGTCATCTTGCTTAAGGAGTTACTCTGTTTTTAACTTAATACTCTAGATGCATGCTAGATAGAGGTCGATGAGTGGAGTAATAGTAGTAGATGCAGGCAGGAGTCGGTCTACTTGTCTCGGACGTGATGCCTATATACATGATCATACCTAGATATTCTCATAACTATGCTCAATTATGTCAATTGCTCAACAGTAATTTGTTCACCCACCATAGAATACTTATGCTCTTGAGAGAAGCCACTAGTGAAACCTATGGCCCCCGGGTCTATTCTCATCATATCAATCTCCATCACTTTAATCTTGCTTTCCTTTTTTACTTTGCCTTTTACTTTTCACTTTGCATCTCTATACCAAAAATACCAAAAATATTATCTATCATCTCTATCATATCTCACTCTCATAAGTGACTATGAAGGGATTGACAACCCCTAATCGCGTTGGTTGTGAGGAGTTATTGTTTTGTGCAGGTACGAGCGACTTGTTCGTAGCCTCCTACTGGATTGATACCTTGGTTCTCAAAAACTGAGGGAAATACTTACGCTACTTTGCTGCATCATACCTTCCTCTTCAGGGAAATCCAACGCAGTGCTCAAGAGGTAGCAAGAAGAAATTCTGGCGCCATTGCAGGGGAGGCTCACGTAAGAGCAAGTCAAGATTTGGACACCCAACAACAAGCCACTTCTGGCACAATTTTCTACATACCAAGTACCCATCACAATCCCTATCTCCTGCATTACATTATTTGCCATTTTCCTCTCGTTTTCCTCTCCCCCACTTCACCCTTGCCGTTTTATTCGCCCTCTCTCCCAATCTCCTCCTCTTTTTCCCGTTTGCCTTTTTTTCGCTTGCTCGTGTTATGTCTGAAATTGGGGAAATTATCGCCAATATGGGCGATGATAATATCATAGAAAATTCTGAAGCTCCTGCCAAAGAAACTCCTACTTATCATACAAAAAGAATTCGAATCGGTAGTGGTAATATTATTGGAAAAGCGGTTATTCAAGATTTCTTTACTTGTGCCGGTGCTTTGCCCTCTATGGGCGGTTCTATTCTTCATAGAACTAGTAGTCTTGCGGACGCTATTGCCATGCTTATTGTTAAACTTGAAAGGCAATTTATGCATATGCACCCTTCTATACAAAGAATTTTCCTAGAATTTTCTAATATCGAACACTCCTCTGTTAAGCGTGCCGCTACTATCTTTTTGGCTCATGAATTCGGATTTATAATAAAAGAAGCCAAAGAAATCTTTGCGCATTATAGAGTGGACGCTGGTCGTCCTCCTATAGAATCTATTCTCTTTGATCAAGAAGAAATAATGCGTTTTCAATCTATAGACTATCTTGCTTTTAATGAAAACCTTAGAAAAAGGTGCCACCCAATATTTTAATTGATAGAATCTCTGAACTTAATGATGATTTGGCTATTTGAAATAACGAGCTAGGATGCTCTCTTGAGTTTAGGATCACAAGGTTCTGTCAAAAGAATGCTTACAATGATGAATTGGTTGTGCAATATGAAGGGCCAAAAGAGGAACCTGTACCTCCTAAAATTGATCTTGGGGACGTTTGTCCCATTATATTTAGCCCTTTTGATTACTTTTGCTTGCCTCAAAGGAAACTTGCTGCCGAATGTAGAGAATATGAAATGAGTTTGACCGATCTATCTTATTACTACGGCACTAGCTAGATCTATTCTCGCTTTTATGCCTAGCTAGGAGCGTTAAACGATAGCGCTTGTTGGGAGGCAGCCCAATTTTATTTTTGTTTTTCTGTTTTTGCTTCTGTTTAGGAATAAATAATCCATCTACCTTCTGTTTAGATGTGGTTTTGTGTTTTAATTAGTGTTTGTGCCAAGTTGAACCTATAGGAACTTCTTGGAAGATAGTTATTTGATCTTGCTGTAATTTCTAGAAACTTTTGGTTCACGAAACTAAATGTTCAAAATCACCAGAACGTGATGAAATAGTGATTCCAATTGCTGATGATCAATAAACAAATTGCCTAGCTCGTCCTTGTTTGGCTGATTTTGTGGAGTTCCAGAAGTTTGCGTTAGTTACAAATTACTACAGACTGTTCTGTTTTTGACAGGTTCTGTTTTTCGTGTGTTGTTTGCTTATTCTGATGAATCTATGGCTAGTAAAATAGTTTATAATCCATAGAGAAGTTGGAATACAGTAGGTTTAACACCAATATAAATAAAGAATGAGTTCATTGCAGTACCTTGAAGTGGTCTTTTGTTTTCTTTCGCTAACGGAGCTCACGAGATTTCTGTTGACTTTTGTGTTGTGAAGTTTTCAAGTTTTGGGTAAATTCTTTTGATGGATTATCGAACAAGGAGTGGCAAGAGCCTAAGCTTGGGGATGCCAATGGAACCCCCAAGATAATACAAGGACACCAAAAAGTCAAAGCTTGGGATGCCCCGGAAGGCATCCCCTCTTTCGTCTACTTCCATCGGTAATTTTACTTGGAGCTATATTTTTATTCACCACATGATATGTGTTTTGCTTGGAGCGTCTTGTATTATTTGAGTCTTTGTTTGTTTGTGTGCCACAATCATCCTTGCTGTACACACCTTTTGAGAGAGCCATACATGAAATAAAATTTAATAGAATACTCTATGTGCTTCACTTATATCTTTCGAGCTTGATAGTTTTTCTCTATGTGCTTCACTTATATCTTTTGAGCCTTATAGATTTTTCTCTAGTACTTCACTTATATCTTTTAGAGAACGGTGGTGGATTTGTTTTAAAGAAACTATTAATATCTCATGCTTCACTTAGATTATTTTGAGAGTATTTAATTGCATGGTAATTCGCTTAATAATAATAATAACCTTGGTGTTCAAGATTTGTAAACTTTCTTTTGAGTGCGTTGAATACTAAGAAAAGTTTGATGATTGATAACTGTTTTGAGATATGGAGGTGATAATATCAAAGTCATGCTAGTAGAGTAATTATGAATTTGATAAGTGCTTGTGTTGAAGTTTGCAAGTCCCGTAGCATGCATGTATGGTAAACGTTATGTAACAAATTTGAAACATGAGGTGTTATTTGATTGTCCTCCTTATGAGTGGCGGTCGGGGACTAGCGATGGTCTTTTCCTACCAATCTATCCCCCTAGGAGCATGCACGTAATGCTTTGGTTTTTAATGGCTTGTAGATTTTTGCAATAAGTATATGAGTTCTGTATGACTAATGTTGAGTCCATGGATTATACGCACTCTCACCCTTCCATCATTGCTAGCCTCTTAGGTACCGTGCATTGCCCTTTCTCACATTGAGAGTTCGTGCAAACTTTGCCGGTGCATCCAAACCCCATGATATGATACGCTCTTTCACACATAAACCTCCTTATATCTTCCTCAAAACAGCCACCATACCTACCTATTATGGCATTTCCATAGCCATTCCAAGATATATTTCCATGCAACTTTCCACCGTTCCGTTTTTCATGACACATCCATCTTTGTCATATTGCTTTGCATGATCATGTAGTTGACATCGTATTCGTGGCAAAGCCACCGTTCATAATTCTTTCATACATGTCACTCTTGATTCATTGCATATCCCGGTACACCGTCGGAGGCATTCATATAGAGTCATACTCTGTTCTAGTATCGAGTTGTAATCATTGAGTTGTAAATAAATAGAAGTGTGATGATCATCATTCAATAGAGCATTGTCCCAAATAAAAAAAAGGAAAGGCCAAAGAAAAAAAGCCCAAAAAAAGGGCCAATGCTACTATCCTTTTTTCCACACTTGTGCTTCAAAGTAGCACGATGTTCTTCATATAGTGAGTATCTTATTTTGTGCTTCAAAGTAGCACCATGTTCTTCATATAGCGAGTCTCTTATATTGTGCTTCAAAGCAGCACTATGTTTTTCATATAGAGTCTCTTGTTTAGTCACTTTCGTATACTAGTGGGAATTTTTCATTATAGAACTTGGCTTGTATATTCCAATGATGGGCTTCCTCAAATGCCCTAGGTCTTCATGAGCAAGCAAGTTGGATGCACACCCACTTAGTTTCTTTTGTTGAGCTTTCATACATTTATAGCTCTAGTGCATCCGTTGCATGGCAATCCCTACTCCTTGCATTGACATCAATTGATGGGCATCTCCCACTTTCTCCTTTTTTTGTCTTCTCCACATAACCCCCATCATCATATTCTATTCCACCCATAGTGCTATATCCATGGCTCGCGCTCATGTATTGCGTGAAAGTTTATGAGTTTGAGAGTATTAAAGTATGAAACAATTGCTTGGCTTGTCATCGGGGTTGTGCATGATGAGAGCATTCTTGTGTGACGAAAATGGAGCATGACTAAAATATATGATTTTGTAGGGATGAACTTTCTTTAGCCATGTTACTTTGAGATGACATAATTGCTTTGTTAGTATGCTTGAAGTATTATTATTTTTATGTCAATATGAGCTTTTGTCTTGAATCTTTCGTATCTGAATATTCATACCACAATTGAGAAGATTTACATTGAAATTATGCCAAGTAGCATTCCGCATCAAAAATTCTTTTTTATCATTTACCTACTTGAGGACGAGCAGGAATTAAGCTTGGGGATGCCTGATACGTCTCCAACGTATCTATAATTTTTGATTGCTCCATGCTATATTATCTAATGTTTTGGACTATATTGGCTTTATTTTCCACTTTTATATTATTTTTGGGACTAACCTATTAACCGGAGGCCCATCCCAGAATTGTTGTTTTTTGCCTATTTCAATGTTTCGGAGAAACAGAATATCAAACGGAGTCCAAACGGAATAAAACTTTCGGGAACATGATTTTCTCACCGAACGTGATCCAGGAGACTTGGACCCTACTCCAAGAAGTAAAAGAGGCGGTCACGAGGGTGGGGGCGCGCCCACCCCCTAGGGCACGCCCCCTGCCTCGTGGTCCCCCTGTTGCTCCACCGACGTACTCCTTCCTCCTATATATACCCACGTACCCCCGAACGATCAGAACAGGAGCCAAAAACCTAATTCCACCGCTGCAACCTTCTGTATCCATGAGATCCCATCTTGGGGCCTGAGAGAGTCCTGGATTAGGGGGTGTCCGGATGGCCGGACTATACCTTCAGCCGGACTCCTAGACTATGAAGATACAAGATTGAAGACTTCGTCCCATGTCCGGATGGGACTTTCCTTGGCGTGGAAGGCAAGCTTGGCGATACGGATATTCAGATCTCCTACCATTGTAACTGACTTTGTGTAACCCTAACCCTTTCCGGTGTCTATATAAACCGGAGGGTTTTAGTCCGTAGGACAAGAATCTCAACATGAAACAATCATACCATAGGTTAGCTTCTAGGGTTTAGCCTCCTTGATCTCGTGGTAGATCTACTCTTGTACTACCCATATCATCAATATTAATCAAGCAGGACGTAGGGTTTTACCTCCATCAAGAGGGCCCGAACCTGGGTAAAACATTGTGTCCCTCGTCTCCTGTTACCATCCGCCTAGACGCATAGTTCGGGACCCCCTACCCGAGATCCGCCGGTTTTGACACCGGCATTGGTGCTTTCATTGAGAGTTCCTCTGTGTCGTCGCTTTTAGGCCCCATGGCTCCTTTAATCATCAACAACGATGTAGTCCAGGGTGAGACATTTCTCCCCGGACAGATCTTCGTCTTCGGCGGCTTTGCGCTGCGGGCCAATTCGCGTGGCCATCTGGAGCAGATCAAAAGCTACGCCCCTGGCCATCGGGTGAGGTTTGGAAGTTTGAACTACACGGCTGACATCCGCGGGGACTTGATCTTCGACGGATTCGAGCCACAGCCAAGCACGCCGCACTGTCTTGATGGGCCTGATCTAGCTTTGCCGCCGAACAGTGTCCTGGATGCTGCACGCGCATCGTTTCCGACCCTTAATTTGGAGCCTGCTACGCCGATCGAGGATGAGCGGTTGGACGCCACCTCGGGGGCTGCGATCTCAAAGGCGATCGAGCCGAACACTAGCCCCGCACTCTGCATGGCCCGTGACTCCGAGGAGCCGGATTCCTCTCCGGACTCCGAGCCCCCCGTGCCCCTGCCAATCGAATCCGATTGGGCGCCGATAATGGAGTTCACCGCCGCGGACATCTTTCAGCACTCGCCCTTCGGCGACATCCTGAAATCGCTAAAGTCTCTCTCTTTATCAGGAGAGTCCTGGCCGGACTACGGTCAGCAAGGTTGGGATACGGACGATGAAGAAATTCAAAGCCCACCCACCACCCACTTCATAGCCACTGTCGATGATTTAACCGACATGCTCAACTTCGACTCCGAAGACATCGACGGTATGGACGACGATGCAGGAGACGAACAAGAACCAGCACCTGTAGGGCGCTGGAAGGCCACCTCGTCATATGACATATGTATGGTGGACACTCCAAAAGATGGACAAGGCGATGGAACAGCGGGGGATGACACCTATGTTGGAAATATGCCCTAGAGGCAATAATAAATAGGTTATAATTATATTTCCTTGTTCATGATAATCGTTTATTATCCATGCTAGAATTGTATTGATAGGAAACTCAGATACATGTGTGGATGCATAGACAACACCATGTCCCTAGTAAGCCTCTAGTTGACTAGCTCGTTGATCAATAGATGGTTATGGTTTCCTGACCATGGACATTGGATGTCATTGATAACGGGATCACATCATTAGAAGAATGATGTGATGGACAAGACCCAATCCTAAGCCTAGCACAAGATCGTGTGGTTCGTATGCTAAAGCTTTTCTAATGTCAAGTATCATTTCCTTAGACCATGAGATTGTGCAACTCCCGGATACCGTAGGAATACTTTGGGTGTGCCAAACGTCACAACGTAACTGGGTGGCTATAAAGGTGCACTAGGGGTATCTCCGAAAGTGTCTGTTGGGTTGGCATGAATCGAGACTGGGATTTGTCACTCCGTGTGACGGAGAGGTATCTCTGGGCCCACTCGGTAGGACATCATCATAATGTGCACAATGTGATCAAGGAGTTGATCACGGGATGATGTGGTACGGAACGAGTAAAAAGAGACTTGCCGGTAACTAGATTGAACAAGGTATCGAGATACCGACGATCGAATCTCGGGCAAGTACTATACCGCTAGACAAAGGGAATTGTTTACGGGATTGATCGAATCCTCGACATCGTGGTTCATCCGATGAGATCATCGTGGAACATGTGGTAACCAACATGGGTATCCAGATCCCGTTGTTGGTTATTGACCGGAGAACTTCTCGGTCATGTCTGCATGTCTCCCGAACCCGTAGGGTCTACACACTTAAGGTTCGATGACGCTAGGGTTATAAAGGAAGTTTGTATGTGGTTACCGAATGTTGTTCGGAGTCCCGGATGAGATCCCGGATGTCAAGAGGAGTTCCGGAATGGTCCAGAGGTAAAGATTTATATATGGGAAGTCTTATTTTGGTCGCCAGAAAAGTTTCGCACTTTATCGGTATTGTACCGGGAGTGCCGAAAGGGGTCCGGGGGTCCACCTTCCCCGGGGGGCCACATGGGCTGTAGGGGGTGCGCCTTGGCCTATATGGGCCGAGGGCACCAGCCCCAAGAGGCCCATGCACCAAGATATAAGAAAAGGGGGAGAGTCCTCAAAGGGGAAGGCACCTCCGAGGTGCCTTGGGAAGGGTGGACTCCTCCCCCCCCTTGGCCGCACCCCTTCCTTGGAGGAAGGGGCAAGGCTGCGCCTCCCCCCTCTCCCTTGCCCCTATATATAGTGGAGGGGAGGGAGGGCAGCCACACCTAAAGCCCTGGCGCCTCCCTCCCTCCCGTGACACCTCCTCCTCTCCCGCAGGTGCTTGGCAAAGCCCTGCAGGATTGCCACGCTCCTCCACCACCACCACGGTGTTGTGCTACTGCTAGATGGAGTCTTCCTCAACCTCTACCTCTCTCCTTGCTGGATCAAGGCATGGGAGACGTCACCGGGCTGTACGTGTGTTGAACGTGGAGGTGCCGTCCGTTCAGCAATTGGTCATCGGTGATTTGGATCACGACGAGTACGACTCCATCAACCCCGTTCACTTGAACGCTTCCGCTTAGCGATCTACAAGGGTATGTAGATGCACTCTCTTTCCCCTCATTGCTGGTTCCTCCATAGATAGATCTTGGTGACACGTAGGAAAATTTTAAATTTCTGCTACGTTCTCCAACAGTGGCATCATGAGCTAGGTCTATTGCGTAGATTCCATGCACGAGTAGAACACAAAGTAGTTGTGGGCATTGATTTTGTTCAGTATGCTTACCGTTACTAGTCAATCTTGATTTGGCGGCATTGTGGGATGAAGCGGCCCGGACCGACCTTACACGTACACTTACGTGAGACAGGTTCCACCGACTGACATGCACTAGTTGCATAAGGTGGCTAGCGGGTGCCAGTCTCTCCCACTTTAGTCGGATCGGATTCGATGAAAAGGGTCCTTATGAAGGGTAAATAGCAATTGACATATCACGTTGTGGTTTTGCGTTGGTAAGAAACGTTCTTGAAGACACGATGATGGAGATCATGATGATGGAGATCATGGTATCATGCCGGTGACGACGATGATCATGGAGCCCCGAAGATGGAGATCAAAAGGAGCAAAGTGATGATGGCCATATCATGTCACTATTTGATTGCATGTGATGTTTATCATGTTTATACATCTTATTTGCTTAGAACAACGGTAGTAAATAAGATGATCCCTCATTAAAATTTCAAGAAAGTGTTCCCCCTAACTGTGCACCGTTGCGAAAGTTCGTCGTTTCGAAGCACCACGTGATGATCGGGTGTGATAGATTCTTACATTCACATACAATGGGTGTAAGCCAGATTTACACACGTGAAACACTTAGGTTGACTTGACGAGCCTAGCATGTACAGACATGGCCTCGGAACACAAGAGACCGAAAGGTCGAGCATGAGTCGTATGGTAGATACGATCAACATGAAGATGTTCACCGATGATGACTAGTCCGTCTCACGTGATGATCGGACACGGCCTAGTTGACTCGGATAATGTAATCACTTGGATGACTAGAGGGATGTCTATCTGAGTGGGAGTTCATAAGATGAACTTAATTATCCTGAACATAGTCAAAAGATCTTTGCAAATTATGTCGTAAGCTCGCGCTTTAGTTCTACTGTTTTAGATATGTTCCTAGAGAAAATATAGTTGAAAGTTGATAGTAGCAATTATGCGGACAGTAGAAGGCTTGTGTCCTTAATGCACCGCTCGGTGTGCTGGACCTCGAACATGGTCTGTGGATGTTGCGAACATCTGACATACACGTTTTGATGACTACATGATAGTTCGGTAATGATAAATGGTTTAGAATTGAGGCACCGAAGACATTTTTGAAATGTCGCGGAATATATGAGATGTTTCGAGGGATGAAATTGGGATTTCAGGCTCGTGCCCACGTCAAGAGGTATAAGACCTCCGACGATTTTCTTGGCCTGCAAACTAAAGGAGAAAAGCTGAATCGTTGAGCTTGTGCTCAGATTGTCTGAGTACAACAATCACTTGAATCGAGTGGGAGTTGATCTTCCAGATAAGATAGTGATGTTTCACCAAAGTCATTGCCACCAAGCTACTAGAGCTTCGTAATGAACTATAACATATCAGGGATAGATATGATGATCCTTGAAATATTCGCGATGTTTGACACCGCGAAAGTAGAAATCAAGAAGGAGCATCAATTGTTGATGGTTAGTGAAACCACTAGTTTCAAGAAGGGAAAGGGCAAGAAGGGATACTTCATGAAACGGCAAATCAGCTGCTGCTCTAGTGGAGAAACCCAAGGTTGAACCCAAACCCGAGACCGAGTGCTTCTGTAATAAGGGGAAGAACCACTGGAGCAGAATTACCTTAGATACTTGGTAGATGAGAAGGTTGTCGATAGAAGTATATTGGATATACATTATGTGAATGTGTACTTTACTAGTACTCCTAGTAGCATCAGGGTATTAGATACTGGTTCGGTTGCTAAGTGTTAGTAACTTGAAATAAAAGCTACGGAATAAGCGGAGACTAGCTAAAGGTGAGCTGACAAGATGTGTTGGAAGTGTTTCCAAGGTTGATATGATCAAGCATCGCACGCTCCCTCTACCATCGACATTGGTGTTAAACCTAAATAATTGTTATTTGGTGTTTGCATTGAGCATAGACATGATTGGATTATGTCTATCACAATACGGTTATTCATTTAAAGAGAATAGTAGTTACTCTGTTTATTTGAATAATACCTTCAATGGTCTTGCACCTAAAATGGATGGTTTATGGAAATCTCGATCGTAGTGATACACATGTTCATGCCAAAAGATATAAGATAGTAATTATAGTACCACCTACTTGTGGCACTGCCATGTAAGTCATATTGGTATAAAACGCATGAAGAAGCTCCATGCTGATGGATCTTTGGACTCACTCATTTTTGAAAAGGATTGAGACATGTGAACCATGTCTATTGGTATATACGCATGAAGAAACTCCATGCAGATGGACCGTTTGGACTCGTTTGATTCTGAATCGCTTGAGACATGCAAATCATACCACATGGGCAAGATGACTGAAAGCTTCGGTTTCAGTAAAATGGAACAAGAAAGCAACTTGTTGGAAGTAACACATTTTGATGTGTGCAGTCCAATGAGTGCTGTGGCAAGCAGTGGATATCGTTATGCTCTTACTTCACAGATGATTTGAGTAGATACTGAGCATATTTACTTGATGAAACACAAGTCTGAATTATTGAATGGTTCAAGTAATTTCAGAATGAAGCTGAAGATCGTCGTGACAAGAGGATAAAATATCTATGATATGATCATAGAGAGGAATATCTGAGTTGCGAGTTTGGTACACAATTGAGACTTTGTGGAAATTATTTCACGACTAGAACCGCCTGGAACACCATAGTGTGATGGTGTGTCCGAACATCATAACTGCACCCTATTGGATATGATGCATACCATGATGTCTCTTATCGAATTACCACTATCGTTCATGGGTTAGGCATTAGAGACAACCGCACTCACTTTAAATAGGGCACCACGTAATTCCAATAAGATGACACCGTATGAACTATGGTTTAGAGAAACCTAAGCTGTCATTTCTTATAAGTTTGGGGCTGCGACGCTTATGTTAAAAAGTTTCAGGCTGATAAGCTCAAACCCAAAGCGGATAAATGCATCTTCATAGGATACCCAAAATAGTTGGGTATACCTCCTGTCTCAGATCCAAAAGCAATAGGGATTGTTTCTCAAATCGGGTCCTTTCTCGAGGAAAAATTTCTCTCGAAAGACTTGAGTGGGAGGATGGTGGAGACTTGATGAGGTTATTGAACCGTCACTTCAACTAGTGTGTAGCAGGGCACAAGAGTTGTTCCTATGGAACCTACACCAATTTAAGTGGAAGCTTATGATACTGATCATGAGACTTCGGATCAAGTCACTCCCAAACCTCGTAGGATGACAAGGATGCGTACTACTTCAGAGTGGTACGTAATCCTGTCTTGGAAGTCATGTTGCTAGACAACAATGAACCTACGAGCTATGGAGAAGCGATGGTGGGCCCGGATTCCGATGAATGGCTCGAGGCCATAAAATCCGAGAGAGGATCCATGTATGAAAACAAAGTGTAGACTCTGGCAGAACGGCTCGATGGTCGTAAGGCTGTTGAGTACAGATGGATTTTAAAAGTAAGACGGACAATGATGGTAAATGTCACCATTAAGAAAGCTCGACTTGTCATTAAGATGTTTTCCGACAAGTTCAAGGAGTTGACTGCCATGAGACTTTCTCACTCGTAGCGATGCTAAGAGTCTGTTGGAATTATGTTAGCGATTACTGCATTATTTATGAAATTGTGCAGATAGGATGTCAAAACATTGTTTCCTCGACGATTTTCTTGAGGAAAGGTTGTATGTGATACAACCAGAAGATTTTTGTCAATCCTGAAAGATGCTAACAAGTATGCAAAGCTCCAGCAATCCTTCTAAGGACGGGAGTAAGCATCTCGGAGTTGGAATGTACGCTTTGATGAGATGATCAAAGATTTGGGTTTATACAAAGTTTATGAGAAAGTTGTATTTCCAAAGAAGTGAGTGGGAGCACTATAGAATTTCTGATGAGTATATGTTGTGGACATATTGTTTATCGGAAATGATGTAGAATTTCTGGAAGGCATATAGGGTTGTTTGAAAAATGTTTTTCAATGAAAACCTGGATTAAGCTACTTAAACATTGAGCATCAAGATCTATAAGGATAGATCAAAATCGCTTAATAGTACTTTCAAACAAACACATACCACGACAAGATTTTGAAGGAGTTCAAAATAGATCAGCAAAGAAGGAGTTCTCGGCTGTGTTACAAGGTGTGAGTATTGAGCAAGACTCAAGACATGACCACGGCAGAATAGAGAGAAAGGACGAAGGTCGTCCCCTATGCTTTAGTCGTAGGCTCTAAAGTATGCTATGTTATGTACCACACCTGAAGTGTGCCAAACCATAAGTCAGTCAAGGGGTACAAGTGTGATCTAGAAATGGATCACAGGACAACGGTCAAAGTTATCCTTAGTAACTAGTGGACTAAGGAATTTTCTCGATTATGGAGGTGGTAAAAGATTTCGTCGTAAAGGGTTACGCCGATGCAAGCTTTGACACTAATCCAGATTATTCTGAGTAGTAAACTGGATTCGTATAGTAGAACAGTTATTTGGAATAGCTCCAAATAGAGCGTGGTAGCTGCATCTAGGATATGACATAGATATTTGTAAAGCACACACGGATCTGAAAGATTCAGACCCGTTGACTAGTAACCTCTCTCACAAGCGAGATATGATCAAACCCCATGGGTGTTGGAATAATTGCAATCACATGGCGATGTGAACTAGATTATTGACTCTAGTGCAAGTGGGAGACTGTTGGAAATATGCCCTAGAGGCAATAATAAATAGGTTATTATTATATTTCCTTGTTCATGATAATCGTTTATTATCCATGCTAGAATTGTATTGATAGGAAACTCAGATACATGTGTGGATGCATAGACAACACCATGTCCCTAGTAAGCCTCTAGTTGACTAGCTCGTTGATCAATAGATGGTTACGGTTTCCTGACCATGGACATTGGATGTCATTGATAACGGGATCACATCATTAGAAGAATGATGTGATGGACAAGACCCAATCCTAAGCCTAGCACAAGATCGTGTAGTTCGTATGCTAAAGCTTTTCTAATTTCAAGTATCATTTCCTTAGACCATGAGATTGTGCAACTCCCGGATACCGTAGGAATACTTTGGGTGTGCCAAACGTCACAACATAACTGGGTGGCTATAAAGGTGCACTACGGGTATCTCCGAAAGTGTCTGTTGGGTTCGCACGAATCGAGACTGGGATTTGTCACTCCGTGTGACGGAGAGGTATCTATGGGCCCACTCGGTAGGACATCATCATAATGTGCACAATGTGATCAAGGTGTTGATCACGGGATGATGTGCTACGGAACGAGTAAAAAGAGACTTGCCGGTAACGAGATTGAACAAGGTATCGAGATACCGACGATCGAATCTCGGGCAAGTACTATACCGCTAGACAAAGGGAATTGTATACGGGATTGATCGAATCCTCGACATCGTGGTTCATCCGATGAGATCATCGTGGAACATGTGGGAACAAACATGGATATCCAGATCCCGCTGTTGGTTATTGACCGGAGAACTTCTCGGTCAAGTCTGCATGTCTCCCGAACCCGTAGGGTCTACACACTTAAGGTTCGATGACGCTAGGGTTATAAAGGAAGTTTGTATGTGGTTACCGAATGTTGTTCGGAGTCCCGGATGAGATCCCGGACGTCACGAGGAGTTCCGGAATGGTCCGGAGGTAAAGATTTATATATGGGAAGTCTTATTTTGGTCGCCAGAAAAGTTTCGCACTTTATCGGTATTGTACCGGGAGTGCCGAAAGGGGTCCGGGGGTCCACCGGGAGGTCCACCTGCCCCGGGGGGCACATGGGCTGTAGGGGGTGCGCCTTGGCCTATATGGTCCAAGGGCACCAGCCCCAAGAGGCCCATGCACCAAGATATAAGAAAAGGGGGAGAGTCCTCAAAGGGGAAGGCACCTCCGAGGTGCCCTGGGAAGGATGGACTCCTCCCCCCCTTGGCCGCACCCCTTCCTTGGAGGAAGGGGCAAGGCTGCGCCTCCCCCCTCTCCCTTGCCCCTATATATAGTGGAGGGGAGGGAGGGCAGCCACACCTGAAGCCCTGGCACCTCCCTCCCTCCCGTGACACCTCCTCCTCTCCCGCAGGTGCTTGGCGAAGCCCTGCAGGATTGCCACGCTCCTCCACCACCACCACGCCGTTGTGCTGCTGCTAGATGGAGTCTTCCTCAACCTCTCCCTCTCTCCTTGCTGGATCAAGGCATGGGAGACGTCACCGGGCTGTACGTGTGTTGAACGCGGAGGTGCCGTCCGTTCGGCAATTGGTCATCGGTGATTTGGATCACGACGAGTACGACTCCATCAACCCCGTTCACTTGAACGCTTCCGCTTAGCGATCTACAAGGGTATGTAGATGCACTCTCTTTCCCTTCGTTGCTGGTTTCTCCATAGATAGATCTTGGTGACACATAGGAAAAGATTAAATTTCTGCTACATTCTGCAACAACCTCTAAGAAACATCCCAAGCGCCGGCATCAGCGGCGCCGCTCTAAATCCCGGCAAAGCAAAAACGGTGATTCCGGCACGGGAGATAATACTACTCCGTATAGCGTCGAAGAACACCCCCTCCAGCAAGATTCGGCACAGGAGGATGGAGAAGCCAGCCCTCATGAGAGAGCGGCAGACCGAGAGGTTGAGGATGACAATTATATGCCTCCCTCCGAAGACGAGGCAAGCCTCGACGACGACGAATTCGTCGTGCCATCAGGTCCCGCCGAACAAGAGCGTTTTAAACGCAGGCTTTTAGCCACGGCAAGCAGCCTCAACAAAAAGAAGCAACAACTTAGAGCTGATCAAGATTTGCTAGCTGACAGATGGACTGAAGTCCTTGTGGCCGAAGAGTATGAACTCGAACGCCCCTCCAAGCGTTACCAAAAATGCAGGCTGCTACCCCGATTAGAGGAGGAAGCACCTACATCACCAGCGCATGACATGGCCGACCGGCCACCTCGTGGCCGTGACAAATAAGCCCCTAGGCCCTCCACTCAAGCCATGCCCCGACGCCGCTCAAAACATGCTAAGGCACGGGAAAACGCGCCAAACCTGCGAGATATACTGGAGGACAAGGCAAGCCAAAAAAGATCGATCTACGGATCGTGCGGGCGCCCCACGGCACGTGACGGTGATCGTCACTCCGGATACAATAAATCCGGCCTGGCCGAACACAATAGACAAAGCTCCTTTGAGCTGCGTCGTGATATAGCCCAGTACAGAGGCGCCGCACACCCACTATGCTTCACAGATGAAGTAATGGATCATAAAATCCCCAAGGGCTTCAAACCCGTAAACATTGAATCATACGATGGCACAACAGATCCTGCGGTATGGATCGAGGATTATCTTCTTCATATCCACATGGCCCGCGGCGATGATCTACACGCCATCAAATACCTCCCGCTTAAACTTAAGGGACTGGCCTGGCATTGGCTTAACAGCTTGCCAGCAGATTCAATCGGTTCTTGGGAGGACCTGGAAGCCGCATTCCTCGATAATTTCCAGGGTACCTCTATGCGACCACCGGACGCAGATGACCTAAGCCACATGATTCAGTAGCCAGAGGAATCGGCCAGGCATTTCTGGACGCGGTTCCTAACAAAGAAAAACCAAATAGTCGACTATTGGACGCAGAGGCCCTAGCGGCCTTCAAGCATAATATCCGTGACGAGTGGCTCGCCCGGCACCTGGGGCAGGAAAAGCCGAAATCTATGGCAGCCCTTACGACACTCATGACGCGCTTTTGCGCGGGAGAAGATAGCTGGCTAGCTCGCAGCAAAAACTTAACCAAGAGCCCTGGTAATTCAGATACCAAGGACAAAAGCGGCAGGTCGCGCCGGAACAAGCAGAAACGCCGTGTTAACAGCAACAGCAACGAGGATACGGCAGTCAATGCCGGTTTCCGAGGCTACAAATCCGATCAGCAGAAAAAGCCATTCAAAAGAAATACTCAGGGCCCGTCCAGTTTGGACCGAATACTCGACCGCTCGGGCCAGATACATGGCACCCCCGAAAAGCCAGCCAATCATACCAACAGAGATTGTTGGGTGTTCAAGCAGGCGGGCAAGTTAAATGCCGAAAACAAAGACAAGGGGATGAATAGCGATGACGAGGAGGAGCCCAGGCCACCGAACAACAACGGGCAAAAGGGTTTTCCCCCACAAGTGCAGACGGTGAACATGATATACGCAACCCACATCCCTAAAAGGGAGCGGAAGCGTGCATTACGGGACGTATACGCGCTGGAGCCAGTCGCCCCAAAGTTCAACCCATGGTCCTCCTGCCCGACCACCTTTGATCGAAGGGACCACCCCACTAGCATCCGTCATGGCGGGTTTGCTGCATTGGTTCTTGACCCAATCATTGACGGATTTCATCTCACAAGAGTCCTTATGGACGGCGGTAGCAGCCTGAACCTGCTTTACCAGGATACAGTGTAGAAAATGGGCATAGATCCCTCAAGGATCAAGCCCACCAAAACGACCTTTTAAGGCGTCATACCAGGTGCAGAGGCCAACTTTACAGGTTTAGTCACACTTGAAGTGGTCTTCGGATCTCCGGATAACTTCCGAAGCGAGGAGTTAATCATCCACATAGTCCCGTTCCGTAGTGGCTATCACGCACTGCTCGGGCGAACCGCATTCGCTAAGTTCAATGCGGTACCGCACTATGCATACCTCAAGCTCAAGATGCCAGGCCCTCGAGGAGTAATCACGGTCAACGGAAACACCGAATGCTCCCTCCGAACGGAGGAGCACACGGCAGCGCTCGCAGCAGAAGTACAAAGCAACCTCTCTAGGCAGTTCTCCAGTCCGGCCCTTAAAAAGCCGGACACTGTCAAGCGCGCCCGGAGTAACCTACAACAAGACCGCCTGGCATGTTTCGAGCTAGTGTAGCAATGCGGCCCCAACCCTAGCCCTCGCGATAAAGCAAAACTAGTGCTTCGCGTAAATAACTACGCTCTTGAAATACCATGGGCACAAGGGGAGGGGCACCATCACGGCACGCCCAAAACACGGCTTAAACTGTACTAGGGGCTGCCGAATTCTTTTTTAAATTTTCTCTTACTTTCAGGACTCTATACTTCGGATGACCTGTTCGGCAATTCAACTGCCGCACAAACGATGCAAGATCCAGGAAAGCAGACAAGCCATGCCGCATTATGGAACTCCCAGGTGGTCTCTATTAGGAGCAGTATACTTGTTTTGAATACAATTCCGCGGCCTGCCCCTGGCCAGGACATGTTAAATAGTTCAATTTCTGTTGCTTATCGCACTATTTGTATCGTTCTGCTTTGATAGCAGCCTTTCTATAAACAGTGCATAGCTTTTGTCTATTTTTTGCATTATCCTCTTTTTATATATATGTTTATTAATGACATGTTGCACCCGTACATTGTGGTACGGCAAAATACGCCAGGGGCTTCGGTACCCCTCAATATGGTGTGAGAAGTCCGAACACTTTCACAAGTGCGGCACCCCGAACTTATAGCACTATATGCATCGGCTCCGAATCATGATTTGGGGCAATAGTTGGGTTTGCCCGGCTCCTATGTTTTGGTGCCTTACGTTCCACTATATCGGCTAAGGTAGCACTAGGAGAACTACTGCGATTGTGCCCCAGTTGAGCTGGGCTGAGCACCTCAGTAGAGAAAGCTAAAACTGACTGTCATGATGAGGCGAGAGACCGGTCGCTATTCGAGAGGTTTTTGAGTCCTTAAAGACTTATGCCGCTTAGAGTGAGGAATCGGCTTTGTCCGGCCAAGGCGTGGATAGCGCCCTGAACTCGGTCTTCCGAATACTAGGGGCTTCGCCGAAATTTAAAATTATAGAGTTCTATGGCTAAGTGAGAGTGTTCAAGCATTATAGTCTGATTGCCTTGTTCGTTGTGCTGAGCGCCTCCCTCGAAGGACCCAAACATGGGAAAAAGAGTGCTCAGGTTTATCCCGAACACCCCAGCACTAGTGGCATCGGGGCAAAAGCCGACGACTGGCCATCTCTCAATTTTTTGATTAACGGCCACACATAAAGAAATATTTTAAATTCAACAAGCATTGCTTAGCGCATATGAACAAGTTTTCAGCGCACAAGAAAAACACGAGTGAGTTCATTCAAAAATTACATCCTTGGTACATTCATCCGCCACAAGGCGGGCACCCGCCAGAACATCCTTATAATAGTTCTCGGGCTTGCGATGCTCCTTCCCCGGCGGCGGCCCGTCCCTCACAAGCTTCTCACCGTCCAGCTTACCCCAGTGCACCTTTGCACGGGCAAGGGCCCTACGGGCACCTTCGATATAGATGGAGCGCTTGATGACCTCGAGCCTTGGACATGCCTCCACCAGCCGCCGCACCAGTCTGAAGTAGCTCCCAGGCAGGGCCTCTCCAGGCCACAGCCGAACTATGAAGCCCTTCATGGCCTGTTCGGCCACCTTGTGGAGCTCAACCAGCTGCTTCAGCTGGTCTCTCAAGGGCACTGGGTGTCCGGCCTCAGCATACTGAGACCAGAACACCTTCTTCGTCGAGCTGCCTTCCTCGGCTCGGTAGAATGCGGTGGCATCGGATACGTTGCGGGGAAGATCTGCGAATGCCCCTGGAGAACTGCGGATTCGGGTAAGTAACAAGTAGTTTACTTTTATATGTCTGGTTTGCATAAAGAATGTCTTACCCGCCGCTAACTTTTTCACCGCCTCCAACTCTTGGAGGGCCTTCTGGGATTCGGCCTTGGCAGACTTGGCAGTTTCAAGGACCGCCGCGAGCTCGGACGATCGCGTCTTTGAGTCAAGCTCCAAACTCTCATATTTCTTCATGAGAGCCTGAAGCTCTTGCTGCACCTCTCCGATCTGGGCCTCAAATTTCTCTCGCTCGGTGCGCTCCGTGGCCGCTCTCTTTTCGGCCTCGAACAGTGCCTACTTGAGGGTCGCCACCTCAGTCGTGGCCCCTACAATAAGCAGCACAATCCTGTCATTTTTTGCAATTGCATCTTTTTTGTATATATTTTTCTATAAGGTATCTCTTACCATCCTTCTCCTCGAGCTACCGTTTGGCAAGGCCGAGCTCTTGCTCGGTCCGCTCGAGGCCCTTCTTCAGGGCACCCACCTCCGCAGTCAGTGCGGCGGTGGCTAGCAGCGATGCTTGCATACGCATATTGACTCTTCTTTCTTAGACTCCTGCGAAATTTAATAGATCCTCTATTCGGCTTTTCTTTCCGAACACCAAACAGAGCATCAGGGACTATTGTCTATGCGGTAATTTTTTTACATATTTTACTTACCTCGAAGCCTGTTAGAAGACTGGCAAAAGCTTCAGTCAGTCCGCTCTTGGCGGACTGAACCTTCTGGATCACCGAACTCATAATAGTACGGTGCTCCTCGTCGATGGAGGCGTCGTTAGGCACCTCCAGCAGATTGTCCGGCACCTTCGGCTGGACGGGGGCTGCCGGCTCAGAAGGCTTCCTCCTCTTAGAAGGAGTTCGCCTACCGCGGTCCGGAACTGTTGAGGATTCCGGCGCGGTGTCCGGCTCAAAGCCGGACTTGGAGCCCTGGGGGGTCTTGTCCCCTTTACTCCTAGAGTCCGGGAGGCCGCCTTGCGGCTCCTCCAGGACCACCTCCTCTTGCCCCGGAGCTTGTCGCGACGCCACTTCGGCGTCGTCCGCAGTGCGGGGGGAGGCAGCGGGCGGAACTGAGTTCACGTCCGATGAATCCAGGGAGCCGCTCAACGACTCATCGAGTCCGGCCCCGGGCGGCCTGCATAATTATATTCGACATTAGGGAAAAGCTGTGCAACAACAGGGATATTATGAGTTACTCTGGTATCCGAATACTTATGATTTCGCCGGACGCTTGGCTCTGTCCGGCCACTCCTCTTCATCGTCGTCGGCGTCGGCGGAGTAGTCCAGAGGAAGGGTTTTCCCCTTCTTGGACCCTTCGGCCTCCCCCGTTGGGGCGGCCTTCCTCTTCTTTCCGCCCCCCGCTGGAGGGGGAGAGGGTTCTTCTTCCTCTTCCCCGCCTTCACGGGAGGAGTGCGTCTCGGATTCGTCGGATGACGAGTCCGACACCACCGTATGGCGGGAGCTCTTTCGAGTCCCCGTGGCCTTCTTCTTCTTGGCCTTCTTCTCCGGCACCACGTAAGGCGCCGGAGCCAGCAGCTTCGATAAACGAGCGTCTGCTGGGTCTTCGGGCAAAGGAGCCGGACAGTTAATTGGTCCGGACTTCACCTGCCATTCCTGTCAAAGGTAAGGGAGTTTAGATCCCACATAGAGTCACACTATGAGAAACAAATGTCCTGTAAAAGGTAAAGATAACTCACCGCACTAGCTGAACGCTGTGTGCTGAATCCGCGATCCTCGGATGCGGATGCGGGAGCCTCAGCGCCTTTGAAAAGCACCTTCCATCCGTCTTTGTACGTCATATCGAAGAGCCTATTCAGGGTTTTGTGTTGCGTCGGGTCGAACTCCCACAGATTGAAGTCCCGTTGTTGACACAGGAGGATCCGGCGGACGAGCATAACCTTGACTATATTGACAAGCTTGAGTCGTTTGTTCACCAGGGACTGGATGCATGTTTGCAGTCCGGTCACCTCTCCCTCGTCGCCCCATGACAGGCCCGTCACTTTCCAGGAGATGAGCCTCATAGGGGGTCCGGACCGGAACTCAGGGGCTGCGATCCATTCTGGATCGTGCGGCTCGGTGATGTAAAACCACCCTGACTGCCACCCCTTCAAGGTCTCCACAAAGGAGCCCTCGAGCCATAGGACGTTGGCCATCTTGCCCGCCATGGAGCCTCCGCACTCCGCTTGGCTGCCGCGCACCACCTTCGGCTTGACGTTGAAAGTCTTGAGCCAAAGGACGAAATGGGGGCGGATGCGGAGGAAGGCCTCGCACACGACGATAAACGCCGAGATGTTGAGGATGAAGTTCGGGGCCAGATCGTAGAAATCCAGGCCATAGTAGAACATGAGCCCCCGGACAAATGGGTGGAGAGGAAAGCCCAGTCCGCGGAAGAAGTGGGGAAGGAATACAACCCTCTCATGGGGCTCTAGGGTGGGGAGAAGCTGCCCCTTTTCAGGGAGCCGGTGCGCGATGTCTTTGGACAAGTATCCGGCCTTCCTCAGCTTTTTGACATTGCCCTCCGTAACGGAGGAGACCATCCACTTGCCTCCCGCTCCGGACATTGCTGGAGAAGGTTGAGGTGGGAAGTGCGGGCTTGGGCGCTGGAGCTCGAGTGCGCGAAAGATGGATAGGCAAATGAGGAAGAAGGCGTAGGTAAAAAGGTGGATCCTTATCCCCTTATATGGGCGGATGCGGCTATGCGTCCCCACCAGCCTAATAAAACTCGCTTGCCTCCCAAGCGCCGTGATAAATGGCGCGGTTGGGTTACCCACGTCCATATTGATGAGAATCCCATAAATGGGGGACACGATCTCTGCTTTGACAAGACATGCCAAGGAAACCGCCTCGCAAAACGCGCTGAGGTGGAGAAGTGAAAACGATTCGAATAAAAGCTTGGCCGTAGTGTGATGTCACACTACGGAATACGTCGGCAGATTAGATTTGTGTTAATTTCATTCTCTCTATGGCAATATGTGGAAACTTATTTTGCAGAGCCGGACGCTATTCGTAGTGTTTACAATCTTTTATGAAGAACTTGGAGGAGGAACCCGCCTTGCAATGCCGAAGACAATCTGCGCGCCGGACTCGTCGTCATTGAAGCCTGGTTCAGGGGTTACTAAGGGAGTACTGGATTAGGGGGTTTCCGGATGGCCGGACTATACCTTCAGCCGGACTCCTGGACTATGAAGATACAGGATTGAAGACTTCGTCCCATGTCCGGATGGGACTTTCCTTGGCGTGGAAGGCAAGCTTGGCGATACGGATATTCAGATCTCCTACCATTGTAACCGACTTTGTGTAACCCTAACCCTCTCTGGTGTCTATATAAACCGGAGGGTTTTAGTCCGTAGGACAAGAATCTCAACATACAACAATCATACCATAGGCTAGCTTCTAGGGTTTAGCCTCCTTGATCTCGTGGTAGATCTACTCTTGTACTACCCATATCATCAATATTAATCAAGCAGGACGTAGGGTTTTACATCCATCAAGAGGGCCCGAACCTGGGTAAAACATTGTGTCCCTCGTCTCCTGTTACCATCCGCCTAGATGCATAGGTCGGGACCCCCTACCCGAGATCCGCCGGTTTTGACACCGACAGGGCCTGTTCCGGAGCTCCGCCGGAGAGTGCCGTCATCACGGAGGGCTTCTACATCATCCTAGCCTCTTCGGGGAAATCCAACGCAGTGCTCAAGATGTAGCAACAAGAATTCTGGCGCCGTTGTCGGGGAGGCTCACGCAAGAGCGTGTAAAGATGTGGACGCCCAACAAAAAGCCACTTCTGGCACCGTTATCTACATACCAAGTACCCATCACAATCCCTATCTCCCGCATTACATTATTTGCCATTTGCCTCTTGTTTTCCTCTCCCCCACTTCACCCTTGCCATTTTATTCACCCTCTCTCTCCCAATCTCCTCCTCTTTTTCCCGTTTGCTTTTTCTTCGCTTGCTCGTGTTATGTCTGAAATAGGGGAAATTATCGCCGATATGGGCGATCATAATATCACAGAAATTTTTTAACCTCCTGCCGAAGAAACCCCTACTTATCATACAAAAAGAATTCGAATCGGTAGTGGTAATATTATTGGAAAAGGAGTTATTCAAGATTTCTTTACTTGTGCCGGTGCTTTTCCCTCTATGGGCGGTTCTATTCTTCATAGAACTAGTAGTCTTGAATAACTCCTTTTCCAATAATATTACCACTACCGATTCGAATTCTTTTTGTATGATAAGTAGGGGTTTCTTCGGCAGGAGCTTCAGAATTTTCTATGATATTATCATCGCCCATATCGGCGATAATTTCCCCAATTTCAAACATAACATGAACAAGCGAAAAAAAGGCAAACGGGAAAAAGAGGAGGAGATTGGGAGAGAGAGGGTGAATAAAACGACAAGGGTGAAGTGGGGGAGAGGAAAACAAGAGGCAAATGGCAAATAATGTAATGCGGGAGATAGGGATTGTGATGGGTAATTGGTATGTAGATAACGGTGCCATAAGAGGCTTGTTGTTGGGCATCCAAATCTTGGCACGCTCTTGCGTGAGCCTCCCCGACAACGGCGCCAGAAATTCTTCTTGCTACCTCTTGAGCACTGCGTTGGATTTCCCCGAAGAGGAAGGGATGATGCAGCAAAGTAGCGTAAGTATTTCCCTCAGTTTTTGAGAACCAAGGTATCAATCCAGTAGGAGGCTACGCACAAGTCCCTCGTACCTGCACAAAACAATAGCTCCTCGCAACCAACGCGATTAGGGGTGGTCAATCCCTTCACGGTCACTTACGAGACTGAGATCTGATAGAGATGATAGATAATATTTTTGGTATTTTTGGTATAGAGATGCAAAGTGAAAAGTAAAAGGCAAAGTAAAAAAGCAAAGCAAGATTAACCTGATGGAGATTGATATGATGAGAATAGACCCGGGGGGCATAGGTTTCACTAGTGGCTTCTCTCGAGAGCATAAGTATTCTACGGTGGGTGAACAAATTACTATTGAGCAATTGACAGAATTGAGCATAGTTATGAGAATATCTAGGTATGATCATGTATATAGGCATCACGTCCGAGACAAGTAGACCGACTCCTGCCTGCATCTACTACTATTACTCCACTCATCGACCGCTATCCAGCATGCATCTAGAGTATTAAGTTAAAAACAGAGTAACGCCTTAAGCAAGATGACATGATGTAGAGGGATAGTTTCATGCAATATGATAAAAACCCCATCTTGTTATCCTCGATGGCAACAATACTATACGTGCCTTGCTGCCACTTCTCTCACTGGGTAATTACACCGCAAAATTGAACCCAAAGCTAAGCACTTCTCCCAATGCAAGAAAGACCAATCTAGTAGGCCAAACCAAATTGATAATTTGAAGAGACTTGCAAAGATAACAAATCATACATAAAAGAATTCAGAGAAGATTCAAATATTATTCATAGATAGACTTGATCATAAACCCACTGTCGGTGGGAACGACACCTATGGGATCACAAGTATCCCTACTACGGTTGCGGGGCGCGGGGTCATGAGAAGAGCGGATCAAACAGATAGCACACGGTTCCTTTACCCAGCTTCGAGCCGCGAGGATGCGTAAAACCCTACTCCTGCTTTGGTGGATTGTATATCTGTTTTCTTGAGCTAGCTATGGGGCGTAAGGAGCTCCAAAAAGCCGAATCCTCCTCCTGGTCGCCTTGGGCCTCCTTTTATAGGGAAATGGGTTGCCACAGTGGCACATAGGAGGTGGAAAGGGTACAGCGATGCGAGGTTATCCCTCGCATTACATGACAAGGCGCCTTTAATGCGTCTTGCTTAGGTGTCTTTGCTTTATCGGGGACGGGTAGAGCCCTGTCTCGTCCGTCGCCGCTCCCTCTCGCATCGACACGCGCCCCGGCCAGCGGTGCCCGCGGTGCCATGTTGGCAGGCAGGCAGCTGAGGTGGCGCAGTCGTGGGTCTCCACGAAGATCTGCATGCCGCCACGCAGGTGCCTGCTCAGCTGGTTGGGTTGGCAGCTGCATGCAAACGGTGGTGGAGGTCTGATTGGCGTGGGCCTGATGGTGGCCCTACGGGTGTTCATGGCAAGGGCCTTGCCGGGGCCCTAGCAAGGGTCTTGCCGTGGCGCCTGCTGTCATCCCCGGCAAGGCTCTTGCCGGGGGCCTTGTGGTCCTTCTTGGCTGGGATCCCGCCAAGGATCATTATCTTCTAAAGTGTGCGTCTGATCTTGAATGTCTTCACCAAGATCTGCATGCCACCACGGGTATGTCTCCCGAATCCTTGCCCCATGGGGGCAGTGGACTCAAGGGTGACCCGCTCCGTGGCCGTGGGGCGAGCTGCCACGGAGAGGGTCTTGCCGGGTTTTCTAAAACCACCTCCCGGCAAGGATCTTACCGGGGGAGTCCGCTTCGTCCCCTTTGCTCTTTGTGGCCTTGGTCTTGGCGTTGTTCTGCTTCTCTTGAGCTTCGGTCTTACCTTGGCTCACCTCCCTTGCCTTGCTCAGTGTGGTGGTGCCCGTGGCTCAGACTGCCCGTGCATAGTTATATTGGTACAAAAAGTGTACCCCTCTTTTTTGTACACGGACAGGAGCCCCCAGGCCTGGGCCACACGTAAGCACAATCGCGTCGTTGGGCTAGGCCCAAAAACGGTGCGCGGGCAGGCGGGGCGGTTTTTACTGCGGTAAGTCTCTTCGCGCGCTGCGCTTCCCACACTTCCCGCGCGTGGCACGGCGTCAGGAGGCGTGCGTGACGTGGGCGGCATGTGTGGGGCTGAGCTCTGCACGCATGCATCACATCGTAATAAAGGGGGCGGTTCGCGCCTTCCCCATAAACGGAGGGAGGCGTGGAGGCGCGGCCCATTTGCTGGACGGGGCCGAGGCATGGTCTTCAAGGCGTCGACTCCCCACGATCACGGGGTGGGGAGAGGTCGTCTCACCCGTCGCCTCGGTCCTACACGCCTGCCACGTGGCTCTCATGCGCTTGGGGTGGCGAACGGTGGAGGCGGGAAACCGGGCCGCCGTGGGCTGGGGCAGCGGGTCGGTCCCAGTTCCCTGCGGCTTCCGTGTCTTGATTGGCTGAGCGGGGCGGCCGAGCCCCCATCCCGTTCCTTTATAAAGAGCGGGAGGGGGGATGGCGTCCCGCATTCTTTCATCTCCTCCTTCCTTCAGCTTCTGCTCCCTCTTCCATCCGCCATGGAGAGAGGGAATCCTGGTCCTTCAACGGTGGCGGCAAGGGTCGCCGCTCGACAACGCGTCCCTCCTTCTCCTACACCTGCGGTGGCAGAGCCAGCCGCGAGGGGAAGGGGGAGGGGGCGAGGCCGTGGGCGAGGCCGAGGCGCTCGGGGAAGAGGAGGACGGGGCGGCGCGCCGGCCTCGCCTCCGTCAGCAGTTCCTCCCCCCATGGAGGGCCACGTTGGGGATGACCCTTGCGAGTTCTTCGTCAGGCTGCGCCGGCTGCCTCGCCGTCGCCTTCGTCTCCTGACCCCATTCGCGCGGGAGATGGAGCTGGATCCGCCAGAGTCATTGCGGCTGCACATGAGGGGCTGTCGGATCAGTGGCACGCGGGTTCGCATCGACTTCCCAGCCCCTCACGTGATGTATCTTCGTCGGGGATGGAAGACATTTGCTCAGATCCACCGCCTGGCGGAGGGGTTCACTCTCCATTTTAAGCTAATGGAGGGCGGCCTTCTCTCCGTCAAGGTCTTCGGCGATTTTGGAACTCGCCTGAAGTGCTGTGTGGAGAGCTCCTCTGATGATGAGGATTCCTCCCCGGGCGAGAGTGACGAGGAGGACAGCGACAGCGGCGACGGGGGTGGTAGGCGGCAGGATGATGGGTCCGACTAGGCGTCGGTCCCGTTGTCCTGGGGCGATGTTGGCAGCAGCAGCATCTGCACCGAGCCCCCACCAACTCCTCGTGGCCGTCTCCTTGGGTTGCTGGTGTAGGAAGTGCGGGAAGGCGAAGAAGGCGGATGGCGGGCCGTCAACTCGGAGTACGCAGGCATCGATGCCTTCGTCGCGTATTGTCGGTCTTGCCGCCTCGTCTTACAGCTCTTCTACAGTCATCATCATCACCAGGTTCCCGTGGAGGTGGCCCCCTGGATGTTTTCCTGGTGCCTTCTGCCTCTCGTAACTCGCCTAGGTGCTCCTTTTGCCCTTTTCACCTCCTTGACCTGCCTCCTGAGGAGAGGGACAAGAAAGGGATTACGGGCACCTTATCTCTTTTTAGTTTGTAAGCCTTCGGGCCTTAGCTGAATTTAAAACTTGTAATCCCATCATTCATGTTTTTCATTCCCTATGGACTGTACCTGAGTGGGATGTTTTTAATGAAAAAGGGATGCTTGCCGGGTCATTTGTTTGCGGGTAGAACCCACGTCAAGCAGTAAATCCTTGATATCTCTAAGATAAACATTTCCTTGCCCGGCAGCAGGCCTTGCCGTCTTCCCACGTTGCTCGACCTTTCTCACGCTGTTGGTCGAGGCAGGGATGAGGTGGGTTAAGGCTCCTTGTTTCATCCTTTCGCTGTTGCGACTACAACCAAACCTGGCCCCAGGAATGAGCCGTAGGGCCTAGAGTTTTAGGGGAGCACGGTAGCTTTAGGAAGGAACGAGGTTTCACATACCTCAGTCCATAAGGGAATGCATGACAAGGGATGAAGAACTTATCTGAAGCTGTAGCCCCCGGCAACTCTGGTTTGCCGTGGGTGAATCTTTGCACTTGCAGCCCCCGGCAATACTGGCTTGCCAGGGTCTAGATGCTGGTCCGTCCCTCTTTTCTTTTTCGTCCTCAAGTGATCCGGCAAGGATATCCGTGAGTCCTGTGAACCAAAGAAGACAAAAGAACGGCAAAGAGACGCACACTCGACCTCTAAGCTAAGGGGTTAGTCGCCGCTAAGCACTATCAAACCTAACCAAGGACGAGACTCGACCTCGCATGCATGCTATAACTTAGGGTGCGAGCGCTTCATTTATTTATGCTCAGGGTCTGCGCCTGGCTTTGTACAAAGGGTTACATGCATCATCGGCAATGCTTGTAAAAAAGGTGGCTTGCCGGGGAGCCCGGCAAGCCGCGCCTCACGGGTAAAACTTGCGAAGATGCTCAATGTTCCATGAGTTACTCACCGGAACGGCATCTTCGGTCTCCAGGCGGACTGCGCCGGGCCTGGTGACTCGTTTTACCCGATAAGGGCCTTCCCACTTTGGCGTCAACTTGTTGGAATTCTTGGCCGATTGAACGCGCCGAAGGACAAGGTCGCCTTCCTCAAGGCTTCGGGCATGGACCTTGCGGCTATGGTAGCGGCGCAAGGCTTGCTGGTAGCGTGCTACTCTCACAGCCGCCCGAAGACGATCTTCCTCAAGGAGCATTGTGTCATCTTGGCGCAGCTGCTCTTGCTCAAGCTCATCATAAGCGAGCACTCGAGGTGACCCGTATACGAGTTCAGTGGGGGGAACTGCTTCTGCCCCGTATACTAGGGCAAAGGGTGTCTGGCCGGTGGCTCGATTTGGCGTCGTCCTCATCGACCAAAGAGCCGCCGACAACTCATCAATCCAGCGCCTTCCACTCTTGTGCAGCCTATCGAAGGTCTTGGTCCTTAAGCCTCACAGTACTTCAGCATTTTCCCTCTCAGCTTGACCATTGCTCCGTGGGTGAGCAACGGAAGCGAAACAGACTTTGCTGCCGAGGTCTTGGGTATATTGCATGAAGGTGCGGCTTGTGAACTGTGTGCCGTTGTCGGTGATGACCCTGTTGGGTACACCAAAACGGCACACTGGTCCCTTGAAGAACTTGATGGTTGACTGAGCTGTGACCTTCCTCACTGCCTCTACCTCCGCCCACTTTGTGAACTTGTCGATTGCAACGTACAAGTACTCAAAGCCCTTGGAAGCGTGGGGGAAAGGGCCCAGTATGTCGAGCCCCCAGACCGAGAAGGGCCAGGAGAGAGGAATGGTCTGAAGGGCTTGAGCTGGCTAATGAAGCTTCTTTGAATGGAACTAACACGCTTCACACCTGGTGACTAGTGTCGTCGCATCCTGGAGGGCTGTGGGCCAAAAGAAGCCTTGCCGAAATGCCTTGCCGGCAAGGGCCCTTGACCCGATGTGGGATACACATATGCCTCCGTGTATCTCCGCCAACAGCTCCAGTCCTTCCTCTCGAGGGATACACTTCAATATCACACCGTTCAACCTCTTTTTGTACAGGACGTCATCGACGAACTGGTACATGGTAGAGCGACGAGCAACTTTTTCCGCTTCTTCCTGCTCCTCAGGAAGTTCCCCTGTTTGGAGGAATCGAACGGTATGCTGTGCCCACTGTCGGTGTCAAAACCGGCGGATCTCGGGTAGGGGGTCCCGAACTGTGCGTCTAGGCGGATGGTAATAGGAGACAAGGGACACGATGTTTTTACCCAGGTTCGGGCCCTCTCGATGGAGGTAAAACCCTACTCCTGCTTGATTAATATTGATGATATGGGTAGTACAAGAGTAGATCTACCACGAGATCAAGGAGGCTAAACCCTAGAAGCTAGCCTATGGTATGATTGTTGTATGATGAAGTTGTCCTACGAACTAGAGCCCTCCGGTTTATATAGACACCGGATAGGGTTAGGGTTACACAAAGTCGGTTACAATGGTAGGAGATCTTGAATATCCACATCGCCAAGCTTGCCTTCCACGCCAAGGAAAGTCCCTTCTGGACACGGGACGAAGTCTTCAATCTTGTATCTTCATAGTCCAGGAGTCCGGCCGAAGGTATTGTCCGGCTATCCAAACACCCCCTAATCCAGGACTCCCTCAGTAGCCCCTGAACCAGGCTTCAATGACGACGAGTCCGGCGCGCAAATTGTCTTCGGCATTGCAAGGCGGGTTCCTCCTCCAAGTTCTTCATAAAAGATTGTAAACACCAAGAGTAGTGTCCGGCTCTGCAAAATAAGTTTCCACATATTGCCATAGAGAAAATAATATTAACACAAATCAAATCTGCTGACGTATTCTGTAGCGTGACATTACACTTCGGCCAAGTCCTTATTCGAATCATTTTCACTTCTCCACCTCAGCGCGTTTTGCGAGGTTGTTTCCTTGGCACGTCTTGTCAAAGCAGAGATTGTGTCCCCTTTATTTACGGGATTCTCATCAATACGGTCGTGGGTAACCCAATCGTGCCCATTCAGCATGTTTTCTCGATTAAAAGCAAGTCCCAAACGGTCACGGGGAGGGCTCTTGGTATTCATCTTCTTATAAAGAGACCAAGGCCTTACTCCTTTTTTCCAACCTCAAACGAGTTCGCCCATCGCCTCGAGTTCCAACACCCTAGGCTCCAGATTTCAGGCGATTCGGATCATCGACAATGTCTGGTTCCGACCTTCAAGGCCGCTGGATGCCCTCCTCCGTCACGGAGGAGGACGTGCTAAAGTTGAGAGAGGCTAAGTTCTTGACCGGCGAAATTTCGCATAGGTTGCCTGCTCAAGGGCAGGCCATTCCCAGTCCCCTGCCTGGTGAGAGCATGGTGTTCATATCCCACTTCCTTCGGGGGTTAGGCTTCCCAATGCATCCCTTGTGTTACCCCTCCAAATTTCCTCATTCATTGTCGTGTGTGAAGCGTTCCTTCGTGTTACCCCTCACTTCGGATTGTGGCTCAAGACTTTTAAAGTGGAGCCGAAGATGATCGAGGGACGGCACGCAGAGTGCGGAGGCGCTGTTATAAGCAAGAATGCCGATGCTCCATGGCCCGAGGGCTCTTTTCAAGAGGAGCTTGGCCTGTGGCAACGAGAGTGGTTCTATATCACCGCTCCCAGGGGCACCAAGTGGGTGGCACCTCATGCCTTTCGCTCGGGTCCCCCACCGCGGCTAGCGTCATGGGTCAGCAAAGGGTTAGATTGGGGGTTACCCAAAGACGTGCCCTTGTTGCAGGGCCGCATTAGGGATCTCTTAGAAGGAGACCTCAGCCTGGTCAAGGTGACGCAGGTCATGCTGATTCGCCGAATATTGCCCGGCAAACGTCGCTTCCTTCGCATGTGGGAGTTTAATCCAGAGGGACCGCGAGCTCTCCAGCATTTGATGGGCGCAACGCCCGCGGAGATGTATAAATTGTTCTTCGGATCACAAGCGATGTGTCCGGATTTGACCGAGGACGCAGGCCTAAGCTGCAATCGCACGGATACTCAAGTAAGTAACCTTGTGCCCGGACCTACTATCCGTATAATTGTCATAAACCTGCCCCTAAAAGAGCTGTTCTTTTAAACAGGAGTGGATAGCGAAGGCAAAGCTGATCAGGTGTCCGGCTCCCCATCCCGAAACCAGGCCGGATCCCGTGCTTGTCAGGATGTTGAAGATAATGCCTTTGGAGGGAAGTAAGGGGGAGGACAAGGAAACTATGGCCTCCTCAAAGGAGGCTGCTCCGAAGGGAGGAACCGACAATTCCTCTCCTAAGGGGAAGAAGAGGGCCGCCTCTGACGACCCGCAGACCATGGCCTCGAAGCAGTGGGAAAAATCCTCGTAAGAGGGTCCGACGCCGGGGAGTTCCTCGGCCGAACTACGCCATCAAAGGGGTCAGCCCTCCAGCGAGCCGTAAGTAGAGAAAGATTTTCCTTTTGAGGGATGAGAGGAATCCTTGATTTATATTTGAGAAGATTAACCGAAATTTTACCCTGTAGCTCGGACCTCAGCCCTTCTCAGCAAAGCTCGTATTCGGGGGATCTTCTTCCGGAGATGATGGAGAGCGGGACGCCTCCCCCTGCCATACTGCCTAGCGAGGCGGGCGACCCTGAGGTGTCATCGCGAAGGGTTTCTCCGAATCCGGCAGGGGCAGAAGTAGCTATGTGGCCCCCCAAGATTCTCCACGTCCGGCCTTCGAAAGAGGCCATAGGACAAGTTCGGCACCGTCTGGTGCTCGGATGGAGGAGCTAAAGATTCTGCTGGGGCGAGCTTCCATCTCAGAGGAGCACCGTGCATTGATGGGCACGGTGATTGAAAGGA
The DNA here is from genome assembly GCA_032464435.1 of Aegilops umbellulata. NCBI lineage: Eukaryota > Viridiplantae > Streptophyta > Magnoliopsida > Poales > Poaceae > Aegilops > Aegilops umbellulata. The sequence continues at coordinate 604,460,371 of CP136058.1, forward strand.
TTTCATCCGCAGAAAGCGGATTGCATGAGGCCGTCAAGAGTTTACTGACGGGTTTTGAGGTACGTTAGATAATGTACACTTTTGTCAGTTGCGCATAAGTAAGATGCGCCCTCTGTAGATAGTAGCCCCTGAGACTCTGCGCGTCTTCAAGAAATGATGGCACGCAGAGGACATAACCCCAGGTCTAAGATGTCGCCTTTGAATGTAGGTGGCGAGGCGTCCGGAATCGAGCCAAACTGGTGATTTTGCCGAACTAAAGCGGCAACTGGACGTGGCAGATGCCGACATCGCGCTTGTGAACAAGCGGCTTGACGAGGCTCAAGGTATGTAATTCCTCGGGCGGCATCAGGTAAGAGGAGCTTCATGCCAATGTCTTACAATGTGTGTGCTTGACGCAGATGGTGCGGCCGCCGTGGAGAGTCTTAGGGCAAAACTTGCCCGAGCTAAAGAACAAGCCAGAAAAAGCGATGCGGCTGCCGAGAAAGCCCTTGAAGAGCTGAGAGCCGAACAGGCTGCTCACTGCCGAAGCAAGGAAGAGATGGCCGAGATGGCCGTGAAGTTAAAGGGCGCTGCTGACTGTTGCAAACTTCTTGAGAAAGAAGACCGGGCGAGACAGACGGACGGAGAGAAGGCCGTTGCCGATGCCAAGGACGCTCGCTCTGCGATGAGAGCTGCGAAGGAGGAGCTGCATCAGGCCGAACAGATTGCGGCTGGAAAGCCCTTTATGCTGCGGAGGAAGTTTTACGATCCGAAGTTTGCTCCGTTAGACTCGATGTGGAGTGTGAAGGACACCTATCTGGATTTGGCAGCAAGTGCTACTGATGCGACCGAACACTTTCGAGATCTAAAAGATCGTGAAGTGGAAAAGCTTTTCTGGTCGCAGTTCCTCAATCCAGAGCGTCCACTGGCAGTGGACGATCGCCTGGCTCAATGGGCCGAACTGAATAGGTTGTTCAGACTCGCCATGAAGTACGTCATGGGTCATCTGTGGCCGGGGAGATCGGAGCCGAAGAGTTATTTCAGCTTGGTGCAGCAATTTCTTGACGCGGTGCCGCGTATCAATGCGATGAAGAGGTCAGCATGTATAGAGGGCGCACGGATGGCTCTTGCCCGTGTTAAGACAAAGCTGGGCAGAGATGGAGACCACCGTTGTTGCGTCCCGTGATTCGGACAAAAGCCGGGTACCCTCCGAGCACTACTTTCAGGAAGTCCTTTAGGGCGCTCGTGTAATAGAGAGGCAGTGCTTGAAGGATGCTATGTTATGATAGCATATGTAATTATAAAGCAATATTTTGATAAATTGTAGTGGCCTTTTATACTTGTGCCTTCAAGTATTGGAACACCTCCTATGCGGCCGTTTTAAGATATATATACAAAATCTGAAAGATGGCAGTCGTTGGCTTCAGCCCCCACGCACATAGTGTGGGGGTGCTCGCAGAAGACGCATTTTCACACTTAATCCAACGTCTTGGTCCTACAAAGGAGGTGATAGCGCAGCGGGCCAGGCAACCGTACTATAATGCTTTAACACTTTCACTTAGCCATAGGAGCTTGACAGGGGGACTATTTAGGTAGCCCCTTGGTGGCGACTGCGCTTGCCCGAGTTCGGGGCGCGTATGTGCCTGGCCGGGAAACGGCCCTTCGTTAAAGCGGAGGAATCCTATAGATTCCGGTAGGTCATCGAGCGGCTGACCAGTCTCACGCTACATCATGACAGTCAGTTTTCGGCTTTCCCTACTGAGGTGCTCGCCCGGCCTAACCGGGGCACAATCGCAGTAGTTCTCCTGGTGCTACCTTAGCCGATAGAGCGGAACGTAAGGTAGCCAAACTCAGGAGCCGAGCAATCCAACATTTGACCAAAGACATGATTCGGAGCTGATGCATATAATGCCAAACCTCGCGACGCCGAACACTCCCAAAGGTGTTCGGTCTTTATAAGTGCGGGCAAAACAAACTCTTTATTAAAAAGCCCCTAGTGTCCAGGTACGCGCAAAAATTCTGACGTGGCCACATGCCAAGACGCCAGCCTCCTCCTTGGTTATAGCAGAGAAAACCAGGGGATATGTAGCAACAAGAGACAGTAAAAAAAGGTTTACGCAGGGTCTTAATCTAAAAAGAATCCTTAGGACGGGTCCCTACTGCATGTCTGCGCCTGTGTCTCCGTTGTGCCATATCCTGGACGGGCGCCGCATGATGTTCATCTGTAAAAGAGAGGAACTGAGTTGAAAATGGGTCGTGCCGAACAAAAGTTTAAACTAAACAAAGTATAAAGTGAAATATATAAAATTGAGCTTTATTGTCTAGCGCACGACATGGCAGACCGGCCACCTCGCGGCCGCGGCAGAGAGGCCTGTCGAACCTCCACCCAAGCCATGCCCCGACGCCGCTCAACCAAGGCACGGGAAAATGCGCCAGACCTACGAGATGTACTGGAGGATAAAGAAAGGCAAACAAGATCGATCTACGGATCGCACAGGCGCCCGACGACACGTGACGATGATCTTCACTCCGGACACAATAAATCCGGCCGGGGCGAACACAACAGACATAGCTCTTCCGAGCTGCGTCGTGACATAGCCCAGTACAGGGGCGCCGCACACCCACTATGCTGCATAGATGAAGTAATGGATCATAAAATCCTAGAGGGTTTCAAACCCGTAAACATCGAATCATACGATGGCACAACAGACCCGACGGTATGGATCGAGGATTATCTCCTTCACATCCACATGGCACGTGGCGATGATCTACGCGCCATCAAATACCTCCCTCTCAAACTCAAAGGACCGGCCCGACACTGGCTTAACAGCCTGCCAGCGGACTCAATCGGTTCTTGGGAGGACCTGGAAGCCGCATTCCTCGACAACTTCCATGGCACTTATGTGCGACCACCGGATGCCGACGACCTAAGCCACATAATTCAGCAGCCAGAGGAATCGGCCAGGCAATTCTGGACACGGTTCCTAACAAAGAAAAACCAGATAATCGACTGTCCGGACGCAGAGGCCCTAGCAGCCTTCAAGCATAACATCCGCGACGAGTTGCTTGCCCGGCACCTGGGACAGGAAAAGCCGAAATCCATGGCAGCCCTCACGACACTCATGACCCGCTTTTGCGCGGGCGAAGATAGCTGGCTAGCTCGCAACAACAACTTATCAAAGAACCCTGGTAATTCGGATACCAAGGACAAAAGTGGCAGGACATGTCGAAATAAGCAAAAGTGTTGCGTTAGCAGCGACAGCAATGAAGATACGGCAGTCAACGCCGGATTCAGAGGCTGTAAATCCAGTCAGCGGAAAAAGCCATTTAAAAAGAATACTCAGGGCCCGTCCAGTTTGGACCGAATACTCGACCGCTTGTGCCAGATCCATGGCACCCCCGAAAGGCCGACCAATCACACCAACAGGGATTGTTGGGTGTTCAAGCAGGCAGGCAAGTTAAGAGCCGAAAACAAAGACAAGGGGCTCCATAGCGATGATGAGGAGGAGCCCAGGCCGCCGAATAGCAATGGACAGAAGGGGTTTCCCCCACAAGTGCGGACGGTGAACATGATATACGCAACCCACATTCCCAAGAAGGAGCGGAAGCGTGCGCTAAGGGACGTATACGCGATGGAGCCCGTCGCCCCAAAGTTCAACCCATGGTCCTCTTGCCCGATCACTTTTGATCGAAGGGACCACCCCACTAGCATCCGTCATGGCGGCTTTGCCGCATTGGTTCTCGACCCAATCATCGACGGATTTCATCTCACAAGAGTCCTCATGGACGGCGGCAGTAGCCTGAACCTGCTTTAACAGGATACAGTGCGGAAAATGGGCATAGATCCATCAAGGATTAAGCCCACAAGAACGACCTTTAAAGGCGTTATACCAGGTGTGGAAGCCAACTGTACAGGCTCCGTAACACTTGATGTGGTCTTTGGATCTCCAGACAACTTCCGAAGCGAAGAGTTAATCTTCGACATAGTCCCGTGCCGTAGTGGCTATCACGCCCTGCTCGGACGAACCGTATTTGCTAAATTCAATGCGGTGCCGCACTACGCATACCTCAAGCTCAAGATGCCAGGCCCTCGAGGAGTAATCGCGGTCAACGGAAACACCGAACGCTCCCTCCGTACGGAGGAGCACGCGGCGGCTCTTGTAGCGGAAGTACAAAGCAGCCTTTTTAGGCAACTCTCCAGTCCGGCCGTTGAAAAGCCAGACACTGCCAAGCGCGCCCGGAGTAACCTACAACATGACCGCCTGGCACGTTCTGAGCAGGCGTAGCAATGCGGCCCCAACCCTAGCCATCCCGACATAGCGGAGCTAGTACCTCGCGTACATAATTACGCCCTTGAAATACCATGGGCGCAGGGGAAGGGGCACAGTAACGGCATGCTCACAATATGGCTTAAAACATACTAGGGGCTGCCGGATTCTTTTTACTACTTTCAGGACTCCACACTTCGGACGACCTGTTCGGCAATTCGGCTGCCGCACAAACGATGCAGGATCCAGGGAAGCAGACAAAGCTACGCCGCATTATGGAATTCTCAGGTGGTCTCTATTACGAGCGGTATATCTGTTCCGAACTCAATTATGCGGCCTGCCCCTGGTCAGGACATGTTAAATAGTCTAATATATTTTTGCTTATCGCACTACTTGTATCATTCGGCTTTGATAAATAGCCTCTTTATAAACAATGCATAGCTTTTCGCCTATTTTTTGCATTATTCTCTTTTAATATATATGTTTATCAAATAACATGATCGCATCCATACACCATGGTACGGCAAACACGCCAGGGGCTTCAGTACCCTTCGATCTGGCGTGAGAAATCCGTACACTTTCACAAGTGCGGCACCCCGAACTTATAGCACTATATGCATCGGCTCCGAATCATGATTTGGGGCAATAGTTGGGTTTGCCCGGCTCCTATATTTTGGTGCCTTACGTTCCGCTATATCGGCTAAGGTAGCACTAGGAGAACCACTGCGATTGTGCCCCGGTTCAGCTGGGTTAAGCACCTCAGTGGAGAAAGCTAAAACTGCCTGTCATGATAAGGCGAGAGACCACTGCGATTGTGCCCCGGTTCAGCTGGGTCGCTGTTCGAGAGGTTTTTCGAGTCCCTAAAGACTTATGCCGCTTCGAGCGAGGAGCTGGCCCTGTCCGGCCAAAAGCATGGATAGCGCCCCGAATTCGGTCATCCGGACTAGGAGCTTCGCGGAAATTTAAAATTATAAAGTTCTATGGCTAAGTGAGAGTGTTCAAGCATTATAGTCCGATTGCCTGGTTCGTTGTGCTGAGCGCCTCCCTCGAAGGACCCAACCATGGGAAAAAGAGCCATCGGGTTTATCCCGAACACCCCAGCACTAGCAGCATGGGGGCAGAAGCCAACGACTGGCCATCTCTCAATTTTTGATAAACGGCCGTACAGAAAATAATATTTTAAATTCCATAAGCATTGCTTAGCGCATATGAACAAGTTTTCAGCGCACAGGATAAAAACGAGCGAGTTCATTCAAATATTACATCTCCAGTACATTCATCCGCAATAAGGCAGGCACCGGCAGGAACATCCTTGTAGTAGCTCTCGGGCTTGCGATGCTCCTTCCCCTGTGGCGGCCCGTCCTTCACCAGCTTCTCTCCGTCAAGCTTACCCCAGTGCACCTTTGCACGGGCAAGGGCCCTACGGGCACCTTCGATGCAGGAGGAACGCTTGATGACCTCAAGCCGTGGACAGGCCTCCACCAGCCGCCGCACCAGCCCGAAGTAGCTCCCAGGCGGGGCCTCTCCGGGCCACAGCCGAACTAGGAAGCCCTTCATGGCTTGTTCGGCCGCCTTGTGGAGCTCGACCAGCTGTTTCAGCTGATCGCTCAAAGGCACAGGGTGTCCGGCCTCAGAATACTGAGACCAGAACACACTCTCCGTCGAGCTGCCCTCTTCAGCTCGGTAGAATGCGATGGCGTCAGATACGCTGCGGGGAAGATCCGCGAACGCCCCTGGAGAACTCCGGATTCGGGTAAGTGACAAGTAGTTTACTTTTATATTCCTACTTTGCATTAAGAATGCCTTACCCGCTGCTATCTTTTTCATCTGCTCCAACTCTTGGAGGGCCTTTTGGGCTTCGGCCTTGGCACCATTGGCGGTCTCGAGGGCCGACGCGAGCTCGGATGCTTGCCCCTTTGACTCAAGCTCCAAGCTCCCATGTTTTTTCATGAGAGCCTGCAGCTCTTGCTGCACCTCGCCAACCTGAGCCCCAAGCCTCTCTCGCTCGGTGCGCTCCTCGGCCGTTTTCTTTTCGGCCTTAGTGAGCGCCTGCTTGAGGGTCGCCACCTCATTTGTGGCCCCTACAATAAGCAGTACGATCCTGTTATTTTTTTTGCAATCACGCCTCTCTATAGGCACCTTTTTTCTTTATAGGGTATTTCTTACCTTCTTTTTCCTCGAGCTGCCGTTTGGCAAGGCCGAGCTCTTGCTCCGTCCGCCCGAGGTCCTTCTTTAGGACTTCCACCTGTGCAGTCAGTGCGGCGGTGGATAGCAGCGAAGCCTGCATACGCATATTGACTCTTTATTGTTAGACTCCTGCGAAAATTAATAGATCCTCTATTCGGCTTTTCTTTTCGAACGTCGAACAGAGCATCAGGGGCTACTGTCTATGCGGTCATATTTTGACATTTTTTCTACTTACCTCGAAGCCTTTCAGAAGGCTAGCGCAAGCTTCAGTCAGTCCGCTCTTGGCGGACTGAACCCTTCGAATCACCGTACTCATAATAGTACGGTGTTCCTCGTTGATGGAGGCGCCGTCAAGCACCTCCAGCAGATTGTCCGGCACCTCCGGTTGGACGGAGGCTGCTGGCTCAGAAGGCTTGCTCCTCTTGGAAGGAGTTCGCCTATCGCGAACCGGAACTGTTCAAGAGTCCGGCGCGGCGTCCGGCACAAAGCCGGACTTGGAGCACTGTGGGGGTCTTGTCCCCTTTATTCCTGGGGTCCAGGAGGTCGCCTTTCAGCTCCTCCAGGACCATCTCCTCCTGCCCCAGAGCTTGTCGCGACGCCACTTCGGCGTCGTCTGCAGTACAGGGGGAGACAGCGGGCGAAACTGAGTTCACGTCCGACGTATCCAGGGAGCCGCTCGACGAATCGTCGAGTTTGGCCCGGGGAGGGCAATGACATTCGATGTTAGGGAGAGTTGTGCATTAAAGTAATATCATGAGTCACTCTGGTATGCGATTACTTACGATTTCGCCGGGCGCTTGGCCCTGTCCGGCCACTCCTCTCCGCTCTCTGCGGCGTCGTGGGAGTAGTCCAGCGGAGGGGTCTTCCTCTTCATAGATCCCTCGGCCTCCCCTGATGGGGCGGTCTTCTTCTTTTTCTTTTCTTCCCCCACTGGGTGGAGAGCTTTCTTCTCCCTCCTCCTCGTTTTCACGAGAGGAGGGCGCCTCGGACTCGTCAGACGACGAGTTCGACACCACCAAGTTACGGGCACTCTTTCGAGTCCCGGTGGTCTTCTTCTTCTTGACCTTCTTCTCCGGCACCACGTAAGGTGCCGGAGTCAGCAGCTGCACCAGGAGAGCTGGGGCTGGGTCTTCGGGCAGGGGAGCCGGACAGTTAATTGGACCGGATATCGCCTGCCAAGCCTGTCAAAGGTAAGGGAGTTTAGATCCCGCATAGAGTTAATCTATGAAAAAAGAGCTTAATAATCCTATCAAAGGCATAGATAGCCTACCTCGCTAGCATGACGCTGCGAGCTGTATTCGCGGTCCTCGGAAGCGGATGCGGGGGCTCCGGCGCCTTTGATTAACACCTTCCAGACGTCTTCATACGACGTGTCGAAGAGCCTGGTAAGGGTTCGGTGCTACGCCGGGTCGAACTCCCACAAATTGAAATCCCGTTGTTGGCACGGGAGGATCAGACGAATGAGCATGACCTGGACTATATTGACCAGCCGTATTGGCTTGTCAAACAGGGACTTGATGCAGGTCTTCAGTCCGGTCACCTCTTCCTTGTTGCCCCATGACAGGCCCGTCTCTTTCCAGGACACAAGCCGCGTGGGGGGTCCGGATCTGAATTCGGGGGCCGCGACCCATTCCGGATCGCGGGGCTCAGTGATGTAAAACCACCCGGCTTGCCACCCCTTTAGGGTCTCCACAAAGGAGCCCTCAAACCAGAGGACATTGGCTATCTCGCCAGCCATAGCACCTCCGCACTCCGCTTGGCTACCGCGCACCACCTTGGGCTTGACGTTGAAGTTCTTGAGCCAAAGGCCGAAATGGGGGTGGACGCGGAGGAAGGCCTCACACACGACGATAAACGACGAGATGTTGAGGATGAAGTTCGGGGCCAGATCGTGGAAATCTAGGCCATAGTAGAACATGAGTCCCCGGACAAATGGGTGAAGTGGAAAACCCAGTCCGCGGGGGAAGTGGGGAAGGAAAACAACCCTCTCATGGGGCCTTGGGGTGGGGAGAAGCTGCCCCTCCTCGGGAAGCCGGTGCGGGATGTCCTTGGACAGGTATCTGGCTTTACTTAGCTTCTTTACTTGAGCCTCCGTAACGGAGGAGACCATCCACTTGCCTCCCGCTCCGGACATTGCTGGAGAAGGTTGAGGTGGGAAGAGCGGACTTGGGCGCTGGAGCTTGAGTGCGAGAGAGATGGATTGGCAAAGGAGGAAGAAGGCGTAGGTGAAAAGGTGGATCCTTATCCCCTTATATGGGCGGATGCGGTTATGCGTCCCCACCTACCTAATAAAACTCGCTTGCCTCCCAAGCGCTATGGTAAATGGCGCGGTTGGGTTACCCACGTCCGTATTGATGAGAATCCCGTTTAAAGGGGCACACGATCTCTGCTTTGACAAGACGTGCCAAGGAAACCGCCTCGCTAAACGCGCTGAGGTGGAAAAGTGAAAACAATTTGTATAAAGAGCTTGGCCGCAGTGTGATGACGCACTGCAGAATACGTCAACAGATTTGATTTGTGTTAATATTATTCTCTCTCTGGCAATATGTGGAAACTTATTTTGCAGAGCTGGACACTATTTTTGGTGTTTACAATCTTCTATGAAGGACTTGGAGGAGGAACCCGCCTTGCAATGCCGAAGACAATCTGCGCGCCGGACTCGACGTCATTGAAGCCTGGTTCAGGGGCTACTGAGGGAGTCCTGGATTAGGGGGTGTTCGGGAAGCCAGACTATACCTTCGCTGGACTCCTGGACTATGAAGAAACAAGATTGAAGACTTCGTCCCGTGTCCGGAAGGAACTTTCCTTGGCGTGGAAGGCAAGCTAGGCGATGCGGATACTCAAGATCTCCTACTATTGAAACCGACTCCGTGTAACCCTAAGCCTATCCGGTGTCTATATAAACCGGAGGGTTGTAGTCTGTAGGACAAGAACAACCATCATACACAATCATAACATAGGCTAGCTTCTAGGGTTTAGCCTCCTTGATCTCGTGGTAGATCTACTCTTGTACTACCCATATCATAAATATTAATCAAGCAGGAGTAGGGTTTTACCTCCATCGAGAGGGCCCGAACCTGGGTAAACATCGTGTCCCTTGTCTCCTGTTACCATCCGACCTTGACACACAGTTCGGGACCCCCTACCCGAGATCCGCCGGTTTTGACATCGACAGGGACCCCTTTGGGATAGGTCGTGTGGTGCGTACCTTTATGGGCGCTGCACGTTTTGTTATGTGAAGTAAGTTTACTGTTTTTACTTCTTTTGGGAAGTTCTTTTGTTTCCTGGTGCTCTGCTTTTGGGGTTCGTCCTCGTCTTCGCTTGGTGTGTCGAGCCCCTTGTGTTCGGCGTTGAGTCTACCGGATTGTTTGAAAACCCAACAATCTCTGTGGGTATGGTTGGCAGGCTTCTCGGGAGTACTGTGTATTTGACATATCTGTCCAGGATTTTGTTTAAGTTGGATGGATCATCCCTGTTATCCTGGAGGGGCGGCTTTGTCTTATTCTGTCGTGAGCTTTTGAATCCGGCGATGACTACCGTGCTCTTCGGACTTTTTTCCTTAGTCCGGCGATGGTCCTTATTGCGTCGCGGTTTTCCGTTTCCATCCCTAGTTTAGGATGTATTTGGGTCGCTGGTGCTGCATCTTGCCAACCAGTTGTCCTCTCCCACACAAAAGCGGGTCATGAGGCTTGTCAGTGCGACCATTGTTCTTGGCTTTTCTTGTCCGAGGTGTCTGGCGAGCAATTCGTCTCGGACGTTATGCCTGAAAGCTGCTAAGGCTTCGGCGTCTGGACAGTCGACTATCTGATGCTTTTTAGTGAGGAATCTATTCCAGAACTGCCGAGCTGATTCTCCGGGCTGTTGTGTTATGTGACTGAGGTCGCAGCATCCGTAGGACGGACATAAGTCCCTTAAAAATTTGCTCGGAAAGTGTCCTCGAGCTCTTCCCAGCTTCAATTGTGATTTCAGGAAGGCCTTTGAGCCAATGCCGGGCTGGTCCTTTAAGCTTTAGTGGTAAATATTTGATGGCGCGGAGATCATATCCTCTAGCCATGTGTATGTGGAGGATGTAATCCTCTATCCAGACTCCAGGGTCTGTTGTTCCATCATATGCCTCTATGTTTACGGGTTTGAATCCCGCTAGAAATTCATAATCCAGGACCTCATCGGTGAAACATAGGGGATGTGCGGCGCCGCTGTATTTGGGTGTGCCGGATTCTGATGATGGTTTCATTGCATTGCTTATGAGTGCTTGCTTTCTTGGCCCATAAATGGACCTGGCTGGGCCATCTTTTTGATGCGAATCCGTAAGTGGGTCGCGTGCCGGCTTAAGTGCGGCGCCATTTGCCACTTTATGCTGGCTATGGGGTCGTCTATCCGATCGTGTGGCTTTCTTACTTTTTGAGTTCGAGGGCTCTAAGGCCTCTTCGTCGAATCCAGGCAGTAGCTTTCGCTTCGGATAGCTTTTAGTGCGGCGACTAACGCCGTATTTGTCTGCGTTGTTGATTACTTTACTCCATCTGATCCTGAGTGCATCTTCTGCAGTCTTGAGCTTCCGCTTCTGTTTTTTCAGGCTGCGTGCGGTTGCAACAAGCCTCTTGTGGAGGTTCTTCTTCTCCGCGGGTTTATCCGGCGTAAGGTTGTCCGGAATGCCATTTTCGCCAGGGGAGGGATGCTCGGTTTCTTCATCCGGGCTGCCCTGTTCGGACGGTTGCTCTAGGGCATGCTCGTCGCCTGCTGGCTCATCCTGCTCTATGGCTGGGTCTGCATTGAGGCGTGGCTTGGGTCGGCGTTTACGCCGACGCTTTGATTGTTTTTCGAGGGATTGATCCTTCGTTCTATCCCCGTTTTCCTCGTGGTTGCTACCTTTAGGGGTATCCACCATGTACACATCATGAGGTGAGGTGGCCGTCCAATGCCCTATAGGCGTTGGTTCATATGTGTCTCCTGCATCATCGTCCATACCGTCGATGTCTTCGGAGTCGAAGTTGAGCACGTCGTTTAAATTGTCGACAGTGGCTACTAAGTGGGTGGTGGGTGGGCTTTTTATTTCTTCATCGTCCGTATCCCATCCCCGCTGACCGTAGTCTGGCTAGGGCTCTCCTGATAAAGAGAGAGACTTTAGAGAATTCAGGATGTCGCCGAAGGGCGAGTGCTGAAACATGTCCGCGGCGGTGAACTCCATTATCGGCGCCCAATCGGATTCGATTGGCAGGGGCGCGGGGGGTTCGGAGTCCGGAGAGGAATCTGGATCCTCGAAGTCACGGGTCATGCAGAGTGTGGGGCTGGCGTTCGGCTCGATCGCCTTTGAGATCGCATCCCCCGAGGTGACGTCCAACCGCTTATCCTCGATTGGCGCAATAGGCTCCGAATTAAGGGTCGGAACCGGTGCGTGTGCGGCTTCCAGGGCACTGTTCGGCGGCAGAGCTAGATCATGCCCTTTGAGACAGTGCGGCGCGCTTGGCTGTGGCTCGAATCCGTCGAACATCAAATCCCCACGGATATCTGCCGTGTAGTTTAAGCTTCCAAACCTGAGCTGATGGCCAGGGGCGTAGTTTTCGATCTGCTCCAGGTGGCCAAGCGAATTGGCCCGTAGTGCGAAGCCGCCGAAGATGAAGATCTGTCCGGGGAGAAAAGTCTCACCCTGTACCGACTCGTCGTTGATGATCAAAGGAGCCATCGGTCCTAGAAGTGACGACACAGAGGAAATCTCAATGAAAGCACCAATGTTGGTGTCAAAACCGGCGGATCTCGGGTAGGGGGTCCCGAACTGTGCGTCTAGGAGGATGGTAACAGGAGACAAGGGACACGATGTTTTTACCCAGGTTCGGGCCCTCTCGATGGAGGTAAAACCCTACTCCTGCTTGATTAATATTGATGATATGGGTAGTACAAGAGTAGATCTACCATGAGATCAAGGAGGCTAAACCCTAGAAGCTAGCCTATGGTATGATTGTTGTATGATGAAGTTGTCCTACGGACTAGAACCCTCTGGTTTATATAGACACCGGATAGGGTTAGGGTTACACAAAGTCGGTTACAATGGTAGGAGATCTTGAATATCCGCATCGCCAAGCTTGCCTTCCACGCCAAGGAAAGTCCCTTCCGGACACGGGACGAAGTCTTCAATCTTGTATCTTCATAGTCCAGGAGTCCGGCCGAAGGTATTGTCCGGCTATCCGAACACCCCCTAATCCAGGACTCCCTCACCCACGCTGGAGCCTGGGGCTCGACGGCGAGGACTAAAGTCATTTCCTCCGCTATAGGAGCGGCTGTCTCAACGGCAAGAGCTTGACGCTCCGCCGGAGCTAGCCGTCCCTTGGCGGGCTCATTGTTCCCGGCTACATCCTTGCCGGCGGCTCCGGGGAGCTCGGTGGGAAAGTACTTGCCGGGCCCTGATTTCCTCCTCTTATTCTGCTCTGTTGATGGATCAACGGATGGCTGAGTTAGCTGAAGCACAAAGGTACCTGGTTCCATAGGTAGCTTGAGGGCAGCACGTTTTGACAAGTAATCGGCGATATCGTTCTCCGCTCGGGGAACGTGTTCAGCCTGTATACCGTCGAAATGCTCTTCCAGCTTTCTCACTTCATCGATGTAGGCCTTCATCAACGGGCTCTGGTAATCCTTGTTGACTTGCTTGACGACAAGCTACGAGTCACCCCTGACGATGAGTTTCTTGATTCCGAGGTCCGCCGTGATCCTAAGGCCGACAAGCAGCCCTTCGTACTCTGTCGTATTGTTTGTCGATACCTCCCTGGGGAAGTGCATCTGGATCACGTACTTGAGGTGCTCTCCGGTGGGCGCGACAACCAGTACGCCAGCCCCGGCGCCTTGTAAGGAGAAATCTCCATCAAAGTACATGATCCAATCGCAACTTGCCTCCTTGCCGGGGAGAGCAGTCTCTTGTGCTTCTTCGTCAGGTGTTGTGGTCCATTCTACAATGAACTCCGCCAGGACACGGCTCTGAATCGTCGAAGTACTTTCAAACTTGAGGCCAAAGCTGGACAGCTCCAGTGCCCATTCCACAATTCTTCCCGTTGCATCTGGATTGTGCAATATCCGTTGCAGAGGGAGGCGAGTGACGACAGTGATCTCGTGTGCCTGGAAGTAATGACGCAGCTTCCTCGAGGCCATAAGAAGGCCGAAGAGCGGTTTCTGCACACTGGAGTACCTTGATCTAGCCCCCTGCACGAGGGAACTAACAAAGTAGACCAGGTGCTGCATCATTTTCTTCTTCGGTGGCACTTCAACTGGCTGTGTCGTCTCTGCATTGGTGGTGTCGGGTTCCATTGCTGCCATCACCCCGTCGTCAACCTCTCTCCGCGCTACTAGTGCGGCGCTGACCATCTGGTTCGTTGCCTCCAGGTACAACAGCAACGGCTACTGGGGCCTAGGCGCAACTAGTATTGGCACAGAGGAGAGGTACTTCTTCAAATCTTGCAATGCTGCTTCGGCTTCTGGCGTCCACTCCAACGGGCCCGCCTTTTTCAGGATCTTGAAAAAGGGAAGGGCGCGCTCGGCAGACTTGGAAATGAACCTGCCCATAGCGGCGACAGAACCACCAAGCCGACGCACATCTTTGATTCGCTTGGGTACTTCAATATGCTCTATAGCTTTGATCTTGTCCGGATTGGCCTCTATCCCACGCTGTGACACAAAGAACCCGAGAAGCTTGCCGGATGGGACGCCAAAGACGCACTTCTCAGGGTTCATCTTGAGATTGATCTTGCGCAGGTTTGGGAATGTTTCTTGCAAATCTGGTACGAGGGTTGCCCTGTCCTTGGTTTTGACCACTATGTCATCCATATAAGCTTCCATATTTCTATGGAGCTGGGGTTCAAAACCAATCTGGACCGCCCTTGCAAACGTCGAACCAGCACTCTTCAACCCGCAAGGCATCCGCACAAAACAATACGTACCACATGGGGTGATGAATGTTGTTTTCTCTTCGTCTTCTCTTGTCATGAAGATCTGGTGGTAGCCGGAGTAGGCGTCGAGGAATGACAACAGATCACACCCAGCCGTGGAGTCAACAATCTGGTCGATGCGTGGCAATGGGAAGGGGTCTTTAGGAAAAGCCTTATTGATATCTGTGTAATCAATACACAGTCTCCACTTCCCATTTGCCTTGCGCACTACGACCGGATTGGCCAACCACGTTGGATGGAGCACTCCTCTTACCAAACCCGCTGCATCCAATTTCCGGATCTCTTCTGTGATGAACTCTTGTCATTCCAAAGCTTGCTTTCTGACATTCTGCTTGACGGGCTGCGCATGAGGACAGACAGCAAGGTGGTGCTCAATCACCTCCCTGGGAACGCCGGGGATGTCGGAAGCTTGCCATGCAAACACATCGACATTCGCCCGCAGGAAGGTGACAAGCGTGTCTTCCTATTTGTCGTCAAGGGTGGAGCTTATGGTGAAAGCTTCTCCCGTGCCGTCCTCATTGACAAAAACCTTCTTGGTTCCCGGCGGTATGGCCCTGGGCTTCTTTTTTCCGCCGGTGGAGCTATCTGGCACGTCCTCGACGGCAGCGCTACACTCCGAAGAGGTGCACTTGCCGGAGTGGGTGTTCGAGGTCTCACCGGTCTTCTTCTTCTTCCCTCCCGAGGCCCCAGCGGCAGGAGCAAGTGCGCTAGTGGCGGCAGCTGCTGCAACTGCTTGCTGGTATAGTTGGTCAGTGCAAATCAATGCATCTTTCTTATCGGAGGGGATGGTGATGATCGTCATAGGTCCTGGCATCTTTAGGGTGTTGTAGGTGTAGTGTGACGCCGCCATGAACTTGGCCAGCGCTGGGTGGCCAAGGATCCCGTTGTAGGGCAAGGGGATCTTGGCAACATCAAACACGATCCTCTCTGTCCTATAGTTCAGGTTGCTTCCAAAAGTCACGGGCAGCGTGACCTTTCCCTTGGGTTGGCTTTCTCTTCGAGGTCTCCATAAGGAATCTGCAGTTTCTCGATCACGGTAGGCGAGATCAAGTTTAGACCGGCCCCGCCATCGACTGGCATCTTCTTCACCTTGAGGTTGCGTATTGTTGGTGAAACCAACAACGGCAAGCACCCGACCGCAGCAGTGCGATCAGGGTGATCCTCAGTGTAAAAAATGATAGGTGTGCTGGACCACTTCAGCGGCTTTATCCTTGCCGCGACGGCCTGCCTGGCCGCCACACTTCTTGTCGGACCCCTCAGCACCGTCCTGGCCTTTCTCCTTGTCCCGCCTCTCATATTCAGCCCTCTGCTTCTCAGCGAGGAGCTCAACCTGTCGGCAGTTCTGGAGGTCATGGCCTTTGGTGCGATGGATCTTGCAGTATCGCTTGTCGG
The DNA here is from genome assembly GCA_032464435.1 of Aegilops umbellulata. Lineage (NCBI taxonomy): Eukaryota > Viridiplantae > Streptophyta > Magnoliopsida > Poales > Poaceae > Aegilops > Aegilops umbellulata. Next base: position 604,476,125 of record CP136058.1, read on the forward strand.
AGTTTCCTGGCTTCTCGACAGCCGCCAAGGCCCGATAGGCGACACATCCGGCAATTTCCTTGCCGGGGTCATCTGCCTTGGTTTTCTTGGTGGAGCCGGTGTCATCAGATCCCTCGACGGCAAGCACAACTTTACCTTTCCGCTTCCTGTTGCGGCGCCGGCCTTTCTTCGCCGGAGCGGCAGTATCCTCATCTGAGGAGTCGGTTTCCACGCCGGCATCTTCGCCGGGGTACTTCCTTCCCTCTTCAGCTCGGGCACATCTATCAGCAAGAACATAGAGTTCTGCCACATCTTTCACCTTGTTCATTGCCAGCTCTTCGCGCATCTTGCGGTTACGCACGTTCTGATGGAACGCGCTGATGATGGCGGCAGGGTGAACATCAGGGATGTTGTATTGTATCCGGCTGAACCTCTCTGTATATACTTGCAGAGACACTCGCGTCCCTTCTGGGGAATGACGTGCAGGTCGCTTGCTTGGCCACGAGCTTGGTGACCTCCAGTGAAGGCGCCCACGAACTCATGGTACAAATCTGACTAGGAGGAAATAGAGTCTACGGGCAAGTGCATCAACCATGACATGGCGTTGGGTTTAAGAGCCAACGGGAAGTAATTTGCAAGCACCTTATCGTCGCGGGCTCCGGCAGCCTGCATCGCGATGGTGTATATGCTGAGGAACTCGGATGGGTGGGTCTTGCCGCTGTACTTTTCGCCCACGTCAGGTTTGAAGGTGCGGTGAGTGGGCCACTGGAACTACCGCAGCACACGGGTAAAAGCCGGACAACCTACCTCGTAAGGTAGGCCTCCAGGGCTCTCCGGTGCCGGGTGGTTCACAGAAGGCCCTGCTCGCCTTTCTGACTGGTGGCGCGCTCCGCTCCGGCGCTCGATAGTGGTTCGAGCGTCTTCATGTTCTCGTTCCCGAAGGACTTGGCGCTGGTCACAGTGGATCCGCGGGTCGGACGACGCTATGGAGATTTCGTCGCCCGTAACGTCGCAACAAGCTGGCGCCCGCGGTACCGGGCGAGGAGGAGGCGAGTGCACCGTGGTCGCGGTGCCGCCGGCTTTCCTGCCACTGGTGTGCGGGACTCCGTCGGAGCATCGACCCGGGGGCTCCACCGGACTCGGTTCGTCTTTGTTGGCCACCGCAACAAGGCTTCCGATAGTGCTCTCCATTCGTCGAGTTTCCCCGTGGTGGGAGGAAAAACGAGGAGCAACTGCGTGCACGCCAGGGCTTCTGCTGGCGTTGGTGGCAGCGAAACCTGCACGGATCGCGATGCGCTTCGACTCCTGACCATGTCAGAAGGAGCTCTATCACGACCCGTTGGTCACATGCCATCTTCACCAGTGCCTCGGCGAGCGGGCAGGTCTTCTGCATCCCGGGAGTGGCGCTCGGGGCTTTTCCCGCGGCGACGCCCGAAGTCTTCGGGGTGATTACGCCGTTCGTCGCACGCCACTTGAGAGGAGCACGGCGTCCGCGCCGGTGTGGGAGTCTGGGAAGCCCTCACGTCGCCTTCGGGCGGGGTGGCAGCGATCTTGGAAGGCCACGCGCAACCCGAGGAGGGCCTGGCCCCATTCTTTGGATTTGGCGGCGTGCGGCCCGTTACCAGGCGCACGAACGTCACCGCCACCCAAACTCCGGCTGCTGGGACGGTGTTGGTTTTCGCGAATGGCGCCCCGGGTCCTTTCTGCGACCAGTCCGTTGCTCGCCCGCGTCGGGACTGGATGTCCGGCTTCCGATGGGCCAACCGCCACCGTCGCCTTCTTCTTGGGCGCCATGACGATGAAGAAGCATCGAACTAACTGCTAAAGCCGATTCTCACAACTGCGCCCCCTACTTGGCGCGCCAAAGATGTCGTTGGGAACGACACCTATGGGATCACAAGAATCCTTACTACGGTTGCGGGGCACGGGGTCGTGAGAAGAGCGGATCAAACAGATAGCACACGGTTCCTTTACCCAGGTTCGGGCCGCGAGGATGCGTAAAACCCTACTCCTGCTTTGGTGGATTGTATATATGTGTTCTTGAGCTAGCTATGGGGCGTGAGGAGCTCCAAAAAGCCGAATCCTCCTCCTGGTCGCCTTGGGCCTCCTTTTACAGGGAAAGGGGTTGCCACAGTGGCACACAGGAGGTGGAAAGGGTATAGCGATGCGAGGTTATCCCTCGCATTACATGACAAGGCGCCTTTAATGCATCTTGCTTAGGTGTCTTTGCTTTATCGGGGACGGGGGAGAGCCCTGTCTCGTCCGTCGCCGCTCCCACTCGCGTCGACACGTGCCCTGGCCAGTGGTGCCTGTGGTGCCATGTAGGCAGGCACGCAGCTGAGGTGGCGCAGTGGTGGGTCTCCACGAAGATCTGCATGCCGCCACGCAGCTGCATGCGAACAGTGGTGGAGGTCTAATTGGCGTGGGCCTGATGGTGGCCCTACGGGTGTTCATGGCAAGGGTCTTGCCGTGGCGCCTGCTGTCATCCCCGCCAAGGCTCTTGCCGGGGGCCTTGTGGTCATCCTTGGCTGGGATCCCACGAAGGATCATTATCTTCTAAAGTGTGTGTCTGATCTTGAATGTCTTCACAAAGATCTGCATGCCACCACGGGGATGTCTCCCGAATCCTTACCCCATGGGGGCAGTGCACTCAAGGGTGACCCGCTCCATGGGTGTGGGGCGAGCTGCCACGGCAAGGGTCTTGCCGGGTTTGCTAAGACCGCCTCCCGGCAAGGATCTTGCCGGGGGAGTCCGCTTTGTCCCCTTTGCTCTTTGTGGCCTTGGTCTTGGCGTCGTTCTACTTCTCTTGAGCTTCGGTCTTACCTTGGCTCACCTCCCTTGCCTTGCTCGGTGTGGTGGTGCCCGTTGCTCAGACTGCCCGTGCACAGTTATAGGGGTACAAAAAGTGTACCCCTCTTTTTTGTACACCGACAAGAGCACCCGGTCTCAACAAACACACCGCAAAAAGAAGATTACATCGAATAGATCTCCACAAGAGAGGGGGAGAACATTGTATTGAGATCCAAAAAGAGAAAAGAAGCCATCTAGCTAATAACTATGGACCCGTAGGTCTGAGGTGAACTACTCACACTTCATCGGAGAGGCTATGATGATGTAGAAGCCCTCCGTGATGACGGCCCTCTCCGGCGGAGCTCCAGAACAGGCCCCAACATGGGATCTCGTGGATACAGAAGGTTGCGGTGGTGGTATTAGGTTTTTGGCTCCGTATCTGATCGTTTGGGGGTACGTAGGTATATATAGGAGGAAGGAGTACGTCAGTGGGGCACCATGGGGCCCACGAGGCAGGGGGCGCGCCCTAGGGGGGTGGGCGCGCCCCCACCCTCATGACCGCCTCTTTGACTCCTTGGAGTAGGTCCAAGTCTCCTGGATCACGTTCGGTGAGAAAATCACGTTGCCGAAGATTTTATTCCGTTTGGACTCCGTTTGATATTCTGTTTCTCTGAAACTCTGAAATAGGCAAAAAAACAAGAATTCTGGGTTGGGCCTCCGGTTAATAGGTTAGTCCCAAAAATAATATAAAAGTGGAAAACAAAGCCCATTATGTTCCAAAACAGTAGATAATATAGCATGGAGCAATCAAAAATTATAGATACGTTGGAGAAGTATCAGGCATCCCCAAGCTTAATTCCTGCTCGTCCTCGAGTAGGTAAATGATAAAAAGAGAATTTTTGATGCGGAGCGCAAATCTTCTTAATTGTGGTATGAATATTCAGATTCGAAAGATTCAAGACAAAAGTTCATATTGACATAAAAATAATAATACTTCAAGCATACTAACAAAGCAATTATGTCTTCTCAAAATAACATGCCCAAAGAAAGTTATCCCTACAAAATCATATAGTCTGGCTATGCTCTATCTTCACCAGACAAAGTATTTAAATCATGCACAACCCCGATGACAAGCCAAGCAATTGTTTCATACTTTAACATTTTCAAAACTTTTTCAATCTTCACGCAATACATGAGCGTGAGCCATGGACATAGCACTATAAGTGGAATAGGATGGTGGTTGTGGAGAAGACAAAAAGAGGGGAAGATAGTCTCACATCAACTAGGCGTATCAACGGGCTATGGAGATGCCCATTAATAGATATCAATGTGAGTGAGTAGGGATTGCCATGCAACGAATGCACTAGAGCTATAAGTATATGAAAGCTCAACTAAAGAAACTAAGTGGGTGTGCATCCAACTTGCTTGCTCACGAAGACCTAGGGCATTTGAGGAAGCCCATCATTGGAATATACAAGCCAAGTTGTATAATGAAAAATTCCCAATAGTATATGAAAGTGATATCATAGGAGACTCTCTATCATGAAGATCATGGTGCTACTTTGAAGCACAAGTGTGGTAAAAGGATAGTAACATTGTCCCTTCTCTCTTTTTCTCTCATTTTTTTATTTGGGCCTTTTCCCTTTTTTTATGGCCTCTTTTTTTTTAATTTAATTTTTCATCCGGAGTCTCATCCCGACTTGTGGGGGAATCATAGTCTCCATCATCCTTTCCTCACTTGGGACAATGCTCTAAAAAATGATGATCATCACACTTTTATTTTTCTTACAACTCAACAATTACAACTCGATTCTTAGAACAAAATATGACTCTATGTGGATGCCTCCGGCGGTGTACCGGGATATGCAATGAATCAAGAGTGACATGTATGAAATAATTATGAATGGTGGCTTTTCCACAAATACGATGTCAACTACATGATCATGCTAGCAATATGACAATGATGGAGCGTGTCATAATAAACGGAACGGCGGAAAGTTGCATAGCAATATATCTCGGAATGGCTATGGAAATGACATGATAGGTAGGTATGGTGGCTGTTTTGAGGAAGATATATGGTGGGTGTATGATACCGGTGAAAAGTGTGCGGTGTTAGAGAGGCTAGCAATGGTGGAAGGAAGGGAAAAGTGCGTATAATCCATGGACTCAACATTAGTCATAAATAACTCATATACTTATTGCAAAAATCTAGAAGTCATCAAAGCAAAGTATTACGCGCATGTTCCTAGGGGTATAGATTGATAGGAAAAGACCATCGCTCGTCCCCGACCGCCACTCATAACGAAGACAATCAATAAATAAATCATGCTCCGACTTCATCACATAACGGTTCACCATACGTGCATGCTACGGGAATCACAAACTTTAACGCAAGTATTCTTTAAATTCACAACTACTCAACTAGCATGACTCTAATATCACCATCCTCATATCTCAAAACAATTATCAAGCTTCAATCTTTTCTTAGTATTCAACGCACTCAAAAGAAAGTTTCACATATTTTGAATACCAAGCATATTAATATTAAGCAAATTACCATGCTATTAACGACTCTCATAATGATCTAAGTGAAGCATGAGAGATCAATAATTTCTTTAAAACAATTCCACCACCGTGCTCTAAAAGATCTAACTGAAGCACTAGAGCAAAAATTATAAGGCTCAAAAGATATAAGTGAAGCACATAGAGTAAAACTATCAAGCTCAAAAGATATAAGTGAAGCACATAGAGTATTCTATCAAATCCCAATTCATGGATGGCTCTCTCAAAAAGGTGTGTAGAGCAAGGATGATTGTGGCACACTAACAAACAAAGACACAGATAATACAAGATGCTCCAAGCAAAACACATATCATGTGGTGAATAAAAATATAGCTCCAAGTAAATTACCGATGGAAATAGACGAAAGAGGGGATGCATTCCGGGGCATCCCCAAGCTTTGACTTTTTGGTGTCCTTAGATTATCTTGGGGTGCCATGGGCATCCCCAAGCTTAGGCACTTGTGAGGGAGTCCTGGATTAGGGGGTGTTCGGATAGCCGAACTATATCTTCAGCCGGACTCCAGGACTATGAAGATACAATATTGAAGACTTCATCCCGTGTCTGGAAGGTTCTTTCCTTGGCGTGGAAGGCAAGCTAGGCGTGCGGATATTCAAGATATCCTACCAATGTAACCGACTCTGTGTAACCCTAACCCTATCCGGTGCCTATATAAACTGGAGGGTTGTAGTCCGTAGGACGAACACATCGTAACCATCATCATACCCATAGGCTAGCTTCTAGGGTTTAGCCTCCTTGATCTCGTGGTAGATCTACTCTTGTACTACCCATATCATCAATATTAATCTAGCTAGAGTAGGGTTTTACCTCCATCGAGAGGGCCCGAACCTGGGTAAAATAAAGTGTCCCTTGTCTCCTATTACCATCCGACCTTGACGCACAGATCGGGACCCCCTACCCGAGATCCGCCGGTTTTGACACCGACATTGGTGCTTTCATTGAGAGTTCCTCTGTGTCGTCGCCTATAGGCCCGATGGCTCCTTTGATCATCAACAACGATGAGGTCCAGGGTGAGACTTTTCTCCCCGGACAGATCTTCGTCTTCGGCGGCTTTGCTCTGCGGGCCAACTCGCTTGGTCATCTGGAGCAGATCGAGAGCTACGCCCCTGGCCATCAAGTCAGGTTTGGAAGCCTAAACTACACCGCAGATATCCGCGGAGACTTTATCTTCGACGGATTCGAGCCACAGCCAAGCGCGCCGCACTATCTCGAGGGGCATGATATAGCTCTGCCTCCGAGCAGTGTCCTGGAGGCCACATACGCTCCGGCCCCGATCCTCGATTCGGAGCCCGCTGCGTTCTTTGAGGATGAATGGTTGGACGTCACCTCGGGGGCTGCGATCTTAAAAGCCATTGAGCCAAACACAAGCCCCGCACTCCGCATGGCACATGACTCCAAGGAGCCGGACTCTTCTCCGAACTCCGAACCTCCCGCGCCCCTGCCAATCGAATCAGATTGGGCGCCGGTAATGGAGTTCACCGCCGCGGACATCTTTCAGTATTCACCTTTTGGTGATATTCTGAATTCTCTGAAGTCTCTCTCTTTGTCAGGAGAGCCCGGGCCGAACTATGGCCTGCGAGGTTGGGATTCGGACGACGAAGAAATTCAAAGCCAACCCACCGCCCACTTAATAGCCACTGTCGATGATATATCCGACATGCTCGGCTTCGGCTCCGAAGACTTCGACGGTATGGACGACGAAGGAGGAGACGAGCAAGAACCAGCACCTGTAGGGCGCTGGACCGCCACCTCGTCATACGACATATACATGGTGGATGCTCCAAAAGATAGAGATGGCGATGGAACAGCGGAGGATGGCACTTCGAAAAAGCCTCTAACACGCCGACGTCAGCGGCGCCGCTCCAAATCCCGCCACAGCAGAAACGGTGATTCCGGCACGGGAGATAATACTACCCCGGACAGCGTCGAAGAACACCAAAACCAGCAGGATTCAGCACAGGAAGATGGAGAAGACTGCCCTCATGAGAGAGCGGTAGAGCGAGAGGTCGAGGATGATAACTACATGCCTCCCTCCAAAGACGAGGCAAGCCTCGGCGACGATGAATTAATCGTACCATCAGACCCCGCCGAACAAAAGCGCTTTCAACGCAGGCTTTTAGCCATGGAAAACAGCCTAAAGAAAAAGCAGCAACAACTTAGAGATGATCAAGATTTGCTAGCTGACAGATGGACTGAAGTCCTTGCGGCCGAAGAGCACGAGCTCGGACGCCCCTCCAAAAACTATCCTAAGCGCAGGCCGCTACCCCAATCAGAGGAGGAAGCCTAAGACATGGTAGATCGGCCACCTCGCGGCCGCGACAGAGAAGCCTGTCGAACATCCAAACAAGCCATGCCCCGCAGCCGCTTTACCAAGGCACGGGAACACGAACCAGACCTGCGCGACGTCCTGGAGGACAAAGCAAGGCAAACAAGATCGATCTATGGATCGCGCGGACGCCCGACGGCACGTGATAGTCTTCACTACGGACACAATAAATCCGGCCGGGCCAAACACAACAGGCACAGCTCCTCCGAACTGCGTCGAGACATAGCCCAGTACAAGCGCCGCACACCCACTATGATTCACAGACGAAGTAATGGATCATAGAATCCCAGAGGGTTTTAAACCCGTCAACATCGAGTCGTACGATGGTACGATAGATTCGGCAGTATGGATTGAGGACTATCTCCTCCACATCCACATGGCACGTGGCGATGATTTGCACGCCATCAAATATTTACCCCTTAAGCTTAAGGGACCAGCCCGGCACTGGCTTAACAGCCTCCCCGCAGATTCGATCGGCTCTTGGGAGGACCTGGAGGCCGCATTCCTCGACAACTTCCAGGGGACCTACGTACGGCCACCGGACGCCGACGACCTAAGCCACATAATCCAGCAGCCAGAAGAATCGGCCAGGCAATTCTGGACACGGTTCCAAACAAAGAAAAATCAGATAGTCAATTGTCTGGATGCAGAGGCCTTAGCAGCCTTCAAGCATAACATCCGTGACGAGTGGCTCGCCTGGCACCTGGGACAGGAAAAGTCGAAATCCATGGCAGCCCTCACGACACTCATGACCCGCTTTTGCGCGGGCGAAGATAGCTGGCTAGCTCGCAGCAACAACTTATCGAAGAAGCAAGGCAATTCAGATACCAAGGACAAAAGTGGCAGGTCGCGACGGAATAAACAGAAACGCCGCATCAGCAGCGACAGCAATGAAGATACGGCAGTAAACGCCGGATTCAGAGGCCATAAATCCGCTCAACGGAAAAAGCCATTCAAAAAGAATACCTAGGGCCCGTCCAGTTTGGACCAAATACTCGACCGCTCGTGCCAGATTCACGGCACCCCCGAAAGGCCAGCCAATCACGCCAACAGGGATTGTTGGGTGTTCAAGCAGGCAGGCAAGTTAAGAGCCGAACACAAAAACAAGGGGCTAGACAGCGATGACGAAGAGGAGCCCAGGCCGCCGAACAACAACGGACAGAAGGGGTTTCCCCCACAAGTGCGGATGGTGAACATGATATACGCGACTCATATTCCCAAGCGGGAGAGGAAGCGTGCGCTACGGGACGTATACGCGATGGAGCCAGTCGCCCTAAAGTTCAAGCCATGGTCCTCTTGCCCGATCACCTTCGATCGAAGGGACCACCCCACTAGCATCCGTCACGGCAGGTTTGCCGCATTGGTTCTTGACCCAATCGTTGACGGATTTCACCTTACAAGAGTCCTCATGGACGGCGGCAGTAGCCTGAACCTGCTCTACCAGGATACAGTGCGGAAAATGGGCATAGATCCATCAAGGATCAAGCCCACAAGGACGACCTTTAAAGGCGTCATCCCAGGTGTAGAGGCCAATTGCATAGGCGCCATAACACTTGATGTGGTCTTCGGATCTCCGGACAACTTCCGAAGCGAAGAGTTAATCTTCGACATAGTTCCGTTCCGCAGTGGCTACCATGCTCTGCTTGGACGAACCGCATTCGCTAAATTCAATGCGGTACCGCACTACGCATATCTCAAGCTCAAGATGCCAGGCCCTCGAGGTGTAATCACGGTCAGCGGAAACACCGAACGCTCCATCCGTACGGAGGAACACACGGCGGCCCTCGCAGCAGAGGTACAAAGCAGCCTATTAAGGCAGCTCTCGAGTCCGGCCGCTACAAAGCAGGACAATGCAAAACGCGCCCGGAGTAACCCGCAGCAAGACCGACTGGCGCGTTCAGAGCACGCGTAGCAATACGGCCCCAACCCCAGCCATCGCTACATAGCGGAGCTAGTACCTCGAGTACACAATTACGCCCTTACAATTCCATGGGCATAGGGGAAGGGGCAGATAAAACGGCATGCCAACAATACGGCGTCAAACGTACTAAGGGCTGCTGGTTTCTTCTTTTCTTTCAGGACTCCATACTCTGGATACAGTGTTCGGCCTCGCTACCGCACAGACGATACAGGACCCAGGACAGCAGACAAAACAACGCCGCATCATGGAACTCTCAGGTGGTCTCTATTTCGAGCGATATATCTGTTTCTAAATTCCGCGGCCTGCGCCTGGTCAGGACATGTTAAATAGTCTAAATTTTTTTCGCTCTAGTTGTATCGTTCGGCTTGAATAAACAGCCTCCTCATAAATAATGCATAGTTTTTTCGTCTATTTTTTGCATTAACTTCTTTTAATATACATATGTTTACTCAAATAACATGATCGCACCCGTACACCATGGTACGGCAAACCACGCCAGGGGCTTTATTACCCTTCTATCTGGTGTGAGAAGTCCGTCCACATTCACAAGTGCGGCACCCCGAACTTATAGCATTATATGCATCGGCTCTGAGTCATGATTTTGGTCATATGTTGGGTTTGCCCGGCTCCTATGTTTTGGTGCCTTACGTTCTGCTCTATCGGCTAAGGTAGCACTAGGAGAACCACTGCGATTGTGCCCCAGATCATGTGGGTGAGCACCTCAGTGGAGAAAGCTAAAACAGACTGTCATGATAAGGCGCGAGACCGGTCGCTGTTCGAGAGGTTTTTCGAGTCCCTAAAGGCTTATGCCGCTTCGAGCGGAGAGCTGGTTAAGTCCGGCTAAAGGCGTGGATAGTGCCCTGAATTCGGCCTTCCGAACTAGGGGCTTCGCCGAAATTTAAAATTATAACATTCTATGGCTAAGTGAGAGTGTTCAAGCATTATAGTCCGATGGCCTGGTTCGCTGTGTTGAGCGCCTCCCTCGAAGGACCCAACTATGGGAACAAGAGCCCTCAGGTTTATCCCGAACTCCCCAGCACTAGTTGCATGGGGGCAGAAGCCGACGACTCGCCATCTCTCAGTTATTGATAAACGGCCGCACAGAAAATAATATTTTAAATTCAGAAAGCATTGGTTAAGCGCATATGAACAAGTTTTCAGCGCACAGGATACAAACGAGCGAGTTCATTGAAATATTACATCTTTGGCACACTCATCCGCGACAAGGCGAGCTCCAGCGAGAACTTCCTTGTAGTAGTTCTCGGGCTTGCGATGCTCCTTCCCCTGCGGCGGCCCGTCCTTCACCAGCTTCTCTCCGTCCAGCTTGCCCCAGTGTACCCTTACACGGGCAAGGGCCCTCCAGGCACCTTCTATGCAGACAGAGCGCTTGATGACCTCAAGCCGTGGACAGGCCTCCACCAGCCCGAAGTAGCTCCCAGGCAGGGCCTCTCCAGGCCACAGCCGAACTAGTAAGCCCTTCATGGCCTCTTCGGCCGCCTTGTGGAGCTCGGCCAGCTGCTTCAGCTGATCGCTTAAGGGCAAAGGGTGTCCGGCCTCAGAATACTAAGACCAGAACACACTCTCCGTCGAGTTGTCCTCTTCAGCTCGGTAGAATGCGGCGGCGTCGGATGCACTGCGGGGAAGATCGAAGAACGCCCCTGGAGAACTCCGGATTCGGGTAAGTAATAGGTATTTCACCTTTATATTCCTACTTTGCATTAAGAATGCCTTACCCACTGCTATCTTTTTCTCATCCTCCAACTCTTGGAGGGCCTTTTGGGCTTCGGCCTTGGCACTCTTGGTAGTCTCAACAGCCGACGCGAGCTTGGATGCTTGCGTTTTTGCCTCAAGCTCCAAACCCTCATGTTTCTTCATCAGAGCTTGCAGCTCTTGCTGCACCTCGCCGACTTGGGCCCCAAGCTTTTCTCGCTCGGCGCGCTCCTCGGCCGTTTTCTTCTCGGCCTCAGTCAGCGCCTGCTTTAGGGTTGCCACCTCGGTTGTGGCCCCTACAATAAGCAGTACAATCCTGTTATTTCTTTTTGCAATCAAGCCTCTCTATAGGCACCACTTTTTTTTCTTTCTTTTTTTTCTTTCTCTAAGGGGTATTTCTTACCTTCCTTTTCCACGAGCTGGCTTTTGGCATGGCCGAGCTCTTGCTCGGACCGCTCGAGGTCCTTTTTCAGGACTTCCACCTGCGCAGTCAGTGCGGCGGTGGACAGCAGGGAAGCCTGCATACGCATATTAGACTTTTTATTAGACTCCTGCGAAAATTGTTGGATCCTCTATTCGGCTTTTCTTTCCGAACACCGAACAGAGCATCAGGGGCTACTGTCTATGCGGTAATGAATTTAGCATATTTTTTGCTTACCTGGAAGCCTGTTAGAAGGCTAGCGCAAGCTTCATTCAGTCCGCTCTTGGCGGACTGAAACCTTTGGACCACCGCACTCATAACAGTAGGGTGCTCCTCGTCGATGGTGGCGCCTTCAAGTGCCTCCAACAGACTATCCGGCGCCTCTGGTTGAACAGAGGTCGCCGGCTCAGACGGCTTACTCCTCTTGGAAGGAGTTCGCCCACCGCGAGCCAGGACAGTTGAGTCCGGCGCGGTGTCCGACACAAAGCCGGACTGGGAGCCCTGGGGGGTTTCATCCCCTTTACTCCTGGGGTCCGTGGATTGCCTTGCGGCTCCTCCAGGACCACCTCCTCCTGCCCTGTTCGGCGGGACGCCGCTTTGGCGTCGTCCGCCCCGCTGGGGGAGACTGCGGGCGGGACAGAGTTCATGTCCGACGAATCCAGGGAGCCGCTCGATGAATCATCGAGTGCGGCTCGGGGCGGGCTGCGCAAATAGCATTCGACATTAGATTAAGCTGCGCACTTGAAGATACTATGAGTCATTCTGGTATGTGAATACTTACGATGTCGCCGGATGCTTGGTTCTGTCCGGCCACTCCTTTCCGCCCTCTTCGGCGTTGGGGGAGTAGTCCGGCGGAGGGGTCTTCCTTTTACTCGACCCCTCGGCCTCCCCTGTTGGGGCGGCCTTCTTCTTTTTCATTCCCCTCGATGGAGGGGGAGAGCTTCCTTGTTCCTCCTCCTCGTTTTCACGAGAGGAGGGCGCCGTAGACTCGCCAGATGACGAGCTCGACACCACCACATTGCGGGCACTCTATCGAGTCCCGGTGGTCTTCTTCTTCTTGACCTTCTTCTCTGGCACCGCATAGGGCGCCGGAGCCAGCAGCTTCTCTAAGAGAGCTGGGGCTGGGTCTTCGGGCAGAGGAGCCGGACAGTTGATTGGTCCGGCTATCTTCAGCAACGCCTGTCAAAGGCAAAGGGAGTTCTTAGATCCCACATAGAGTTAATCTATGTAGAAAAGCTTAACGAACCTGTGAAAGGTATAAATAGCCTACCTCGCCAGCGTTGCGCTGCGAGCTGTATCCGTGGTCCTCGGAAGCGGATGTGGGGCACTCGGCGCCTTTGGTTAGCACCTTCCAGACGTCTTCATACGTCGTGTCGAAGAGCCTATTGAGGGTTTGGTGCTGTGCCGGGTCAAATTCCCACAAAGTGAACTCCCGTTCTTGGCACGGGAGGATCCGACGAACGAGCATGACCTGGATGATGTTGACATGCCGAATGGGCTTGTCCATCAGGGACCGGATGCAAGTTTGCAGTCCGGTCACTTCTTCTTCGTTGCCCCACAATAGGCCCGTCTCTTCCCAGGACATGAGCCGCGTGGGGGGTCCGGATCGGAACTCAGGGGCCGCGACCCATTTCGAGTCACGTGGCTCGGTGATGTAAAACCACCCTGCCTGCCACCCCTTTAAGGACTCCACAAAGGAGCCATCGAACCAGAGTGCGTTGGCCATTTTGCCGGCCATAGCACCTCCGCACTCCGCCTGGGTGCCGAACACCACCGTGGGCTTGACGTTGAAGGTCTGGAGCAAGAGGCCGAAGTGGGGGCGGATGCGGAGAAAGGCCTCACACACGATGATAAACGCCGAGATATTGAGGATAAAGTTCGGGGCCAGATCGTGGAAGTCCAGGACGTAGTAGAACATGAGCCCCCGGACAAAAGGGTGAAGTGGAAAACCCAGCCCGCGGAGGAAATGGGGGAGAAAAACTACCCTCTCATGGGGCCTTGGGGTGGGAAGAAGCTGCCTCGCCACGGGAAGCCGGTGCGGGATGTCCTTGGACAGATATCCGGCCTTCCTAAGCTTTTTGATTTGGCCCTCCGTAATGGAGGAAGCCATCCACTTGCCACCCGCTCCAGACATCGCTGGAGCAGGTTGGGGAAGAAAGAGCGAACTCGGGCGTTGGAGCTTGAGTGCGCAGGAGATGGATGGGCAAAGGAGGAAGAAGACGTAGGTGAAAGAGGTGGATCTTTATCCCCTTATGTAGGTTGATGTCGTTATGCGTCCCCACCTACCTAATAAAACTCGCTTGCCGCTCACACGCCGTTGTAAATGGCGCGGTTGGGTTACCCACGTCCGTATTAATGAGAATCCCGTTAAAGGGGGCACACGATCTCTGCTTCGACAAGACGTGCCAAGCAAACCGCCTCGTTGAACGTGCTGCGGTGGAACAACAAAAAATAATCCATACAGAAGGCTTGGTCGCAGTGTTATGACGCACTTCGGAATACGTCGGCAGATTTGATTTGTGTTTGTATTATTCTCTATATGGCAATACGTGGAAACTTGTTTTGCAGAGACGGACACTATTTTTTGGTGTTTATTATCTTCTTGAAGAATTTGGAGGAGGAACCCGCCTTGCAATGCCGAAGACAATTTGCGTGCCGGACTCGTCGTCATTGAAGCCTGGTTCAGGGGCTACTGAGGGAGTCCTGGATTAGGGGGTGTTCGGATAGCCGAACTATATCTTCAGCCGGACTCCAGGACTATGAAGATACAAGATTGAAGACTTCATCCCGTGTCCGGAAGGTTCTTTCCTTGGCGTGGAAGGCAAGCTAGGCGTACGGATATTCAAGATCTCCTACCAATGTAACCGACTCTGTGTAACCCTAACCCTATCTGGTGCCTATATAAACCGGAGGGTTGTAGTCCATAGGACGAACACATCATTACCATCATCATACCCATAGGCTAGCTTCTAGGGTTTAGCCTCCTTGATCTCGTGGTAGATCTACTCTTGTACTAACCATATCATCAATATTAATCTAGCAGGAGTAGGGTTTTACCTCCATCGAGAGGGCCCGAACCTGGGTAAAATAAAGTGTCCCTTGTCTCCTGTTACCATCCGACCTTGACGCACAGATCGGGACCCCCTACCCGAGATCCACCGGTTTTGACACCGACAACTTGCCACTCCTTGTTCCATAATCCATCAAAAGAACCCAAAACTTGAAAACTTCACAACACAAAACTCAACAGAAATCTCGTGAGCTCCGTTAGAGAAAGAAAACAAAAGAATACTTCAAGGTACTGTAATGAACTCATTCTTTATTTATATTGGTGTTAAACCTACTGTATTCCAACTTCTATATGGATTATAAACTATTTTACTAGCCATAGATTCATCAAAATGAGCAAACAACACACGAAAAACAGAATGTGTCGAAAACAGAAAAGTCTGTAGTAATCTCTAACTAACGCAAACTTCTGGAACTCCAAAAAATCAGCCAATATAGGAAGACCTAGGAAATTTGTTTATTGATCAGAATCAATTGGAATAACTATTTTATCACGTCCTGGTGATTTTTAACATTTATTTTCGTGAGCCGAAAGTTTCTGGAAATTACAGCAAGATCAAATAACTATCATCCAAGAAGTTCCTATAGGTCTAACTTGGCACAAACACTAATTAAAACACAAATACCCATCTAAACATAAGGTAGATGGATTATTTATTCCTAAACAGAAGAAAAAAAATAAAATAAAATTGGGTTGCCTCCCAACAAGCGCTATCGTTTAACGCCCCTAGCTAGGCATAAAAGCGAGAATAGATCTAGGTATTGCCATCTTTGGTAGGCAATCCATAAGTGGCTCTCATGATAGATTCATATGGAAAATTTATTTTCTTCCTAGGAAAGTGTTCCATGCCCTTCTTAATGGAAATTGAATTCTAATATTCCCTTCCTTCATATCAATAATTTCACCAACCGTTCTGAGGAAAGGTCTAGCGAGAATAATAGGGCAAGAAGGATTGCAATCTATATCAAGAACGATAAAATCTACGGGCACATAATTCCTATTTGCAACAATAAGAACATCATTAATTCTTCACATAGGTTTTTTAATAGTGGAATCCGCAAGATGCAAGTTTAGAGAGCAATCATCAAAGTCATGAAAATAAAGCAAATCGCACAAGGTTTTGGGGATAGTGGAGACACTAGCACCCAAATCACACAAAGCATGGAACTCGTAATCTTTAATTTTAATTTTAATAGTAGGTTCCCACTCATCATAAAGTTTGCTAGGGATAGAAACTTTCAACTCAAGTTTTTCTTCATAAGATTGCATCAAGTTATCAACAATATGTTCGGTAAAGGCCTTATTTTGACTATAAGCATGAGGAGAATTTAGCACGGATTGCAACAAGGAAATACAATCAATTAAAGAGCAACTTTCATAATTAAATTCCTTGAGATACAATATAGTGGGTTTAGCAACATCTAGATTTTTATTTCTTTCAATCCCACTTTTATCAATTTCATCATCAAGATCTAAATACTCCGAATTTTTGGAACGCCTTCTAGGTAAAGGAAGATCATATTAAGTTTCATCAAGATTCATATTGCAAAATAAAGATTTGATAGGGGACACATCAATAACTTTTAGATCCTCATCTTGATTTTCATAGGAATTGGAAGAATACGCTTTAATAAAGGCATCTTTGGAAGCACGCATCCTAGCGGTTCTTTCCTTGCACTCATCAATGGAAATTCTCATGGCTTTGAGAGACTCATTGATATCATGCTTAGGAGGAATAGATCTAAGCTTTAAACAATCAATTTCAAGAGAAATTCTATCAACGTTCCTAGCCAAATCATCAACTTTAAGCAATTTCTCTTCAAGCAAGGCATTAAAATTATTTTGTGAATTCATAAACTCTTTAACTCTACTCTCAAATTCAGAGGGCATCTTATTATAATTTCCATAAGAGTTGTTGTAGGAATTTCCATAATTATTAGAAGGATTACTAGGATAAGCCCTAGGATTAAAATTCCCTCTATACGCATTGTTACCAAAATTATTCCTACCAACAAAATTCACATCCATAGATTCATTATTATTCCCAATCAAAGTAGACGAAGGCATATCATTAGGATCAGAAGAAACACTCTTAGTAGTAAATAATTTCATAAGTTCATCCATCTTTCCACTCAAAACATTGATTTCTTCTATCGCATGCACTTTTTTATTAGTAGATCTTTCAGTGTGCCACTGAGAATAATTAACCATAATATTATCCAGGAGTTTAGTAGCATCTCCTAAAGTGATTTCCATAAAAGTGACTCCCATGGCCGAATCTAAAAGATTTCTAGAAACAAAATTCAATCTGGCATAAATTTTTTGTATAATCATCCACAAGTTCAAACCATGAGTAGGACAATTACGTATCATTAATTTCATTCTCTCCCAAGCTTGTGCAACATGTTCATGGTCAAGTTGCTTAAAATTCATAATGTCGTTTCTAAGAGAGATGGTCTTAGCGGGAGGAAGATACTTAGAGATAAAAGCATCTTTGCACTTGTTCCAAGAATCGATACTAGTTTTAGGCAAAGACGAAAACCAAGCTTTAGCACGATCTCTAAGCGAAAAAGGAAATAGCTTCAATTTAACGACATCATTATCGACATCTTTCTTCTTTTGCATATCACATAAATCAACGAAGCTATCCTGATGAGTAGCGGCATCTTCACTAGGAAGGCCGGCGAATTGATCTTTCATAACTAGATTCAACAAAGAAGTATTGATTTCACAAGATTCAGTATTGGTAAGAGGAGCAATCGGAGTGCTATGGAAATCATTATTATTGGTATTGGTGAAGTCACACAATTTGGTAGTATCTTGAGCCATCGCGACACACAAGCAATCCAACACACGAGCAAACAAAAGGCAAGCGAGAAAAAGGCAAACGGGAAAAAGAGGAGGAGATAGGGAGAGAGAGAGAGAGGGCGAATAAAACGGCAAGGGTGAAGTGGGGGAGAGGAAAACGAGAGGCATATGGCAACTAATGTAATGCGGGAGATAGGAATTGTGATGGGTACTTGGTATGTAGACAACAGTACCATAAGTGGCTTGTTGTTGGGCGTCCAAATCTTGACTTGCTCTTGCGTAAGACTCCTCGGCAACGGCACCAGAAATTTCTCTTGCTACCTCTTAAGTACTGCATTGGATTTCCCCGAAGAGGAAGGGATGATGCAGCAAAGTAGCGTAAGTATTTCCCTCAGTTTTTGAGAACCAAGGTATCAATCCAGTAGGAGGCTACGCACAAGTCCCTCGTACCTGCACAAAACAATAGCTCCTCGCAACCAACGCGATTAGGGGTTGTCAATCCCTTCACGGTCACTTACGAGAGTGAGCTCTGATAGATAATATTTTTGGTATTTTTTTGGTATAGAGATGCAAAGTGAAAAGTAAAAGGCAAAGTAAAAAAGCAAAGCAAGATTAAAGTGATGGAGATTGATATGATGAGAATAGACCCGGGGGCCATAGGTTTCACTAGTGGCTTCTCTCGAGAGCGTAAGTATTCTACGATGGGTGAACAAATTACTGTTGAGCAATTGACAGAATTGAGCATAGTTACGAGAATATCTAGGTATGATCATGTATACAGGCATCACGTCCTTGACAAGTAGACCGACTCCTGCCTACATCTACTACTATTAGTCTACTCATCGACCACTATCCAGCATGCATCTAGAGTATTAAGTTAAAAGCAGAGTAACGCCTTAAGCAAGATGACATGATGTAGAGGGATAGTTTCATGCAATATGATAAAACCCCATCTTGTTATCCTCGATGGCAACAATACTATACGTGCCTTGCTACCCCTTCTGTCACTGGGTAAGGACACCGCAAGATTGAACCCAAAGCTAAGCACTTCTCCCATTTAAAGAAAGACCAATCTAGTAGGCCAAACCAAATTGATAATTCGAAGAGACTTGCAAAGATTACCAATCATGCATAAAAGAATTCAGAGAAGATTCAAATATTATTCATAGATAGACTTGATCATAAACCCACAATTCATCGGTCTCAACAAACACACCGCAAAAAGAAGATTACATTGAATAGATCTCCACAAGACAGGGGGAGAACATTGTATTGACATCCAAAAAGAGAGAAGAAGCCATCTAGCTAATAACTATGGACCCGTAGGTCTGAGGTGAACTACTCACACTTCATCGGAGAGGCTATGATGATGTATTAGCCCTCCGTGATGACGGCCCTCTCCGGCGGAGCTCCGGAATAGTCCCCAAGATGGGATCTCGTGGATACAGAAGGTTGCGGCGGTGGAATTAGGTTTTTGGCTCCGTATCTGATCGTTTGGTGGTATGTAGGTATATATAGGAGGAAGGAGTACGTCGGTGGAGCACCGAGGGGACAACGAGGCAGGAGGCGCGCCCTAGGGAGTGGGCGCGCCCCCCACCCTCGTGACCGCCTCTTTGACTCCTTGGAGTAGGGTCCAAGTCTCCTAGATCACGTTCGGTGAGAAAATCACGTTCCCGAAGATTTTATTCCGTTTGGACTCCGTTTGATATTCTGTTTCTCCGAAACTCTGAAATAGGCAAAAAACATCAATTCTGGGCTGGGCCTCCGGTTAATAGGTTAGTCCCAAAATAATATAAAAGTGGAAAACAAAGCCCATTATAGTCCAAGACAGTAGATAATATAGCATGGAGCAATAAAAAATTATAGATACGTTGGAGATGTATCATTAGCCATGACCGATACTTTGCCTCTGAACTGGAGCGGGAGACCGTGGGCTGCCACTTCGATGACCAAGAGATCAATGAGGGCCCAAGATAGACGCAATAGCCGGACATGGAGCGTCGAGTGTCGGGGCAGCCGACCCAGTCGGCATCCGAGTAGGCACCGAGGTCGGCGGAGGCGGAGGCCGTCAGGGTGACTCCCAAGTACATGGTGTCACGTATGTAATGGAGAATACGCTTCACCAAGGTCTAATCAGGGTGACACCTGCTGGACATTGTATTGCAGGTCGGATCGAGTTAGTGTCAGGTACTATAAAGCAACAACAATGGAGTATAGAACGCTGCATCGGACACAAGAGACCCCTCCAGAGCAGAGACCTTCGCCTTCGTGTCGAAGGGGGTGGGTGTCGGCTTGCAGTTAAACATACCGACACACTCTAGAAGCTGGTGGACGTACTTCTGCTGATGCAGAAAGAAGCCGTCACCCTGACGGACCACCTCGATGTCGAGGAAGTAGTGCAGAGGCCCCAAGTCCTTGATGGCGAACTCATCACGAAGACTAGCTGTCAGCCGCTGAAGGAGATCGGTGGCATACTCCATGAGGATGATGTCGTTGACGTAGAGTAGCGGATATGCAGTGTCAGCTCCCTGATGATACACAAAGAGTGAGGCATCGGAGCGAGTGGACCGGAAGCCTAGAGACTACAGGAAGGCTGCGATACGCTGGTACCAAGAGCAAGGCGCCTGCTTCAACCCGTAAAGAGAACGGGGGAGCAAGCACACGAAGTCCGGATGCTCGGTGTTCGATGAAACCAGTGGGCTGCTCATGAAAGTGCGTTCTATCAACTAGGGGGGGTGAATAGGCGATTCTTATGAATTCTTCACTGAGGAATTTGCTAGTGAGGAAATTCCTTAGCGAAGAACTACTTGCAGCGGAATAAGTACTCAGATGAAAATAAAACAGGGCAGGAGGAGGTAGTCCTGGAGGAGCCGCAAGGCAATCCTCCGGACCCCAGGAGTAAAGGGGATGAAACCCCCCAGGGCTCCAAGTCCGGCTTTGTGCCGGACACCGCGCCGGACTTGACAGTCCTGGTCCGCGGTGGGCGAACTCCTTCCGAGAGGAGTAGGCCGTCTGAGCCGGCGACCTCTGTCCATCCAGAGGCGCCGGACAATCTGCTGGAGGTGCTTGAGGGCGCCGCCATCGACGAGGAGCACCATACTGTTATGAGTATGGTGAACCAAAGGGTTCAGTCCGCCAAGAGCGGACTGACTGAAGCTTGTGCTAGCCATCTAACAGGCTTCGAGGTAAGTAAAAAATATGTCAAATTATTTACCGCATAGACAGTAGCCCCTGATGCTCTGTTCGGTGTTCAGAAAGAAAAGCCGAATAGAGGATCTAGTAATTTTCGTAGGAGTCTAACAACAAAAAGTCAAATATGCGTATGCAGGCTTCGCTGCTGTCCACTGCCGCACTGACTGCGCAGGTGGATGTCCTTAAAAAGGACCTCGGGCGGACCGAGCAAGAGCTCGGCCTTGCCAAACGGCAGCTCGAGGAGAAAGAAGGTAAGAAATACCCTAAAGAAAAAACGTGCCTATAGAGAGGCTTGATTGCAGAAAGAAATAACATGATTGTACTGCATATTGTAGGGGCCACAACCGAGGTGGCAACCCTGAAGCAGGCGCTGGATGAGGCCGGAAAGAAAACGGCCGAGGAGCGCGCCGAGCGAGAAAGGCTTGGGGTTCAGGTCGGCGAGGTGCAGCAAGAGCTGCAAGCTCTCATGAAAAAACATGAGAGTTTGGAGCTTGAGTCAAGAGCGCAAGCATCCGAGCTCGCGTCGGCCCTTGAGACCGCCAAGAATGCCAAGGCTGAAGCCCAAAAGGCCCTCCAAGAGTTGGAGGAGGTGAAAAATATTGCAACGGGTAAGCCATTCTTAATGCAAAGTAGGAATATAAAAGTAAACTACCTGTTACTTACCCGAATCCGGAGTTCTCCAAGGGCGTTCGCTGATCTTCCCCGCAGCGTATCCGACGCCGCCGCGTTCTACCGAGCTGAAGAGGGCAGCTCGACGGAGAGTGTGTTCTAGTCTCAGTATTCTGAGGCTGGACACCCTGTGCCTTTGAGCGATCAACTGAAACAGCTGGTCGAGCTCCACAAGGCGGCCGAACAGGCCATGAAGGGCTTACTAGTTCGGCTGTGGCCTGGAGAGGCCCTGCCTGGGAGCTATTTCGGGCTAGTGCGGCGGCTAGTGGAGGCCTGTCCACGGCTTGAGGTCATCAAGCGCTCCGCCTGCATTGAAGGTGCCCGGAGGGCCCTTGCCCGTGTAAGGGTACACTGGGCTAAGCTGGACGGAGAGAAGCTGGTGAAGGACGGGCCGCCGCCGGGGAAGGAGCATCGCAAGCCCGAGAACTACTACGAGGAAGTTCTTGCCGGAGCCCGCCTTGTCGCGGATGAATGTACTAAAGATGTAGTATTTGAATGAACTCGCTCGTTTGTATCATGTGCGCTGAAAACTTGTTCATATGAGCTGAGCAATGCTTATTGAATTTAAAATATTATTTTCTGTGCGGCCGTTTATCAAAAATTGAGAGATGGCCAGTCGTCGGCTTCTGCCCCCATGCCACTAGTGCTGGGGTGTTCGGGATAAACCTGAGGGCTCTTTTTCCCATAGATGGGTCCTTCGAGGGAGGCGCTCAGCACAACGAACCAGGCAATCGGACTATAATGCTTGAACACTCTCACTTAGCCATAGAACGTTATAATTTTAAATTTTGGCGAAGCCCCTAGTTCGGAAGGCCGAATTCGGGGTGCTATCCACGCCTTTGGCCGGACATAGCCAGCTCCTCGCTCGAAGCGGCATAAGTCTTTAAGGACTCGAAAAACCTCTCGAACAGCGACCGGTCTCACGCCTTATCATGACAGTCTGTTTTAGCTTTCTCCACTGAGGTGCTTAACCCACCTGAACTGGGGCACAATCGCAGTGGTTCTCCTAGTGCTACCTTAGCCGATATAGCGGAACGTAAGGCACCAAAACATAGGAGCCGGGCAAACCCAACATGTGACCAAAATCATGATTCGGAGCCGATGCATATAGTGCTATAAGTTCGGGGTGCCGCACTTGTGAAAGTGTACAGACTTCTCACACCAGATAGAAGGGTAATGCATTGTTTATGGAGAGGCTATTTATCAAAGCCGAACGATACAAGTAGTGCGATAAGCAAAAAAGATATTAGACTATTTAACATGTCCTGACCAGGCGCAGGCCGCAGAATTTAAAAACAGATATATTGCTCGAAATAGAGACCACCTGAGAGTTCCGTAATGCGGCGTAGCTGTGTTTGCTTTCCTGGGTCTTGCATCGTCTGTGCGGCAGCAAAGCCGAACAGGTTATCCAGAGTGTGGAGTCCTGAAATTAAAAAAAGAATCCGGCAGCCCCTAGTACGTTTGACGCCGTATTGTAAGCATGCCGTTAATGTGCCCCTCCCCCTGTGCCCATGAAATTTCGAGGGCGTAGTTGTGTACTCGAGGTACTAGCTCCGCTATGTTGCGATGGCTGGGGTTGGGGCCGTATTGCTATGCTTGCTCCGAACATGCCAGGCGGTCTTGTTGCAGGTTACTCCGGGCGCGCTTTGCATTGTCCGGCTTTTTAACGGCCGGACTGGAGAGTTGCCTTGAAAGGCTGCTTTGTACTTCCGCTACGAGGGCCGCCGTGTGCTCCTCCGTACGGATGGATCGTTCTGTGTTTCCGTTGATCGTAATTACTCCTCGAGGGCCTGGCATCTTGAGCTTGAGATATGCGTAGTGCGGCACCGCATTGAATTTAGCGAATGCGGTTCGTCCGAGCAGGGCGTGATAGACACTGCGGAACGGGACTATATCGAAGATTAACTCTTCGCTTCGGAAGTTATCCGGAGATCCGAAGACCACATCAAGTGTTACCGAGCCTGTGCAATTGGCCTCTACACCTGGTATGACGCCTTTAAAGGTCGTCCTTGTGGGCTTGATCCTTGATGGATCTATGCCCATTTTCCGCATTGTATCCTGATAAAGCAGGTTCAGGCTACTGCCGCCGTCCATGAGGACTCTTGTGAGATGAAATCCGGTAATGATTGGGTCAAGAACCAATGCGGCAAAACCGCCATGACGGATGCTAGTGGGGTGGTCCCTTCGATCAAAAGTGATTGGGCAGGAAGACCATGGGTTGAACTTTGGGGCGACTGGCTCCATCCCGTATACGTCCCGTAGCGCACGCTTCCGCTTCCTCTTGGGAATGTGAGTTGCGTATATCATGTTCACCGTCCGCACTTGTGGGGGAAACCCCTTCTGTCCATTGTTGTTCGGCGGCCTGGGCTCCTCCTCGTCGTCGCTATGCAACACCTTATCTTTGTGTTCGGCTCTTAACTTGCCTGCCTGCTTGAGCACCCAACAATCCCTGTTGGTGTGATTGGCTGGCCTTTCGGGGGTGCCATGAATCTGGCACGAGCGGTCGAGTATCCAGTCCAAACTGGACGGGCCCTGGGTATTCTTTTTAAATGGCTTTTTCCGCTGACCGGATTTATAGCCTCTGAATCCGGCAATTACTGCCGTATCCTCATTGCTGTCGCTGCTGACACGGCGCTTTTACTTATTTCGACGTGTCCTGCCACTTTTGTCCTTGGTATCCGAATTACTAGGGTTCTTCGATAAGTTGTTGCTGCAAGCTAGCCAGCTATCTTCGCCCGCGCAAAAGCGGGTCATGAGTGTCGTGAGGGCTGCCATAGATTTCGGCTTTTCCTGTCCCAGGTGCCGGGCAAGCCACTCATCACGGATGTTATGTTTGAAGGCTGCTAGGGCCTATGCGTCCGGACAATCGACTATGTGATTTTTCTTTGTTAGGAACCGTGTCCAGAATTGCCTGGCCGATTCTTCTGGCTGCTGAATTATGTGGCTTAGGTCGTCGGCGTCCGGTGGCCGCACGTATGTCCCCTGGAAGTTGTCGAGGAATAAAGCTTCCAGGTCTCCCCAAGAACCGATTGAGTCCGTTGGTAGGCTGTTAAGCCAGTGCCGGGCTGGTCCCTTGAGCTTAAGGGGGAGATATTTGATGGCGTGTAGATCGTCGCCACGTGCCATGTGGATGTGAAGGAGATAATCCTCAATTCATACTGCCGGATCTGTCGTACCATCATACGACTCGATGTTGACGGGTTTGAAACCCTCTGGGATTTTATGATCCATTACTTCATCTGTGAAGCATAGTGGGTGTGCGGCGCCCCTGTACTGGGCTATGTCACGACGCAGCTCGGAAGAGCTATGCCTGTTGTGTTCGGCCCGGCCGAATTTATTGTGTCCGGAGTGAAGATCATCACGTGTCGTCGGGCGTCTGCGCGATCCATAGATCGATCTTGTTTGCCCTGCTTTATCCTCCAGTACGTCTCGCAGGTCTGGCTCATTTTCCCGTGCCTTAGTTGAGCGGCACCGGGGCATGGCTTGTTTAGAGGTTCGACAGGCCTCTCTGTCGCGGCCGCGAGGTGGCCGGTCTGCCATGTCATGCATTGGTAATGTAGGTATTTCCCCCTCTGATTGGGGTAGCGGCCTGTGCTTAGGATAATTTTTGGAGGGGCGCTCGAGTTCATACTCTTCGGCCGCAAGGACTTCAGTTCATCTGTTAGCTAGCAAATCTTGATCAGCTCTAAGCTGTTGCTGCTTTTTCTTTAGGCTATTCGCCGTGGCTAGAAGCCTGCGTTTGAAACGCTCTTGTTCGGCGGGGTCTGATGGTACGACGAATTCGTCGTCGTCGAGGCTTGCCTCGTCTTCGGAGGGTGGCATGTAGTTATCATCCTCAACCTCTCGCTCTGCCGCTCTCTCGTGAGGGCTGGCTTCTCCATCTTCCTGCGCCGAATCTTGCTGGATTTGGTGTTCTTCGGCGCTATCCGGGGTAGTATTATCTCCCGTGCCGGAATCACCGTTTCTGCTGTGGCGGGATTTAGAGCAGCGCCGTTGACGCCGGCGTTTTGGCTGTTTTTTCGAGGTGTCATCCTCCGCTGTTCCATCGCCATCTCCATCCTTTGGAGCGTCCACCATATATATGTCATATGACGAGGTGGCGGTCCAGCGCCCTACAGGTGCTGGTTCTTGTTCGTCTCCTCCTTCGTCGTCCATACCGTCGAAGTCTTCGGAGCCGAAGTCAAGTATGTCGGTTAAATCATCGACAGTGGCTATTAAGTGGGTGGTGGGTGGGCTTTGAATTTCTTCGTCGTCCGAATCCCAACCTCGCAGACCATAGTCCGGCCTGGGCTCTCCTGATAGAGAGAGAGACTTGAGAGAATTCAGGATGTCACCGAAAGGTGAGTGCTGAAAGATGTCCGCGGCGGTGAACTCCATTATAGGCGCCCAATCGGATTCGATCGGCAGAGGCACGGGAGGCCCGGAGTTCGGAGAAGAATCCGACTCCTTGGAGTCATGGGCCGTGCGGTGTACGGGGCTGGCATTCGGCTCGATCGCCTTCAGGATCGCAGCCCCCGAGGTGACGTCCAACCGTTCATCCTCAAAGAACGCAGCGGGCTCCAAGTCGAGGATCGGGGCCGGTGCGTGTGCGGCCTCCAGGGCACTGTTCGGAGGCAGAGCTATATCCTGCCCCTCGAGGTAGTGCGGCGCGCTTGGCTGTGGCTCGAACCCATCGAAGATCAAGTCTCTGCGGATATCTGCCATGTAGTTTAAGCTTCCGAACCTGACTTGATGGCCAGGGGCGTAGCTTTCGATCTGCTCCAGACGACCAAGCGAATTGGCCCGCAGAGCGAAGCCGCCGAAGACGAAGATTTGTCCGGGGAGGAAATTCTCACCCTGGACCTCATCATTGTTGATGATCAAAGGAGCCATCGGGCCTAAAAGCGACGACACAGAGGAACTCTCAATGAAAGCACCAATGTCGGTGTCAAAACCGGCAGATCTCGGGTAGGGGGTCCCGAACTGTGCGTCAAGGTCGGATGGTAACAGGAGACAAGGGACACTTTATTTTACCCAGGGTCGGGCCCTCTCGATGGAGGTAAAACCCTACTCCTGCTAGATTAATATTGATGATATGGGTAGTACAAGAGTAGATCTACCACGAGATCAAGGAGGCTAAACCCTAGAAGCTAGCCTATGGTATGATTGTGTATGATGATAGTTGTCCTACGGACTACAACCCTCCGGTTTATATAGACACCGGATAGGGTTAGGGTTACACAGAGTCGGTTACAATGGTAGGAGATCTTGAATACCCGCAGGCCTAGCTTGCCTTCCACGCCAAGAAAAGATCCTTCCGGACACGGGACGAAGTCTTCAATCTTGTATCTTCATAGTCCTGGAGTCCGGCTGAAGGTATAGTCCGGCTATCCGAACACCCCCTAATCCAGGACTCCCTCAGTGGCGGTCGAGGACGAGCGATGGTCTTTTCCTACCAATCTATCCCCCTGGGAGCATGAACGTACTACTATGTTTCGATGACTAATAGATTTTTGCAATAAGTATGTGAGTTCTTTATGACTAATGTTGAGTCCATGGATTATACGCACTCACACCCTTCCATCATTGCTAGCCTCTTCGGTACCGTGCATTGCCCTTTCTCACCTCGAGAGTTGGTGCAAACTTCGCCGGTGCATCCAAACCCCGTGATACGATACGCTCTATCACACATAAGCCTCATTATATCTTCCTCAAAACAGCCACCATACCTACCTATCATGGCATTTCCATAGCCATTCCGAGATATATTGCCATGCAACTTCCATCATCATCATCATATACATGACTTGAGCATTTATTTTCATATTGCTTTGCATGATCGTAACATAGCTAGCATGATGTTTTCATGGCTTGTCCATTTTTTGATGTCATTGCTACGCTAGATCATTGCACATCCCGGTACACCGCCGAAGGCATCCATATAGAGTCATATCTTTGTTCTAGTATCGAGTTGTAATATTGAGTTGTAAGTAAATAAAAGTGTGATGATCATCATTATTAGAGCATTGCCCCAGTGAGGAAAGGATGATGGAGACTATGATTCCCCCACAAGTCGGGATGAGACTCCGGACAAATATATAGTGTTGCTATTCATCACCCAGGGTGCAGAATAAGTTATTTTTCACCCGAGGTAATCTTATGGTCATTTCATAATTAAATTACATTTGAAATTCAAATAGTTACATTCCTATTGATTCACTACGTAAAATTTGGTATAAAAAATAAAAATATAGGTAATAAGACAAGAAAATTTGGAGTTTATGCATATTTTACACTATGTTTTTACGTTTGTAAGTTTCATAACATAAAATATTTTTTACGGTGATTATATATTTTCTTACGATCTCTTTTTACGTCAGAAATAAGACAAAACTTACAGAACGTAAAATTATAGTGCATTGATGGTAAAATAGAGGGGGTGAAGAATAACTATTCCTCACCCAGGGTGACGAATAGTCAATCCTATACATACATACATACATATATATATACATATATATATATATATATATATATATATATATATATATATATATATATATAAAGAGAAAGGCCAAAATAAGATAAGGCCCAAAAAAATAAAAAGAAATGAGAGAAAAAGAGAGAAGGGGCAATGTTACTATCCTTTTACCACACTTGTGCTTCAAAGTAGCACCATGTTCTTCATATAGAGAGTCTCTTGAGTTATCATTTTCATATACTAGTGGGAATTTTAATTATAGAACTTGGCTTGTATATTCCAGTGATGGGCTTCCTGAAATGCCCTAGGTCTTCATGAGCAAGCAAGTTGGATGCACACCCACTTAGTTTCAGTTTGAGCTTTCATATACTTATAGCTCTAGTGCATACGTTGCATGGCAATCCCTAGCTACTCCTCACATTGATATCTATTGATGGGCATCTCCATAGCCCGTTGATACGCCTAGTTGATGTGAGACTTTCTCCTTTTTTGTCTTATCCACATAACCGCCATCAACATATTCTATTGCACCTATAGTGTTATGTCCAAGGCTCACGCTCATGTATTGCGTGAAAGTTGAAAAGGTTTGAGAACGTCAAAAGTATGAAACAATTGCTTGGCATGTCATCAGGGTTGTGCATGATGTGAATATTTTGTGTGGTGAAGATGGAGCATAGCCACACTATATGATTTTGTAGGGATGAGCTTTCTTTGGCTATGTTATTTCAATAAGACATAATTGCTTGGTTGGTATGCTTCAAGTATTATTGTTTTTATGTCAAAGGATAGACTATTGCTTTGAATCACTCAGGTCTTAATATTCATGCCATGATTAGACATATGATCAAGATAATGCTAGGTAGCATTCCACATCAAAAATTATCTTTTTATCATTTACCTACTCGAGGACGAGCAGGAATTAAGCTTGGGGATGCTGATACGTCTCCATCGTATCTATAATTTTTGATTGTTCCATGCCAATATTCTACAACTTCCATATACTTTTTGGCAACTTTTTATACTATTTTTGGGACTAACATATTGATCCAGTGCCCAGTGCTAGTTCCTGTCTGTTGCATGTTTTATGTTTCGCAGAAACCCAATATCAAACGGTATCCAAACGGGATAAAAACGGGCGGAGAATTATTTTGGAATATTTATGATTTTTGGGAAGTAAAATCAACGCGAGACGGTGTCCGAGGGGGGCATGAGGTAGGGGACGTGCCCCAGGGTGTCAGGCGCACCCCTGACCCTCGTGGACACCCCGTAAGGAGGTTGACGCTCTTCTTTTGCCACAAGAAAGATAATTTTATGAGAAAGATCTGGGCGAAAGATTCACCCCAATCGGAGTTACAGATCTTCGGATGTTTAAGAAACGTTGAAGGGCCAGAAAACAGAACGCGGAAACAGAGAGAGACAGAGAGACAGATCCAATCTTGGAGGGGCTCTCGCCCCTCCCACGCCATGGAGACCATGGACCAGAGGGGAAACCCTTCTCCCATCTAGGGAGAAGGTCAAGGAAGAAGAAGAAGGAGGGGGGCACTCTCCCCCTCGATTCCGGTGGCGCCGGAGTGCCACCGGGGGCCATCATCATCACCGCAATCTTCACCAACAACTTCACCGCCATCATCACCAACTCTTCCCCCCTCTATGCAGAGGTGTAACCTCTCTCTTACCCGCTGTAATCTTTACTTAAACATGGTGCTCAATGCTATATATTATTTCTCAATGATGTATGGCTATCCTATGATGTTTGAGTAGATCTGTTTTGTCCTATGGGATATTTGATGATCAAGATTGGTCTGAGTTGCATGTTTTATTATTGGTGCTGTCCTATGGTGCTCTCCGTGTCGCGCAAGTGTGAGGGATTCCCGCTGTAGGGTTTTCAATATGTTCATGATTTGCTTATGGTGGGTGGCGTGAGTGACAGAAGCACAGACCCGAGTAAGTAGGTTGTTTGTGTATGGGATTAAGGGGACTTGATACTTTAATGCTATGGTTGGGTTTTACCTTAATGATGTTTAGTAGTTGCGGATGCTTGCTAGAGTTCCAATCATAAGTGCATATGATCCAAGTAGAGAAATTATGTTAGCTTATGCCTCTCCCTCAAATAAAATTTCAATAATGATTACCGGTCTAGCTATCGATTGCCTAGGGACAAATGACTTTATCGTGACAAAAATCTCTCTACAAAAACTAATTTAGTTGTGTCTTTATCTAATCAGCCCCTAGATTTTATTTACTCGCTCTTTATTTTCTTGCAAGCCTATCCAAAAACACCTACAAAGTACTTCTAGTTTCATACTTGTTCTAGGTAAAGCGAACGTCAAGCGTGCGTAGAGTTGTATCGGTGGTCGATAGAACTTGAGGGAATATTTGTTCTACCTTTAGCTCCTCGTTGGGTTCTACACTCTAACTTATCGGAAGAGGCTATAATTGATCCCCTATACTTGTGGGTTATCAACACGCAGCCGAGCCGCCGCGTCGTGCCCCTGGCTTTTGCTCACCCGCAGGGCCATGCCCCGACCTCATCCACTCACCAGGACCCGCCAAGCCACCTCTGGCGCCCTACAGCGGCGCCGTCAGAGCCTCTTGGCGGCACGCCGGAGTCCACAGCACGCCCCTTCCATGGACGGTGCCGCCTTAGCCTCCTCCATTCGCCAGCTGCCCTCGTGAGCAGGCCATCTTCATCCGCTCGCCCTCCCAAACCCCGCTAGCCTCCACCACGTCGCCCTGCTGCAACAAAACGGCGGTTCGCCGGCGTCCTTATCCACGGCCGCGGAACTGGCCTAGTCACGCTATAAGTAGGGGCCCCGAGCTTGACCAAGCACTCAGGCGACCTCAGTCCCCTCCCCTAGAGCCCCCACAGCCAGCAATCGACGGCGGGAAGCTCTCTTCCTCGACTCCGGCCGGTTCGGCCGCCGCCACGCTCCAGCGCCGTGCGTCGCAATCAGAGCCTCTCCCGTCCATCCAGTGCCACGATCCTTCTCCCCTCGACCTTGCGGAGCCGCCCGGCCTCTCAAACGCGATCGAAAACCACCGCAGCCCAAACCCCCAACTCCACCCGAAGCCTCCTCCGCCGCGGAGCTCGCCGCCGGTGACTCCCTCCGTCCCCTCCAGCCCTTCGACCACCGGAAGGACCGCCCTGGTATGGCGGATCTATCCCTGTCCTTGGATCCCCATGGGGAACCGCCGTTCGTCGGCGGCGATCGTCGGAGTCCCGCCCTGCTCGGACAGAGGAGGAAGGAGGCGCGGGCGACTGGTCAAACCTGACTAGTGGGCCCAAGGGACCCACTGTCAGTGACCTCGTGCCGGCCCGTGCTGGTTTAAGTGAAGGCGTAAACCTCAGAAGTACGTCTCCTCTGCCTCGAAAGCATATTCTCCCAAAAGCGTTTTCTTTTTCTGGGTTTATTAAAAAAACAGAATATTGACTAAACTTTGAAAGGCTATAACTTTTTAAATATAAGTCCAAATGACTTGATTCTTTTTTGTTGTTCCTCAAATTTGGTCTAGTTTATTTTCATATTTATTTGAAAATTTTCCAAACAACTTTTTGTACTGTTTTGAAACTATGTGTTGATTTCAAATTTTCTAAAATAGGATTTTTGAAGAAGGAAGAAACATCCAAAAGTTTTGGAATGCACCATGCCTCTCTACATCTTGAAGGCAAGCATTCTGAACCCTGGCATAATATTTTTGTGTGTTGCTTGATACAGTTACAACACCACCTTGACACGGAACCTTCGTAATTTTTTTTTGTGACGATATGATCATACGCATGAGTGAAAAGAAACCGACTGCAATCGGTAGGCATGCCACCTGGTCCGGGGGAATGGGTGTTTCGGTTGTAGCCAAAGGGGTAGCTCCCCTAGTTTGCACGCGTTATAAATTTTGTGATCCCATGCTAGTCGAGGTTGTAGCTTCCCCACTTAGAGTTTCGCTTAACAGGTGTCGTCGGTGATTCCAGACACCGGTAAAGTTAAGCTGGTGTGTGCGAGTCAAGTGTGTTTTCAATCAAAAGACCGTAGACGGAATTAGTCCTGATGGACTAAAGGAATCCGTCGCTCGTGGGTAAAGAGTACACCCTCTGCAGAGATTACATCTATTCGAATAGCCGTGTCCATGGTTAAGGACTACAGTCTGGGATGGGTCAAGTGTCGGTCTTAGTGTCGATCTTCGGAGGGAAGATTGATAAGTCAAAACATGGATCATGACTTGTGACACGTGATGATTATGATTACTATATTTATTATGGACTAACCATATTCATTATTTGAATTATTAAGTATCCCTGGGACGGTTCTACCTCCCAGATATTCACTGTGATTACTCCTTATAAGCCCTTTATGTGGTGTCGCTGAGAAGCCTGACTGTGGCATGCTTGTTATTCATTTACCTTATAAGCCCTTTATGTAGTGTCGCTGAGACGCCCGACTTTGGCATGCTTGTTATTCGTATACCTTATAAGCCCTTTATGTGGTGTCGCTGAGACGCCCGACTGTGGCATGTTTGTACTTATTTACTTTATAAGCCCTTTATGTGACGTCAGGCAGACGCCCGATTGAGGCACACTTTATATTATTATCCTTTCGAGGCGTCGCTTCAGACACCCGATCGGGGCATTTTATTTCTATTCCCAGATTGTTAAAATTCATGTTTTATTTGAATGACCTGCTTGCGAGCATCATGGATGATTATTTTGTGACTGACGTAGGATCATAGAATATTTCGGAACATGATTTTAAATTGATAGATTATACATGTGTTCATAATGTTTGCGAGTACATTCAAAGTACTTACTGGCTTGTCCCTGACTATTGTCTTGGCCAGATTTCCTGCATGGATAGGAGCCCTGCGATGACAGCCCCGGAACCTAGGCAGTAATGATAGCAGGCTCGCGAAGATAGGAGTTATCCAGGTCAGCTGATCCTGTGGGAATTGGAGTCCCATAGACGCTGATCATCCGCAAACCGCTCCCGCCAACAGACACTAGTAACCATTTGTTGTACTCATAGACCAGAATGGTCTTGTACTACATATTTTGTATTTTGCTTGGAGTTTCTGTATCAAGTTGGTGCCTCATCAGGTAGCAGTAATCCTGGGGCTGGTGAGCACAAGGGCCATTTTCTGGGAAATTGATATCCCGAGAATCCGGTCCTGATAGACTTGGTATCAGAGCCAGGCTGACTATTGGCTAATCCTATCTTAGCCAAGTCGAAAAACCTAGGTTGACCAACCCACCAGACATTAACCTAACCCCGGCCAAGCTTCTCGCGTAAGATAGCTACACAGGGACCCGACACCTTTTGGCAGTCGGTGCCCAACCTATCCGTCTAGCCTGTCGATCACGCGCCAGTGACTGACAGCTAATTTGTCTCATTCACAAGCGTGCGAAGGACGACTCCGTCCCCTTTTTCTATAAAAATGGCACGCTAGCCTCAACCCAGCACAGCACAACCCCTACCCCAAACCGAGCTAAAATGCCAGGACCCATTGTTCACAATGAGACCACAGCAACCAACCTTGGAGGTTTTGTGACCGTGCTAGCAAACCTCGTCCACCGTGCCTTCGCATTAGAAGAGCCTCCAGAATACGTTGTGTACCAAGGGCCCATGGGTGGTGAGAGCCGTCAATTCTGGGCCACTGTGCACGTCTATGGTAGGGGTCTATCTCTAGAGCGCCCCTACAGGTTCACTGGGAGGACAACTTCCTTTGATCCACAAGCCATCCAACTAGCCGCTCGAGAGGCTATAGTTCAACTCCGGCATTTGTCGCCCAGAGTTAATTGTCGCTCGTTCTACTACTACCCCAACCGTGACGGGTATGGTAGGACACCCCAGGTTGCCAACGGAGATCACGAGACGGATCCTGCATTATTTCATCTGGTGCGCTACGTAAGTGCACTAGAGAAAATGTTCTATCAAATCACTCTTGATCTGATCGCAACTCGTGGAGAACTGATCCACCGAGCCCCAGCAAGAATAGAAGATGAGCCCAACGCCAACAACCCAGTCGTGCTGTTCGAACAACCCATCGAGACCTTGAGGTCAGCCCCAGCCATCGACCAAGGTGCTTTGGTGTCCCCAGAAGTGCTTCATCACCTTTTGGGAACACGCTCCAATGGGATTGTGGCCAACAATCCCCGCGATGGTCATCATCTCTACCCCGGTCTTGCAGTTCCTCAACCCCCTCCAGCTAACCCCGACGGTGAACCCATGGAGAAGCCTCGACGTCCACAAGGCAAGCCCGCTTAGATATTAACGAGGTAGACTAAGTCACTCGAGTAGTATTGAGCCTTAGTATGCCCACGCCCTGTAATCGTGTGATCTTGTATCGCCTTATTTGAATGTTGTTCGCTGGTGCGCCCTTACTTTAAATAGTAGCCATGCATAAATATGTGGGTGTACGATTGCATTTTTAATTCCGGGCGTAGCTACCAAAAACCAACCCCGACGGCACCCACAGTTACATGTCACTTTTGCGAGATATGTGTATCTGTGGCATTGACCCCGACACCATAGAGCAGAATCGACAATATAGTTGCCCCTCACCGTGATAAATAACCCAACTCAGATGCTATATAAAAGGGCACCTTGTGACCTTACCAAGTATCCCTCACCTTGTGCCCAACTCTCACAACCATTCCTTTGCCATGCCGAGCCCTAGCATTTATCTGAGAACTCCAGATGCAACCCCAGGTAGTTTCGTTAAAATATTGTGGGACTTTACCTGCAGTACCATGAGTTCTATCCATCCACCCCAGTACGAGTTGCTCAAATCGAGGATCACCCCATGCACCTCGAAATATTGGGCAGTGGTGCACATCCCTCCCACAAACCCAAACCAAGACCCAACGGAAGTCTCCTTCATGGGGAAATCCATGCCGACTCCGCAGATGGCCATAGAAGCAGCGCCATGCGAAGCACTTTGTCGCCTTCGATTCGCAGTAACCTATGCCAGGGAACGAGGGTATTATTACTTTCCGAGTCGTGCAGCACCCGGAGAAGTAACATCTTTTCCCGGTGGACGAACTGAGAGAGACCCAGTACTAGCCAACCTTGCCCAGTATGTTATCGCTCAGGAGTGTTTGACCAAATGGTTAATGGGTTATCTCCAGAGCCTCGCTGATTTAAATCCTCAGATCGCCATCGGCAGACCACTAAGGCCCGACCAGGAGAGACGTGTTCATCGACTAATCAATCCGCTTCCCCCGATAGAGGAAGAGTGTGCCCAGTACCAGAGACGTTTTCTCGGGACCCTGTCCAATTACCGTTTTCATTGTAGACATCACTGCTATGTTTGTTGTCCCAGCATTTATTTTTGTGTTGCAACTTATGCGTGGTATCCTCAATTTATGCGATGAACTAAATAATTGGTTTCAATTTAGGTAGTGGTTTTGCTGCTGTAAAAATTTGATTAACTATTTTCTCTCTCAAATAAATCTTTCCTGAGTTGCTGCAGTGTATAGCCCCTCACGACATAAATTTTATTCTCGCAGCACCACGGCAGCAGACTCACAACCACAACCACTCGAACACATGCACTAATTGGAAAACCACGCACCCATGTTGCATCTAACTGAACACTTCCCTAACACCCCACAGTCGAGAGATTTGTGAGTGATTATTCGGGTACAAGTTGTCCCCAGCACCGACAGCAGTAGCACCCGACACCACCCTTAATCCTCATGATCACCGCCGCCGTAGAGAGCCAACACTCGAGCGGCAGCATCACAATGATCATTGAGGATCATCGCGCACAGGAGCACGGAGAACCCCAGCAATGCCGCCAGCCCTCCGCACACCAGGATCATGTACCAGTCCGGCACCACCTCCACCATTAGAGCCTCGTCTCGAGCTTCTGCAAATGGAAATGGAGGAGAAGGAAGGAGAAGGAAGGAGAAGGAGAAGCGAGGCCAGGTGGGAGGAAGAAGAGAGGAGCACCACGGTCATTTTATAGCTCGAGGTCGGTGCACGGTGGGCGAAGTCCACCAACACCGCTCGTCGCTTGATCGCCGGTGTTCGGAGGCGAATCCGCGAGCAGTGCCGACAGCGCACTGGCCCGCGAGGTGAGTGCACGCTGCACCGGCAGCTAGCACGCCGCGCACTACAGCGGTACGGCCTAGATGCCCTACGCGCTAGACGTCGCTGGTGGAGAAAGCGCGAGAAAGCGCGCGGGAGAGAGGAAGAAGAGAAAGAGCCAGAGGTAGAAGAAGAGACTGACAGTGGGCCCCGGGTCCACCTGTCAGCCAGAGGGAGCACTGTGCCCTCAGGTACGACCAGCGTATTTCAGTAATTTAGAATTTTATTCTAAATTTTCTGTAGAAATTTCTCGCTTTCCTCAACCATGGATTTTTTTTCTACGCAGCGCCAGTCTTTCACACTGTAGTTTTACACCACTAATTGCCCACTCACTATAGCCACATTTTATTGCATGTATAATATGGTTATTTTTGTGAAATTATTTTGAGATGGCAGTAGTAATTCTTTTCAAAACAACTTTTAACAAATCTCGAGGACGAGATTTTTCTTAAGGGGGGTAGTCTTGTGACACCCCAAAAATTTTGGCCTTGTTTTATTAATTAAAATCTTGCCAGGAAATTAAAACTTTTATTTTGTGGATTTTCTTTGATTTCAGAACCATTCTTTTCTTTGTTATTATGGAGTTTTTACCCCAAGTGAAAACTTTCCAAATATATTATTGGACTTGTTTACCCTCTCAAGAAAAACATTTCTATTATCAGTGGACTTATTTGCATAATTATTTCTCTCTGAGCTTTATTTCCTTAAAGTTATTTTTCATTAGTTCTAGAGCTCTATTTGCACTACAACCATTGGATAAATGCATTTAAAATTTTCACCAAAATTTGGGGATGTCATGTGATGTTTTTAAATCACTTTTATGCAAAAATATCTTTTATTCATTGGAGATTTTGAGCCCTACCCCAAGTTTTCAAAACTGGTCCAGTTGGTAAAAATGCACTGCAACCTATTTAAATATTTCTTTAAAGATTCCACCAAAATTATGGGATGTCAGTAGGGGCATATAATTCAACTTTATGCAAAAACCCATTGCTGTTGTTTGAAAAATTTGAGTGAATCATCCTAATCTTCATTCTGGTCCAGCTTAGTGGATTGTGCTGCAACCACATTCTAACTTGCCCTTTTACCCTTGATTCTTTTTCCTGCTCAAAGCACACCCTACGAAACCCTTAAGTCCAGGAGAGTGGAACCATTGGAGTATGTTTAGTCCATGCAATGATGCCATTTACCTTCTGTCCAGAACTGAAGATTTGCAAAACTTGCACTAGAAAGTTTCTGGTATTGCCCAAATGACCTTGCCATCATCACCTACTCCTAGAGAGACATTGATCTGGAGTTTTTGGCCACCCCAAGAGTTTCCTAGATGCCCATGGCATTCTGTCAAACTCCTTGGGTGCATGGTCAGTTTTGACATGACTTTTAGTTTGCAATGTGATCTTGATCCCCTGACCCAGCAACCATGTCCACTAAGTTCCTAGCTACCTCTAACCTAAATCTGCTATTTGCCAGCCTCACCCAAGCCCTCTAGACCACCCTGGCATTCTGTCGAGCACGTAGCGTGCATGCTCTGGGTGTGCCCAGAGCGCACGTTTTGCACGCGCACGCAGCCGAGCCGCCGCGTCGTGCCCCTGGCTTTTGCTCACCCGCAAGGCCATGCCCCGTCCTCATCCACTCGCCAGGACCCACCAACCCACCTCTGTCGCCCTACAGCGCCGCCGTCAGAGCCTCTTGGCGGCACGCCGGAGTCCACAACACGCCCCTGCCATGGACGGCGCCGCCCAAGCCTCCTCCGTTCGCTAGCTGCCCTCGTGAGCAGGCCATCTTCATCTGCTAGCCCTCCCAAACCCCGCTAGCCTCCACCACGTTGCCCTGCTGCAACAGAACGGCGGTTCACCGGCGTCCCTATCCACGGCCGCGGAACCGACCTAGTCAGGCTATAAGTAGGGGCCCCGAGCTCGACCAAGCACTCAGGCGACCTCAGCCCCCTCCCCTAGAGCCCCCACGGCCAGCAATCGACGGCGGGAAGCTCTCTTCCTCGACTCCGGCCGGTTCGGCCGCCGCCACGCTCCAGCGTCGTGCGTCGCAATCAGAGCCTCTCCCGTCCATCCAGTGCCACCATCCTTCTCCCCTCGACCTTGCGGAGCCGCCCAGCCTCTCAAACACCATCAAAAACCACCGCAGCCCAAACCCCCAACTCCACCCGAAGCCTCCTCCACCGCGGAGCTCGCCGCCGGCGACTCCCTCCGTCCCCTCCAGCCCTTCGACCACCAGAAGGACCGCCCTGGCTGGCGGATCTATCCCTGTCCTAGGATCCCTGTGGGGTACCGCCGTTCGTCGGCGGCGATCGCCGGAGCCCCACCCCGCTCGGACAGAGGAGGAAGGAGGCACGGGCGACTGGTCAAACCTGACCAGTGGGCCCAAGGGACCCACTGTCAGTGACCTCGCGCCGGCCTGTGCTGGTTTAATTGGAGGCGTAAACCTCAGAAGAACGTCTCCTCTTCCTCGAAAGCGTATTCTCCCCAAAGCTTTTTTCTTTTTCTGGTGTTATTTAAAAAAACAGAATATTGACTAAACTTTGACTGGCTATAACTTTTTAAATATAAGTCCAAATGACTTGATTCTTTTTCTGTTGTTCCTCAAATTTGGTCTAGTTTATTTTCATATTTATTTGAAAATTTTCCAATCAACTTTTTGTATTGTTTTGAAACTATGTGTTGATTTCAAATTTTCTTAAATAGGATTTTTGAAGAAGGAAGAAACCTCCAAAAGTTTTGGAATGCACCCTGCCTCTCTACATCTTGAAGGCAAACATTCTGAACCCTGGCATAATATTTTTGTGTGTTGCTTGATACAGTTACAACACCACCTTGACACGGAACCTTCGTAATTTTTTTTGTGACGATATGATCATACGCATGAGTGAAAAATGAAGATGCTTTGCTGATGAGAATGGATATGCTTGTGATAGTAATCACCCTCGTATGCCTTCATGTCTACCGGAAGGAAAGCGAGGAAGTCTTTGTCTTGGTAGACACGAGCTTACCCCTAGTTCCTCGTCGAGACGGTTGTGTACGGTATGGCATGATGAGGTATGATGGGTGGTGTTTCTGCCTATCGGTTGAAATATATTTGTTATGCTAATCATGCAGGGAATACTAAAACCTCCTGAGTCGACCATAGATCGAGTCTTGTTCCGGTAACCCCCATACTTGTTTCGTGCTACCACTTGTCCCTGCCATAGGAAGGGTACAGTTTAGTAAATTGTCAACCCCTTTCTAGCACACACCGTACAGAGAGGCCATGGTGGAAGATACCGGCCGCAGTCGGTAGGCATGCCACCTGGTCCGGGGGCATGGGTGTTTTGGTTGTAGCCGAAGAGGTAGCTCCCCTAGTTTGCGCGCGTTATAAATTTTGTGATCCCATGCTAGTCGAGGTTGTAGCGTCCCCACTTAGAGTTTCGCTTAACGGGTGTCATGGGTGATTCCAAACACCGGTAAAGTTAAGCTGGTGTGTGCGAGTCAGGTGTGTTTTCAATCAAAAGACCGTAGACGGAATTAGTCCTGATGGACTAAAGGAATCCGTTGCTCGTGGGTAAAGAGTACACCCTCTGCAGAGATTATATCTATTCGAATAGCCGTGTCCATGGTTAAGGACTACAGTCTGGGTTGGGTCAAGTGTCGGTCTTAGTGTCGGTCTTCGGAGGGAAGATTGCTAAGTCAAAACATGGATCATGACTTGTGACACGTGATGATTATGATTACTATATTTATTATGGACTAACCATCTGCATTATTTGAATTATTAAGTATCCCTGGGACGGTTCTACCTCCCAGTTA
This sequence comes from Aegilops umbellulata, assembly GCA_032464435.1. Lineage (NCBI taxonomy): Eukaryota > Viridiplantae > Streptophyta > Magnoliopsida > Poales > Poaceae > Aegilops > Aegilops umbellulata. The sequence goes on from CP136058.1 coordinate 604,515,929, forward strand.
TTCACTGTGATTACTCCGTATAAGCCCTTTATGTGGTGTCGCTGAGACGCCCGACTATGGCATGCTTGTTATTCATTTACCTTACAAGCCCTTTATGTGGTGTCGCTGAGACGCCCGACTGTGGCATGCTTGTTATTCGTATACCTTATAAGCCCTTTAATTTATGTGGTGTCGCTGAGACACCCGACTGTGGCATGCTTGTTATTCATTTACCTTATAAGCCCTTTATGTGACGTCGCGCAGATGACCAATTGAGGCACGCTTAACGTTATTATCCTTTCGAGGCGTCGCTTCAGACACCCGATCGGTGTATTTTATTTCTATTCCCTGATTGTTAAAATTCATGTTTTATTTGAATGACCTGCTTGCGAGCATCATGGATGTTTATTTTGTGACTGACGTAAGATCATAGAATATTTCAGAGCATGATTTTAAATTGATAGATTATACCTGTGTTCATAATGTTTGCGAGTACATTCAAAGTACTCACTGGCTTGTCCCTGGCTATTGTCTTGGCCAGATTTCCTATGTGGAGAGGAGCCCTGCGATGACCGCCCCGGAACCTAGGCAGTGATGATAGCAGAGTCGCGAAGATAGGAGTTATCCAGGTCAGCTGTTCCTGTGGGAATTGGAGTCCCAAAGACGCTGATGATCTGCAAACCGCTTCCGCCAACAGCCACTAGTAACCATTTGTTGTACTCATAGACCAGAATGGTCTTGTACATCATATTTTGTATTTTGCTTTGAGTTTCTGTATCAAGTTGGTGCCTCATCAGCTAACAGTAATCCTGTGGGTGGTGAGCACAAGGGCCATTTTCTAGGAAATTTATAACCCGAGAATCCGGTCTTGACATCCAGGAGTACCCACTATACCTTGCTCCATTAAAAGAAACTATGTTAGAACTGCTTTATGTGATCTTGGAGCCGGTGTTAGTGTTATGCCTCTCTCTTTATATCGTAGACTTGATTTGAATAAGTTGACACCAACTGAAATATCTTTGCAAACGGCTGATAAATCAACTGCTATACCTCTCGGTATTTGTGAAGATGTTCCTGTGGTGGTTGCGAACGTTACTATTTTAACGGACTTTGTTATTCTTGATATTCCTGAGGACGATAGTATGTCTATTATTCTTGGAAGACCCTTTTTGAATACTGCAGGGGCTGTTATTGATTGCAACGAGGCAATGTCACTTTTGATGTTAATGGTAATGAGCATACGGTACACTTTCCGAGGAAACAACCTCAAGTCCACAGTATCAATTCTATTGGAAAATTTCCATCGATTATTATTCGAGGTTTTGAATTTCCTATTCCTACTGCCAAGAAGAAGTATGTTATTCTTACTATTGGGGACGTGCATATCCCCGTTGAGGTAACATAGTGTTATTCGAAATTTCTACGATTCCATGTTATTCGGAATGAGTTTGTTGACAAGACCTGATCAACCTTGTTAATGGATTCCTTTTGATGAGCATGAGATGGATGAAGTTAGAAAGCACAACCTTCGGTACCCTCCTTTTACTTTCTGTTACTTAGAATAAATAAAGCAAAAATAGTATTTTATGTCTGTTTCTGAATTATCCATGTAATAAAAAAAACCAGAAAATAAAAGTTCTCCAAATGTCCAGAAAATGAAATATGATTTTTTTCTAGAATATTTGAGAATATCTGGCCCTCAGAACACAGCAGGGGGAGCAAGCACCTGGCCACGAGGGTGGAGGGCGCACCCACTCCCCCTGGGTGTGCCCCCTGCCTCGTGGGCCAATGGTGGCTCCCCTCCACTTATTCCAGCAACCACACACTCCTTCTTCCTCCCAAAAAAATCACCAACCAGCTCAAGCACGAGTTCTAGCTCATTTCGCTGCAATTTTCGATCTCCTTGCTCGAAGCACCTCTCAGAAACTGCTTTGGGGGATTGTTCCTTGGTATGTGACTCCTCCAATGGGCCAATTAGTTTTTGTTCTAGTGCTTTACTCATTGCAAATTTGTGCTACCTAGGTGACCATGTTCTTGAGCTTGCATGTCAAATTTATATGGTTCTAAGTAGTTCTAATGCATGACATAGTCTCTAGGCACTTGTAGGAGGAGTTGCTATCAAATTTGTTGAGTTTGGTTCACTTTTATTTTTAGTTACTAAAAATTTCAGAAAATTTCAGAAAATTTCAGAAAATAATGAAGATATTTTTTAGGGGCTCTTCGAGCCGAAGCTCGAAGGATAAGCAAAGCGAAGAAGAAGAGAGGCCCAAGTATAATCTCCCTCGCATCACGGAAGTTCGACCGTGTGAATGGCCTTGTGATGATTTCTTGAGAGTAGCCGGGATTTATGATGATTTTTATGAATTGGTTGAGAATGCAGGCCTCACCGACTTCCTCCACTACCAACGCGAACAGTATCTCTTACTCGCTAATATCTTTGTGCAAAATTTTCATTTCCATTCTAGGAGGTCTCCACCTTCGGTGGATTTCTATTTGTATGATGAGTATAAGGAGATGACCCTTCGTGAATTTTGTGAGATTTGCAAGTTGCCTTTTTCAGGCAGCATAGAGGAACCACATCGTGACGATGTGGAGGGGTTTATTGATACAATTGGTGTAGAGCATAGAGGTTAAATCTTAACCGCAGTAAGGGCCCCATCTTGGGAGGCATCTTCGCATCGCGCCTCGCTGCGTACTTTAACATACCTATTAGGCATTATGAGAAAGAAGAAAAGTTGTTGCCTACTGATCTTCTAGATTATAAGAGTATGGTTGCACATGATTTCATTGTTAAGAACAGGAAAAAGGAGCTTAACTATAGACTGTTATTTGATAAAAATTACCCTGAGACTATTACATTGCCTGCTCCTTCCTTGTTTGATTTGACTGCAGGTGAGTACCTTGTTTCGTTGGAGGCCATTCACGCCTACCGGAACCCCACATCAGCTACAAAGCCAGATCCGGAACCACATTTGTTCCCCCACGCCAGTCGGTTTACCAGTGGAATCCGGAGGAGATTGCCAACCAGTGGTAACCCAAGGCTTCATCTCAGTACGACCCCAGTTATAACTTTCGAATGTCCGCCAGGCCAGCTGTGGCAATAGACCAACAAAGGCCAAAAGCCTAAGCTTGAGGGAGTACGTATTTCTCACCGACATTGCATTTATGTTCACACACTCATTGCTAGATGTCGGTGCTCATACTTTTCACTTTAATATCCATGCTAGTTTATTTTGCTTTTTTTGCTTTCTTCTTGTGTGTTTAATAAACCTTAAGAAAAAACCAAAAAATTAGTTGTAGCTGTTAGCTAGTTTACTTTCTATGTTTTAGTAATAATTAAAAAGAAAACTCAAAAAGATTTCTCGTTCTTCTTTTGCTTGTTGGGAGCTTTCCCGTGTAAATAGTTTTATTTCTTTTCTTTTCTTTGGGGGTCGATAGGAGAAAACCATAATGAAAAGGGCTTATTCCATCTGTGCCCCTGGTTCCTTAGTTGTGCTCACTTTTCCCCACGCTTCAAACTTGTGCTCACTTTTCCCCATTCCCTTAGCTAAAACTCTCACAAATGTTCATAACAGACGTTTGCCGTCTTGGCCGTTAACTGACTTGTGGGGCCACGTTGGACTCTATTTTTTTTAGGGGCTCGTTGGACTCTGTTTTTTTTCTGTTGACTGTGGTTGTGGCTTCGCTGGTTGGGCCGTGTTTGTGTTCATAGGACGGGCCCGATGGATGCAGCCTACTATGCATGCCCGGCTTTGGCATCGATGTAGCCTGCTATGCATGCGAACACCGCCACACACGCATCTAGTGACCTAGACCTAATCGCATGCATGCACGCCGACACGCACGCATCGATCCTTGCCGCACGGTTGCCGGTGGATTAAATCGCTCCGCATCGTCGTTTCAAGCGTCGCAGACTCGCAGGCATACGTGCCGGTGGCAGAAGGGGCAGGCTGCACGCATGGTCGCGTCCATATGTCGAGGCATTGGTTCACGCCGCAGGCTGCACGCACGCTCGTGAACGGGAGGCAGGCAGCCACCAACGCAGAGCACGCACAAGGGGGAGGCAGGCAGCCGCCAACGCAGAGCACGCAGAAGGGGGAGGCAGGCAGCCGCCAACGCAGAGCACGCAAAGCACACTCGCATCGATTCTCGTTTACACATTGATGATCGCATCGGTTCACGCACGCACCGAGTCACGATCTACGCCGGCCGTTTGCGCGTGTACCCACTTCGTCTCCCCCGGCTATTTAAACTGCCCTCCATTGCCTCTTCTTCTACAGATCCATCTGCGCCTCCAACTTCTTCTCTTCTTCCCCCAAAAGCCAAAGCGGTTCCACTCAGCGAAGCAAGCAAGATGCAGTACAACGGGCCGACGTTCCAAGCGCCGCCCACCGTGCCGGAACGGCGGTACCCCGCCCATGTCATCGTCGAGGAATCCCTCCGCGTGTGGGCGTTCTCCCGCTGGAGGGGAAGCACTGAGCTTGCACGGGGGTTCCTCCGTGCGGGCTTCCACCACCTCCCGGCGGGCTCGCCGCCCATGTTCAACCTCGTGGAGCAGCGTTCCCACTCCAACGCTCCAGTGGTAGGGCTCGTCGTCCACTTCACCAACAGGTTCGATGCCTACTACCTGCTCGGCAAGGTGTATTGGTGTGGGTGCGAGTTCATCGCATTCACGACCTATAACATATTCACCGACTTCGAGAGCGTCTTCCCCGCTCGCAACCGCATGCACAGCCTCCCGTACTACCTCGGCGACAACGGCCGTGAGGAGGAGGAGTACTGAAGCCGGCGGCGAAGAAGACGGTGAAGCCGGCGGTTAAGGTGAAGACATGGCGGTGTTGCCCTAGCTACCCTATCTATCTATCTAGTTTGTTGTGTGTGTTCTATGTAACGTTAACTATTATCTATGGTGTGTATGTAAGAACTTATGTTGCCCTAGCAACCGTACCCTATCTAAGTTAAGTTATGTGTGTTATATTAATGCTTTGTTATGTTTGTATTTTGTTTGTCCCAAGTTTAGACACGGCTAATTGGCATGGGAAAAATTAACCAAACAAACTAAAAATGATGTGTTTATAGATGCCTTCTAAAAATAAGAACATATTGTACATTTGTACACGGCTTTGGTTTGAGAGCTCTGTATTTTTTAGGTATTCAAAGAATACTTTGGTTTTCAAAAATATTGAAGTATCAAATACTTTGAGATATTTGGCTTTAGTCAAAAGTGTAGTTTTAACTACACTATGTTTGAAGTAAAGGAAAGCCAAAAAATTCTGCCCCATGGCCTATGTAAATAATTTTTTTCTAAAACCCACCTCCCTACTTTGGGTCAAGCCAAGCAACAATTTCCAGCAAGTTTCAACTGCCCCTAAATTTTATTTCTATTTATTTTATCTCAAAATCTTTTCTGTTATTTATTTTGGACCTTAGAGTTTCCAAAGGAACTGCCAGATTTCCTTTGAGTTTTGACTCCAAGTAAATTCCTCTGACTAGTCCTTAGCACCCTCAACCAAGATCCATCAAGATCCACTGGTCCACAATTCAAATTTTTCAAAATGTGCTTGCTGCAAGTTTGGACCAGATTTGCCATTTTTGGTGAAATTCATTTCTTTTCTTTTCCTAAAAATCTGAGAAAAATCAGGCAGCCTTTGGATGCATCAAAAAAGATCAGCTCCAGAAAATTTTTCCACATGCCAAAATCATTTCATCGAATAGTTGGTGTGCACTATTTCTGTTAGTTTCAGAGTTCAGTTTTCAGTTGCAGTCGGCAGTGTCGTTTTCTTCAGAGCATGGCGTCGATCTCGCCAGTAACTGCAGTGGCGCCTTGCTCCCTGTTCCCCCTCCTTGTCCAGTGCGCTGTATGATCCTATACTCGAGGTTATTAGCTAACAAAATAATCCTATCACTGAACTGGTAGTTGTTTTCTGCCGAAACTGAAAGTGTCGAAACTTAACAGTAAACTGCATACATTCAGTGATCGACAGTTGCACAAACATCTCTAACGAGAGATGGCCATCAAGTAAAAAATTCCTAGAGCAAGTATTCCTAAAGCTATCAGATTGGATTGCTTCTTCAACTCAATCAGATGCTTGAAGTTCTTGTTCATCTTCTTCAATTCTGTCTTCAGTTCAACATCTACCACCGTCGGGTATTCTGGACGCGCAGCTGCTGCCGGAGCGGCACTGTCATGGGGCAGATTGGACTCACTGATTGCATTCCCCCTCGAATCCAGCAAGCCCGACCCTTGAAGCCTCTGGATGTAATCATCCATCCACTCGAAATGGTGGCATTTCTTCACGATCTGAAAATCAAATCATGTAACCTAAATCCAAATCTGACAGATTTTTTGAGAAATTATAGATAAAGGATGCGAGGAAAACTCAGATCTAACCTGCCCCTCCGGCTTGCTCTCGCATTTGACGAACTCGCGCCCAAAGTTCCCATTCTTCTCCTCCTTCGAAGTCAACCGCTTCAGTGGCGCAGTCCGTGGGCAGTCAGTGCATCGAGTCATCGGCACTGGACCATACACCGGCCACGTAGAACAGGGGGCTGACGAGGAGGTCGACATATCGCCCGAGAGGAAGAAACAGAGGAATTGCTCGAGAGGAAGAAGAACGAGAAGATGGGGAAAGAAACAGAGGAATTGCTCGATCTGCTCGATGCCTTTGTTTGTCAGATGGAGAAGAGGAGAAGGGGAAGCTATATTGACGATTTGCCACATTGTATTTTGCAGTTTCAATATTTGAACCAACTCTTAACACTGACATGTTGTGGTCATGTGCGGAAAATACAATTTCATTTGTAAAGTGGGGCAGATCGTAAAAAACCCGAGAAGGACAGTGCAGTAGCCAATCAGGATGCATCACGCGGATCGCGCATGCCTGCCCCACATCTGACGGGTGGTGTTTGGCGCTTGGTAGGATCCGACGGCGCACGTTCAACGCTAGGGTTTGGAGCATTTCTGCGGGCTTATGAGCGAGTCAACGGGGTTATTAGGGTTTGACCAGATTTCAAATGGCCATAACTAAATTAGAAAAAATCGCAAAAATATAAAACAAACGTAGTTCGTCCGTTTATGAGACCTAGTTACCATAAAAAAATATAAACTCGGTATAGGGGCATTTTTTTGAAAAAACATTTTTTGAAGTGATTTGTCCAAATCAAGTTCAAATGTTTTTAAAAAAATTAAAAAAAACAAAATGTTGTAATTCTTGCGCACATAGCCGTCATATGTGACAAGGTTATGAGAAAAAAATATAAACTTGGTGTAGGTCATTTTCATGAAAGAAGTCTTCACACAAATGAGCTATCACCTATGAACATTTTCAGAGTTCGTAGAATAGGGAGAGAGGGTTTAGGGTTTGAAAAAAATCAAAATAATTTTAAAAAATACGAAAAAATCTCCATAGCTTCATTTTGGAGTGAGTAAGAAGGATGTGAACTTACTTTTTCATTTTCATATCTAAAACGTGTTATTTGACGGTTTTGAATTAAAAGCATATTCTTTTCAAAAAAATGTAGTAATATGAATATTAATCAATAAATAGTGAGACTTCGTTTTTACCCTATATATATGGAACAAGTGTTAATAAAAAAATATATGCCTCACTTAGGCAAGGTCAAAAAAAAACTTGATTTCAAATAGGGCTGTTTACCCTTGTTTTCGAGCTCGTTTCTAGCACATTTCTCATTCGGACTGTTCACCTACGAATATTGGACTTCAAATGCTCGATCAAATACACCGCATAGAGCAATGAACCTCCAATGTTCAACTTCAACTTTGACTCGGATCCAAATTTTGGCCCAAATTCAAATATTGATTTAAATTCAAATTTTGATGGAAATTTGAATTATGACTCAAATAAGAAACCAAAGTAGAAGCAACATTATTACAACTGATAAGTTTGCACAGTAGCTCAAATCTACCAAGTTTTAAGCGATCCACTCGCCCTCAAATTGACAACACAAACATTTCCCAACAACTTAATTCAAATTTTCGACTTGCTCCTTGTGTTTGCAGCTGGCTTCACCGTCTTGCTCCTGGTTTCCCTAGTTGAGATGCTCTTTTCTTTCAGACTCTTGTTCCTTTTGATCTTGGGATTTACTTGGGGTTTTCCTCGTGGAGGTGCTGATGGAGTAGTTGCACTCGCCGAGCACTTGACGACCATTTGACGGTCATCTAGGGGTTCAGTAATCTTTAAAGGCACAATTGGAATAATTACGCCCTCCTCTTCCTCTCTTATAGATTCAAAACCATCAAAGGCCATGGTTTCAAAATCTTCTGCTTCTTCATCTCTTGGCCTTTTCTCCCTAGACCTGGTAAATAAAAGGGCCCTAAATAAAATTATAAGCCATAGGCAAAAAAGAGAACAAATGCAAACAAAAGGGTAGCTGCATTCTACAAAGGGTGCAAACACATACCAAGATGCTTCATTTGCTGCTGCATTCTCCACTGCTTCATTTGCTGTTGCATTCTCCACTGCATCTTCAGTCTCCATTGCTGCTGCATTCTCCTCAGCATTGGCTGTTGTCCATCTTTCCTCCTCTCCAAATGATGCATCCACTGCATTGGTACAAAGCCTAGCAATATGCCCCAGAACTCCACATTTTTTGCAAGCACGCTTCTTTGGTAGACGACCCTCCTCACCTTCTCTAATCCTCTGGTTCCTTGGTCTTCCTGGTGGTCTACTAATGACAGGAGCGTGGAGTTTGAACCCTGGATCTACTATGTTCCATTGATCTTTCCCCAATAGTGCAGGCACATTGTCAGCATAAGCAGCCATAAATTTGGCAACAGAGAAATACTCAGAGCAATATTGACCAACTTCACCATCTGCACCCCCGATAACGGTCATCAGATGTAGGGCATGTATGCATGGCTTCCCACGGATCTGCCATTGCCTACAAGTACATTCTCTAGTACTTAGGTTCACAGGATACCTCCATACCCTATTTTTAGTGTCAGTATAGGTAACCTCTCCCTCATATGTACCAGATCGAATACATTTCATCTTCATTCCTCTTGCCTTCATGTGCAATGCCTTAATCAGTGATGGGAGCATTTGATGACCAACATATTGTGTTTCTGCAATTCTTTTGTGAAGAGCCATCTTTATCATGATCATTTGCCTCATCTTGTCAAATGCTTGCCACAACAAGAGCCCTTTCACTGACTTGAACTTTGAATTGAAGCATTCTGCAAGGTTACTGGTCACATAATCTACTTTGCAGATTTCGTTGAATTTGCTTCTTGACCACACCTTGCCATGATGTGCATCCATGTACTCCTTCACAAGAGGATTTTGAGCATACAACACTCTCAAATGGTGTTCATGCTTCCTTTTGCTGCATGTGTATGATGCTGGCCATAAGTTCTCATCATAAACTTTACCTTTGAACTTCTTTTTGAAATTATGCGCTAGGTGTCGCATACATTCCCTATGCTCCACTCCAGGGAATACAATTTCCACTGCACTCTCTAAACCCTTGCAAGCATCTGTGTGTATAGCTAAACCTGTGGGTGTGCCTATAATGTTGCGCAACTGCTGCAGAAACCAGACCCAACTTTCCTCAGACTCTGCCTCCACCACACCAAATGCAACTGGGAATAGCCAGTTGTGTCCATCAACTGCAGAAGCTGCTACTAGTTGTCCTCTCCATCTTCCAGTCAAATGTGTAGCATCTACGGCCAAATAGGGCCTGCAACCATCTAGAAACCCCTGCCAGCAAGCCTTGAAACAAACAAAAGCCCTTCTGAAGCACTCCTTCTGAAATGACTTCCCTTTTATTTTGAATGGAACTGTATGCTTGTCAATCTCTACAACACTCCCTGGACTTGCCATCTCCACTTCAGCTTTGAAAGTGTAAAGCAGCTGAAAACTGTCATTCCATTTACCATTAATTCTGTCAAGAGCCTTTTCCCTAGCATTGAAAATTCTCATGTAAGGAATTTCTATCTTGTACTTCTCAAAAAGCTTCCCATGGAGTGCTGTTGGACCAAGTCCAGGTTCTTCTCTCAGCCAATCCAATATAGCATCTGCCACCCACCTAGTTTTTGCTAGCTTGGTTTTGGCCTTCCCCCCTCCCCCTCCAGGTGGACAGGTGTGCTTGTGTGGGTTTTTCTTTATCTAAAACAAAACAAAAGGGTAAAGAACAGTTAAGAAACCTTACTCAACGATCTGAAACTAAATTACTAACTGAACTTGGATTACCTGAATATATTTGCTCTCTCTCATACGAGATGCATGCAACTTCCACCTACACCTAGGATATGGACAAAAAACTGTGAACCTTGCTGGCTCACTCCTTTTAATCCTATAGGTGTTTTCAGATATAATGCACCATGTTGTCACTGCATTCCGACAGTCCACCATTGATTGGAAAATGGTACCTACACTAAGCTCAGGGTTTTCCCTGTTCCACTCAATTATTGGCATGTCATCACCATCGTATTCATCCTCGATTAAGCTGTTCGTGTTCTCCACCTTCTCTTCATCGTCAGTGTCATCAAACCTAGCTTGGCTGATGGGCTCCTCCATATATTCGTCATCCACTGCTTGCTGACTGGCTACATCGACCAGTTCAGGAAACATCATCTCATCTTCATTATCATTTGTAGGCACTGCCTCATCAGGTTCTGCATCTTCTTCTACACCAACTGCAGAAGGTACACGAGAAGCAGCAGCTGAATCGGAACCAGAATTGGCAGCAGGCATGTTGTGGCTCCATGAACCACTTGCTTTACTTGGTGTCGACCTACAAGGAGTGCCGGGGTGCTGGCTATTAGCACAGACAGATGATGTCTGAACTCCCTTCCCCTTCGCCCGTTCTGCGCGTGGCTGAAGCACATCGATTTGGAGTTTACCGAATCGGCAGCCAGCAATCCCAGAAAAAAGCAACGGCATATGATCGTCGCAAGTTAGTGGGAGAAATCTTTGCTCGTCACTGCTGAAGTAATTCAGTTCAACAGCATCGGCATCACTCCAGGGATAGGTGTTTGGGAGCTCAGCTCGCAAATCTTTGAAAGATATGCTGGTTTCTACCACTTTGGGATAGAAAAAATGATGAAATCAAATGCGGTTTAGTACCACGCAGCACACTAGTTTCCATTCTAATCGCCAGCCGGAAAGCCAGCGCGGGATCAATCCTACAATACGAATTCAGTTAGATGGGTAAAATCGAGTACAAATTCGAACGATTCAACCAAACAGAAGTCAAATACGGCCTACAATACGACTTAGAACGTCAATTTGAGAGGAAACAATGCTTACCCAGGTTTAATCCATGAATTATCTCCCGCGGATTCGACCCAATCCTCTCCACGATCGACTGCATTCCGGGCGTCCTCACTCAACATCGCTATGTAATCTCAGATGGGGGTGGGGGGTGGGCTATATCTGGCGGAGACCCGGCGTCACCGACGAACGGACGAGGGCATAGGGTGGAGGAAACAACTGCGGTGGACGCCGGCGGAGGGGGCGGGGCGGCGCTGTGCAGTGCGGCCTGTCAAGATCTATTTCAGATTCAGACAAGCTGCCCAATACGTGTCTCCTTGCGGTCCCACCCGTCAGCAAGCAACAGTCAGACAAAGACTCGGCCCCACTCGTCAGCAATTAACGGTCAATGGACGGTCAAGACGGCAAACGCCCGCTATGAGCATTTGTGAGAGTCTCAGCTAAGGAAGAGGGGAAAAGTGAGCAAATGTTTGGAGCGTGGGGAAAAGTGAGCACAACTAAGGAACCAGGGGCATAGAATTAATAATCCCTAATGAAAATGTTGAAGTGGCTCTTATATGCATTATTGTTGATTTAACAAAGAGCCCATATTGCCTTGTCTTCTCCTGTTTATTGAATGCTCGCAGATTCCAGCTTAGTCCAATGCACGTGCACTATTATTAGTTCATCATTCCTGATTCAGCTTATTATGAATAAACATGTTTGCAATGAAAATTAGAAATTATAGTTGCTTTTGCCATGCTTAATTAGCTAGGAGTTTATAATGGTTTACCTTGCGTGCCAACATGCTATTAAAATGATTGTGATGTGGTATGATAGGGTGGTATCCTCCTTTGAATGATTCAAGTGACTTGACTTGGCACATGATCACGCATGTAGTTGAAACAAAATCAACATAGCCTTCATGATATTTATGTTCATGGTGGATTATATCCTACTCATGCTTGCACTCAATGTTTATTAATTCTAATGCATGCTCATGACTGTTGTCGCTCTCTAGTTGGTCGCTTCCCAGTATTTTTCTAGCCTTCACTTGTACTAAGCGGGAATACTGCTTGTGCATCCAATCCCATAAACCCCAAAGTTGTTCCATATGAGAACACCATACCTTCCTATATATGTGGTATCTACCTACCGTTGCAAGTAAATTGGTATGTGCCAAACTCTAAACCTTCAAATGATATTCTGTTTTGCATGCTCGAGTAGCTCATGTATCAACTAGGGTTGTTGATACGTCTCCAACGTATCTATAATTTTTGATTGCTCCATGCTATATTATCTACTGTTTTGGACTATATTGGGCTTTATTTTCCACTTTTATATTATTTTTTGGATTAACCTATTAACCGGAGGCCCGCCCCAGAATTGTTGTTTTTTGCCTATTTCAGAGTTTCGGACAAACGTAATATCAAACGGAGTCCAAACGGAATAAAACCTTCAGGAACGTGATTTTCTCACCGAATGTGATCCAGAAGTAAAAGAGGCGGTCACGAGGGTGGGGGGCGCGCCCCCTACCTCGTGGGCCCCCTGTTGCTCCATCGACGTACTCCTTCCTCCTATATATACCTACGTATTCCAGAACAATCAGAACAGGAGCCAAAAACCTAATTCCACCGCCGCAACCTTCTGTATCCATGAGATCCCATCTTGGGGCCTGTTCCGGAGCTCCGCCGGAGAGGGCCGTCATCACGGAGGGCTTCTACATAATCCTAGCCCTTCCGATGAAGTGTGAGTAGTTCACCTCAGACCTACGGGTCCATAGTTATTAGCTAGATGGCTTCTTCTCTCTTTTTGGATCTCAATACAATGTTCTCCCCCTCTCTTGTGGAGATCTATTCGATGTAATCTTCTTTTTGCGGTGTGTTTGTTGAGACCAATGAATTGTGGGTTTATGATCAAGTCTATCAATGAATAATATTTGATTCTTCTCTGAATTCTTTTATGTATGATTGGTTATCTTTGCAAGTCTCTTCGAATTATCAGTTTGGTTTGGCCTACTAGATTGGTTTTTCTTGCCATGGCAGAAGTGCTTAGCTTTGGGTTCAATCTTGCGGTGTCCTTTCCCAGTGACAGAAGGGGCAGCAAGTCACGTATAGTATTGTTGCCATCGAGGATAACAAGATGGGGTTTTTATCATATTGCATGAAACTATCCCTCTACATCATGTCATCTTGCTTAAGTCGTTACTCTGTTTTTAAATTAATACTCTAGACGCATGCTGGATAGCGGTCGATGAGTGGAGTAATAGTAGTAGATGCAGGCAGGAGTCGGTCTACTTGTCTCGGACGTGATGCCTATATACATGATCATACCTAGATATTGTCATAACTATGCTCAATTATGTCAATTGCTCAACAGTAATTTGTTCACCCACCGTAGCATACTTATGCTCTTGAGAGAAGCCACTAGTGAAACCTATGGCCCCCGGGTCTATTCTCATCATATCAATCTCCATCACTTTAATCTTGCTTTCCTTTTTTACTTTGCCTTTTACTTTTCACTTTGCATCTCTATACCAAAAATACAAAAAATATTATCTATCATCTCTATCAGATCTCACTCTCGTAAGTGACTGTGAAGGGATTGACAACCCCTAATCGCGTTGGTTGTGAGGAGTTATTGTTTTGTGCAGGTACGAGCGACTTGTTCGTAGCCTCCTACTGGATTGATACCTTGGTTCTCAAAAACTAAGGGAAATACTTATGCTACTTTGCTGCATCATCCGTTCCTCTTCAGGGAAATCCAACGCAGTGCTCAAGAGGTAGCAAGAAGAAATTCTGGCGCCATTGCAGGGGAGGCTCACGTAAGAGCAAGTCAAGATTTGGACACCCAACAACAAGCCACTTCTGGCACCGTTTTCTACATACCAAGTACCCATCACAATCCCTATCTCCTGCATTACATTATTTGCCATTTTCCTCTCGTTTTCCTCTCCCCCACTTCACCCTTGCCGTTTTATTCGCCCTCTCTCCCAATCTCCTCCTCTTTTTCCCGTTTGCCTTTTTTTCGCTTGCTCGTGTTATGTCTGAAATTGGGGAAATTATCGCCAATATGGGCGATGATAATATCATAGAAAATTCTGAAGCTCCTGCCAAAGAAACCCCTACTTATCATACAAAAAGAATTCGAATCGGTAGTGGTAATATTATTGGAAAAGGGGTTATTCAAGATTTCTTTACTTGTGCCGGTGCTTTGCCCTCTATGGGCGGTTCTATTCTTTATAGAACTAGTAGTCTTGCGGACGCTATTGCCATGCTTATTGTTAAACTTGAAAAGCAATTTATGCATATGCACCCTTCTATACAAAGAATTTTCCTAGAATTTTCTAATATCGAACACTCCTCTGTTAAGCATGCCGCTACTATCTTTTTGGCTCATGAATTCAGATTTATAATAAAAGAAGCCAAAGAAATCTTTGCGCATTATAGAGTGGACGCTGGTCGTCCTCCTATAGAATCTATTCTCTTTGATCAAGAAGAAATAATGCGTTTTCAATCTATAGACTATCTTGCTTTTAATGAAAACCTTAGGAAAAAGGTGCCAACCAATATTTTAATTGATAGAATCTCTGAACTTAATGATGATTTGGCTATTTGAAATAACGAGCTAGGATGCTCTCTTGAGTTTAGGCTCACAAGGTTCTGTCAAAAGAATGCTTACAATGATGAATTGGTTGTGCAATATGAAGGGCCAAAAGAGGAACCTGTACCTCCTAAAATTGATCTTGGGGACGTTTGTCCCATTATATTTAGCCCTTTTGATTACTTTTGCTTTCCTCAAAGGAAACTTGCTGCCGAATGTAGAGAATATGAAATGAGTTTCACCGATCTATCTTATTACTACGGCACTAGCTAGATCTATTCTCGCTTTTATGCCTAGCTAGGAGCGTTAAACGATAGCGCTTGTTGGGAGGCAACCTAATTTTATTTTTGTTTTTCTGTTTTTGCTTCTGTTTAGGAATAAATAATCCATCTACCTTCTGTTTAGATGTGGTTTTGTGTTTTAATTAGTGTTTGTGCCAAGTTGAACCTATAGGAACTTCTTGGAAGATAGTTATTTGATCTTGCTATAATTTCCAGAAACTTTTGGTTCACAAAACTAAATGTTCAAAATCACCAGAACGTGATAAAATAGTGATTCCAATTGCTGCTGATCAATAAACAAATTGCCTAGCTCGTCCTTGTTTGGCTGATTTTGTGGAGTTCCAGAAGTTTGCGTTAGTTACAGATTACTACAGACTATTCTGTTTTTGACAGGTTCTGTTTTTCGTGTGTTGTTTGCTTATTCTGATGAATCGATGGCTAGTAAAATAGTTTATAATCCATAGAGAAGTTGGAATACAGTAGGTTTAACACCAATATAAATAAAGAATGAGTTCATTGCAGTACCTTGAAGTGTTCTTTTGTTTTCTTTCGCTAACGGAGCTCACGAGATTTCTGTTGACTTTTGTGTTGTGAAGTTTTCAAGTTTTGGGTAAATTCTTTTGATGGATTATCGAACAAGGAGTGGCAAGAGCCTAAGCTTGGGGATGCCAATGGCACCCCCAAGATAATACAAGGACACCCAAAAGTCATAGCTTGGGATGCCCCGGTAGGCATCCCCTCTTTCGTCTACTTCCATCGGTAATTTTACTTGGAGCTATATTTTTATTCACCACATGATATGTGTTTTGCTTGGAGCGTCTTGTATTATTTGAGTCTTTGTTTGTTAGTGTGCCACAATCATCCTTGTTGTACACACCTTTTGAGAGAGCCATACATGAACTAAAATTTAATAGAATACTCTATGTGCTTCACTTATATCTTTCGAGCTTGATAGTTTTTCTCTATGTGCTTCACTTATATCTTTTGAGCCTTATAAATTTTTCTCTAGTACTTCACTTATATCTTTTAGAGCACGGTGGTGGATTTGTTTTAAACAAACTATTGATATCTCATCCTTCACTTAGATTATTTTGAGATTATTTAATTGCATGGTAATTCGCTTAATAATAATAATAAGCTTGGTGTTCAAGATTTGTAAACTTTCTTTTGAGTGCGTTGAATACTAAGAAAAGTTTGATGATTGATAACTGTTTTGAGATATGGAGGTGATAATATCAAATTCGTGCTAGTAGAGTAATTATGAATTTGATAAGTGCTTGTGTTGAAGTTTGCAAGTCCCGTAGCATGCATGTATGGTAAACGTTATGTAACAAATTTGAAACATGAGGTGTTATTTGATTGTCCTCCTTATGAGTGGCGGTCGGGGACTAGTGATGGTCTTTTCCTACCAATCACTCCCCTAGGAGCATGCACGTAATGCTTTGGTTTTTGATGGCTTGTAGATTTTTGCAATAAGTATATGAGTTCTGTATGACTAATGTTGAGTCCATGGATTATACGCACTCTCACCCTTCCATCATTGCTAGCCTCTTAGGTACCGTGCATTGCCCCTTCTCACATTGAGAGTTCGTGCAAACTTTGCCGGTGCATCCAAACCCCATGATATGATACGCTCTTTCACACATAAACCTCCTTATATCTTCCTCAAAACAGCCACCATACCTACCTATTATGGCATTTCCATAGCCATTCCAAGATATATTTCCATGCAACTTTCCACCGTTCCGTTTTTCATGACACATCCATCTTTGTCATATTGATTTGCATGATCATGTAGTTGACATCGTATTCGTGGCAAAGCCACCATTCATAATTCTTTCATACATGTCACTCTTGATTCATTGCATATCCCGGTACACCGTCGGAGGCATTCATATAGAGTCATACTCTGTTCTAGTATCGAGTTGTAATCATTGAGTTGTAAATAAATAGAAGTGTGATGATCATCATTCAATAGAGCATTGTCCCAAATAAAAAAGGAAAGGCCAAAGAAAAAAAGCCCAAAAAAAAGGGCCAATGCTACTATCCTTTTTTCCACACTTGTGCTTCAAAGTAGCACGATGTTCTTCATATAGTGAGTCTCTTATTTTGTGCTTCAAAGTAGCACCATGTTCTTCATATAGCGAGTCTCTTATATTGTGCTTCAAAGCAGCACTATGTTTTTCATATAGAGTCTCTTGTTTAGTCACTTTCGTATACTAGTGGGAATTTTTCATTATAGAACTTGGCTTGTATATTCCAATGATGGGCTTCCTCAAATGCCCTAGGTCTTCATGAGCAAGCAAGTTGGATGCACACCCACTTAGTTTCTTTTGTTGATCTTTCATACATTTATAACTCTAGTGCATCCGTTGCATGGCAATCCCTACTCCTTGCATTAACATCAATTGATGGGCATCTCCATAGCCCGTTGATTATCCTCGTTGATGTGAGACTTTCTCCTTTTTTTGTCTTCTCCACATAACCCCCATCATCATATTCTATTCCACCCGTAGTGCTATATCCATGGCTCGCGCTCATGTATTGCGTGAAAGTTTATGAGTTTGAGATTATTAAAGTATGAAACAATTGCTTGGCTTGTCATCGGGGTTGTGCATGATGAGAGCATTCTTGTGTGACGAAAATGGAGCATGACTAAACTATATGATTTTGTAGGGATGAACTTTCTTTAGCCATGTTACTTTGAGATGACATAATTGCTTTGTTAGTTTGCTTGAAGTATTATTATTTTTATGTCAATATGAGCTTTTGTCTTGAATCTTTCGGATCTGAATATTCATACCACAATTGAGAAGATTTACATTGAAATTATGCCAAGTAGCATTCGGCATCAAAAATTCTTTTTTATCATTTACCTACTTGAGGACGAGCAGGAATTAAGCTTGGGGATGCCTCATACGTCTCCAACGTATCTATAATTTTTGATTGCTCCATGCTATATTATCTACTGTTTTGGACTATATTGGCTTTATTTTCCACTTTTATATTATTTTTGGGACTAATCTATTAACCGGAGGCCCATCCCAGAATTGTTGTTTTTTGCCTATTTCAGAGTTTCAGAGAAACAGAATATCAAACGGAGTCCAAACGGAATAAAACCTTCGGGAACGTAATTTTCTCACCGAACGTGATCCAGGAGACTTGGACCCTACTCCAAGAAGTAAAAGAGGCGGTCACGAGGGTGGGGGGCGCGCCCACCCCCCTAGGGCGCGCCCTCTGCCTCATGGGCCCCCTGTTGCTCCACCGACGTACTCCTTCCTCCTATGTATACCTACGTACCCCCGAATGATCAGAACAGGAGCCAAAAACCTAATTCCACCGCTGCAAACCTTCTGTATCCACGAGATCCCATCTTGGGGCCTGAGAGAGTCCTGGATTAGGGGGTGTCCAGATGGCCGGACTATACCTTCATCCGGACTCCTAGACTATGAAGATACAACATTGAAGACTTCGTCCCATGTCCGGATGGGACTTTCCTTGGCGTGGAAGGCAAGCTTAGCGATACGGATATTCAGATCTCCTACCATTGTAACTGACTTTGTGTAACCCTAACCCTCTCCGGTGTCTATATAAACCAGAGGGTTTTAGTCCGTAGGACAAGAATCTCAACATACAACAATCATACCATAGGCTAGCTTCTAGGGTTTAGCCTCCTTGATCTCGTGGTAGATCTACTCTTGTACTACCCATATCATCAATATTAATCAAGCAGGACGTAGGGTTTTACCTCCATCAAGAGGGACCGAACCTGGGTAAAACATTGTGTCCCTCGTCTCCTGTTACCATCCGCCTAGACGCATAGTTCGGGACCCCCTACCCGAGATCCGCCGGTTTTGACACCGGCATTGGTGCTTACATTGAGAGTTCCTCTGTGTCGTCGCTTTTAGGCCCGATGGCTCCTTTAATCATCAACAACGACGCAGTCCAGGGTGAGACATTTCTCCCCGGACAGATCTTTGTCTTCGACGGCTTCGCGCTGCGGGCCAATTCGCTTGGCCATCTGGAGCAGATCAAAAGCTACGCCCCTGGCCATCGAGTCAGGTTTGGAAGTTTGAACTACACGGCTGACATCCGCGGGGACTTGATCTTCGACGGATTTGAGCCACAGCCAAGCACGCCGCACTGTCTTGATGGGCATGATCTAGCTTTGCCGCCGAACAGTGTCCTGGATGCTGCACGCGCATCGTTTCCGACCCTTAATTTGGAGCCTGCTGCGCCGATCGAGGATGAGCGGTTGGACGCCACCTCGGGGGCTGCGATCTCAAAGGAGATCGAGCCGAACACTAGCCCCGCACTCTGCATGGCCAGTGACTTCGAGGAGCCGGATTCCTCTCCGGACTCAGAGCCCCCGCGCCCCTGCCAATCGAATCCGATTGGGCGCCGATAATGGAGTTCACCGCCGCGGACATCTTTCAGCACTCGCCCTTCGGCGACATCCTGAAATCGCTAAAGTCTCTCTCTTTATCAGGAGAGTCCTGGCCGGACTACGGTCAGCAAGGTTGGGATACGGACGATGAAGAAATTCAAAGCCCACCCACCACCCACTTCATAGCCACTGTCGATGATTTAACCGACATGCTCAACTTCGACTCCGAAGACATCGACGGTATGGACGACGATGCAGGAGACGAACAAGAACCAGAACTTGTAGGGCGCTGGAAGGCCACCTCGTCATATGACATATGTATGGTGGACACTCCAAAAGATGGAGAAGGCGATGGAACAGCGGGGGATGACACCTCTGTTGGAAATATGCCCTAGAGGCAATAATAAATAGGTTATTATTATATTTCCTTGTTCATGATAATCGTTTATTAACCATGCTAGAATTGTATTGATAGGAAACTCAGATACATGTGTGGATGCATAGACAACACCATGTCCCTAGTAAGCCTCTAGTTGACTAGCTCGTTGATCAATAGATGGTTACGGTTTCCTGACCATGGACATTGGATGTCATTGATAACGGGATCACATCATTAGAAGAATGATGTGATGGACAAGACCCAATCCTAAGCCTAGCACAAGATCGTGTGGTTCGTATGCTAAAGCTTTTCTAATGTCAAGTATCATTTCCTTAGACCATGAGATTGTGCAACTCCCGGATACCGTAGGAATACTTTGGGTGTGCCAAACGTCACAACGTAACTGGGTGGCTATAAAGGTGCACTACGGGTATCTCCGAAAGTGTCTGTTGGGTTGGCACGAATCAAGACTGGGATTTGTCACTCCGTGTGACGGAGAGGTATCTCTGGGCCCACTCGGTAGGACATCATCATAATGTGCACAATGTGATCAAGGAGTTGATCACGGGATGATGTGCTACGGAACGAGTAAAAAGAGACTTGCCGGTAACGAGATTGAACAAGGTATCGAGATACCGACGATCGAATCTCGGGCAAGTACTATACCGCTAGACAAAGGGAATTGTATACGGGATTGATCGAATCCTCGACATCGTGGTTGATCCGATGAGATCATCGTGGAACATGTGGGAACCTACATGGGTATCCAGATCCCGCTGTTGGTTATTGACCGGAGAACTTCTCGGTCATGTCTGCATGTCTCTCGAACCCGTAGGGTCTACACACTTAAGGTTCGATGACGCTAGGGTTATAAAGGAAGTTTGTATGTGGTTACCGAATGTTGTTCGGAGTCCCGGATGTCACGAGGAGTTCCGGAATGGTCCGGAGGTAAAGATTTATATATGGGAAGTCTTATTTTGGTCGCCAGAAAAGTTTCGCACTTTATCGGTATTGTACCGGGAGTGTCGAAAGGGGTCCGGGGGTCCACCGGGGGGTCCACCTGCCCCGGGGGGGGCACATGGGCTGTAGGGGGTGCGCCTTGGCCTATATGGGCCAAGGGCACCAGCCCCAAGAGGCCCATGCGCCAAGATATAAGAAAAGGGGGAGAGTCCTCAAAGGGGAAGGCACCTCCAAGGTGCCTTGGGAAGGATGGACTCCTCCCCCCCTTGGCCGCACCCCTTCCTTGGAGGAAGGGGCAAGGCTACGCCTCCCCCCTCTCCCTTGCCCCTATATATAGTGGAGGGGAGGGAGGGCAGCCACACCTGAAGCCCTGGCGCCTCCCTCCCTCCCGTGACACCTCCTCCTCTCCCACAGGTGCTTGGCGAAGCCCTGCAGGATTGCCACGCTCCTCCACCACCACCACGCCGTTGTGCTGCTGCTAGATGGAGTCCTCCTCAACCTCTCCCTCTCTCCTTGCTGGATCAAGGCATGGGAGACGTCACCGGGCTGTACGTGTGTTGAACGCGGAGGTGCCGTCCGTTCGGCAATTGGTCATCGATGATTTGGATCACGACGAGTACGACTCCATCAACCCCGTTCACTTGAATGCTTCCGCTTAGCGATCTACAAGGGTATGTAGATGCACTCTCTTTCCCCTCATTGCTGGTTCCTCCATATATAGATCTTGGTGACACGTAGGAAAATTTTAAATTTCTGCTACGTTCTCCAACAACCTCTAAGAAACATCCCAAGCGCCGGCATCAGTGGCGCCGCTCTCAATCCCACCAAAGCAAAAACGGTGATTCCGGCATGGGAGATAATACTACTCCAGATAGCGTCGAAGAACACCCCCTCCAGCAAGATTCGGCACAGGAGGATGGAGAAGCCAGCCCTCATGAGAGAGCGGCAGACCGAGAGGTTGAGGATGACAATTATATGCCTCCCTCCGAAGACGAGGCAAGCCTCGACGACGATGAATTCGTCGTGCCATCAGATCCCGCCGAACAAGAGCGTTTTAAACGCAGGCTTTTAGCCACGGCAAGTAGCCTCAACAAAAAGCAGCAACAACTTAGAGCTGATCAAGATTTGCTAGCTGACAGATGGACTGAAGTCCTTGTGGCCAAAGAGTATGAACTCGAACGCCCCTCCAAGCGTTACCGAAAACGCAGGCTGCTACCCCGATTAGAGGAGGAAGCACCTACATCACCAGCGCATGACATGGCCGACCGGCCACCTCGTGGCCGTGACAAAGAGGCCTCTAGGCCCTCCACTCAAGCCATGCCCCGACGCCGCTCAAAACATGCTAAGGCACGGGAAAACGCGCCAGACCTGCGAGATATACTGGAGGACAAGGCAAGGCAAAAAAGATCGATCTACGGATCACGCGGGCGCCCCACGGCACGTGACGGTGATCGTCACTCCGGATACAATAAATCCGGCCTGGCCGAACACAATAGACAAAGCTCCTTTGAGCTGCGTCGTGATATAGCCCAGTACAGAGGTGCCGCACACCCACTATGCTTCACAGATGAAGTAATGGATTATAAAATCCCCGAGGGCTTCAAACCCGTAAACATTGAATCATTCGATGGCACAACAGATCCTGCGGTATGGATCGAGGATTATCTTCTTCATATCCACATGGCCCGCGGCGATGATCTACACGCCATCAAATACCTCCCGCTTAAACTTAAGGGACCGGCCCGGCATTGGCTTAACAGCTTGCCAGCAGATTCAATCGGTTCTTGGGAGGACCTGGAAGCCGCATTCCTCGATAATTTCCAGGGTACCTCTATGCGACCACCGGACGCAGATGACCTAAGCCACATAATTCAGTAGCCAGAGGAATCGGCCAGGCATTTCTGGACGCGGTTCCTAACGAAGAAAAACCAAATAGTCGACTGTCGGACGCAGAGGCCCTAGCGGCCTTCAAGCATAATATCCGTGACGAGTGGCTCGCCCGGCACCTGGGGCAGGAAAAGCCGAAATCTATGGCAGCCCTTACGACACTCATGACGCGCTTTTGCGCGGGAGAAGATAGCTGGCTAGCTCGCAGCAACAACTTAACCAGGAGCCCTGGTAATTCAGATACCAATGACAAAAGCGGCTGGTCGCGGCGGAACAAGCAGAAACGCCGTGTTAACAGCGACAGCAACGAGGATACGGCAGTCAATGCCGGATTCCGAGGCTACAAATCCGAACAGCAGAAAAAGCCATTCAAAAGAAATACTCAGGGCCCGTCCAGTTTGGACCGAATACTCGACCGCTCGGGCCAGATACATGGCACCCCCGAAAAGCCAGCCAATCATACCAACAGAGATTGTTGGGTGTTCAAGCAGGCGGGCAAGTTAAATGCCGAAAACAAAGACAAGGGGTTGAATAGCGATGACGAGGAGGAGCCCAGGCCGCCGAACAACAACGGACAGAAGGGTTTTCCCCCACAAGTGCGGACGATGAACATGATATACGCAACCCACATCCCTAAAAGGGAGCGGAAGCGTGCATTACGGGACGTATACGCGCTGGAGCCAGTCGCCCCAAAGTTCAACCCATGGTCCTCCTGCCCGACCACCTTTGATCGAAGGGACCACCCCACTAGCATCCATCATGGCGGGTTCGCCGCATTGGTTCTTGACCCAATCATTGACGGATTTCATCTCACAAGAGTCCTTATGAACGGCGGTAGCAGCCTGAACCTGCTTTACCAGGATACAGTGCAGAAAATGGGCATAGATCCCTCAAGGATCAAGCCCACCAAAACGACCTTTAAAGGCGTCATACCAGGTGCGGAGGCCAACTTTACAGGTTTAGTCACACTTGAAGTGGTCTTCGGATCTCCGGATAACTTCCGAAGCGAGGAGTTAATCATCGACATAGTCCCGTTCTGCAGTGGCTATCACGCACTGCTCGGGCGAACCGCATTCGCAAAGTTCAATGCGGTACCGCACTATGCATACCTCAAGCTCAAGATGCCAGGCCCTCGAGGAGTAATCACGGTCAACGGAAACACCGAACGCTCCCTCCGAACGGAGGAGCACAAGGCAGCGCTCGCAGCAGAAGTACAAAGCAACCTCTCTAGGCAGTTCTCCAGTCCGGCCCTTAAAAAGCCGGACACTGTCAAGCGCGCCCGGAGTAACCTACAACAAGACCGCCTGGCACGTTTCGAGCTAGTGTAGCAATGCGGCCCCAACCCTAGCCCTCGCAATAAAGCAAAACCAGTGCTTCGCGTACATAACTACGCTCTTGAAATACCATGGGCACAAGGGGAGGGGCACCATCATGGCACGCCCAAAACACGGCTTAAACTGTACTAGGGGCTGCCAAATTCTTTTTTAAATTTTCTCTTACTTTCAGGACTCTATACTTCGGACGACCTGCTCGGCAATTCAACTGCCGCACAAACGATGCATGATCCAGGAAAGCAGACAAGCCATGCCGCATTATGGAACTCCTAGGTGGTCTCTATTACGAGCAGTATACTTGTTTTGAATACAATTCCGCGGCCTGCCCCTGGCCAGGACATGTTAAATAGTTCAATTTATGTTGCTTATCGCACTATTTGTATCGTTCTGCTTTGATAGCAGCCTTTCTATAAACAATGCATAACTTTTATCTATTTTTTGCATTATCCTCTTTTTATATATATGTTTATTAATGACATGTTGCACCCGTACATTGTGGTACGGCAAAATATGCCAGGGGCTTTGGTACCCCTGAATATGGTGTGAGAAGTCCGAACACTTTCACAAGTGCGGCACCCCGAACTTATAGCACTATATGCATCGGCTCCGAATCATGATTTGGGTCAATAGTTGGGTTTGTCCGGCTCTTATGTTTTGGTGCCTTACGTTCCGCTATATCGGCTAAGGTAGCACTAGGAGAACTACTGCGATTGTGCCCCAGTTGAGCTGGGCTGAGCACCTCAGTAGAGAAAGCTAAAACTGACTGTCATGATGAGGTGAGAGACCGGTCGCTATTCGAGAGGTTTTTGAGTCCTTAAAGTTTTATGCCGCTTAGAGTGAGGAATTGTCTTTGTCCGGCCAAGGCGTGGATAGCGCCCTGAACTCGGTCTTCCGAATACTAGGGGCTTCGCCGAAATTTAAAATTATAGAGTTCTATGGCTAAGTGAGAGCGTTCAAGCATTATAGTCCGATTGCCTTGTTCGTTGTGCTGAGTGCCTCCCTCGAAGGACCCAAACATGGGAAAAAGAGTGCTCAGGTTTATCCCGAACACCCCAGCACTAGTGGCATCGGGGCAAAAGTCGACGACTGGCCATCTCTCAATTTTTTGATTAACGGCCGCACATAAAGTAATATTTTAAATTCAACAAGCATTGCTTAGCGCATATGAACAAGTTTTCAGTGCACAAGAAAACCACGAGCGAGTTCATTCAAAAATTACATCCTTGGTACATTCATCCGCCACAAGGCGGGCACCCGCCAGAACATCCTTATAATAGTTCTCGGGCTTGCGATGCTCCTTCCCCGGCGACGGCCCGTCCCTCACAAGCTTCTCACCGTCCAGCTTACCCCAGTGCACCTTTGCACGGGCAAGGGCCCTACGGGCACCTTCGATGCAGATGGAGCGCTTGATGACCTCGAGCCTTGGACAGGCCTCCACCAGCCGCCGCACCAGTCCGAAGTAGCTCCCAGGCAAGGCCTCTCCAGGCCACAGCCGAAATATGATGCCCTTCATGGCCTGTTCGGCCACCTTGTGGAGCTCGACCAGCTGCTTCAGCTGGTCGCTCAAGGGCACAGGGTGTCCGGCCTCAGCATACTGATACCAGAACACCTTCTTCGTCGAGCTGCCTTCCTCGGCTTGGTAGAATGCGGCGGCATCGGATACGCTGCGGGGAAGATCTACGAATGCCCCTGGAGAACTGCGGATTCGGTTAAGTAACAAGTAGTTTACTTTTATATGTCTGCTTTGCATAAATAATGTCTTACCCGCCGCTATCTTTTTCACCGCCTCCAACTCTTGGAGGGCCTTCTGGGATTCGGCCTTAGCAGACTTGGCAGTTTCAAGGACCGCCGCGAGCTCGGACGCTCGCGTCTTCGAGTCAAGCTCCAAACTCTCATATTTTTTCAAGAGAGCCTGAAGCTCTTGCTGCACCTCGCCGATCTGGGCCTCAAATTTCTCTCGCTCGGTGCGCTCCGTGGCCGCTCTCTTTTTGTTGGAAGTATGCCCTAGAGGCAATAATAAAAGCATTATTATTATATTTCCTTATTCATGATAATTGTCTTTATTCGTGCTATAATTGTGTTATCCGGAAATCGTAATACATGTGTGAATAACAGACAACAAACATGTCCCTAGTGAGCCTCTAGTTGACTAGCTTGTTGATCGACAGATAGTCATGGTTTCCTGACTATGGACATTAGATGTCATCGATAACGGGATCACATCATTAGGAGAATGATGTGATGGACAAGACCCAATCCTAAACATAGCATAAGATCGCATAGTTTGTTTGCTAGAGTTATCCAATGTCAAGTATCCTTTCCTTAGACCATGAGATCGTGTAACTCTCGGATACCGTAGGAGTGCTTTGGGTGTGCCAAACGTCACAACGTAACTGGGTGACTATAAAGGTACACTACGGGTATCTCTGAAAGTGTCTGTTGGGTTGACATGGATCGAGACTGGGATTTGTCACTCCGCTTGACGGAGAGGTATCACCGGGCCCTCTCGGTAATGCATCATCACAATGAGCTCAAGGTGATCAAAGTGTTTGATCACGGGATCATGCATTACGGTAACGAGAAAAGTGACTTGTCGATAACGAGATTGAACGAGGTATTGGGATACCGACGATCGAATCTCGGGCAAGTAAATTACTGATTGACAAAGGGAATCGTATACGGGATTAATTGAATCCTCGACATCGTGGTTCATCCGATGAGATCATCGTGGAGCATGTGGGAGCCAACATGGGTATCCAGATCCCACTGTTGGTTATTGCCCGAGAGCCGTCTCGGTCATGTCTGCATGTCTCCCGAACCCGTAGGGTCTACACACTTAAGGTTCGGTGACGCTAGGGTTGTAGGGATATGTATGTGCAGTAACCCGAATGTTGTTCGGAGTCCCGGATGAGATCCCGGACGTCATGAGGAGTTCCGGAATGGTCCGGAGGTAAAGAATTATATATAGGAAGTGCTATTTTGGCCATCGGGACAAGTTTCGGTGTTATCGGTATTGTACCGGGACCACCGGAGGGGTCCCGGGGGTCCACCGGGGGGGTCCACCTGCCCCGGGGGGCCACATGGGCTATAGGGGGTGCGCCCTGGCCTACATGGGACAAGGGAACCAGCCCCAAGGGCCCATGCGCCAAGGAGACTTGGAGAGGGGAGAGTCCAAAGAGGGGAAGGCACCTCCGAGGTGCCTTGGGGAGGATGGACTCCTCCCCCCTTCTTGGCCGCACCCCTTCCTTGGAGGAAGGGGCAAGGCTGCGCCCTCCCCCCCTCTAATGCGCCTATATAAAGGGAGGGGAGGGAGGGGTGGCCGCACCCTAGGCCCTGGCTCCTCCCTCCTCCCTGCAACACCTCCTCCTCCTCCCGTAGTTGCTTAGCGAAGCCCTGCCGGAGTTCTGATGCATCCACCACCACACCGTCGTGCTGGATCTTCCTCAACCTCTCCTTCCCCCTTGCTGGATCAAGAAGGAGGAGATGTCTCCCGTCCCGTACGTGTGTTGAACGCGGAGGTGCCGTCCGTTCGGCACTAGATCATCGGTGAATTGGATCACGGCGAGTACGGCTACCTCATCCATGTTCACTCGAACGCTTCCGTTGCGATCTACAAAGTGGTATGTAGATGCTATCTAATCTGAATACTCGTTGCTAGATGAACTCATAGATGGATCTTGGTGAAACCGTAGGAAAAATTTTAATTTTCTGCAACGTTCCCCAACAGTGGCATCATGAGCTAGGTCTATGCGTAGTTCTTCTTGCGCGAGTAGAACACAATTTGTTGTGGGCGTAGATGTTGTCAACTCTTCTTGCCGCTACTAGTCTTATCTTGCTTCAGCGGTATTGTGGGATGAAGCGGCCCGGACCAACCTTACACGTACGCTTACGTGAGACCGGTTCCACCGACTAACATGCACTAGTTGCATAAGGTGGCTGGCGGGTGTCTGTCTCCCCTACTTTAGTTGGAGCGGATTCGATGAAAAGGGTTCTTATGAAGGGTAAATAGAAGTTGACAAATCACGTTGTGGTTTCACGTAGGTAAGAAAACGTTCTTGCTAGAACCCTAATTCAGCCACGTAAAACTTGCAACAACAATTAGAGGACGTCTAACTTGTTTTTGCAGCAAGTGCTTTGTGATATGATATGGCCAAAGTTGTGATGAATGATGAATGATCTATATGTGATGTATGAGATGTTCATGCTATTGTAATAGGAATCACGACTTGCATGTCGATGAGTATGACAACCGGCAGGAGCCATAGGAGTTGTCTTTATTTTTGTATGACCTGCGTGTCATTGAGAATCGCCATGTAAATTACTTTACTTTATTGCTAAACGCGTTAGCCATAGTAGTAGAAGTAATAGTTGGCGAGCAACTTCATGGAGACACGATTATGAAGATCATGATGATGAAGATCATGGTGTCAAGCCGGTGACAAGATGATCATGGAGCCCCAAGATGGAGATCGAAGGAGCTATGTGATATTGGCCATATCATGTCACGTTTATTATTTGATTGCATGTGATGTTTATAATGTTTTGCATCTTGTTTACTTAGGACGACGGTAGTAAATAAGATGATCCCTCATAATAATTTCAAGAAAGTGTTCACCCTAACTGTGCACCGTTGCTAAAGTTCGTCGTTCCGAAGCACCACGTGATGATCGGGTGTGATAGGTCCTTACGTTCGCATACAACGGGTGTAAGACAGATTTACACACGCAAAACACTTAGGTTGGCTTGACGAGCCTAGCATGTACAGACATGGCCTCGGAACACAGAAGACCGAAAGGTCGAGCATGAGTCGTATAGAAGATACGATCAACATGAAGATGTTCACCGATGTTGACTAGTCCGTCTCACGTGATGATCGGACACGGCCTAGTTGACTCGGATCATGTAATACTTAGATGACTAGTAGAGGGATGTCTATCTAAGTGGGAGTTCATTAAATAATTTGATTAAATGAACTTTATTATCATGAACTTAGTCTAAATATTTACAATATGTCTTGTAGATCAAATGGCCAACGTAGTCCTCAACTTCAACGCGTTCCTAGAGAAAACCAAGCTGAAAGACGATGGTAGCAACTATACGGACTGGGTCCGGAACCTGAGGATTATCCTCATAGCTGCCAAGAAAGATTATGTCCTAAGAGCACCGCTGGGTGACGCACCTATTCTCCCTGCAGAACAAGACGTTATGAACGCTTGGCAGTCATGCTGCGATGATCACTCCCTCGTTCAGTGCGGCATGCTTTACAGCTTAGAGCCGGGGCTCCAAAAGCGTTTTGAGAGACATGGAGCATATGAGATGTTCAAAGAGTTGAAAATGGTTTTCCAAGCTCATGCCCGGGTCGAGAGATATGAAGTCTCCGACAAATTCTTTAACTGTAAGATGGAGGAAAATAGTTCTGTCAGTTAACACATACTCAAAATGTCTGGGTTGCACAACCGCATGACTCAACTGGAAGTTAATCTCCCGGAAGAAGCGGTGATTGACAGAATCCTCCAGTCGCTTCCACCTAGCTACAAGAGCTTTGTGATGAACTACAATATGCAGGGGATGGTAAAGACCATTCCTGAAGTATATGCTATGCTGAAATCAGCAGAGGTTGAAATCAAGAAGGAGCATCAAGTGTTGATGGTGAATAAAACCACTAAGTTCAAGAAGGGCAAGGGTAAAAAGAACTTCAAGAAGGATGGCAAGGAATTTGCCGCGCCCGGTAAGCAAGTTGCCGGGAAGAAGCCAAAGAATGGACCCAAGCCCGAAACTGAGTGCTTTTATTGCAAGGGAAGTGGTCACTGGAAGCGGAACTGCCCCAAATACTTAGCGGACAAGAAGGCCGGCAAAACCAAAGGTATATGTGATATACATGTAATTGATGTGTACCTTACCAGTACTCGTAGTAGCTCTTGGGTATTTGATACCGGTGCAGTTGCTCACATTTGTAACTCAAAGCAGGAGCTGCGGAATAAACGGAGACTGGCGAAGGACGAGGTGACGATGCGCGTCGGGAATGGTTCCAAGGTCGATGTGATCGCCGTCGGCACGCTGCCTCTACATTTACCTACGGGATTAATTTTAAACCTCAATAATTGTTATTTAGTGCCAAGTTTGAGCATGAACATTGTATCTGGATCTCGCTTAATTCGAGATGGCTACTCATTTAAATCCGAGAATAATGGTTGTTCTATTTATATGAGAGATATGTTTTATGGTCATGCTCCGATGGTTAATGGTTTATTCTTAATGAATCTCGTACGTGATGATACACATATTCATAGTGTGAATACCAAAAGAGTTAGAGTTGATGACAATAGTCCCACATATTTGTGGCACTGCCGCCTCGGTCACATAGGTGTCAAACGCATGAAGAAGCTCCATGCAGATGGACTTTTAGAGTCTCTTGATTATGAATCATTTGACACGTGCGAACCATGCCTCATGGGTAAAATGACCAAGACTCCGTTCTCAGGAACAATGGAGCGAGCAACCAACTTATTGGAAATCATACATACCGATGTGTGCGGTCCAATGAGTGTTGAGGCTCGCGGTGGCTATCGTTATGTTCTCACCCTCACTGATGACTTGAGTAGATATGGGTATATCTACTTAATGAAACACAAGTCTGAGACCTTTGAAAAGTTCAAGGAATTTCAGAGTGAGGTTGAAAATCAACGTGATAGAAAGATCAAGTTTCTACGATCAGATCGTGGAGGAGAATACTTGAGTCACGAATTTGGCACACACTTAAGAAAATGTGGAATAGTTTCACAACTGATACCGCCTGGAACACCTCAGCGTAATGGTGTGTCCGAACGTCGTAATCGCACTCTATTAGATATGGTGCGATCTATGATGTCTCTTACCGACTTACCGCTATCTTTTTGGGGCTATGCTTTAGAGACTGCCGCATTCACTTTAAATAGGGCTCCGTCGAAATCCGTTGAGACGACACCGTATGAATTATGGTTTGGGAAGAAACCTAAGCTGTCGTTTCTAAAAGTTTGGGGATGCGATGCTTATGTCAAGAAACTTCAACCTGAGAAGCTCGAACCCAAGTCGGAAAAATGCGTCTTCATAGGATACCCGAAAGAAACTGTTGGGTATACCTTCTACCTTAGATCCGAAGGCAAGATCTTTGTTGCCAAGAATGGATCCTTTCTAGAGAAAGAGTTTCTCTCGAAAGAAGTAAGTGGGAGGAAAGTAGAACTTGATGAAGTGTTGCCTCTTGAACCGGAAAATGGCGAAACTCAAGAAAACGTTTCTGAGGTGCCTGCACCGACTAGAGAGGAAATTAATGATGATGATCAAGATGCTTCTGCTCAAGCTGCTACTGAAATTCGAAGGTCCACAAGGACACGTTTCGCACCAGAGTGGTACGGCAACCCTGTCTTGGAAATCATGTTGTTAGACAACGGTGAACCTTCGAACTATGAGGAAGCAATGGCAGGCCCGGATTCCGACAAATGGCTGGAAGCCATGAAATCCGAGATAGGATCCATGTATGAAAACGAAGTATGGACTTTGACTGACTTGCCCGATGAACGGCGAGCCATAGAAAATAAATGGATCTTTAAGAAGAAGACAGACGCGGATGGTAATGTGACCATCTATAAAGCTCGGCTTGTCGCTAAGGGTTATCGACAAGTTCAAGGAATTGACTACGATGAGACTTTCTCACCGGTAGCGAAGCTGAAGTCCGTCCGAATCATGTTAGCAATTGCCGCATACTATGATTATGAGATATGGCAAATGGACGTCAAAACGGCATTCCTTAATGGTTTCCTTAAGGAAGAATTGTATATGATGCAGCCGAAAGGTTTTGTCGATCCTAAGAATGCTGACAAGGTGTGCAAGCTCCAACGCTCGATTTATGGGCTGGTGCAAGCATCTCGGAGTTGGAACATTCGCTTTGATGAGATGATCAAAGCGTTTGGGTTTACACAGACTTATGGAGAAGCCTGTGTTTACAAGAAAGTGAGTGGGAGCTCTGTAGCATTTCTCATATTATATGTAGACGACATACTTTTGATGGGAAATGATGTAGAACTCTTGGACAGCATTAAGGCCTACTTGAATAAGAGTTTTTCAATGAAGGACCTTGGAGAAGCTGCTTATATATTAGGCATCAAGATCTATAGAGATAGATCGAGACGCCTCATAGGTCTTTCACAAAGCACATACCTTGATAAAATATTGAAGAAGTTCAATATGGATCAATCTAAGAAAGGGTTCTTACCTGTATTACAAGGTGTGAAATTGAGCTCAGCTCAATGTCCGACCACGGCAGAAGATATAGAAGAGATGAGCGTCATCCCCTATGCCTCAGCCATAGGTTCTATTATGTATGCCATGCTGTGTACCAGACCTGATGTAAACCTTGCCGTAAGTTTGGTAGGAAGGTACCAAAGTAATCCCGGCAAGGAACACTGGACAGCGGTCAAGAATATCCTGAAGTACCTGAAAAGGACCAAGGAAATGTTTCTCGTTTATGGAGGTGACGAAGAGCTCGTCGTAAAAGGTTACGTCGACGCTAGCTTCGACACAGATCTGGATGACTCTAAGTCACAAACCGGATACGTGTATATTTTGAATGGTGGGGCAGTAAGCTGGTGCAGTTGCAAGCAAAGCGTCGTGGCGGGATCTACATGTGAAGCGGAGTACATGGCAGCCTCGGAGGCAGCACATGAAGCAATTTGGGTGAAGGAGTTCATCACCGACCTCGGAGTCATACCCAATGCGTCGGGGCCAATCAAGCTCTTCTGTGACAACACTGGAGCTATTGCACTTGCAAAGGAGCCCAGGTTTCACAAGAAGACTAGGCACATCAAGCGTCGCTTCAACTCCATTCGTGAAAATGTTCAAGATGGGGACATAGAAATTTGTAAAGTGCACACGGATCTGAATGTCGCAGATCCGTTGACTAAACCTCTCCCTAAGGCAAAACATGATCAGCACCAGAACTCTATGGGTGTTCGATTCATCACAATGTAACTAGATTATTGACTCTAGTGCAAGTGGGAGACTGTTGGAAATATGCCCTAGAGGCAATAATAAAAGCATTATTATTATATTTCCTTATTCATGATAATTTTCTTTATTCGTGCTATAATTGTGTTATCCGGAAATCGTAATACATGTGTGAATAACAGACAACAAACATGTCCCTAGTGAGCCTCTAGTTGACTAGCTTGTTGATCGACAGATAGTCATGGTTTCCTGACTATGGACATTAGATGTCATCGATAACGGGATCACATCATTAGGAGAATGATGTGATGGACAAGACCCAATCCTAAACATAGCATAAGATCGCATAGTTCGTTTGCTAGAGTTAACCAATGTCAAGTATCCTTTCCTTAGACCATGAGATCGTGTAACTCCCGGATACCATAGGAGTGCTTTGGGTGTGCCAAACGTCACAACGTAACTGGGTGACTATAAAGGTACACTACGGGTATCTCTGAAAGTGTCTGTTGGGTTGACATGGATCGATACTGGGATTTGTCACTCCGCTTGACGGAGAGGTATCACCGGGCCCTCTCGGTAATGCATCATCACAATGAGCTC
Organism: Aegilops umbellulata; assembly: GCA_032464435.1. NCBI lineage: Eukaryota > Viridiplantae > Streptophyta > Magnoliopsida > Poales > Poaceae > Aegilops > Aegilops umbellulata. The sequence goes on from CP136058.1 coordinate 604,549,531, forward strand.
AAGGTGATCAAAGTGTTTGATCAAGGGATCATGCATTACGGTAACGAGAAAAGTGACTTGCCGATAACGAGATTGAACGAGGTATTGGGATACCGACGATCGAATCTCGGGCAAGTAAAATACTGATTGACAAAGGGAATCGTATACGGGATTAATTGAATCCTCGACATCGTGGTTCATCCGATGAGATCATCGTGGGGAATGTGGGAGCCAACATGGGTATCCAGATCCCGCTGTTGGTTATTGCCCGAGAGCCGTCTCGGTCATGTCTGCATGTCTCCCGAACCCGTAGGGTCTACACACTTAAGGTTCGGTGACGCTAGGGTTGTAGGGATATGTATGTGCAGTAACCCAAATGTTGTTCGGAGTCCCGGATGAGATCCCAGACGTCACGAGGAGTTCCGGAATGGTCCGGAGGTAAAGAATTATATATAGGAAGTGCTATTTTGGCCATCGGGACAAGTTTTGGTGTTATCGGTATTGTACCGGGACCACCGGAGGGGTCCCGGGGGTCCACCGGGGGGGTCCACCTGCCCCGGGGGGCCACATGGGCTATAGGGGGTGCGCCCTGGCCTACATGGGCCATGGGCACCAGGCCCAAGGGCCCATGCGCCAAGGAGACTTGGAGAGGGGAGAGTCCAAAGAGGGGAAGGCACCTCCGAGGTGCCTTGGGGAGGATGGACTCCTCCCCCCTTCTTGGCCGCACCCCTTCCTTGGAGGAAGGGGCAAGGCTGCGCCCTCCCCCCCTCTAATGCGCCTATATAAAGGGAGGGGAGGGAGGGGTGGCCGCACCCTAGGCCCTGGCTCCTCCCTCCTCCCTGCAACACCTCCTCCTCCTCCCGTAGTTGCTTAGCGAAGCCCTGCCGGAGTTCTGCTGCATCCACCACCACACCGTCATGCTGGATCTTCCTCAACCTCTCCTTCCCCCTTGCTGGATCAAGAAGGAGGAGACGTCTCCCGTCCCGTACGTGTGTTGAACGCGGAGGTGCCGTCCGTTCGGCACTAGATCATCGGTGAATTGGATCACGGCGAGTACGACTACCTCATCCACGTTCACTCGAACGCTTCCGTTGCGATCTACAAAGTGGTATGTAGATGCTATCTAATCTGAATACTCGTTGCTAGATGAACTCATAGATGGATCTTGGTGAAACCGTAGGAAAAATTTTAATTTTCTGCAACGTTCCCCAACACTTTTCGGCCTCGGACAGCGCCTGCTTGAGGGTCGCCACCTCAGTCGTGGCCCCTACAATAAGCAGCACAATCCTGTCATTTTTTGCAATTGCATCTTTTTTGTATATATTTTTCTATAAGGTATCTCTTACCATCCTTCTCCTCGAGCTACCGTTTGGCAAGGCCGAGCTCTTGCTCGGTCCGCTCGAGGCCCTTCTTCAGGGCACCCACCTCCGCAGTCAGTGCGGCGGTGGCTCGCAGCGATGCTTGCATACACATATTGACTCTTCTTTCTTAGACTCCTGCAAAATTTAATAGATCCTCTATTCGGCTTTTCTTTCCGAACGCCAAAAAGAGCATCAGGGACTACTGTCTATGCGGTATTTTTTTTACAAATTTTACTTACCTCGAAGCCTGTTAGAAGACTGGCAAAAGCTTCAGTCAGTCCGCTCTTGGCGGACTGAACCTTCTGGATCACCGTACTCATAATAGTACGGTGCTCCTCGTCGATGGAGGCGCCGTTAAGCACCTCCAGCAGATTGTCCGGCACCTTCGACTGGACGGGGGCTGCCGGCTCAGAAGGCTTCCTCCTCTTAGAAGGAGTTCGCCTACCGTGGTCCGGAACTGTTGAGGATTCTGGCGCGGTGTCCGGCTCAAAGCCGGACTTGGAGCCCTGGGGGGTCTTGTCCCCTTTACTCCTGGAGTCTGGGAGGCCGCCTCGCGGCTCATCCAGGACCACCTCCTCTTGCCCCGGAGCTTGTCGTGACGCCACTTCGGCGTCGTCCGCAGTGCGGGGGGAGGCAGCGGGCGGAACTGAGTTCACGTCCGATGAATCCAGGGAGCCGCTCAACGACTCATCGAGTCCGGCCCTGGGCGGCCTGCATAATTATATTCGACATTAGGGAAAAGCTGTGCAACAATAGGGATATTATGAGTTACTCTGGTATCCGAATACTTATGATTTCGCCGGACGCTTGGCTCTGTCCGGCCACTCCTCTTCGTCGTCGTCGGCGTCGGCGGAGTAGTCCGGAGGAAGGGTTTTCCCCTTCTTGGACCCTTCGGCCTCCCCCATTGGGGCGGCCTTCCTCTTCTTTCCTCCCCCCGCTGGAGGGGGAGAGGGTTCTTCTTCCTCTTCCCCGCCTTCACGGGAGGAGTGCGTCTCGGATTCGTCGGATGACGAGTCCGACACCACCGTATGGCGGGAGCTCTTTCGAGTCCCCGTGGCCTTCTTCTTCTTGGCCTTCTTCTCCGGCACCACGTAAGGCGCCGGAGCCAGTAGCTTCAATAAACGAGCGTCTGCTGGGTCTTCGGGCAAAGGAGCCGGACAGTTAATTTGTCCGGACTTCACCTGCCATTCCTGTCAAAGGTAAGGGAGTTTAGATCCCGCATAGAATCAAACTATGAGAAACAAATGTCCTGTAAAAGGTAAAGATAACTCACCGCACTAGCTGAACGCTGTGTGCTGAATCCGCGATCCTCAGATGCGGATGCGGGAGCCTCAGCGCCTTTGAAAAGCATATTCCAGGCGTCTTCGTACGTCGTATCGAAGAGCCTATTCAGGGTTTGGTGCTGCGTCGCGTCGAACTCCCACAGATTGAAGCCCCGTTGTTGACACAGGAGGATCCGGCGGACGAGCATAACCTGGACTATATTGACAAGCTTGAGTCGTTTATTCACCAGGGACTGGATGCATGTTTGCAGTCCGGTCACCTCTCCCTCGTTGCCCCATGACAGGCCCGTCTCTTTCTAGGACGTGAGCCTCATAGGGGGTCTGGACCGGAACTCAGGGGCTGCGATCCATTCCGGATCGTGCGGCTCGGTGATGTAAAACCACTCTGACTGCCACCCCTTCAAGGTCTCCACAAAGGAGCCCTCGAGCCATAGGACATTGGCCATCTTGCCCGCCATGGCGCCTCCGCACTCCCCTTGGCTGCCGCGCACCACCTTCGGCTTGACGTTGAAAGTCTTGAGCCAAAGGCCGAAATGGGGGCGGATGCGGAGGAAGGCCTCGCACACGACGATAAACTCCGAGATGTTGAGGATGAAGTTCGGGGCCAGATCGTAGAAATCCAGGCCATAGTAGAACATGAGCCCCCGGACAAATGGATGGAGAGGAAAGCCCAGTCCGCGGAAGAAGTGGGGAAGGAATACAACCCTCTCATGGGGCTCTGGGGTGGGGAGAAGCTGCCCCTTTTCAGGGAGCCGGTGCGCGATGTCTTTGGACAAGTATCCGGCCTTCCTCAGCTTTTTAACATGGCCCTCCGTAACGGAGGAGACCATCCACTTGCCTCCCGCTCCGGACATTGCTGGAGAAGGTTGAGGTGGGAAGTGAGGGCTTGGGCGCTGGAGCTCGAGTGCGCGAAAGATGGATAGGCAAAGGAGGAAGAAGGCATAGGTAAAAAGGTGGATCCTTATCCCCTTATATGGGCGGATGCGGCTATGCGTCCCCACCAGCCTAATAAAACTCGCTTGTCTCCCAAGCGCCGTGATAAATGGCGCGGTTGGGTTACCCACGTCCATATTGATGAGAATCCCATAAATGGGGGACACGATCTCTGCTTTGACAAGACATGCCAAGGAAACCGCCTCGCAAAACGCGATGAGGTGGAGAAGTGAAAACGATTCGAATAAAGGCTTGGCCGTAGTGTGATGTCACACTACGGAATACGTCGGTAGATTAGATTTGTGTTAATTTCATTCTCTCTATGGAAATATGTGGAAACTTATTTTGCAGAGCCAGACACTATTCGTAGTGTTTACAATCTTTTATGAAGAACTTGGAGGAGGAACCTGCCTTGCAATTCCGAAGACAATCTGCGCGCCGGACTCGTCGTCATTGAAGCCTGGTTCAGGGGTTACTGAGGGAGTACTGGATTAGGGGTTTTCCGGATGGCCGGACTATACCTTCAGCCGGACTCCTGGACAATGAAGATACAAGATTGAAGACTTCATCCCGTCCGGATGGGACTTTCCTTGGTGTGGAAGGCAAGCTTGGTGATACGGATATTCAGATCTCCTACCATTGTAACCGACTTTGTGTAACCCTAACCCTCTCTGGTGTCTATATAAACCGGAGGGTTTTAGTCCGTAGGACAAGAATCTCAACATACAACAATCATACCATAGGCTAGGGTTTAGCCTCCTTGATCTCGTGGTAGATCTACTCTTGTACTACCCATATCATCAATATTAATCAAGCAGGACGTAGGGTTTTACCTCCATCAAGAGGGCCCGAACCTGGGTAAAACATTATGTCCCTCGTCTCCTGTTACCATCCGCCTAGACGCATAGGTCGGGACCCCCTACCCGAGATCCGCCGGTTTTGACACCGACAGGGCCTGTTCCGGAGCTCCGCCGGAGAGGGCCGTCATCACGGAGGGCTTCTACATCATCCTAGCCTCTTCGGGGAAATCCAACGCAGTGCTCAAGAGGTAGGAACAAGAATTCTGGCGCCGTTGTCGGGGAGGCTCACGCAAGAGCATGTAAAGATTTGGACGCCCAACAACAAGCCACTTCTGGCACCGTTATGTACATACCAAGTACCCATCACAATCCCTATCTCCCCTATTACATTATTTGCCATTTGCCTCTTGTTTTCCTCTCCCCCACTTCACCCTAGCCATTTTATTCACCCTCTCTCTCCCAATCTCCTCCTCTTTTTCCCGTTTGCTTTTTCTTCGCTTGCTCGTGTTATGTCTGAAATAGGGGAAATTATCGCCGATATGGGCGATCATAATATCATAGAAAATTCTGAAGCTCCTGCCGAAGAAACCCCTACTTATCATACAAAAAGAATTCGAATCGGTAGTGGTAATATTATTGGAAAAGGAGTTATTCAAGATTTCTTTACTTCTGCCGGTGCTTTTCCCTCTATGGGCGGTTCTATTCTTCATAGAACTAGTAGTCTTGAATAACTCCTTTTCCAATAATATTACCACTACCGATTCGAATTCTTTTTGTATGATAAGTAGGGGTTTCTTCGGCAGGAGCTTCAGAATTTTCTATGATATTATCATCGCCCATATCGGCGATAATTTCCCCAATTTCAGACATAACATGAACAAGCGAAAAAAAGGCAAACGGGAAAAAGAGGAGGAGATTGGGAGAGAGAGGGTGAATAAAACGGCAAGGGTGAAGTGGGGGAGAGGAAAACAAGAGGCAAATGGCAAATAATGTAATGCGGGAGATAGGGATTGTGATGGGTAATTGGTATGTAGATAACGGTGCCAGAAGAGGCTTGTTGTTGGGCGTCCAAATCTTGGCACGCTCTTGCGTGAGCCTCCCCGACAACGGCGCCGGAAATTCTTCTTGCTACCTCTTGAGCACTGCATTGGATTTCCCCGAAGAGGAAGGGATGATGCAGCAAAGTAGCGTAAGTATTTCCCTCAGTTTTTGAGAACCAAGGTATCAATCCAGTAGGAGGCTACGCACAAGTCCCTCGTACCTGCACAAAACAATAGCTCCTCGCAACCAACGCGATTAGGGGTTGTCAATCCCTTCACGGTCACTTACAAGACTGAGATCTGATAGAGATGATAGATAATATTTTTGGTATTTTTGGCATAGAGATGCAAAGTGAAAAGTAAAAGGCAAAGTAAAAAAGCAAAGCAAGATTAACGTGATTGAGATTGATATGATGAGAATAGACCCGGGAGCCATAGGTTTCACTAGTGGCTTCTCTCGAGAGCATAAGTATTCTACGGTGGGTGAACAAATTACTATTGAGCAATTGACAGAATTGAGCATAGTTATGAGAATATCTAGGTATGATCATGTATATAGGCATCACGTCCGAGACAAGTAGACCGACTCCTACCTGCATCTACTACTATTACTCCACTCATCGACCGCTATCCAGCATGCATCTAGAGTATTAAGTTAAAAATAGAGTAACGCCTTAAGCAAGATGACATGATGTAGAGGGATAGTTTCATGCAATATGATAAAAACCCCATCTTGTTATCCTCGATGGCAACAATACTATACGTGCCTTGCTGCCACTTCTGTCACTGGGTAAGGACACCGCAAAATTGAACCCAAAGCTAAGCAATTCTCCCATTGCAAGAAAGACCAATCTAGTAGGCCAAACCAAATTGATAATTCAAAGAGACTTGCAAAGATAACCAATCATACATAAAAGAATTCAGAGAAGATTCAAATATTATTCATAGATAGACTTGATCATAAACCCACTGTCGGTGGGAACGACACCTATGGGATCACAAGTATCCCTACTACTGTTGCGGGGCGCGGGGTCGTGAGAAGAGCGAATCAAACAGATAGCACACGGTTCCTTTACCCAGGTTCGGGCCGCGAGGATGCGTAAAACCCTACTCCTGCTTTGGTGGATTGTATATCTGTGTTCTTGAGCTAGCTATGGGGCGTAAGGAGCTCCAAAAAGCCGAATCCTCCTCCTGGTCGCCTTGGGCCTCCTTTTATAGGGAAAGGGGCTGCCACAGTAGCACATAGGAGGTGGAAAGGGTACAGCGATGCGAGGTTATCCCTCGCATTACATGACAAGGCGCCTTTAATGCGTCTTGCTTAGGTGTCTTTGCTTTATCGGGGACGGGGGAGAGCCATGTCTCGTCCGTCGCCGCTCCCTCTCGCGTCGACACGCGCCCTGGCCAGCGGTGCCCGCGGTGCCATGTAGGCAGGCAGGCAGCTGAGGTGGCGCAGTCGTCGGTCTCCACGAAGATCTGCATGCCGCCACGCAGGTGCCTGCCCAGCTGGTTGGGTCGGCAGCTGCATGCAAACGGTGGTGGAGGTCTGATTGGCGTGGGCCTGATGGTGGCCCTACGGGTGTTCACGGCAAGGGCCTTGCCGGGGCCCTGGCAAGGGTCTTGCCATGGCGCCTGCTGTCATCCCCGGCAAGGCTCTTGTCGGGGGCCTTGTGGTCCTCCTTGGTTGGGATCCCGCCAAGGATCATTATCTTCTAAAGTGTGCTTCTGATCTTGAATGTCTTCACAAAGATCTGCATGCCACCACAGGGATGTCTCCCGAATCCTTGCCCCATGGGGGCAGTGGACTCAAGGGTGACCCGCTCCATGGCCGTGGGGTGAGCTGCCACGGAGAGGGTCTTGCCGGGTTTGCTAAAACCGCCTCCCGGCAAGGATCTTACTGGGGGAGTCCGCTTCGTCCTCTTTGCTCTTTGTGGCCTTGGTCTTGGCGTCGTTCTGCTTCTCTTGAGCTTCGGTCTTACCTTGGCTCACCTCCCTTACCTTGCTCAGTGTGGTGGTGCCCGTGGCTCAGACTGCCCGTGCACAGTTATAGGGGTACAAAAAGTGTACCCCTCTTTTTTGTACACCGACAGGAGCCCCCAGGCCTGGGCCACACGGAAGCACAATCGCGTCGTGGGGCTATGCCCAAAAACGGTGCGCGGGCAGGTGGGGCGGTTTTTACTGCGGTAAGTCTCTTCGCGCGCTGCGCTTCCCACACTTCCCGCGCGTGGCACGACGTCAGGAGGCGTGCGTGACGTGGGCGGCATGCGTGGGGCTGAGCTCTGCACGCATGCGTCACATCGTAATAAAGGGGGTGGTTCGCGCCTTCCCCATAAACGGAGGGAGGCGTGGAGGCGCGGCCCATTTGCTGGACGGGGCCGAGGCGTGGTCTTCAAGGCGTCGACTCCCCATGATCACGGGGTGGGGAGAGGTCGCCTCACCCGTCGCCTCGGTCCTACACGCCTGCCACGTGGCTCTCATGCGCTTGGGGTGGCGAACGATGGAGGCGGGAAACCGGGCCGCCGTGGGCTGGGGCAGCGGGTCGGTCCCAGTTCCCTGCGGCTTCCGTGTCTTGATTGGCTGAGCGGGGCGGCCAAGCCCCCATCCCGTTCCTTTATAAAGAGAGGGAGGGGGGATGGAGTCCCGCATTCTTTCATCTCCTCCTTCCTTCAGCTTCTGCTCCCTCTTCCATCCGCCATGGAGAGAGGGAATCCTGGTCCTTCAACGGTGGCGGCGAGGGTCGCCGCTCGACAACGCGTCCCTCCTTCTCCTACACCTGCGGTGGCAGAGCCAGCCGCGAGGGGAAAGGGAAGGGGGCGAGGCCGAGGCGCTCAGGGAAGAGGAGGACGGGGCGGCGCGCCGGCCTCGCCTCCGTCAGCAGTTCCTCCCCCCATGGAGGGCCACGTTGGGGATGACCCTTGCAAGTTCTTCGTCAGGCTGCGCCGGCTGCCTCGCCGTCGCCTTCGTCTCCCGACCCCATTCGCGCGGGAGATGGAGCTGGATCCGCCAGAGTCATTGCGGCTGCACATGAGGGGCTGTGGGATTAGTGGCACGCGGGTTCGCATCGACTTCCCAGCCCCTCACGTGATGTATCTTCGTTGGGGATGGAAGACATTTGCTCAGATCCACCGCCTGGCGGAGGGGTTCACTCTCCATTTTAAGCTAATGGAGGGCGGCCTTCTCTCCGTCAAGGTCTTCGGCGATTTTGGAACTCGCCTGAAGTGCTGTGTGGAGAGCTCCTCTGATGATGAGGATTCCTCCCCGGGCGAGAGTGACGAGGAGGACAGCGACAGCGGCGACGAGGGTGGTAGGCGGCAGGATGATGGGTCCGACTAGGCGTCGGTCCCGTTGTCCTGGGGCGATGTTGGCAGCAGCAGCATCTGCACCGAGCCCCCACCAACTCCTCGTGGCCGTCTCCTTGGGTGGCTGGTGTAGGAAGTGCGGGAAGGCGAAGAAGGCGGATGGCGGGCCGTCAACTCGGAGTACGCAGGCATCAATGCCTTCGTCGCGTATTGTCGGTCTTGCCGCCTCGTCTTCCAGCTCTTCTACAGTCATCATCATCACCAGCTTCCCATGGAGGTGGCCGCCGGGATGTTTTCCTGGTGCCTTCTGCCGCTCGTAACTCGCCTAGGTGCTCCTTTTGCCCTTTTCACCTCCTTGACCTGCCTCCTGAGGAGAGGGACAAGAAAGGGATTACGGGCACCTTATCTCTTTTTAGTTTGTAAGCCTTCGGGCCTTAGCTGAATTTAAAACTTAATGTAATCCCATCATTCATGTTTTTCATTCCCTATGGACTGTACCTGAGTGGGATGTTTTTAATGAAAAAGGGATGCTTGCCGGGTCATTTGTTTGCGGGTAGAACCCACGTCAAGCAGTAAATCCTTGATATCTCTAAGATAAACATTTCCTTGCCCGGCAGCAGGCCTTGCCGTCTTCCCACGTTGCTCGACCTTTCTCACGCTCTTGGTGGAGGCAGGGATGAGGTGGGTTCAGGCTCCTTGTTTCATCCTTTCGCTGTTGCGACTACAACCAAACCTGGCCCCAGGAATGAGCCCTAGGGCCTAGAGTTTTAGGGGAGCACGGTAGCTTTAGGAAGGAACGAGGTTTCACATACCTCAGTCCATAAGGGAATGCATGACAAGGGATGAAGAACTTATCTGAAGCTGTAGCCCCCGGCAACTCTGGTTTGCCGTGGGTGAATCTTTGCACTTGCAGCCCCCGGCAATACTGGCTTGCCAGGGTCTAGATGCTGGTCCGTCCCTCTTCTCTTTTTCGTCCTCAAGTGATCCGGCAAGGATATCTGTGAGTCCTGCGAACCAAAGGAGACAAAAGAATGGCAAAGAGACGCACCCTCGACCTCTAAGCTAGGGGTTAGTCGCCGCTAAGCACTATCAACCCTAACCAAGGACGAGACTCGACCTCGCATGCATGCTATAACATAGGGTGCCAGCGCTTCATTTATTTATGCTCAGGGTCTGCGCCTGGCTTTGTACAAAGGGTTACATGCATCATCGGCAATGCTTGTAAAAAAGGTGGCTTGCCGGGGAGCCCGGCAAGCCGCGCCTCACGGGTAAAACTTGCGAAGATGCTCAATGTTCCATGAGTTACTCACCGGAACGGCATCTTCGGTCTCCAGGAGGACTGCGCCGGGCCTGGTGACTCGTATTACCCGATAAGGGCCTTCCCACTTTGGCGTCAACTTGTTGGAATTCTTGGCCGATTGAACGCGCCGAAGGACAAGGTCGCCTTCCTCAAGGCTTCGGGCATGGACCTTGCGGCTATGGTAGTGGCGCAAGGCTTGCTGGTAGCGTGCGGCTCTCACAGCCGCCCGAAGACGATCTTCCTCAAGGAGCATTGCGTCATCTTGGCGCAGCTGCTCTTGCTCAAGCTCATCATAAGCGAGCACTCGAGGTGACCCGTATATGAGTTCAGTGGGGGGAACTGCTTCTGCCCCGTATACTAGGGCAAAGGGTGTCTGGCCGGTGGCTCGATTTGGCGGCGTCCCCATCGACCAAAGAGCCGCCGGCAACTCATCAATCCAGCGCCTTCCACTCTTGTGCAGCCTGTCGAAGGTCTTGGTCCTTAAGCCTCGCAGTACTTCAGCATTTTCCCTCTCAGCTTGAGCATTGCTCCGTGGGTGAGCAAGGGAAGCGAAACAGACTTTGCTGCCGAGGTCTTGGGTATATTGCATGAAGGTGCGGCTTGTGAACTGTGTGCCGTTGTCGGTGATGACCCTGTTGGGTACACCAAAACGGCACACTGGTCCCTTGAAGAACTTGATGGTTGACTGAGCTGTGACCTTCCTCACTGCCTCTACCTCCGCCCACTTGGTGAACTTGTCGATTGCAACGTACAAGTACTCAAAGCCCCCGACAGCGTGGGGGGAAGGGCCCAGTATGTCGAGCCCCCAGACCGAGAAGGGCCAGGAGAGAGGAATGGTTTGAAGGGCTTGAGCTGGCTGATGAAGCTTCTTTGAATGGAACTGACACGCTTCACACTTGGTGACTAGTGTCATCGCATCCTGGAGGGCGGTGGGCCAGAAGAAGCCTTGCCGAAATGCCTTGCCGGCAAGGGCCCTTGACCCGATGTGGGATCCACATATGCCTCCGTGTATCTCCGCCAATAGCTCCAGTCCTTCCTCTCGAGGGATACACTTCAATATCACACCGTTCAGCCTCTTTCTGTACAGGACGTCATCGACGAACTGGTACATGGTAGAGCGACGGGTAACTTTTTCCGCTTCTTCCTGCTCCTCAGGAAGTTCCCCTGTTTGGAGGAATCGAACGGTATGCTGTGCCCACTGTCGGTGTCAAAACCGGCGGATCTCGGGTAGGGGGTCCCGAACTGTGCGTCTAGGCGGATAGTAATAGGAGACAAGGGACACGATGTTTTTACCCAGGTTCGGGCCCTCTCGATGGAGGTAAACCCTACTCCTGCTTGATTAATATTGATGATATGGGTAGTACAAGAGTAGATCTACCACGAGATCAAGGAGGCTAAACCCTAGAAGCTGGCCTATGGTATGATTGTTGTATGATGAATTTGTCCTACGAACTAGAGCCCTCCGGTTTATATAGACACCGGATAGGGTTAGGGTTACACAAAGTCGGTTACAATGGTAGGAGATCTTGAATATCCGCATCGCCAAGCTTGCCTTCCACGCCAAGGAAAGTCCCTTCCGGACACGGGACGAAGTCTTCAATCTTGTATCTTCATAGTCCAGGAGTCCGGCCGAAGGTATTGTCCGGCTATCCAAACACCCCCTAATCCAGGACTCCCTCAGTAGCCCCTGAACCAGGCTTCATTGACGACGAGTCCGGCGCGCAAATTGTCTTCGGCATTGCAAGGCGGGTTCCTCCTCCAAGTTCTTCATAAAAGATTGTAAACACCAAGAGTAGTGTCCGGCTCTGCAAAATAAGTTTCCACATATTGCCATAGAGAGAATAATATTAACACAAATCAAATCTGCTGACGTATTCTGTAGCGTGACATCACACTTCGGCCAAGTCCTTATTCGAATCATTTTCACTTCTCCACCTCAGAGCGTTTTGCGAGGCGGTTTCCTTGGCACGTCTTGTCAAAGCAGAGATCGTGTCCCCTTTATTTACGGGATTCTCATCAATACGGTCGTGGGTAACCCAATCGTGCCCGTTCAGCATGTTTTCTCGATTAAAAGCAAGTCCCAAACGGTCACGGGGAGGGCTCTTGGTATTCATCTTCTTATAAAGAGACCAAGGCCTTACTCCTTTTTTCCAACCTCAAACGAGTTCGCCCATCGCCTCGAGTTCCAACACCCTAGGCTCCAGATTTCAGGCGATTCGGATCATCGACAATGTCCGGTTCCGACCTTCAAGGCCGGTGGATGCCCTCCTCCGTCACGGAGGAGGACGTGCTAAAGTTGAGAGAGGCTAAGTTCTTGACCGGCAAAATTTCGCATAGGTTGCCTGCTCAAGGGCAGGCCATTCCCAGTCCCCAGCCTGGTGAGAGCGTGGTGTTCATATCCCACTTCCTTCGGGGGTTAGGCTTCCCAATGCATCCCTTTGTGAGGGGGCTGCTATTTTATTACGGGCTGGAATTCCACGACTTAGCTCCGGAGTCCATCCTCCAAATTTCCTCATTCATTGTTGTGTGTGAAGCGTTCCTCCGTGTTACCCCTCACATCGGATTCTGGCTCAAGACTTTTAAAGTGGAGCCGAACATGATCGAGGGACGGCACGCAGAGTGCGGAAGCGCTGTTATAAGCAAGAATGCCGATGCTCCATGGCCCGAGGGCTCTTTTCAAGAGGAGCTTGGCCTGTGGCAACGAGAGTGGTTCTATATCACCGCTCCCAGGGGCACCAAGTGGGTGGCACCTCATGCCTTTCGCTCGGGTCCCCCACCGCGGCTAGCGTCATGGGTCAGCAAAGGGTTAGATTGGGGCTTACCCAAAGACGTGCCCTTGTTGCAGGGCCGCATTAGGGATCTCTTAGAAGGAGACCTCAGCCTGGTCAAGGTGACGCAGGTCATGCTGATTCGCCGAATATTGCCCGGCAAACGTCGCTCCCTTCGCCTGTGGGAGTTTAATCCAGAGGGACCGCGAGCTCTCCAGCATTTGATGGGCGCAACGCCCGCGGAGATGTATAAATTGTTCTTCGGATCACAAGCGATGTGTCCGGATTTGACCGAGGACGCAGGCCTAAGCTGCAATCGCCTGGATACTCAAGTAAGTAACCTTGTGCCCGGACCTGCTATCCGTATAATTGTCATAAACCTGCCCCTAAAAGAGCTGTTCTTTTAAACAGGAGTGGATAGCGAAGGCAAAGCTGATCAGGTGTCTGGCTCCCCTTTCCGAAACCAGGCCGGATCCCGTGCTTGTCAGGATGTTGAAGATAATGCCTTTGGAGGGAAGTAAGGGGGAGGACAAGGAAACTATGGCCTCCTCGAAGGAGGCTGCTCCGAAGGGAGGAACCGATAATTCCTCTCCTAAGGGGAAGAAGAGGGCCGCCTCTGACGACCTGCAGACCATGGCCTCGAAGCGGGGGAAAAAATCCTCGTCAGAGGGTCCGACGCCGGGGAGTTCCTCGGCCGAACTACGCCATCAAAGGGGTCAGCCCTCCAGCGAGCCGTAAGTAGAGAAAGATTTTCCTTTTGAGGGATGAGAGGAATCCTTGATTTATATCTGAGAAGATTAACCGAAATTTTACCCTGTAGCTCGGACCTCAGCCCTTCTCAGTAGAGCTCGTATTCGGGGGATCTTCTTCCGGAGATGATGGAGAGCGGGACGCCTCCCCCTGCCATACCGCCTAGCGAGGCGGGCGACCCTGAGGTGTCGTCGCGAAGGGTTTCTCCGAATCCGGCAGGGGCGGAAGTAGCTATGTGGCCCCCCAAGATTCTCCGCGTCCGGCCTTCGAAAGAGGCCATAGGACAGGTCCGGCACCGTCTGGTGCTCGGCCGGAGGAGCTAAAGATTCTGCTGGGGCGAGCTTCCATCTCAGAGGAGCACCGTGCATTGATGGGCACAGTGATTGAAAGGATTTCATCCGCAGAAAGCGGATTGCATGAGGCCGTCAAGAGTTTACTGACGGGTTTTGAGGTACGTTAGATAATGTACACTTTTGTCAGTTGCGCATAAGTAAGATGCGCCCTGTGTAGATAGTAGCCCCTGAGACTCTGCGCGTCTTCAAGAAATGACGGCAGACAGAGGACATAACCCCAGGTCTAAGATGTCGCCTTTGAATGTAGGTGGCGAGGTGTCCGGAATCGAGCCGAACTGGTGATTTTGCCGAACTAAAGCGGCAACTGGACGTGGCAGATGCCAACATCGCGCTTGTGAACAAGCGGCTTGACGAGGCTCAAGGTATGTAATTCCTCGGGCGGCATCAGGTAAGAGGAGCTTCATGCCAATGTCTTACAATGTGTGTGCTTGACGCAGATGGTGCGGCCGCCGTGGAGAGTCTTAGGGCAAAACTTGCCCGAGCTAAAGAACAAGCCAGAAAAAGCGATGCGGCTGCCGAGAAAGCCCTTGAAGAGCTGAGAGCCGAACACGCTGCTCACTGCCGAAGCAAGGAGGAGATGGCCGAGATGGCCGTGAAGTTAAAGGGCGCTGCTGACTGTTGCAAACTTCTTGAGAAAGAAGACCGGGCGAGACAGACGGACTGAGAGAAGGCCGTTGCCGATGCCAAGGACGCTCGCTCTGCGATGAGAGCTGCGAAGGAGGAGCTGCGTCAGGCCGAACAGATTGCGGCTGGAAAGACCTTTATGCTGCGGAGGAAGTTTTGCAATCCGAAGTTTGCTCCGTTAGACTCGATGTGGAGTGTGGAGGACACCTATCTGGATTTGGCAGCAAGTGCTACTGATGCGACCGAACACTTTCGAGATCTAAAAGATCGTGAAGTGGAAAAGCTTTTCTGGTCGCAGTTCCTCAATCCAGAGCGTCCGCTGGCAGTGGACGGTCACCTGGCTCAATGGGCCGAACTGAATAGGTTGTTTAGACTCGCCATGAAGTACGTCATGGGTCATCTATGGCCGGGGAGATCGGAGCCGAAGAGTTATTTCAGCTTGGTGCAGCAATTTCTTGACGCGGTGCCGCGTCTCAATGCGATGAAGAGGTCAGCATGCATAGAGGGCGCACGGATGGCTCTTGCCCGTGTCAAGACAAAACTGGGCAGAGATGGAGACCACCGTTGTTGCGTCCCGTGATTCGGACAAAAGCCGGGTACCCTCCGAGCACTACTTTCAGGAAGTCCTTGAGGGCGCTCGTGTAATAGAGAGGCAGTGCTTGAAGGATGCTATGTTATGATAGCATATGTTATTATAAAGCAATATTTTGATAAATTGTAGTGGCCTTTTATACTTGTGCCTTCAAGTATTGGAACACCTCCTGTGCGGCCGTTTTAAGATATATATACAAAATCTGAAAGATGGCAGTCGTTGGCTTCAGCCCCCACGCACATAGTGTGGGGGTGCTCGCAGAAGACGCATTTTCACACTTAATCCAACGTCTTGGTCCTACAAAGGAGGTGATAGCGCAGCGGGCCAGGCAACCGTACTATAATGCTTTAACACTTTCACTTAGCCATAGGAGCTTGACAGGGGGACTATTTAGGTAGCCCCTTGGTGGCGACTGCGCTCGCCCGAGTTCGAGGCGCGTATGTGCCTGGCCGGGAAACGGCCCTTCGTTAAAGCGGAGGAATCCTATAGATTCCTGTAGGTCATCGAGTGGCTGACCAGTCTCACGCTACATCATGACAGTCAGTTTTCGGCTTTCTCTACTGAGGTGCTCGCCCGGCCTAACCGGGGCACAATCGCAGTAGTTCTCCTGGTGCTACCTTAGCCGATAGAGCGGAACGTAAGGTAGCCAAACTCAGGAGCCGGGCAATCCAACATTTGACCAAAGACATGATTCGGAGCTGATGCATATAATGCCAAAACTCGCGACGCCGAACACTCCCAAAGGTGTTCGGTCTTTATAAGTGCGGGCAAA
This sequence comes from Aegilops umbellulata, assembly GCA_032464435.1. NCBI lineage: Eukaryota > Viridiplantae > Streptophyta > Magnoliopsida > Poales > Poaceae > Aegilops > Aegilops umbellulata. The sequence continues at coordinate 604,565,382 of CP136058.1, forward strand.
ACAACACTCTTTATTAAAAAGCCCCTAGTGTCCAGGTACGCGCAAAAATTCTGACGTGGCCACATGCCAAGACGCCAGCCTCCTCCTTGGTTATAGCAGAGAAAACCATGGGATATGTAGCAACAAGAGACAGTAAAAAAAGGTTTACGCAGGGTCTTAATCTAAAAAGAATCCTTAGGACGGGTCCCTATTGCATGTATGCGCCTGTGTCTCCGTTGTGCCGTATCCTGACGGGCGCCGCACGACGTTCATCTGTAAAAGAGAGGAACTGAGTTGAAAATGGGTCGTGCCGAACAAAAGTTTAAACTAAACAAAGTATAAAGTGAAATATATAAAATTGAGCTTTATTGTCTAGCGCACGACATGGCAGACCGGCCACCTCGCGGCCGCGGCAGAGAGGCATGTCGAACCTCCACCCAAGCCATGCCCCGACGCTGCTCAACCAAGGCACGGGAAAATGCGCCAGACCTACGAGATGTACTGGAGGATAAAGCAAGGGAAACAAGATCGATCTACGGATCGCGCAGGCGCCCGACGACACGTGACGATGATCTTCACTCCGGACACAATAAATCCGGCCGGGCCGAACACAACAGACATAGCTCTTCCGAGCTGCGTCGTGACATAGCCCAGTACAGGGGCGCCGCACACCCACTATGCTGCATAGATGAAGTAATGGATCATAAAATTCTAGAGGGTTTCAAACCCATAAACATCGAATCATATGATTGCACTACAGACCCGACGGTATGGATCGAGGATTATCTCCTTCACATCCACATGGCACGTGGCGATGATCTACACGCCATCAAATACCTCCCTCTCAAACTCAAAGGACCGGCCCGACACTGGCTTAACAGCCTGCCAGCGGACTCAATCGGTTCTTGGGAGGACCTGGAAGCCGCATTCCTCGACAACTTCCAGGGCACTTATGTGCGACCACCGGATGCCGACGACCTAAGCCACATAATTCAGCAGCCAGAGGAATCGGCCAGGCAATTCTGGACACGGTTCCTAACAAAGAAAAACCAGATAGTCGACTGTCCGGACGCAGAGGCCCTAGCAGCCTTCAAGCATAACATCCGCGACGAGTTGCTTGCCCGGCACCTGGGACAGGAAAAGCCGAAATCCATGGCAGCCCTCACGACACTCATGACCCGCTTTTGCGCGGGCGAAGATAGTTGGCTAGCTCGCAGCAACAACTTATCAAAGAACCCTGGTAATTCAGATACCAAGGACAAAAGTGACAGGACATGTCGAAATAAGCAAAAGTGTCGCGTTAGCAGCGACAGCAATGAAGATACGGCAGTCAACGCCGGATTCAGAGGCTATAAATCCGGTCAGCGGAAAAAGCCATTTAAAAAGAATACTCAGGGCCCGTCCAGTTTGGACCGAATACTCGACTGCTTGTGCCAGATCCATGGCACCCCTGAAAGGCCGGCCAATCACACCAACAGGGATTGTTGGGTGTTCAAGCAGGCAGGCAAGTTAAGAGCCGAAAACAAAGACAAGGGGCTCCATAGCGATGACGAGGAGGAGCCCAGGACGCCGAACAGCAATGGACAGAAGGGGTTTCCCCCACAAGTGCGGACGGTGAACATGATATACGCAACCCACATTCCCAAGAAGGAGCGGAAGCGTGCGCTAAGGGACGTATACACGATGGAGCCCGTCGCCCCAAAGTTCAACCCATGGTCCTCTTGCCCGATCACTTTTGATCGAAGGGACCACCCCACTAGCATCCGTAATGGCGGCTTTGCCGCATTGGTTCTCGACCCAATCATCGACGGATTTCGTCTCACAAGAGTCCTCATGGACGGCGGCAGTAGCCTGAACCTGCTTTAACAGGATACAGTGCGGAAAATGGGCATAGATCCATCAAGGATTAAGCCCACAAGAACGACCTTTAAAGGCGTTATACCAGGTGTGGAAGCCAACTGTACAGGCTCTGTAACACTTGATGTGGTCTTCGGATCTCCAGACAACTTCCGAAGCGAAGAGTTAATCTTCGACATAGTCCCGTGCCGCAGTGGCTATCACGCCCTGCTCGGACGAACCGTATTTGCTAAATTCAATGCGGTGCCGCACTACGCATACCTCAAGCTCAAGATGCCAGGCCCTCGAGGAGTAATCGCGGTCAACGGAAACACCGAACGCTCCCTCCGTACGGAGGAGCACGCGGCGGCTCTTGTAGCGGAAGTACAAAGCAGCCTTTTTAGGCAACTCTCCAGTCCGGCCGTTAAAAAGCCAGACACTGCCAAGCGCGCCCGGAGTAACCTACAACATGACCGCCTGGCACGTTCTGAGCAGGCGTAGCAATGCGGCCCCAACCCTAGCCATCCCGACATAGCGGAGCTAGTACCTCGCGTACATAATTACGCCCTTGAAATACCATGGGCGCAGGGGAAGGGGCACAGTAACGGCATGCTCACAATATGGCTTAAAACATACTAGGGGCTGCCGGATTCTTTTTACTACTTTCAGGACTCCACACTTCGGACGACCTGTTCGGCAATTCGGCTGCCGCACAAACGATGCAGGATCCAGGGAAGCAGACAAAGCTACGCCGCATTATGGAATTCTCAGGTGGTCTCTATTACGAGCGGTATATCTGTTCCGAACTCAATTACGCGGCCTGCCCCTGGTCAGGACATGTTAAATAGTCTAATATATTTTTGCTTATCGCACTACTTGTATCATTCGGCTTTGATAAATAGCCTCTTTATAAACAATGCATAGCTTTTCGCCTATTTTTTGCATTATTCTCTTTTAATATATATGTTTATCAAATAACATGATCGCATCCATACACCATGGTACGGCAAACACGCCAGGGGCTTCAGTACCCTTCGATCTGGCGTGAGAAGTCCGTACACTTTCACAAGTGCGGCACCCCGAACTTATAGCACTATATGCATCGGCTCCGAATCATGATTTGGGTCAATAGTTGGGTTTGCCCGGCTCCTATGTTTTGGTGCCTTACGTTCCGCTATATCGGCTAAGGTAGCACTAGGAAACCACTGCGATTGTGCCCCGGTTCAGCTGGGTTAAGCACCTCAGTGGAGAAAGCTAAAACTGCCTGTCATGATAAGGCGAGAGACCGGTCGTTGTTCAAGAGGTTTTTCGAGTCCCTAAAGACTTATGCCGCTTCGAGCGAGGAGCTGGCCCTGTCCGGCCAAAGGCGTGGATAGCGCCCCAAATTCGGTCTTCCGAACTAGGAGCTTCGCCGAAATTTAAAATTATAAAGTTCTATGGCTAAGTGAGAGTGTTCAAGCATTATAGTCCGATTGCCTGGTTCGTTCTGCTGAGCGCCTCCCTCGAAGGACCCAACCATGGGAAAAAGAGCCATCGGGTTTATCCCGAACACCCCAGCACTAGCAGCATGGGGGCAGAAGCCGACGACTGGCCATCTCTCAATTTTTGATAAACGGCCGCACAGAAAATAATATTTTAAATTCCATAAGCATTGCTTAGCGCATATGAACAAGTTTTCAGCGCACAGGATAAAAACGAGCGAGTTCATTCAAATATTACATCTCCAGTACATTCATCCGCAATAAGGCGGGCACCGGCAAGAACATCCTTGTAGTAGCTCTCGGGCTTGCGATGCTCCTTCCCCTGCGGCGGCCCGTCCTTCACTAGCTTCTCTCCGTCAAGCTTACCCCAGTGCACCTTTGCACGGGCAAGGGCCCTCCGGGCACCTTCGATGCAGGAGGAACGCTTGATGACCTCAAGCCGTGGACAGGCCTCAACAAGCCGCCGCACCAGCCCGAAGTAGCTCCCAGGAGCGGCCTCTCCGGGCCACAGCCGAACTAGGAAGCCCTTCATGGCTTGTTCGGCCGCCTTGTGGAGCTCGACCAGCTGTTTCAGCTGATCGCTCAAAGGCACAGGGTGTCCGGCCTCAGAATACTGAGACCAGAACACACTCTCCGTCGAGCTGCCCTCTTCAGCTCGGTAGAATGCAATGGCGTCAGATACGCTGCGGGGAAGATCCGCGAACGCCCCTGGAGAACTCCGGATTCGGGTAAGTGACAAGTAGTTTACTTTTATATTCCTACTTTGCATTAAGAATGCCTTACCCGCTGCTATCTTTTTCATCTCCTCCAACTCTTGGAGGGCCTTTTGGGCTTCGGCCTTGGCACCCTTGGCGGTCTCGAGGGCCGACGCGAGCTTGGATGCTTGCGCCTTTGACTCAAGCTCCAAGCTCCCAATTTTTTTCATGAGAGCCTGCAGCTCTTGCTGCACCTCGCCAACCTGAGCCCCAAGCCTCTCTCGCTCGGTGCGCTCCTCGGCCGTTTTCTTTTCGGCCTTAGTGAGCGCCTGCTTGAGGGTCGCCACCTCACTTGTGGCCCCTACTATAAGCAGTACGATGCTGTTATTTTTTTTGCAATCACGCCTCTCTATAGGCACCTTTTTTCTTTATAGGGTATTTCTTACCTTATTTTTCCTCGAGCTGCCGTTTGGCAAGACCGAGCTCTTGCTCGGTCCGCCCGAGGTCCTTCTTTAGGACTTCCACCTGTGCAGTCAGTGCGGCGGTGGATAGCAGCGAAGCCTACATACGCATATTGACTCTTTATTGTTAGACTCCTGCGAAAATTAATAGACTCTATTCGGATTTTCTTTTCGAACGCCGAACAGAGCATCAGGGGCTACTGTCTATGTGGTCATATTTTGACATTTTTTCTACTTACGTCGAAGCCTGTCAGAAGGCTAGCGCAAGCTTCAGTCAGTCCGCTCTTGGCGGACTGAACCCTTCGAATCACCGTACTCATAATAGTACGGTGTTCCTCGTCGATGGAGGCGCCGTCAAGCACCTCCAGCAGATTGTCCGGCACCTCCGGTTGGATGGAGGCTGCCGGCTCAGAAGGCTTGCTCCTCTTGGAAGGAGTTCGCCTATCGCGAACCGGAACTGTTCAAGAGTCCGGCGCGGCGTCCGGCACAAAGCCGGACTCGGAGCACTGTGGGGGTCTTGTCCCCTTTATTCCTGGGGTCCGGGAGGTCGCCTTTCGGATCCTCCAGGACCACCTCCTCCTGCCCCGGAGCTTGTCGCGACGCCACTTCGGCGTCGTCTGCAGTGCGGGGGGGAGACAGCGGGCGGAACTGAGTTCACGTCTGACATATCAAGGGAGCCGCTCGATGAATCGTCAAGTTCGGCCCGGGGCGGGCTGCATAAATCACATTCGACGTTAGGGAGAGTTGTGCATTAAAGTAATATCATGAGTCACTCTGGTATGCGATTACTTACGATTTCGCCGGGCGCTTGGCCCTGTCCGGCCACTCCTCTCCGCTCTCTGCGGCGTCGTGGGAGTAGTCCAGCGGAGGGGTCTTCCTCTTCCTAGACCCCTCGGCCTCCCCCGATGGGGCGGCCTTCTTCTTCTTGTTTTCTCCCCCCACTGGGGGGGAGAGCTTTCTTCTCCCTCCTCCTCGTTTTCACGAGAGGAGGGCGCCTCGGACTCGCCAGACGACGAGTTCGACACCACCAAGTTACGGACACTCTTTCGAGTCCCGGTGGTCTTCTTCTTCTTGACCTTCTTCTCCGGCACCACGTAAGGTGCCGGAGTCAGCAGCTGCACCAGGAGAGCTGGGGCTGGGTCTTCGGGCAGGGGAGCCGGACAGTTAATTGGACCGGATATCGCCTGCCAAGCCTGTCAAAGGTAAGGGAGTTTAGATCCCGCATAGAGTTAATCTATGAAAAAAGAGCTTAATAATCATGTCAAAGGCATAGATAGCCTACCTCGCTAGCATGACGCTGCGAGCTGTATTCGCGGTCCTCGGAAGCGGATGCGGGGGCTCCGGCGCCTTTGATTAACACCTTCCAGACGTCTCCATACGACGTGTCGAAGAGCCTGGTAAGGGTTCGGTGCTGCGCCGGGTCGAACTCCCACAAATTGAAATCCCGTTGTTGGCACGGGAGGATCAGACGAATGAGCATGACCTGGACTATATTGACCAGCCGTATTGGCTTGTCAAACAGGGACTTGATGCAGGTCTTCAGTCCGGTCACCTGTTCCTCGTTGCCCCACGACAGGCCCGTCTCTTTCCAGGACACAAGCCGCGTGGGGGGTCCGGATCTGAATTCGGGGGCCGCGACCCATTCCGGATCGCGGGGCTCGGTGATGTAAAACCACCCGGCTTGCCACCCCTTTAGGGTCTCCACAAAGGAGCCCTCCAACCAGAGGACATTGGATATCTTGCTAGCCATAGCACCTCCGCACTCCACTTGGCTGCCGCGCACCACCTTGGGCTTGACGTTGAAGTTCTTGAGCCAAAGGCCGAAATGGGGGCGGACGCGGAGGAAGGCCTCACACACGACGATAAACGCCGAGATGTTGAGGATGAAGTTCGGGGCCAGATCATGGAAATCTAGGCCATAGTAGAACATGAGTCCACGGACAAATGGGTGAAGTGGAAAACCCAGTCCGCGGAGGAAGTGGGGAAGGAAAATAACCCTCTCATGGGGCCTTGGGGTGGGGAGAAGCTGCCCCTCCTCGGGAAGCCGGTGCGGGATGTCCTTGGACAGGTATCTGGCTTTCCTTAGCTTTTTTACTTGAGCCTCCGTAACGGAGGAGACCATCCACTTCCCTCCCACTCCGGACATTGCTGGAGAAGGTTGAGGTGGGAAGAGCGGGCTTGGGCGCTGGAGCATGAGTGCGCGAGAGATGGATTGGCAAAGGAGGAAGAAGGCGTAGGTGAAAAGGTGGATCCTTATCCCCTTATATGGGCGGATGCGGTTATGCGTCCCCACCTACCTAATAAAACTCGCTTGCCTCCCAAGCGCTGTGGTAAATGGCGCGGTTGGGTTACCCACGTCCGTATTGATGAGAATCCCATTTAAAGGGGCACACGATCTCTGCTTTGACAAGACGTGCCAAGGAAACCGCCTCGCTAAACGCGCTGAGGTGGAAAAGTGAAAACAATTTGTATAAAGAGCTTGGCCGCAGTGTGATGACGCACTGCGGAATACGTCAGCAGATTTGATTTGTGTTAATATTATTCTCTCTCTGGCAATATGTGGAAACTTATTTTCCAGAGCCGGACACTATTTTTGGTGTTTACAATCTTCTATGAAGGACTTGGAGGAGGAACCCGCCTTGCAATGCCGAAGACAATCTGCGCGCCGGACTCGACGTCATTGAAGCCTGGTTCAGGGGCTACTGAGGGAGTCCTGGATTAGGGGGTGTTCGGGAAGCCGGACTATACCTTCGCCGGACTCCTGGACTATGAAGAAACAAGATTGAAGACTTCGTTCCGTGTCCGGAAGGAACTTTCCTTGGCGTGGAAGGCAAGCTAGGCAATGCGGATACTCAAGATCTCCTACTATTGAAACCGACTCCGTGTAACCCTAAGCCTATCCGGTGTCTACATAAACCGGAGGGTTGTAGTCTGTAGGACAAGAACAACCATCATACACAATCATAACATAGGCTAGCTTCTAGGGTTTAGCCTCCTTGATCTCGTGGTAGATCTACTCTTGTACTACCCATATCATCAATATTAATCAAGCAGGAGTAGGGTTTTACCTCCATCGAGAGGGTCCGAACCTGGGTAAACATCGTGTCCCTTGTCTCCTGTTACCATCCGACCTTGACACACAGTTCGGGACCCCCTACCCGAGATCCGCCGGTTTTGACACCGACAGGGACCCCTTTGGGATAGGTCGTGTGGTGCGTACCTTTATGGGCGCTGCACGTTTTGTTATGTGAAGTAAGTTTATTGTTTTTACTTCTTGTGGGAAGTTCTTTTGTTTCCTGGTGCTCTGCTTTTGGGGTTCATCCTCGTCTTCGCTTGGTGTGTCGAGCCCCTTGTGTTCGGCGTTGAGTCTACCGGATTGTTTGAAAACCCAACAATATCTGTGGGTATGGTTGGCAGGCTTCCCGGGAGTACTGTGTATTTGACATATCCTGTCCAGGATTTTGTTTAAGTTGGATGGATCATCCCTGTTATCCTGGAGGGGCGGATTTGTCTTATTCTGTCGTGAGCTTTTGAATCCAGCGATGACTGCCGTGCTCTTCGGACTTTTTTCCTTAGTCCGGCGACGGTCCTTATTGCGTCGCGGTTTTCCGTTTCCATCCCTAGTTTCGGATGTATTTGGGTCGCTGGTGCTGCATCTTGCCAACCAGTTGTCCTCTTCCGCACAAAAGCGGATCATGAGGCTTGTTAGTGCGACCATTGTTCTTGGCTTTTCTTGGTCGAGGTGTCTGGCGAGCAATTCGTCTCGGACGTTATGCCTGAAAGCTGCTAAGGCTTCGGCGTCCAGATAGTCGACTATCTGATTCTTTTTAGTGAGGAATCTATTCCAGAATTGTCGAGCTGATTCTTCGGGCTGTTGTGTTATGTGACTGAGGTCGTCAGCATCCGTAGGACGGACATAAGTCCCTTAAAAATTTGCTCGGAAAGTGTCCTCGAGCTCTTCCCAGATTCCAATTGTGTTTTCAGGAAGGCTTTTGAGCCAATGTCGGGCTGGTCCTTTAAGCTTTAGTGGTAAATATTTGATGGCGCGGAGATCATATCCTCTAGCCATGTGTATGTGGAGGATGTAATCCTCTATCCAGACTCCAGGGTCTGTTGTTCCATCATATGCCTCTATGTTTACGGGTTTGCATCCCGTTGGAAATTCATAATCCAGGACCTCATCGGTGAAACATAGGGGATGTGCGGCGCCCCTGTATTTGGGTGTGCCGGAATCTGATGATGGTTTCATTGCATTGCTTACGAGTGCTTGCTTTCTTGGCCCATAAATGGACCTGGCTGGGCCATCTTTTTGATGCGAATCCGTAAGTGGGTCGCGTGCCGGCTTAAGTGCGGCGCCATTTGCCGCTTTATGCTGGCTATGGGGTCGTCTATCTGACCGTGTGGCTTTCTTAATTTTTTAGTGCGAGGGCTCTAAGGACTCTTCGTCGAATCCAGGCAGTAGCTTTCGCTTCGGATAGCTTTTAGTGCGGCGACTATCGCCGTATTTGTCTGCGTTGTTGATTACTTTACTCCATCTGATCCATAGTGCATCTTCTGCAGTCTTGAGCTTCCGCTTCTGTTTTTTCAGGCTGCGTGCGGTTGCAACAAGCCTCTTGTGGAGGTTCTTCTTCTCCGCGGGTTTATCCGGCGTAAGGTTGTCCGGAATGCCATTTTCGCCAGGGGAGGGATGCTCGGTTTCTTCATCCGGGCTGCCCTGTTCGGACGGTTGCTCTAGGGCATGCTCGTCGCCTGCTGGCTCATCCTGCTCTATGGCTGGGTCTGCATCGAGGCGTGGCTTGGGTCGGCGTTTACGCCGACGCTTTGATTGTTTTTCGAGGGATTGATCCTTCGTTCTATCCCCGTTTTCCTCGTGGTCGCTACCTTTAGGGGTATCCACCATGTACACATCATGAGGTGAGGTGGCCGTCCAATGCCCTATAGGCGTTGGTTCATATGTGTCTCCTGCATCATCGTCCATACCGTCGATGTCTTCGGAGTCGAAATTGAGCACGTCGTTTAAATTGTCGACAGTGGCTACTAAGTGGGTGGTGGGTGGGCTTTGAATTTCTTCATCGTCCGTATCCCACCCCCGCTGACCGTAGTCTGGCTAGGGCTCTCCTAATAAAGAGAGAGACTTTAGAGAATTCAGGATGTCGCCGAAGGGCGAGTGCTGAAAGATGTCCGCGGCGGTGAACTCCATTATCGTCGCCCAATCGGATTCGATTGGCAGGGGCGCGGGGGGTTCGGAGTCCGGAGAGGAATCTGGATCCTCGGAGTCACGGGTCATGCAGAGTGCGGGGCTGGCGTTCGGCTTGATCGCCTTTGAGATCGCAGCCCCCGAGGTGACGTCCAACCGCTTATCCTCGATTGGCGCAATAGGCTCCGAATTAAGGGTCGGAACCGGTGCGTGTGCGGCCTCCAGGGCACTGTTCGGCGGCAGAGCTAGATCATGCCCCTTGAGACAGTGCGGCGCGCTTGGCTGTGGCTCGAATCCGTCGAACATCAAATCCCCGCGGATATCTGCCGTGTAGTTTAAGCTTCCAAACCTGAGCTGATGGCCAGGGGCGTAGTTTTCGATCTGCTCCAGGTGGCCAAGCGAATTGGCCCGCAGTGCGAAGCCGCCGAAGATGAAGATCTGTCCGGGGAGAAAAGTCTCACCCTGGACCAACTCGTCGTTGATGATCAAAGGAGCCATCGGGCCTATAAGTGACGACACAGAGGAAATCTCAATGAAAGCACCAATGTTGGTGTCAAAACCGGCGGATCTCGGGTAGGGGGTCCCGGACTGTGCGTCTAGGAGGATGGTAACAGGAGACAAGGGACACGATGTTTTTACCCAGGTTCGGGCCCTCTCGATGGAGGTAAAACCCTACTCCTGCTTGATTAATATTGATGATATGGGTAGTACAAGAGTAGATCTACCATGAGATCAAGGAGGCTAAACCCTAGAAGCTAGCCTATGGTATGATTGTTGTATGATGAAGTTGTCCTACGGACTAGAACCCTCTGGTTTATATAGACACCGGATAGGGTTAGGGTTACACAAAGTCGGTTACAATGGTAGGAGATCTTGAATATCCGCATCGCCAAGCTTGCCTTCCACGCCAAGGAAAGTCCCTTCCGGACACGGGACGAAGTCTTCAATCTTGTATCTTCATAGTCCAGGAGTCCGGCCGAAGGTATTGTCCGGCTATCCGAACACCCCCTAATCCAGGACTCCCTCACCCGTGCTGGAGCCTGGGGCTCGACGGCGAGGACTAAAGGCATTTCCTCCGCTATAGGAGCGGTTGTCTCAACGGCAAGAGCTTGACGCTCCGCCGGAGCTAGTCGTCCCTTGGCGGGCTCAGTGTTCCCGGCAACATCCTTGCCGGCGGCTCGGGGGAGCTCGGTGGGAAAGTACTTGTCGGGCCCTGATTTCCTCCTCTTATTCTGCTCTGTTGATGGATCAACGGATGGCTGAGTTAGCTGAAGCACAAAGGTACCTGGTTCCATAGGTAGCTTGAGGGCAGCGCGTTTTGACAGGTAATCAGCGATGTCGTTCTCCGCTCGGGGAACGTGTTCAGCCTATATACCGTCGAAATGCTCTTCCAGCTTTCTCACTTCATCGATGTAGGCCTTCATCAACGGGCTCTGGTAATCCTTGTTGACTTTCTTGACGACAAGCTACGAGTCACCCCTGACGATGAGTTTCTTGATTCCGAGGTCCGCCGCGATCCTAAGGCCGACAAGCAGCCCTTCGTACTCTGCCGTATTGTTTGTAGACACCTCCCTGGGGAAGTGCATCTGGATCACGTACTTGAGGTGCTCTCCGGTGGGCGCGACAACCAGTACGCCAGCCCCGGCGCCTTGTAAGGAAAAATCTCCATCAAAGTACATGATCCAATCGCAACTTGCCTCCTTGCCGGGGAGAGCAGTCTCTTGTGCTTCTTCGTCAGGTGTTGTGGTCCATTCTGCAATGAACTCCACCAGGACACGGCTCTGAATCGTCGACGTACTTTCAAACTTGAGGCCAAAGCTGGACAGCTCCAGTGCCCATTCCACAATTCTTCCCGTTGCATCTGGATTGTGCAATGTCCGTTGCAGAGGGAGGCGAGTGACGACAGTGATCTCGTGTGCCTGGAAGTAATGACACAGCTTCCTCGAGGCCATAAGAAGGCCGAAGAGCGGTTTCTGCATACGCATATTAGACTTTTTATTAGACTCCTGCGAAAATTGTTGGATCCTCTATTTGGCTTTTCTTTCCGAACACCAAACAGAGCATCAGGGGCTACTGTCTATGCGGTAATGAATTTAGCATATTTTTTGCTTACCTGGAAGCCTGTTAGAAGGCTAGCGCAAGCTTCATTCAGTCCGCTCTTGGCGGACTGAACCCTTTGGACCACCGCACTCATAACAGTACGGTGCTCCTCGTCGATGGTGGCGCCTTCAAGCGCCTCCAACAGACTATCCGGCGCCTCTGGTTGAATAGAGGTCGCCGGCTCAGACGGCTTACTCCTCTTGGAAGGAGTTCGCCCACCGCGAGCCAGGACTGTTGAGTCCGGCGCGGTGTCCGGCACAAAGCCGGACTGGGAGCCCTGGGGGGTTTCATCCCCTTTACTCCTGGGGTCCTGAGGATTGCCTTGCGGCTCCTCCAGGACCACCTCCTCCTGCCCTGTTCGGCGGGACGCCGCTTTGGTGTTGTCCGCCCCGCTGGGGGAGACTGCGGGCGGGACAGAGTTCATGTCCGACGAATCCAGGGAGCCGCTCGATGAATCATCGAGTGCGGCTCGGGGCGGGCTGCGCAAATAGCATTCGACATTAGATTAAGCTGCGCACTTGAAGATACTATGAGTCATTCTGGTATGTGAATACTTACGATGTCGCCGGACGCTTGGTTCTATCCGGCCACTCCTTTCCGCCCTCTTCGGCGTTGGGGGATTAGTCCGGCGGAGGGGTCTTCCTTTTCCTCGACCCCTCGGCCTCCCCTGTTGGGGCGGCCTTCTTCTTTTTCGCTCCCCTCGATGGAGGGGGAGAGCTTCCTTGTTCCTCCTCCTCGTTTTCACGAGAGGAGGGCGTCGCAGACTCGCCAGATGACAAGCTCGACACCACCACATTGCGGGCACTCTTTCGAGTCCCGGTGGTCTTCTTCTTCTTGACCTTCTTCTCCGGCACCACATTGGGCGCCGGAGCCAGCAGCTTCTCTAAGAGAGCTGGGGCTGGGTCTTCGGGCAGAGGAGCCGGACAGTTGATTGGTCCGGCTATCTTCAGCCACGCCTGTCAAAGGCAAAGGGAGTTCTTAGATCCCACATAGAGTTAATCTATGTAGAAAAGCTTAACGAACATGTGAAAGGTATAAATAGCCTACCTCGCCAGCGTTGCGCTGCGAGCTGTATCCGCGGTCCTCGAAAGCGGATGTGGGGCACTCGGCGCCTTTGGTTAGCACCTTCCAGACGTCTTCATACGTCGTGTCGAAGAGCCTATTGAGGGTTTGGTGCTGCGCCGGGTCGAATTCCCACAAAGTGAACTCCCGTTCTTGGCACGGGAATATCCGGCGAACGAGCATGACCTGGATGATGTTGACATGCCGGATGGGCTTGTCCATCAGGGACCGGATGCAAGTTTGCAGTCCGGTCACTTCTTCTTCGTTGCCCCACAATAGGCCCGTCTCTTCCCAGGACATGAGCCGCGTGGGGGGTCCGGATCGGAACTCAGGGGCCGCGACCCATTTCGAGTCGCGTGGCTCGGTGATGTAAAACCACCCTGCCTGCCACCCCTTTAAGGACTCCACAAAGGAGCCATCGAACCAGAGTGCGTTGGCCATTTTGTCGGCCATAGCACCTCCGCACTCCGCCTGGGTGCCGGACACCACCTTGGGCTTGACGTTGAAGGTCTAGAGCCAGAGGCCGAAGTGGGGGCGGATGCGTAGAAAGGCCTCACACACGATGATAAACGCCGAGATATTGAGGATAAAGTTCGGGGCCAGATCATGGAAGTCCAGGCCGTAGTAGAACATGAGCCCCCGGACAAAAGGGTGAAGTGGAAAACCCAGTCCGCGGAGGAAATGGGGGAGAAAAACTACCCTCTCATGGGGCCTTGGGGTGGGAAGAAGCTGCCCCGCCGCGGGAAGCCGGTGCGGGATGTCCTTGGACAGATATCCGGCCTTCCTAAGCTTTTTGATTTGGCCCTCCGTAACGGAGGAAGCCATCCACTTGCCACCCGCTCCGGACATCGCTGGAGCAGGTTGGGGAAGAAAGAGCGAACTCGGGCATTGGAGCTTGAGTGCGCAGGAGATGGATGGGCAAAGGAGGAAGAAGACGTAGGTGAAAGAGGTGGATCTTTATCCCCTTATATAGGCTGATGCCGTTATGCGTCCCCACCTACCTAATAAAACTCGCTTGCCGTTCACACGCCGTGGTAAATGGCGCGGTTGGGTTACCCACGTCCGTATTAATGAGAATCCCGTTAAAGGGGGCACACGATCTCTGCTTCGACAAGACGTGCCAAGGAAACCGCCTCGTTGAACGTGCTGCGGTGGAACAACAAAAAATAATCCATACAGAAGGCTTGGTCGCAGTGTTATGACGCACTGCGGAATACGTCGGCAGATTTGATTTGTGTTTGTATTATTCTCTATATGGCAATACGTGGAAACTTGTTTTGCAGATACGGACACTATTTTTTGGTGTTTATTATCTTCTTGAAGAATTTGGAGGAGGAACCCGCCTTGCAATGCCGAAGACAATTTGCACGCCGGACTCGTCGTCATTGAAGCCTAGTTCAGGGGCTACTGAGGGAGTCCTGGATTAGGGGGTGTTCGGATAGCCGAACTATATCTTCAGCCGGACTCCAGGACTATGAAGATACAAGATTGAAGACTTCATCCCGTGTCCGGAAGGTTCTTTCCTTGGCGTCGAAGGCAAGCTAGGCGTGCGGATATTCAAGATCTCCAACCAATGTAACCGACTCTGTGTAACCCTAACCCTATCCGGTGCCTATATAAACCGGAGGGTTGTAGTCCATAGGACGAACACATCATAACCATCATCATACCCATAGGCTAGCTTCTAGGGTTTAGCCTCCTTGATCTCGTGGTAGATCTACTCTTGTACTACCCATATCATCAATATTAATCTAACAGGAGTAGGGTTTTACCTCCATCGAGAGGGCCCGAACCTGGGTAAAATAAAGTGTCCCTTGTCTCCTGTTACCATCCGACCTTGACGCACAGATTGGGACCCCCTACCCGAGATCCGCCGGTTTTGACACCGACAACTTGCCACTCCTTGTTCCATAATCCATCAAAAGAAGCCAAAACTTGAAAACTTCACAACACAAAACTCAACAGAAATCTCGTGAGCTCCGTTAGAGAAAGAAAACAAAAGAATACTTCAAGGTACTGTAATGAACTCATTCTTTATTTATATTGGTGTTAAACCTACTGTATTCCAACTTCTATATGGATTATAAACTATTTTACTAGCCATAGATTCATCAAAATGAGCAAACAACACACGAAAAACAGAATCTGTCGAAAACAGAAAAGTCTGTAGTAATCTCTAACTAACGCAAACTTCTGGAACTCCAAAAAATCAGCCAATATAGGAAGACCTAGGAAATTTGTTTATTGATCAGCATCAATTGGAATCACTATTTTATCATGTTCTGGTGATTTTTAACACTTATTTTCATGAGCCGAAAGTTTCTGGAAATTACAGCAAGATCAAATAACTATCATCCAAGAAGTTCCTATAGGTCTAACTTGGAACAAACACTAATTAAAACACAAAACCACATCTAAACATAAGGTAGATGGATTATTTATTCCTAAACAGAAGAAAAAAAACTAAAATAAAATTGGGTTGCCTCCCAACAAGCGCTATCGTTTAACGCCCCTAGCTAGGCATAAAAGCGAGAATAGATCTAGGTATTGCCATCTTTGGTAGGCAATCCATAAGTGGCTCTCATGATAGATTCATATGGCAATTTTATTTTCTTCCTAGGAAAGTGTTCCATGCCCTTCTTAATGGAAATTGAAATCTAATATTCCCTTCCTTCATATCAATAATTTCACCAACCGTTCTAAGGAAAGGTCTAGCGAGAATAATAGGGCAAGAAGGATTGCGATCCATATCAAGAACGATAAAATCTACGGGCACATAATTCCTATTTGCAACAATAAGAACATCATTAATTCTTCCCATAGGTTTTTTAATAGTGGAATCCGCAAGATGCAAGTTTAGAGAGCAATCATCAAAGTCATGGAAATAAAGCAAATCGCACAAGGTTTTGGGGATAGTGGAGACACTAGCACCCAAATCACACAAAGCATGGAACTCGTAATCTTTAATTTTAATTTTAATATTAGGTTCCCACTCATCATAAAGTTTGCTAGGGATAGAAACTTTCAACTCAAGTTTTTCTTCATAAGATTGCATCAAGTTATCAACAATATGTTCGGTAAAGGCCTTATTTTGACTATAAGCATGAGGAGAATTTAGCACAGATTGCAACAAGGAAATACAATCAATTAAAGAGCAACTTTCATAATTAAATTCCTTGAGATACAATATAGTGGGTTTAGCAACATCTAGATTTTTATTTCTTTCAATCCCACTTTTATCAATTTCATCATCAAGATCTAAATACTCCGAATTTTTGGAACGCCTTCTAGGTAAAGGAAGATCATATTAAGTTTCATCAAGATTCATATTGCAAAATAAAGATTTGATAAGGGACACATCAATAACTTTTAGATCCTCATCTTGATTTTCATAGGAATTGGAAGAATACGCTTTAATAAAGGCATCTTTGGAAGCACGCATCCTAGCGGTTCTTTCCTTGCACTCATCAATGGAAATTCTCATGGCTTTGAGAGACTCATTGATATAATGCTTAGGAGGAATAGATCTAAGCTTTAAAGAAGCAATTTCAAGAGAAATTCTATCAACGTTCCTAGCCAAATCATCAACTTTAAGCAATTTCTCTTCAAGCAAGGCATTAAAATTATTTTGTGAATTCATAAACTCTTTAACTCTACTCTCAAATTCAGAGGGCATCTTATTATAATTTCCATAAGAGTTGTTGTAGGAATTTCCATAATTATTAGAAGGATTACTAGGATAAGCCCTAGGATTAAAATTCCCTCTATACGCATTGTTACCAAAATTATTCCTACCAACAAAATTCACATCCATAGATTCATTATTAGTCTCAATCAAAGTAGACAAAGGCATATCATTAGGATCAGAAGAAACACTCTTAGTAGTAAATAATTTCATAAGTTCATCCATCTTTCCACTCAAAACATTGATTTCTTCTATCGCATGCAC
Organism: Aegilops umbellulata; assembly: GCA_032464435.1. NCBI lineage: Eukaryota > Viridiplantae > Streptophyta > Magnoliopsida > Poales > Poaceae > Aegilops > Aegilops umbellulata. The sequence continues at coordinate 604,582,142 of CP136058.1, forward strand.
TTTTTTATTAGTAGATCTTTCAGTGTGCCACTGAGAATAATTAACCATAATATTATCTAGGAGTTTAGTAGCATCTCCTAAAGTGATTTCCATAAAAGTGACTCCCATGGCCGAATCTAAAAGATTTCTAGAAACAAAATTCAATCTGGCATAAAATTTTTGTATAATCATCCACAAGTTCAAACCATGAGTAGGACAATTACGTATCATTAATTTCATTCTCTCCCAAGCTTGTGCAACATGTTCATGATCAAGTTGCTTAAAATTCATAATGTCGTTTCTAAGAGAGATGGTCTTAGCGGGAGGAAAATACTTAGAGATAAAAGCATCTTTGCACTTGTTCCAAGAATCGATACTATTTTTAGGCAAAGACGAAAACCAAGCTTTAGCACGATATCTAAGCGAAAAAGGAAATAGCTTCAATTTAACGACATCATTATCGACATCTTTCTTCTTTTGCATATCACATAAATCAACGAAGCTATTCTGATGAGTAGCGGCATCTTCACTAGGAAGGCCGGCGAATTGATCTTTCATAACTAGATTCAACAAAGAAGTATTGATTTCACAAGATTCAGTATTGGTAAGAGGAGCAATCGGAGTGATATGGAAATCATTATTATTGGTATTGGTGAAGTCACACAATTTGGTAGTATCTTGAGCCATCGCGACACACAAGCAATCCAACACACGAGCAAACAAAAGGCAAGCGAGAAAAAGGCAAACGGGAAAAAGAGGAGGAGATAGGGAGAGAGAGAGAGAGAGGGCGAATAAACCGGCAAGGGTGAAGTGGGGGAGAGGAAAACGAGAGGCAAATGGCAACTAATGTAATGCGGGATATAGGAATTGTGATGGGTACTTGGTATGTAGACAACAGTACCAGAAGTGGCTTGTTGTTGGGCGTCCAAATCTTGACTTGCTCTTGCGTAAGCCTCCTCGGCAACGGCGCCAAAAATTTCTCTTGCTACCTCTTGAGTACTGCATTGGATTTCCCCGAAGAGGAAGGGATGATGCAGCAAAGTAGCGTAAGTATTTCCCTCAGTTTTTGAGAACCAAGGTATCAATCCAGTAGGAGGCTACGCACAAGTCCCTCGTACCTGCACAAAACAATAGCTCCTCGCAACCAACGCGATTAGGGGTTGTCAATCCCTTCACGGTCACTTACGAGAATGAGCTCTGATAGAGATGATATATAATATTTTTGGTATTTTTGGCATAGAGATGCAAAGTGAAAAGTAAAAGGCAAAGTAAAAAAGCAAAGCAAGATTAAAGTGATGGAGATTGATATGATGAGAATAGACCCGGGGGCCATAGGTTTCACTAGTGGCTTCTCTCGAGAGCATAAGTATTCTACGATGGGTGAACAAATTACTGTTGAGCAATTGACAGAATTGAGCATAGTTATGAGAATATCTAGGTATGATCATGTATATAGGCATCACGTCCTTGACAAGTAGACCGACTCCTGCCTGCATCTACTACTATTACTCCACTCGTCGACCACTATCCAGCATGCATCTAGAGTATTAAGTTAAAAGCAGAGTAACGCCTTAAGCAAGATGACATGATGTAGAGGGATAGTTTCATGCAATATGACAAAACCCCATCTTGTTATCCTCGATGGCAACAATACTATACATGCCTTGCTACCCCTTCTGTCACTGGGTAAGGACACCGCAAGATTGAACCCAAAGCTAAGCACTCTCCCATTGCAAGAAAGACCAATCTAGTAGGCCAAACCAAATTGATAATTCAAAGAGACTTGCAAAGATAACCAATCATGCATAAAAGAATTCAGAGAAGATTCAAATATTATTCATAGATAGACTTGATCATAAACCCACAATTCATCGGTCTCGACAAACACACCGCAAAAAGAAGATTACATTGAATAGATCTCCACAAGAGAGGGGGAGAACATTGTATTGACATCCAAAAAGAGAGAAGAAGCCATCTAGCTAATAACTATGGACCCGTAGGTCTGAGGTGAACTACTCACACTTCATCGGAGAGGCTATGATGATGTATTAGCCCTTCGTGATGACGGCCCTCTCCGGCGGAGCTCCGGAACAGGCCCCAAGATGGGATCTCGTGGATACAGAAGGTTGCGGCGGTGGAATTAGGTTTTTGGCTCCGTATCTGATCGTTTGGGGGTATGTAGGTATATATAGGAGGAAGGAGTACGTCGGTGGAGCACTGAGGGGCCCACGAGGCAGGGGGCGCGCCCTAGGGGGTGGGCGCGCCCCCCACCCTCGTGACTGCCTCTTTGACTCCTTGGAGTAGGGTCCAAGTCTCCTAGATCACGTTCGGTGAGAAAATCACGTTCCCGAAGATTTTATTCCGTTTGGACTCCGTTTGATATTCTGTTTCTCCGAAACTCTGAAATAGGCAAAAAAACATCAATTCTGGGCTGGGCCTCCGGTTAATAGGTTAGTCCCAAAATAATATAAAAGTGGAAAACAAAGCCCATTATAGTCCAAGACAGTAGATAATATAGCATGGAGCAATAAAAAATTATAGATACGTTGGAGATGTATCATTAGCCATGACCGATACTTTGCCTCTGAACTGGAGCGGGAGACCGTGGGCTGCCGCTTCGATGACCAAGAGATCAATGAGGGCCCAAGATAGACGCAATAGACGGACATGGAGCGTCGAGTGTCGGGGCAGCCGACCCAGTCGGCATCCGAGTAGGCACCGAGGTCGGCGGAGGCGGAGGCCGTCAGGGTGACTCCCAAGTACATGGTGTCACGTATGTAATGGAGAATACGCTTCACCAAGGTCTAATCAGGGTGACACCTGCTGGACAGTGTATTGCAGGTCGGATCGAGTTAGTGTCAGGTACTGTAAAGCAACAACAATGGAGTATAGAACGCTGCATTGGACACAAGAGACCCCTCCAGAGCAGAGACCTTCGCCTTCGTGTCGATGGGGGTGGGTGTCGTCTTGCAGTTAAACATACCGACACACTCTAGAAGCTGGTGGACGTACTTCTGCTGATGCAGAAAGAAGCCGTCACCCTGACGGACCACCTCGATGTCGAGGAAGTAGTGCAGAGGCCCCAAGTCCTTGATGGCGAACTCATCACGAAGACTAGCTGTCAGCCGCGGAAGGAGATCGGGGGCAGACTCCATGAGGATGATGTCGTTGACGTAGAGTAGCGGATATGCAGTGTCAGCTCCCTGATGATACACAAAGAGTGAGGCATCGGAGCGAGTGGACCGGAAGCCTAGAGACTACAGGAAGGCTGCGATACGCTGGTACCAAGCACAAGGCGCCTGCTTCAACCCGTAAACAGAACGGGGGAGCAAGCACACGAAGTCCGGATGCTCGGTGTTCGATGAAACCAGTGGGCTGCTCATGAAAGTGCGTTCTATCAACTAGGGGGGTGAATAGGCGATTCTTATGAATTCTTAACTGAGGAATTTGCTAGTGAGGAAATTCCTTAGCGAAGAACTACTTGCAGCGGAATAAGTACTCAGATGAAAACAAAACAGAACACAAGCATGGTCATCATGATGAAATGAAGACGAGCACAGAGTACAGAAAACGTAATCATAGGATAGCACGAGATGAAGACAAACATACTGAAGAAATTGAACTGAGGAAATCGAGAAAGTCTTCAGTCAAAGTCTTCAAACACAGATATGATAAACAAGCAGCACAATACTGAGGAAATGAAGAGTTGAGGAAATGGCACCAGTAAGCTTGGTGAAGACAATGATTTGGTAGACCAGTTCCAACTGTTGTCTTAGTTGTACATCTGGTTGGAGCGGCTGAGTATTTAAACTCGAGGACACACAGTCCCGGACACCCAGTCCTGAGCACGCAGCTCGGGACACCAAGTCATCACCGTATTCTCCTTGAACTAAGGACACACAGTCCTCGTCTAATCACTCGTGGTAAGTCTTCAGGTGACTTCCGAACCTTGACAAACTCGGTCAGTCGGCGATCCACAATTCCTCTTGGATGCTCTAGACCATGACGCCTAACCGTCTGGAAGAAGCAGAGTCTTCAAAGGTAACAAGTGTCGGATCCACGCAGGATCAATCTCTTCAGTGATGCTCAATCACTTTGGGTTTGTAGGTGTTTGGGTTTCGGTTTTGGATTTTCCTCACTTGATGATTTTCACTCAAAGTCCTCGGAGGATGGGTTGCTCTCAAATGACAATTGTCAGTTTCTCTCGGAGCAGCCAACCAGCTAGTGGTTGTAGGGGGCGGCTATTTATAGCCTAGGGAGCAGCCCAACATGATAAGACATAAATTCCCTTCAATGATATGACCGTTAGGTGGATAAGATATTTTTGGAGAGCTGGCGCATAGCACAGCAACGATCAGAAATTTGAGGTACAAATTCCTCAGGGCTATCATGTTCCTCACTATGTAGGCAATCCGCACTAGCGAATTCCTAACTCCTCAGTCAGAACAAAGTCCTCAGTGACTAGAAGAACTGTGTCTCTGTCACTGAAGAAATTGACTGAACTGTATGAGATTTCCAATGGCTTCACTCGAAGGGATTGGTAGGTGTAGGATTTAAGTTTGAGCATCACATGGAAATTTTTCCTTAGTATTTCCTCGACCCCCTTTAACTGTATGGTGTTTCCTATGACTCAAGAAAGAGAAAACGAAACTACGAAAATAAAAGTCTTCACGCTTCATGTTCCTCGAATGAATATCAAGTCTTCAAGGTCACACCAATTTCTTCACTTTCAAAGTCTTCAGAAAGTCTTCAGAATACCAAAGTCTTCAGTCGAAGATCTTCATTTTTAGGGGTCGACTTTCTCTGTAAATATCAAACTCCTCATAGACTTATAGACCTCTGTACACTCATAAACACATTAGATCCTTAACCTATAAGTCTTCAATACACCAAAATCACTAAGGGGCACTAGATGCACTTACAATCTCCCCCTTTTTGGTGATTGATGACAACATAGGTTAAGTTTTCAACAGGGATATATATATGAAGTGTAAATGCTAATATTGAGGAATTTGATTGCAAGATATAGAAGAACTCCCCCTCAAGTTGTGCATAGTAAGGAATTTGCTTTTGAAGCAATGCACACTTGAAGAGATGAATCATGGAGATCTCCCCCTATATCTTGTAATTCATACACGCATTTGATATATAATATGAAGAATTTGAAATGCATGATGAACAATGGTGACTGACGTATTTCAGCATGCGTGTGATAATATTAACGAGGAATAAGCATGCAGAATAACGTAGCAGAAGTATCAGACCACCATCGGGTTTAAGTTTACAACTCGATCCAATAAAAGTTTCGGAAGAACTAGAGTTGTAACTTAGCAAAAAAAATGCCCAAATAATAGACCCACTTGAAGACTAACTCAGATTTCTCCCCCTTTGTCATCGAATGACCAAAAGGATCGAAACTGAGGACTAACGCCCGTGAAGATATTCAAGTTGATGAAGGAGCGCCAGCGTTGTCGGGGTCGGTTGTTGAAGTAGGGCCTGCCGCTGTGTCGTCCAAGTCTTCATATTCATCAGTGTCACGCGATGAAGAATAGGAGCTGCCCACCAAAGAAGGAACCTTGACCTTCTTGTATTTCTTCGGAGGAGGTGCAGACCAGTCAAATTCTTCTTTGAGACCCATTGTCTTCAGATCTTCAGGGTTGTAAACTTGAGACAGAACAGCCCAGGTGCGGTTGAGGGTTTCATGGAGGTAGTAGTGGTTTTTCTTCACTTCATTGTGTGTTGAAGTCAGGTTGTGAGGAATTGAACCAAACTGACGCTTGACACATTTGTGATTGCGATCAACCTTCTGATGAAGACTGAGGAGTAACTAACGATCAGTCATCACCCTGTGTGTTGTGGCTTGAGGATTTTGCTTGGCATTGTTGGCGGCAGAGTCATGTGTGGCAGAGTCATCATTGGTGGAGTAGGATGCAGCCTTGAGAAATTGACCATCCAATGGACGAATGCCTTCATCTATCACAGCAGCGGCCTTGCCTTTGTCATCAGATGAGGAAAATGTCCTTTTGAGGACTTCAATTGGAGGCAAGTAGCTGCAATGGTTCAGAGTGTCAGCTTTGTAGTTGAGTGAAGACCTTGTCCTGATGAATCCCATAATCCATGGCGCATAAGGCTTCAGCTCAAATGGTGGCATTGCAATATTTGCCATAGTCCTCATGAAGAAATCATGGTAGTTGACGGGAACGCCATGAATGATGTTGAATAGCAGATTCTTCATGATGCCAACGACTTCTTCATCATTTGAGTCGTGGCCTTTGATAGGACTCAATGTCTTCGTTAGTATGCGATAGACAGTCCGAGGCACATAGAGTAATTCCTTGACGAGGAAATTGGTACGACGGGCCTGCCCTGGCTTCAAAGGCTTCGTCACAACTTGCATGTAGTGATTTCAAAGCTCAGGTTCACTATAGACACAACGTGCATCTTCAAGGGGAGGACTTAGTGGTAGGGCACGAAGCAATTCAGATGCTGGTGCCTTGAGGTGAGTGTTCTCTGTCATCCAATCCAGAATCCATGAATTTACATCTTCAGAGTCGCCTGTGATGTGCAGCCTTGTGTAGAACTGAAGAATGAGTTCTTCATTCCAATCACATATGTCAGTGCAGAAGTTTAGCAGCCCAGCGTCGTGAAGAACACTGAGGACTGGCTCGAAGCACGGCAGAGACTCCATCTACATGAGGAATGTGCATATGACCGAAGACTTTGTCTTTGTTGAATAGCATAGAGGAATAGAAATTTGTCTGGCTGGCAGTCCAGAAACGCCTCTTCCTAATGCGAGCAGTGTCATATGGATTGTAGTCAGTGAAGAATACATGCTCGCCGAAGAAATCATCATCCTTGAACTTTTGCTTTCTTGAGAATGGATCCTTTGGCTTGGGCAGAGGAGTATCAATGAGTTGCATCACAACCTCAGGAATCGCAATCTCTGGTTCTTCAGGCTGAGGAGTTTTTGGTTCCTCTTCAGTGGCAGTCTGCGTGTTCAGATGATCAGCAGCAGCAGTTTCTTCAGCACTAGCGGCTGGAATTTCTTCATGCACAGATGCGGTGGGATGAGTTTCTTCAGAGCCCATTTGTACAGTTGGTGCAGGGGACTGAGGTATTTGCTGTAGAGGTGTGACCAGATGAGAGTTGGGATGCTGACTTTCCCAGAATTCATCATTCATCAGAGGAGTTGTGCTTCCAATGTCCACGTCTTCATCATCAATTTCTTCAACACCAGCCTCTTCAGCAGTAAACTGAGGCATTGGTGATGATACCACTGGGGTTGAAGGGATTGTATCGACTTCAATTTCCTCATCAATCTGCTCTGACGAAGCAGCAGATTGAGTTTCTTCATCAGATCCGCTTGGGATCTCATATTCTTCACCAAAGGGAACAAGGTCCTTTGATGGCATGGTGGAAATTGGAACAGCATCGATCGGATTTGCAAAAGAGCTGGTCATGGACTTCATATTCTTTGGAGCTGAAGATTCTGAAGCACTTGACGCTTTCCTTTTCTTCACTGTAGCTCGCTCTGCAGCCTTGGTCTTCTTCACATCTGATGCAGATGGAAGGATAGGAGTTGGTGTAGGCGCGGGAGGAGCTGAGGAATCTGTTTGAATTTCTTCAGGCGCAACTGATGTAGTTGCCCTGACTTCTTCAGTTTCTTCAGGCGCACCACTAGTGGGTGCCCTGGCAAATTCTTCAGCGGCTGGAATGGAGTCATCAGCCCTGGAACTAGCATTTTCTTCAGCAGCCTGAAAGTCATCAGCGGTGATGGCATGTTCTTCAGCAGGCTGAGCTGAAGGTTCAGCTTGAGGAACTTCTTGTTGCGATGGGGCTGCAACATTTGTGAACTTCTCGGTTAGTTTCACGAACCTGACTTTGGCTCCTTTCCAATCAGCATAGTATGAATCGAATTTGTCACTGAGGGATTTGATGTCAGACTGAATTTTGATGAGTTCTTCAGTTGACATTTTGACCATGCTGGTCTTTATAAACTTCTCTTTCTTGTACTGGGCCTTCTTGATCTGCCTGGCCTGATCATATTTCTATTTCTCCTCTTGGATGAAATGAGCCAGCATGTGACTTTGGCCAGGTTTCAGCTTGAAGTCTGGCATAGGAGTGTTTGGATCCTTGTGCCAGAGATCAATGTAGTCGAGGATCGCTCTTGGGTCCAACAGCAGCGGCACAGGTGTGCCTTTGGCTCTAGCGGCCCTTTCTTGTTTGTCTCTGATGATTTCTGCAAGTTCTTCTTCATCAGCCTCATCTTCGTCAGACGTCACATTGAAGACTACCTACTTCTTCTTAGGACTTGGCCGAGGACTGAGGGAGTCCTGGATTAGGGGGTGTTCGGGTAGCCGGACTATACCTTCGCCGGACTCCTGGACTATGAAGATACAAGATTGAAGACTTCGTCCCATGTCCGGAAGGAACTTTCCTTGGCGTGGAAGGCAAGCTAGGTGATGCGGATGCTCAAGATCTCCTACCATTGTAACCGACTCTGTGTAACCCTAACCCTATCCGGTGTCTATATAAACCGGAGGGTTGTAGTCCGTAGGACAGAATAATCATCACACACAATCATACCATAGGCAAGCTTCTAGGGTTTAGCCTCCTTGATCTCGTGGTAGATCTACTCTTGTACTACCCATATCATCAATATTAATCAAGCAGGAGTAGGGTTTTACCTCCATCGAGAGGGCCCGAACCTGGGTAAACATCGTGTCCCTTGTCTCCTGTTACCATCCGGCCTTGACGCACAGTTCGGGACCCCCTACCCGAGATCCGCCGGTTTTGACACCGACATTGGTGCTTTCATTGAGAGTTCCTCTGTGTCGTCGCCTTTAGGCCCGATGGCTCCTTTGATCATCAACAACGATGAGGTCCAGGGTGAGGCTCTTGTCCCCAGACAGATCTTCGTCTTCGGCGGCTTCACTCTGCGGGCCAATTCGCTTGGTCGCCTGGAGCAGATCGAAAGCTACGCCCCTGGCCATCAAGTCAGGTTTGGAAGCTTAAACTACATGGTTGGTATCCGCGGAGACTTGATCTTCGACGGGTTCGAGCCACAGCCAAGCACGCCGCACTATCTCGAGGGGCATGATCTAGCTCTGCCTCCGAACAGTGTCCTGGAGGCCGCACACGCACCGGTTCCGACCCTTAACTCAGAGCCTATTGCGCCAATTGAGGATGAGCGGTTGGACGTCACCTCAGGGCCTGCGATCTCAAGGGCGATCGAGCCGAACGCCAGCCCCGCACTCCGCGTGACCCGTGATCCCGAGGGTCCGTACTCCTCCCCGGACTCCGAACCCCCCGCTCCCCTGCCAGTTGAAGCCGATTGGGCGCCGATAATGGAGTTCACCGCCGCGGACATCTTTCAGCACTCGCCTTTTGGCGACATCCTGAATTCTTTCAAGTCTCTCTCTTTATCAGGAGAGCCCTGGCCGAATTACGGTCAGCGAGGATGGGATACGGACGATGAAGAAATTCAAAACCCACCCACCACCCACTTGGTAGCCACTGTCGACGATTACACCGACACGCTTGACTTCGGCTCCGAAGACTTTGACGATATGGACGACGAGGTAGGAGACGAACAGGAACCAGCACCTGTAGGGCGCTGGACGGCCACCTCGTCATATGACGTATATATGGTGGATACTCCAAAGGATGGAGACGGCGATGGAACAACGGGGGATGACACCACCAAAAAACAGCCAAAGCGCCGACGTCAGCGGCGCCGCTCTAAATCCCGCCAAAGCAAAAACGGTGATTCCGGCACGGGAGATAATACTACCCCGGATAGCGACGAAGAACACCCAACCCAGCAAGATTCAGCGCAGGAAGATGGAGAAGCCAGCCCTCATGAGAGAGCGGCAGAACGAGAGGTTGAGGATGATAACTATATGCCTCCCTCCGAAGACGAAGCAAGCCTCGATGATGACGAATTCGTCGTACCATCAGACCCCGTCGAACAAGAGCGTTTCAAGCGCAGGCTTTTAGCCACGGCAAACAGCCTAAAGAAAAAGCAGCAACAGCTTAGAGCTGATCAAGATTTGCTAGCTGATAGATGGACTGAAGTCCTTGCGGCCGAAGAGTATGAACTCGAGCGCCCCTCCAAGAATTATCCTAAGCGCAGGCCGCTACCCCGATCAGAGGAGGAAGCACCTACATCACCAGCGCACGACATGGCAGACCGGCCACCTCACGGCCGCGACAGAGAAGCCTGTCGAACCTCCACCCAAGCCATGCCCCGACGCCGCTCAACCAAGGCACGAGAAAATGTGCCAGACCTGCGAGATGTACTGGAGGATAAAGCAAGGCAAACAAGATCGATCTATGGATCGCGCAGGCGCCCGACGACACGTGACGATGATCTTCACTCCGGACACAATAAATCCGGCCGGGCCGAACACAATAGACATAGCTCTTTCGAGCTGCGTCGTGACATAGCCCAGTACAGGGGCGCCGCACACCCACTATGCTTCACAGATGAAGTAATGGATCATAAAATCACAGAGGGTTTCAAACCCGTAAACATCGAATCATACGATGGCACTATAGACCCGGCGGCATGGATCGAGGATTATCTCCTTCACATCCACATGGCACGTGGCGATGATCTACACGCCATCAAATACCTCCCTCTCAAACTCAAAGGACCGGCCCGGCACTGGCTTAACAGCCTGCCAGCGGACTCAATCGGTTCTTGGGAGGACCTGGAAGCCGCATTCCGCGACAACTTCCAGGGCACTTATGTGCGACCACCCGATGCCGACGACCTAAGCCACATAATTCAGCAGCCAGAGGAATCGGCCAGGCAATTCTGGACACGGTTCCTAACAAAGAAAAATCAGATAGTCGACTGTCCGGACGCAGAGGCCCTAGCAGCCTTCAAGCGTAACATCCGCGACGAGTGGCTCACCCGGCACCTGGGACAGGAAAAGCAGAAATCCATGGCAGCCCTCATGACACTCATGACCCGCTTTTGCGCGGGCGAAGATAGCTGGCTAGCTCGCAGCAACAACTTATCAAAGAACCCTGGTAATTCGGATACCAAGGACAAAAGTGGCAGGACACGTCGAAATAAGCAAAAGCGCCGCGTTAGCAGGGACAGCAATGAAGATACGGCAGTCAACGCCGGATTCAGAGGCTATAAATCCGGTCAGCGGAAAAAGCCATTTAAAAAGAATACTCAGGGCCCGTCTAGTTTGGACCGAATACTCGACCGCTTGTGCCAGATCCATGGCACCCCCGAAAGGCCAGCCAATCACACCAACATGGAATGTTGGGTGTTCAAGCAGGCAGGCAAGTTAAGAGCCGAAAACAAAGACAAGGGGTTGCATAGCGATGACGAGGAGGAGCCCAGGCCGCCGAACAACAATGGACAGAAGGGGTTTCCCCCACAAGTGCGGATGGTGAACATGATATACGCAACCCACATTCCCAGGAAGGAGCGGAAGCGTGCGCTACGGGACGTATACGCGATGGAGCCAGTCGCCCCAAAGTTCAACCCATGGTCCTCTTGCCCAATCACGTTTGATCAAAGGGACCACCCCACTAGTATCTGTCATGGCGGCTTTGCCGCATTGGTTCTCGACCCAATCATCGACGGATTTCATCTCACAAGAGTCCTCATGGACGGCGGCAGTAGCCTGAACCTGCTTTATCAGGATACAGTGCGGAAAATGGGCATAGATCCATCAAGGATTAAGCCCACAAGGACGACCTTTAAAGGCGTTACACCAGGTGTAGAAGCAAACTGTACAGGCTTCGTAACACTTGATGTGGTCTTCCGATCTCCGGATAACTTCCGAAGCGAAGAGTTAATCTTCGACCCAGTCCCGTTCCGCAGTGGCTATCACGCCCTGCTCAGACGAACCGCATTTGCCAAATTCAATGCGGTGCCGCACTACGCATACCTCAAGCTCAAGATGCCAGGCCCTCGAGGAGTAATCACGGTCAACGAAAACACCGAACGCTCCCTCCGTACGGAGGAGCACACGGCGGCTCTCACAGCGGAAGTACAAAGCAGCCTTTCTAGGCAACTCTCCAGTCCGGCCGTTAGAAAGCCAGACACTGCCAAGCGCGCCCGGAGTAACCTACAACAAGAGCGCCTGGCCTGTTCTGAGCAGGCGTAGCAATGCGGCCCCAACCCCAGCCCTCGTGACATAGCGGAGCTAGTACCTCGCGTACATAATTACGCCCTTGAAATACCATGGGCACAGGGGAAGGGGCATAGTAACGGCATGCTCCCAATACGGCTTAAAACGTACTAGGGGCTGCCTGATTCTTTTTATTACTTTCAGGACTCCACACTTTGGATGACCTGTTCGGCAATTCGGCTGCCGCACGAATGATGCAAGACCCAGGGAAGCAGACAAAGCTACGCCGCATTATGCAACTCTCAGGTAGTCTCTATTACGAGCGGTATATTTGTTTCGAACACAACTCCGCGGCCTGCCCCTGGTAAGGACATGTTAAATAGTCTAATATATTTTTGCTTATCGCACTACTTGTACCGTTCGGCTTTGATAAATAGCCTCTTTATAAACAATGCATAGCTTTTTGCCTATTTTTTGCATTATTTTCTTTTAATATATATGTTTATTAAATAACATGATCGCATCCGTATACCATGGTACGGCAAACACGCCAGGGGCTTCAGTACCCTTCGATCTGGCGTGAGAAGTCCGTACACTTTCACAAGTGCGGCACCCCGAACTTATAGCACTATATGCATCGGCTCCGAATCATGATTTGGGTCAATAGTTGGGTTTGCCCGGCTCCTATGTTTTGGTGCCTTACGTTCCACTATATCGGCTAAGGTAGCACTAGGAGAACCACTGTGATTGTGCCCCGGTTCAGCTGGGTTAAGCACCTCAGTGGAGAAAGCTAAAACTGACTGTCATGATAAGGCGAGAGACCGGTCGCTGTTCGAGAGGTTTTTCGAGTCCTTAAAGGCTTATGCCGCTTCGAGCGAGGGGCTGTCTCTGTCCGGCCAAAGGCGTGGATAGCGCCCCGAATTCGGTCTTCCGAACTAGGGGCTTCGCTGAAATTTAAAATTATAAAGTTCTATGGCTAAGTGAGAGTGTTCAAGCATTATAGTCCGATTGCCTGGTTCGTTGTGCTGAGCGCCTCCCTCGAACGACCCAACCATGGGAAAAAGAGCGCTCAGGATTATCCCGAACACCCTAGCACTAGCGGCATGGGGGCAGAAGGCGACGACTGGCCATCTCTCAATTTTTGATAAACGGCCGCATAGAAAATAATATTTTAAATTCCATAAGCATTGCTTAGCGCATATGAACAAGTTTTCAGCGCACGGGATAAACACGAGCGAGTTCATTCAAATATTACATCTCTAGTACATTCATCCGCAATAAGGCGGGCACCGGCAAGAACATCCTTGTAGTAGTTCTCGGGCTTGCGATGCTCCTTCCCCTGCGGCGGCCCGTCCTTCACCAGCTTCTCTCCGTCAAGCTTACCCCCAGTGCACCTTTGCACGGGCAAGGGCCCTCCGGGCACCTCCGATGCAGGAGGAACGCTTGATGACCTCAAGCCGTGGACAGGCCTCCACCATCCGCCGCACCAGCCCGAAGTAGCTCCCAAGCAGGGCCTCTCCGGGCCACAGCCGAACTAAGAAGCCCTTCATGGCTTGTTCGGCCGCCTTGTGGAGCTCGACCAGCTGTTTCAGCTGATCACTCAAAGGCACAGGGTGTCTGGCCTCAGAATACTGAGACCAGAACACACTCTCCGTTGAGCTGCCCTCTTCAGCGGTAGAATGCGACGGCGTCAGATACGCTGCGGGGAAGATCTGCGAACGCCCCTGGAGAACTCCGGATTCGGGCAAGTGACAAGTAGTTTACTTTTATATTCCTACTCTGCATTAAGAATGCCTTACCCGCTGCTATCTTTTTCATCTCCTCCAACTCTTGGAGGGCCTTTTGGGCTTCGGCCTTGGCACCCTTTGCGGTCTCGAGGGCCGACGCGAGCTCGGATGCTTGCGCCTTTGACTCAAGCTCCAAGCTCTCATGTTTTTTCATGAGAGCCTGCAGCTCTTGCTGCACCTCGCCAATCTGAGCCCCAAGCCTCTCTCGCTCGGTGCGCTCCTCGGCCGTTTTCTTTTCGGCCTTAGTGAGCGCCTGCTTGAGGGTCGCCACCTCATTTGTGGCCCCTACAATAAGCAGTACGATCCTGTTATTTTTTGCAATCACGCCTCTCTATAGGCACCTTTTTCTTTGTAGGTTATTTCTTACCTTCTTTTTCCTTGAGCTACCGTTTGGCAAGGCCGAGCTCTTGCTCGGTCCGCCCGAGGTCCTTTTTTAGGACTTCCACCTGTGCAGTCAGTGCGGCGGTGGATAGCAGCGAAGCCTGCATACGCATATTGACTCTTTATTGTTAGACTCCTGCAAAAATTAATAGATCCTCTATTCGGCGCCAACGCTTCATTTATTTATGCTCAGGGTCTGCGCCTGGCTTTGTACAAAGGGTTACATGCATCATCGGCAATGCTTATAAAAAAGGTGGCTTGCCGGGGAGCCCGGCAAGCCGCGCCTCACGGGTAAAACTTGCGAAGATGCTCAATGTTCCAGGAGTTACTCACCGGAACGGCATCTTCGTCTCCAGGCGGACTGCGCCGGGCCTGGTGACTCGTATTACCCGATAAGGGCCTTCCCACTTTGGCGTCAACTTGTTGGAATTCTTGGCCGATTGAATGCGCCGAAGGACAAGGTCGCCTTCCTCAAGGCTTCGGGCATGGACCTTGCGGCTATGGTAGCGGCGCAAGGCTTGCTGGTAGCGTGCTGCTCTCACAGCCGCCCGAAGACGATCTTCCTTAAGGAGCATTGCGTCATCTTGGCACAGCTGCTCTTGCTCAAGATCATCATAAGCGAGCACTCGAGGTGACCCGTATATGAGTTCAGTGGGGGGAACTGCTTCTGCCCCGTATACTAGGGCAAAGGGTGTCTGGCCGGTGGCTCGATTTGGCGTCGTCCTCATCGACCAAAGAACCGCCGGCAACTCATCAATCCAGCGCCTTCCACTCTTGTGCAGCCTGTCGAAGGTCTTGGTCCTTAAGCCTCGCGGTACTTCAGCATTTTCCCTCTCAGCTTGACCATTGCTCCGTGGGTGAGCAACGGAAGCGAAACAGACTTTGCTGCCGAGGTCTTGGGTATATTGCATGAAGGTGCGGCTTGTGAACTGTGTGCCATTGTCGGTGATGACCCTGTTGGGTACACCAAAACGGCACACTGGTCCCTTGAAGAACTTGACGGCTGACTGAGCTGTGACCTTCCTCACTGCCTCTACCTCCGCCCACTTTGTGAACTTGTCGATTGCAACGTACAAGTACTCAAAGCCCCCGGCAACGTGGGGGAAAGGGCCCAGTATGTCGAGCCCCCAGACCGAGAAGGGCTAGGAGAGAGGAATGGTTTGAAGGGCTTGAGCTGGCTGATGAAGCTTCTTTGAATGGAACTGACACGCTTCACACCTGGTGACTAGTGTCGTCGCATTCTGGAGGGCGGTGGGCCAGAAGAAGCCTTGCCGAAATGCCTTTCCGGCAAGGGCCCTTGACCCGATGTGGGATCCACATATGCCTCCGTGTATCTCCGCCAACAGCTCCAGTCCTTCCTCTCGAGGGATACACTTCAATATCACACCGTTCAGCCTCTTTCTGTACAGGACATCATCGACGAACTGGTACATGGTAGAGCGAGGGGCAACTTTTGCCGCTTCTTCCTGCTCCTCAGGAAGTTCCCCTGTTTGGAGGAATCGAATGGTATGATGTGCCCACTGTCGGTGTCAAAACCGGCGGATCTCGGGTAGGGGGTCCCGAACTATGCGTGTAGGCGGATGGTAACAGGAGACAAGGGACACGATGTTTTTACCCAGGTTCGGGCCCTCTCGATGGAGGTAAAACCCTACTCCTGCTTGATTAATATTGATGATATGGGTAGTACAAGAGTAGATCTACCACGAGATCAAGGAGGCTAAACCCTAGAAGCTAGCCTATGGTATGATTGTTGTATGATGAAGTTGTCCTACGAACTAGAGCCCTCCGGTTTATATAGACACCGGATAGGGTTAGGGTTACACAAAGTCGGTTACAATGGTAGGAGATCTTGAATATCCGCATCTCCAAGCTTGCCTTCCACGCCAAGGAAAGTCCCTTCCGGACACGGGACGAAGTCTTCAATCTTGTATCTTCATAGTCCAGGAGTCCGGCCGTAGGTATTGTCCGGCTATCCAAACACCCCCTAATCCAGGACTCCCTCAGTAGCCCCTGAACCAGGCTTCAATGACGACGAGTCCGGCGCGCAAATTGTCTTCGGCATTGCAAGGCGGGTTCCTCCTCCAAGTTCTTCATAAAAGATTGTAAACACCAAGAGTAGTGTCCGGCTCTGCAAAATAAGTTTCCACATATTGCCATAGAGAGAATAATATTAACACAAATCAAATCTGCTTACGTATTCTGTAGCGTGACATCACACTTCGGCCAAGTCCTTATTCGAATCATTTTCACTTCTCCACCTCAGCGCGTTTTGCGAGGCGGTTTCCTTGGCACGTCTTGTCAAAGCAAAGATCGTGTCCCCTTTATTTACGGGATAATCATCAATACGGTCGTGGGTAACCCAATCGTGCCCGTTTAGCATGTTTTCTCGATTAAAAGCGAGTCCCAAATGGTCACGGGGATGGCTCTTGGTATTCATCTTCTTATAAAGAGACCAAGGCCTTACTCCTTTTTTCCAACCTCAAACGAGTTCGCCCATCGCCTCGAGTTCCAACACCCTAGGCTCCAGATTTCAGGCGATTCGGATCATCGACAATGTCCGGTTCCGACCTTCAAGGCCGGTGGATGCCGGAGGAGGACGTGCTAAAGTTGAGAGAGGCTAAGTTCTTGACCAGCGAAATTTCGCATAGGTTGCCTGCTCAAGGGCGGGCCATTCCCAGTCCCCAGCCTGGTGAGAGCATGGTGTTCATATCCCACTTCCTTCGGGGGTTAGGCTTCCCAATGCATCCCTTTGTGAGGGGGCTGCTATTTTATTACGGGCTAGAATTCCACGACTTAGCTCCGGAGTCCATCCTCCAAATTTCCTCATTCATTGTCGTGTGTGAAGCGTTCCTCCGTGTTACCCCTCACTTCAGATTGTGGCTCAAGACTTTTAAAGTGGAGCCGAAGATGATCGAGGGACGGCACGCAGAGTGCGGAGGCGCTGTTATAAGCAAGAATGCCGATGCTCCATGGCCCGAGGGCTCTTTTCAAGAGGAGCTTGGCCTGTGGCAACGAGAGTGGTTCTATATCACCGCTCCCAGGGGCACCAAGTGGGTGGCACCTCCTGCCTTTCGCTCGGGTCCCCCACCGCGGCTAGCGTCATGGGTCAGCAAAGGGTTAGATTGGGGGTTACCCAAAGACGTGCCCTTGTTGCAGGGCCGCATTAGGGATCTCTTAGAAGGAGACCTCAACCTGGTCAAGGTGACGCGGGTCATGCTGATTCGCCGAATATTTCCCGGCAAACGTCGCTCCCTTCGCCTGTGGAAGTTTAATCCAGAGGGACCGCGAGCTCTCCAGCATTTGATGGGCGCAACGCCCGCGGAGATGTATAAATTGTTCTTCGGATCACAAGCGATGTGTCCGGATTTGACCGAGGACGCAGGCCTAAGCTGCAATCGCCCGGATACTCAAGTAAGTAACCTTGTGCCCGGACCTGCTATCCATATAATTGTCATAAACCTGCCCCTAAAAGAGCTGTTCTTTTAAATAGGAGTGGATAGCGAAGGCAAAGTTGATCAGGTGTCCGGCTCCCCTTCCCGAAACCAGGCCGGATCCCGTGCTTGTCAGGATGTTGAAGATAATGCCTTTGGAGGGAAGTAAGGGGGAGGACAAGGAAACTAAGGCCTCCTTGAAGGAGGCTGCTCCGAAGGGAGGAACCGACAATTCCTCTCCTAAGGGGAAGAAGAGGGCCGCCTCTGACGACCCGCAGACCATGGCCTCGAAGCGGGGGGGGGGATCCTCGTCAGAGGGTCCGACGCCGGGGAGTTCCTCGGCCGAACTACGCCATCTAAGGGGTCAGCCCTCCAGCAAGCCGTAAGTAGAGAAAGATTTTCCTTTTGAGGGATGAGAGGAATCCTTGATTTATATCTGAGAAGATTAACCGAAATTTTACCCTGTAGCTCGGACCTCAGCCCTTCTCAGCAGAGCTCGTCTTCGGGGGATCTTCTTCCGGAGATGATGGAGAGCGGGACGCCTCCCCCTGCCATACCGCCTAGCGAGGCGGGCGACCCTGAGGTGTCGTCGCGAAGGGTTTCTCCGAATCCGGCAGGGGCAGAAGTAGCTATGTGGCCCCCCAAGATTCTCCGCGTCCATGGAGGTAGTAGTGGTTTTTCTTCACTTCATTGTGTGTTGAAGTCATGTTGTGAAGAATTGAACCAAACTGACGCTTGACCTATTTGTGATTGCGATCAACCTTCTGATGAAGACTGAGGAGTAACTAACGATCAGTCATCACCCTGTGTTGTGGCTTGAGGAGTTTGCTTGGCATTGTTAGCGGCAGAGTCATGTGTGGCAGAGTCATCATTGGTGGAGTAGGATGCAGCCTTGAGAAATTAACCATCCAATGGACGAATTCCTTCATCTATCACAGCAGCGGCCTTGCCTTTGTCATCAGCTGAGGAAAATGTCCTTTTGAGGACTTCAATTGGAGGCAAGTAGCTGCAGTGGTTCAGAGTGTCAGCTTTGTAGTTGAGTGAAGACCTTGTCCTGATGAATCCCATAATCCATGGCGCATAAGGCTTCAGCTCAAATGGTGGCATTGCAATATTTGCCATAGTCCTCATGAAGAAATCATGGTAGTTGACGGGAACGCCATGAATGATGTTGAATAGCAGATTCTTCATGATGCCAACGACTTCTTCATCATTTGAGTCGTGGCCTTTGATAGGACTCAATGTCTTCGTTAGTATGCGATAGACAGTCCGAGGCACATAGAGTAATTCCTTGACGAGGAAATTGGTACGAGGGGCCTGCCCTGGCTTCAAAGGCTTCGTCACAACTTGCATGTAGTGATTTCAAAGCTCAGGTTCACTATAGACACAACCTGCATCTTCAAGGGGAGGACTTAGTGGTAGGGCACGAAGCAATTCAGATGTTGGTGCCTTGAGGTGAGTGTTCTCTGTCATCCAGTCCAGAATCCATGAATTTACATCTTCAGAGTCGCCTGTGATGTGCAGCCTTGTGTAGAACTGAAGAATGAGTTCTTCATTCCAATCACATATGTCAGTGCAGAAGTTTAGCAGCCCAGCGTCGTGAAGAACACTGAGGACTGGCTCGAAGCACGGCAGAGACTCCATCTACATGAGGAATGTGCATATGACTGAAGACTTTGTCTTTGTTGAATAGCACAGAGGAATAGAAATTTGCCTGGCTGGCAGTCCAGAAACGCCTCTTCCTAATGCGAGCAGTGTCATATGGATTGTAGTCAGTGAAGAATACATGCTCAACGAAGAAATCATCAGCCTTGAACTTTTGCTTTCTTGAGAATGGATCCTTTGGCTTGGGCAGAGGAGTATCAGTGAGTTGCATCACAACCTCAGGAATCGCAATCTCTGGTTCTTCAGGCTGAGGAATTTCTGGTTCCTCTTTAGTGGCAGTCTGCGTGTTCAGATGATCAGCAGCAGTAGTTTCTTCAGCACTAGCGGCTGGAATTTCTTCATGCACAGATGCGGTGGGATGAGTTTCTTCAGAGCCCATTTGTACAGTTGGAGCAGGGGACTGAGGTATTTGCTGTAGAGGTGTGACCAAAGGAGAGTTGGGATGCTGACTTTCCCAGAATTCATCATTCATCAGAGGAGTTGTGCTTCCAATGTCCACGTCTTCATCATCAATTTCTTCAACACCAGCCTCTTCAGCAGTAAACTGAGGCATTGGTGATGATACCACTGGGGTTGAAGGGATTGTATCGACTTCAATTTCCTCATCAATCTGCTCTGACGAAGCAGCAGATTGAGTTTCTTCATCAGATCCGCTTGGGATCTCATATTCTTCACCAAAGGGAACAAGGTCCTTTGATGGCATGGTGGAAATTGGAACAGCATCGATCGGATTTGCAAAAGAGCTGGTCATGGGCTTCATCTTCTTTGGAGCTGAAGATTCTGAAGCACTTGACGCTTTCCTTTTCTTCACTGTAGCTCGCTCTGCAGCCTTGGTCTTCTTCACATCTGATGCAGATGGAAGGATAGGAGTTGGTGTAGGCGCGGGAGGAGCTGAGGAATCTGTTTGAATTTCTTCAGGCGCAACTGATGTAGTTGCCCTAACTTCTTCAGTTTCTTCAGGCGCACCAATAGTGGGTGCCCTGGCAATTTCTTCAGCGGCTGGAATGGAGTCATCAGCCCTGGAACTAGCATTTTCTTCAGCAGCCTGAAAGTCATCAGCGGTGCTGGCATGTTCTTTAGCGGGCTGAGCTGAAGGTTCAGCCTGAGGAACTTCTTGTTGCGATGGGGCTGCAACATTTGTGAACTTCTCAGTTAGTTTCACGAACCTGACTTTGGCTCCTTTCCAATCAGCATAGTATGAATCGAATTTGTCACTGAGGGATTTGATGTCAGACTGAATTTTGATGAGTTCTTCAGTTGACATTTTGACCATGTTGGTCTTTATAAACTTCTCTTTCTTGTACTGGGCCTTCTTGATCTGCCTGGCCTGATCATATTTCTATTTCTCCTCTTGGATGAAATGAGTCAGCATGTGACTTTGGCCAGGTTTCAGCTTGAAATCTGGCATAGGAGTGTTTGGATCCTTGTGCCAGAGATCAATGTAGTCGAGGATCGTTCTTGGGTCCAACAGCAGCGGCACAGGTGTGCCTTTGGCTCTAGCGGCCCTTTCTTGTTTGTCTCTGATGATTTCTGCAAGTTCTTCTTCATCAGCCTCATCTTCGTCAGACGGCACATTGAAGACTACCTACTTCTTCTTAGGACTTGGCCGAGGACTGAGGGAGTCCTGGATTAGGGGTGTTCGGGTAGCCGGACTATACCTTCGCCGGACTCCTGGACTATGAAGATACAAGATTGAAGACTTCGTCCCATGTCCGGAAGGAACTTTCCTTGGCGTGGAAGGCAAGCTAGGCGATGCGGATGCTCAAGATCTCCTACCATTGTAACTGACTCTGTGTAACCCTAACCCTATCCGGTGTCTATATAAACCGGAGGGTTGTAGTCCGTAGGACAGAATAATCATCACACACAATCATACCATAGGCAAGCTTCTAGGGTTTAGCCTCCTTGATCTCGTGGTAGATCTACTCTTGTACTACCCATATCATCAATATTAATCAAGCAGGAGTAGGGTTTTACCTCCATCGAGAGGGCCCGAACCTGGGTAAACATCGTGTCCCTTGTCTCCTGTTACCATCCGGCCTTGACGCACAGTTCGGGACCCCCTACCCGAGATCCGCCGGTTTTGACACCGACATTGGTGCTTTCATTGAGAGTTCCTCTGTGTCGTCGCCTTTAGGCCCGATGGCTCCTTTGATCATCAACAACGATGAGGTCCAGGGTGAGGCTCTTGTCCCCAGACAGATCTTCGTCTTCGGCGGCTTCACTCTGCGGGCCAATTCGCTTGGTCGCCTGGAGCAGATCAAAAGCTACGCCCCTGGCCATCAAGTCAGGTTTGGAAGCTTAAACTACATGGTTGGTATCCGCGGAGACTTGATCTTCGACGGGTTCGAGCCACAGCCAAGCACGCCGCACTATCTCGAGGGGCATGATCTAGCTCTGCCTCCGAACAGTGTCCTGTAGGCCGCACACGCACCGGTTCCGACCCTTAACTCGGAGCCTATTGCGCCAATTGAGGATGAGCGGTTGGACGTCACCTCAGGGCCATCGATCTCAAGGGCGATCGAGCCGAACGCCAGCCCCGCACTCCGCGTGACCCGTGATCCCGAGGGTCCGTACTCCTCCCCGGACTCCGAACCCCCCGCTCCCCTGCCAGTTGAAGCCGATTGGGCGCCGATAATGGAGTTCACCGCCGCGGACATCTTTCAGCACTCGCCTTTTGGCGACATCCTGAATTCTTTCAAGTCTCTCTCTTTATGAGGAGAGCCCTGGCCGAATTACGGTCAGCGAGGATGGGATACGGACGATGAAGAAATTCAAAACCCACCCACCACCCACTTGGTAGCCACTGTCGACGATTACACCGACACGCTTGACTTCGGCTCCGAAGACTTTGACGGTATGGACGACGAGGTAGGAGACGAACAGGAACCAGCACCTGTAGGGCGCTGGACGGCCACCTCGTCATATGACGTATATATGGTGGATACTCCAAAGGATGGAGACGGCGATGGAACAACGGGGGATGACACCTCCAAAAAACAGCCAAAGCACCGACGTCAGCGGCGCCACTCTAAATCCCGCCAAAGCAAAAACGGTGATTCCGGCACGGGAGATAATACTACCCCGGATAGCAACGAAGAACACCCAACCCAGCAAGATTCAGCGCAGGAAGATGGAGAAGCCAGCCCTCATGAGAGAGCTGCAGAACGAGAGGTTAAGGATGATAACTATATGCCTCCCTCCGAAGACGAGGCAAGCCTCGATGACGACGAATTCGTCGTACCATCAGACCCCGCCGAACAAGAGCGTTTCAAGCATAGGCTTTTAGCCACGGCGAACAGCCTAAAGAAAAAGCAGCAACAGCTTAGAGCTGATCAAGATTTGCTAGCTGATAGATGGACTGAAGTCCTTGTGGCCGAAGAGTATGAACTCGAGCGCCCCTCCAAGAATTATCCTAAGCGCAGGCCGCTACCCCGATCAGAGGAGGAAGCACCTACATCACCAGCGCACGACATGGTAGACCGGCCACCTCGCGGCCGCGACAGAGAGGCCTGTCGAACCTCCACCCAAGCCATGCCCCGGCGCCGCTCAACCAAGGCACGAGAAAATGCGTCAGACCTGCGAGATGTACTGGAGGATAAAGCAAGGCAAACAAGATCGATCTACGGATCGCGCAGGCGCCCGACGACACGTGACGATGATCTTCACTCCGGACACAATAAATCCGGCCGGGCCGAACACAACAGACATAGCTCTTCCGAGCTGCGTCGTGACATAGCCCAGTACAGGGGCGCCGCACACCCACTATGCTTCACAGATGAAGTAATGGATCATAAAATCCAAGAGGGTTTCAAACCCGTAAACATCGAATCATACAATGGCACTATAGAGCCGGCGGCATGGATCGAGGATTATCTCCTTCACATCCACATGGCACGTGGCGATGATCTACACGCCATCAAATACCTCCCTCTCAAACTCAAAGGACTGGCCCGGCACTGGCTTAACAGCCTGCCAGGGGACTCAATCGGTTCTTGGGAGGACCTGGAAGCCGCATTCCTCGACAACTTCCAGGGCACTTATGTGCGACCACCGGATGCCGACGACCTAAGCCACATAATTCAGCAGCCAGAGGAATCGGCCAGGCAATTCTGGACACGGTTCCTAACAAAGAAAACCAGATAGTCGACTGTCCCGACGCAGAGGCCCTAGCAGCCTTCAAGCATAACATCCGCGACGAGTGGCTCACCCGGCACCTGGGACAGGAAAAGCAGAAATCCATGGCAGCCCTCACGACACTCATGACCCGCTTTTGCGCGGGCGAAGATAGCTGGCTAGCTCGTAGCAACAACTTATCAAAGCATCCTGGTAATTCAGATACCAAGGACAAAAGTGGCAGGACACGTCGAAATAAGCAAAAGCGCCGCAAGCAGCAACAGCAATGAAGATACGGCAGTCAACGCCGGATTCAGAGGCTATAAATCCGGTCAACGGAAAAAGCCATTTAAAAAGAATACTCAGGGCCCGTCCAGTTTGGACCGAATACTCGACCGCTTGTGCCAGATCCATGGCACCCTCGAAAGGCCAGCCAATCACACCAACAGGGAATGTTGGGTGTTCAAGCAGGCAGGCAAGTTAAGAGCCGAAAACAAAGACAAGGGGCTGCATAGAGATGACGAGGAGGAGCCCAGGACGCCGAAAAACAATGGACAGAAGGGGTTTCCCCCACAAGTGCGGATGGTGAACATGATATACGCAACCCACATTCCCAAGAAGGAGCGGAAGCGTGCGCTACGGGACGTATACGCGATGGAGCCAGTCGCCCCAAAGTTCAACCCATGGTCCTCTTGCCCGATCACTTTTGATCAAAGGGACCACCCCACTAGTATCCATCATGGCGGCTTTGCCGCATTGGTTCTCGACTCAATCATCGACGGATTTCATCTCACAAGAGTCCTCATGGACGGCGGCAGTAGCCTGAACCTGCTTTATCAGGATACAGTGCGGAAAATGGGCATAGATCCATCAAGGATTAAGCCCACAAGGACGACCTTTAAAGGCGTTATACCAGGTGTAGAAGCAAACTGTACAGGCTCTGTAACACTTGATGTGGTCTTCCGATCTCCGGATAACTTCCGAAGCAAAGAGTTAATCTTCGACACAGTCCCGTTCCGCAGTGGCTATCACACCCTGCTCGGACGAACCGCATTTGCCAAATTCAATGCGGTGCCGCACTACGCATACCTCAAGCTCAAGATGCCAGGCCCTCGAGGAGTAATCATGGTCAACGGAAACACCGAACGCTCCCTCCGTACGGAGGAGCACACGGCGGCTCTCACAGCGGAAGTACAAAGCAGCCTTTCTAGGCAACTCTCCAGTCCGGCCGTTAGAAAGCCAGACACTGCCAAGCGCGCTCGGAGTAACCTACAACAAGAGCGCCTGGCCTGTTCTGAGCAGGCGTAGCAATGCGGCCCCAACCCCAGCCCTCGTGGCATAGCGGAGCTAGTACCTCGCGTACATAATTACGCCCTTGAAATACCATGGGCACAGGGGAAGGGGCATAGTAACGGCATGCTCCCAATACGGCTTAAAACGTACTAGGGGCTGCCTGATTCTTTTTATTACTTTCAGGACTCCACACTTTGGACGACCTGTTCGGCAATTCGGCTGCCGCACGAACGATGCAAGACCCAGGGAAGCAGACAAAGCTACGCCGCATTATGCAACTCTCAGGTGGTCTCTATTACGAGCGGTATATCTGTTTTGAACACAACTCCGCGGCCTGCCCCTGGTCAGGACATGTTAAATAGTCTAATATCTTTTTGCTTATCGCACTACTTGTACCGTTCGGCTTTGATAAATAGCCTCTTTATAAACAATGCATAGCTTTTTGCCTACTTTTTTCATTATTTTCTTTTAATATATATGTTTATTAAATAACATGATCGCATCCGTATACCATGGTACGGCAAACACGCCAGGGGCTTCAGTACCCTTCGATCTGGCGTGAGAAGTCCGTACACTTTCACAAGTGCGGCACCCCGAACTTATAGCACTATATGCATCGGCTCCAAATCATGATTTGGGTCAATAGTTGGGTTTGCCCGGCTCCTATGTTTTGGTGCCTTACGTTCCGCTATATTGGCTAAGGTAGCACTAGGAGAACCACTGTGATTGTGCCCCGGTTCAGCTGGGTTAAGCACCTCAGTGGAGAAAGCTAAAACTGACTGTCATGATAAGGCGAGAGACCGGTCGCTGTTCGAGAGGTTTTTCGAGTCCTTAAAGGCTTATGCCGCTTCGAGCGAGGGGCTGGCTCTGTCCGGCCAAAGGCGTGGATAGCGCCCCGAATTCGGTCTTCCGAACTAGGGCCTTCGCCGAAATTTAAAATTATAAAGTTCTATGGCTAAGTGAGAGTGTTCAAGCATTATAGTCCGATTGCCTGGTTCGTTGTGCTGAGCGCCTCCCTCGAACGACCCAACCATTGGAAAAAGAGCGCTCAGGATTATCCCGAACACCCTAGCACTAGCGGCATGGGGGCAGAAGCCGACGACTGGCCATCTCTCAATTTTTGATAAAACGGCCGCACAGAAAATAATATTTTAAATTCCATAAGCATTGCTTAGCGCATATGAACAAGTTTTCAGCGCACAGGATAAACACGAGCGAGTTCATTCAAATATTACATCTCTTGTACTTTCATCCGCAATAAGGCGGGCACAGGCGAGAACATCCTTGTAGTAGTTCTCGGGCTTGCGATGCTCCTTCCCCTGCGGTGGCCCGTCCTTCACCAGCTTCTCTCCGTCAAGCTTACCCCAGTGCACCTTTGCACGGGCAAGGGCCCTCCGGGCACCTCCGATGCAGGAGGAATGCTTGATGACCTCAAGCCGTTTACAGGCCTCCACCATCCGCCGCACCAGCCCGAAGTAGCTCCCAAGCAGGGCCTCTCCGGGCCACAGCCGAACTAAGAAGCCCTTCATGGCTTGTTCGGCCGCCTTGTGGAGCTCGACCAGCTGTTTCAGCTGATCGCTCAAAGGCACAGGGTGTCTGGCCTCAGAATACTGAGACCAGAACACACTCTCCGTCGAGCTGCCCTCTTCAGCTCGGTAGAATGCGACGGTGTCGGATACGCTGCGGGGAAGATCTGCGAACGCCCCTGGAGAACTCCGGATTCGGGCAAGTGACAAGTAGTTTACTTTTATATTCCTACTCTACATTAAGAATGCCTTACCCGCTGCTATCTTTTTCATCTCCTCCAACTCTTGGAGGGCCTTTTGGGCTTCGGCCTTGGCACCCTTGGCGGTCTCGAGGGCCGACGCGAGCTCGGATGCTTGCGCCTTTGACTCAAGCTCCAAGCTCTCATATTTTTTCATGAGAGCCTGCAGCTCTTGCTGCACCTCGCCAACCTGAGCCCCAAGCCTCTCTCGCTCGGTGCGCTCCTCGGCCGTTTTCTTTTCGGCCTCAGTGAGCACCTGCTTGAGGGTCGCCACCTCATTTGTGGCCCCTACAATAAGCAGTACGATCCTGTTATTTTTTGCAATCACGCCTCTCTATAGGCACCTTTTTTCTTTGTAGGGTATTTCTTACCTTCTTTTTCCTTGAGCTACCGTTTGGCAAGGCCGAGCTCTTGCTCGGTCCGCCCGAGGTCCTTTTTTAGGACTTCCACCTATGCAGTCAGTGCGGCGGTGGATAGCAGCGAAGCCTGCATACGCATATTGACTCTTTATTGTTAGACTCCTGCGAAAATTAATAGATCCTCTATTCGGCTTTTCTTTTCGAACGCCGAACAGGGCATCAGGGGCTACTGTCTATGCGGTCATATTTTGACATATTTTCTACTTACCTCGAAGTCTGTCAGAAGGCTAGCGCAAGCTTCAGTCAGTCCGCTCTTGGCGGACTGAACCCTTCGAATCACCGTACTCATAATAGTACAGTGTTCCTCGTCGATGGAGGCGCCGTCAAGCACCTCCAGCAGATTGTCCGGCACCTCCGGTTGGACGGAGGTTGCCGGCTCAGAAGGCTTGCTCCTCTTGGAAGAAGTTCGCCTACCGCGGACCAGAACCGTCGAAGAGTCCGGCGCGGTGTCCGGCACAAAGCCAGACTCGGAGTCCTGGGGGGGTCTTGTCCCCTTTATTCCTGGGGTCCGGGAGGTCGCCTTTCTGCTCCTCCAGGACCACCTCCTCCTGCCCCGGAGCTTGTTGCGACGCCACTTCAGCGTCGTCTGCAGTGCGGGGGGAGACAGCGGGCGGAACTGAGTTCACATCCGACGTATCCAGGGAGCCGCTCGACGAATCATCGAGTTCGGCCCGGGGTGGGCTGCATAAATCGCATTCGGCATTAGGGAAAGCTGTGCATTAAAGGAATATCATGAGTTACTCTGGTATACGAATACTTACGCTTGGCCCTGTCCGGACACTCCTCTCCGCTCTCTTCGGCGTCGTGGGAGCAGTCCGGCGGAGGGGTCTTCCTCTTCCAAGACCCCTCGGCCTTCCCCGATGGGGCGGCCTTCTTCTTCTTTTCTCCCCCCACTGGGGGGGAGAACTTCCTTCTTCCTCCTCCTCGTTTTCACGAGAGGAGGGCGCCTCGGACTCGTCAGATGACGAGTCCGACACCACCAAGTTACGTGCACTCTTTCGAGTCCTAGTGGTCTTCTTCTTCTTGACCTTCTTTTCCGGCACCACGTAAGGTGCCGGACAGGAGAGCTGGGGCTGGGTCTTCGGGCAGGGGAGCCGGACAGTTGATTGGTCCGGATATCGCCTGCCAAGCCTGTCAAAGGTAAGGGAGTTTAGATCCCGCATAGAGTTAATCTATGAAAAAGAGCTTAATAGTCCTGTCAAAGGCATAGATAGCTTACCTCGCTAGCTTGACGCTGCGTGCTGTATCGGCGGTCCTCGGAAGCGGATGCGGGAGCTCCTGCGCCTTTGATTAGCACCTTCCAGACGTCTTCATACGACGTATCGAAGAGCCTGTTGAGGGTTCGGTGCTGCGCCGGGTCGAACTCCCACAAATTTAAATCCCATCGTTGGCACGGGAGGATCAGACGAACGAGCATGACCTGGACTATATTGACCAGCCGGATTGGCTTGTCAACCAGGGACTTGATGCAGGTCTTCAGTCCGGTCACCTCTTCCTCGTTGCCCCACGACAGGCCCGTCTCTTTCTAGGACACAAGCCACGTGGGGGGTCCGGATCTGAATTCGGGGGCCGCGACCCATTCTGGATCGCGGGGCTCGGTGATGTAAAACCACCCGGCTTGCCACCCCTTTAGGGTCTCCACAAGGGAGCCCTCGAACCAGAGGACATTGGCTATCTTGCCAGCCATAGCACCTCCGCACTCCGCTTGGCTGCCGCGCACCACCTTGGGCTTGACGTTGAAGGTCTTGAGCCAAAGGCCGAAATGGGGGCGGACGCGGAGGAAGGCCTCACACACGACGATAAACGCCGAGATGTTGAGGATGAAGTTCGGGGCCAGATCGTGGAAATCTAGGCCATAGTAGAACATGAGTCCCCGGACAAATGGGTGAAGTGGAAAACCCAGTCCGCGGAGGAAGTGGGGAAGGAAAACAACCCTCTCATGGGGCCTTGGGGTGGGGAGAAGCTGCCCCTCCTCAGGAAGCCGGTGCGGGATGTCCTTGGACAAGTATCCGGCTTTCCTTAGTTATTTTACTTGAGCCTCCGTAACGGAGGAGACCATCCACTTGCCTCCCACTCCGGACATTGCTGGAGAAGGTTGAGGTGGGAAGAGCGGGCTTGGGCGCTGGAGCTTGAGTGCACGAGAGATGGATTGGCAAAGGAGGAAGAAGGCGTAGGTGAAAAGGTGGATCCTTATCCCCTTATATGGGCGGATGCGGTTATGCGTCCCCACCTACCTAATAAAACTCGCTTGCCTCCCAAGCGCCGTGGTAAATGGCGCGGTTGGGTTACCCACGTCCGTATTGATGAGAATCCCATTAAAAGGGGCACACGATCTCTGCTTTGACAAGACGTGCCAAGGAAACTGCCTCGCTAAACGCGCTGAGGTGGAAAAGTGAAAACAATTTGTATAAAGAGCTTGGCCGCAGTGTGTTGGCGCACTGTGGAATACGTCAGCAGATTTGATTTGTGTTAATATTATTCTCTCTATGGCAATATGTGGAAACTTATTTTGCAGAGCCGGACACTATTTTTGGTGTTTACAATCTTCTATGAAGGACTTGGAGGAGGAACCCGCCTTGCAATGCCGAAGACAATCTGCGCGTTGGACTCGTCGTCATTGAAGCCTGATTCAGGGGCTACTGAGGGAGTCCTGGATTAGGGGGTGTTTGGGTAGCCGGACTATACCTTCACCGGACTCCTGGACTATGAAGATACAAGATTGAAGACTTCGTCCCGTGTCCGGAAGGAACTTTCCTTGGCGTGGAAGGCAAGCTAGGCGATGCGGATGCTCAAGATCTCCTACCATTGTAACCGACTCTGTGTAACCCTAACCCTATCTGGTGTTTATATAAACCGGAGGGTTGTAGTCCGTAGGACAGAATAATCATCATACACAATCATACCATATGCTAGCTTCTAGGGTTTAGCCTCCTTGATCTCGTGGTAGATCTACTCTTGTACTACCCATATCATCAATATTAATCAAGCAGGAGTAGGGTTTTACCTCCATCGAGAGGGCCCGAACCTGGGTAAACATCGTGTCCCTTGTCTCCTGTTACCATCCGGCCTTGACGCACCGTTCGGGACCCCCTACCCGAGATCCGCCGGTTTTGACACCGACAAGGACCTCGTCCAGCAGTTGCCTTTTTCTTCAGCAAAGACAGTCTAGCTGAGGAACTTGGTGCAGCTGAGGAACTTGCTGAGACACCAGAGGCAATTGAGATGCCTGCAGTCCTTTGGCACGTGGCAAGATGCACAGGTGCTGAGGACTTTGTCGAGATAACTGAGGACTTTGGAGGAGGTGCTGAGGATTTCGGAGGAGCAGGAGCAGCTTGAGGAATTTGTCTTGAAGATTTTGAAGTTCCTGGCCGTGAGGGCGCAGCTGAGGAACTTGGCCATGAGGGTACTGTCGGTGAAGCACTTGGCTTGTGAGCGGGCATCTTAGGCATAGATTTTCGCGGCTTGACAGAGGCCTCAGTTGCAGCAGCAGCAGCAGAATCTTCGTTGAATTTGCTCACTGCTTCTTTGGCTTGTCTCGCCAATTTGGCTTGCCGCTTTGCCCATTCTTCAGGAAAATCCTCACCGCATTTAACGCTAGTGGGATCAGCCACTTGGCCAGGTGCCAATGGGGCTCTTGGGCATGGAGGGTTGAGAGTGAATTTCTTCATATATTTTGGAGTAACATATCTGTACTCCCTCCATTCGCGTGCCCATCTCCGTTCAATCTTCTGAATGCGCACCTTGCGCTGATTTTTATCTTCCTCAGGAGGTGTGCAGTACCCAGCATAGATGTCCTCAGGGATTTCAAAAGCAGTCATGACCTCAGGCTTCTTTCCTCCTTTCTGTGGCCTTTTACCGTCAGCCATTTACTTCAGTTGAGGAATTTGAACAATTGAATTCTCTGAAGAAGTGTGCAACTTTTCTTCGAGGAACGCTGCAAATGAGTTAAGTTGATGAGAACCTAGTGATTCAGCAGCGGACATGTGTACCTGTGAACAGAGTATAGCTGCGAGGAATTTGGAGAGGTCATATGCGTTCTCAGAGTGTTTTTCAAAAAGAATAAGTTTGAGGAATTTGACCAGATGTGTCTTGAAGAATTTCACTAAGAGTGCTTTGTCTTAGGTTCCAGAGTTGTATAGATCGAAGATCCACACAATTGAGGAATCTTGAAGAAAATGATGCTTAGGAAAACGAATCAAGAACAGATGACATGTTAGGTGTTTAGTGTGTGAAGTTTGAAGAATAAAACACCTTTGAAAATTTTGTAGAGAAACTTTTGAATCAAAGATGGCAGTAAAAGTAACTTTTAATTACCCTGAATGAAGAACACGACGAACAGTGAGGTGAAACAGTGGAGTTCGTCGGTGTAGATCTTCCACGCCCTAACTTGGCGGAGGAAGATGTCTACGGCGGCGGCGGAGGTGAAGATTTCCGCGGTCGGCGCGAGTACGACAACGACGAGGTCGAGGCAGTGAAGCTCTTCCTCACCGGCGACGATGGAGTAGCGGCGGCGCTAGGGTTTGGGAAGCTCGAGCGGGAGAGACAGAACGAGCGGAGTAAAGGAAGTGAGGAAGGGATGAGGGGTATTTATAGTAGCAGTGAAAAATTGTTCGCCCGAAGATTTGGGACGAACGTGCCCCTGACCCTTCTCCTTCGCACAACATGTGTCACCCACGTACAGTGTAGTGGAGATCGTGTAAGATCGTGGGTGAGTAGAATAATGCATCGTGGGATGCGGAACGGTTTGAGCGGCAAAACCAAAAATTTGGATAAGATTAGTTTTAAAGTTCCGTTCGCAATTTCTTCAGCTGACAAGGACACTGTGAAGATTTTGAACGAGTTTCAAATAGAACGCACATGAGGAATTTGTGAATAGATTGGATTGAGTATAGCATAGAGGGGGAAGGGTCCGATCACATTCAGTTAGCAGAAATCACCAACTTGAAGAAATAGCCATAAGTGAATGTTGTAGAGGACATAAACTCATATATATATATATATATATATATATATATATATATATATATATATATATATATATATATATATATATATATATATATATATATATATATGTATGTATATATATATATATAGCCAATGAAGAAAAACAACGGAACAAGTGAAGATTTTGCAAAGTTGAAGAATTTGAACAACTGAGGAATTTCAAAACTAAAAAAACTCAAATTGAAGATTTTCAACTTTTGTGGTGGCGTAACCCACCGTATAAGAATGATGATTTCAGACACCGCGTACAATTGTCGTAGGGCTCTGAGAATCGAATTCTTCATTAATTTCTTCACACTTAGAGTGTTGTTCTTCATTGATTTGAAGAAAAACGTTTCTTCATGTGTTGCAGATCTAAATCATCAATTTTGCATAAGTGTTTGGATGCATGAGTGCCTTTTCAAAGTACATTTGAAGACTCTAAGATATTTAGCTCACACCGCAACTTGCTAAATATCTTCTCATCCAAGGGCTTAGTGAAGATATCGGCTAGCTGTTCTTTAGTCTTCACATACTCCATAGAAATGTCGCCCTTCAACACATGATCGTGAAGAAAATGATGACGAATCTGAATGTGCTTTGTCTTCGAGTGCTAAACTGGGTTGTGAGCAATCTTGATGGCACTCTCATTGTCATAGAGGAGAGGCACATTCTTCACATTGATGCCATAGTCCTTGAGTGTTTGCTTCATCCATAGCAGTTGAGCACAGCAAGAACCAGCAGCAATGTACTCAGCTTCAGCAGTAGACAGTGATACGCAGTTCTATTTCTTCGAGGACCAACAGACCAACGATCGTCCAAGGAAATGACACGTACCAGATGTTGACTTGCGGTCCACACGATCACCAGCATAGTCAGAGTCAGAATATCCAATGAGATCAAAATCCGAGCCCTTGGGATACCATAATCCTAGTGTTGGTGTGTGAGCTAAATATCGAAGAATATGCTTCACAGCCTTATGGTGGGATTCCTTTAGTGTAGCTTGAAATCAGGCACACATGCAAACACTAAGCATTATATCAGGCCTAGATGCACATAAGTACAATAAAGAGCCAATCATGGAGCGGTATACCTTATGATCGAAGTCAATACCATTTTCACCAGTGCATAGTTGACCATTTGTGGGCATAGGAATTTTGATGCCTTTGCAATCTTGCATGCCGAATTTCTTCAGGACATCCTTGAGGTATTTATCCTGAGATATGAATATGCCATTGCGCTGTTGACAAATTTGAAGACCTAAGAAGAATTTCAACTCTCCCATCATAGACATTTGATATTCTTCACTCATCATATAGGCAAATTCATCACTATAACGTTGGTCAGTACAGCCAAAGATGATATCATCAACATATCACTACTAGTAAAAGGGCTACTAATGGCGCACCAGTTTTGCCTACTAATGGCGCATCACTGGTGCGCCATTATTATCACGTCACTAGTATTTTTTACTAATGGCACACCACTGGTGCGCCATTAGTATAGGCCACGGTGCGCCATTAGTATTTTTGAATTTTGAAGGCGGGAAAATAGTAGTGGTGCACCGTCTAACCCCCACCGTGCGCCATTGCTATTTTTGAATTTTGAATTTGGATCTGGATCGTGATTTTTTTTGCCCATTTTTTGCTCGTTTTTTTGCTCGTTTTTTGGCACGATATTATTTCAAATTTTGTTCCTGTTTTTGGATCTTGTACGTTCTTTTGCCGTGTTCTTTTGCCGGAGAGGAGTTCGCCGGAGAGGAGGAGGAGGAGGTCACCGGAGAGGCACTCGCCTACATCGCCGGGGAGGAGGAGGAGGTCACCGGAGAGGAGTTCACCGGACCATCAGAGAGGAGGAAGGAGAAACCATGAGGGGATGGGAGGAGAGGAGGGAGGAGGAGCTCACCGGAGAGGAGGGAGGAGGAGCTCACCTGAGAGGAGGGAGGAGGAGGTCACCGGAGAGGAGGGAGGAGGAGCTCACCGGAGAGGAGGGAGGAGGAGCTCACCGGAGAGGAGGGAGGAGAAACCATGAGGGGAGGGGAGGGGAGGAGTGGAGAGGAGGGAGGAGGAGGTCGCCGGAGAGGAGGAGGAGGAGGTCGCCGGAGGGGAGGAGGGCAGTATGATGGAGGAGAGAAGGGAAGATGGAGTGGAGGAGAGGAGGAGATGGAGTGAAGGAGAGGTGGAGTGGAGGAGAAGAATGAAGAGGTAAGGAGGAGAGGACCACGCCCAGCCATATATACGACATAGTAATGGCGCACCACGGGCAGGTGCGCCATTACTAACTTTTTTATTATTATTATTTTGAT
Organism: Aegilops umbellulata; assembly: GCA_032464435.1. Taxonomy (NCBI): domain Eukaryota; kingdom Viridiplantae; phylum Streptophyta; class Magnoliopsida; order Poales; family Poaceae; genus Aegilops; species Aegilops umbellulata. The sequence continues at coordinate 604,616,370 of CP136058.1, forward strand.
TTATTTTGAATTTTGAAGGCGGGAAGATACTAATGGCGCACCATGGGCAGGTGCGCCATTAGTAACTTTTTTTTATTTTTTTGACTTATTTTGAATTTTGAAGGCGGGAAGATAGTAATGGCGCACCATGGGCAGGTGCGCCATTAGTAAGTTTGAGTTTTTTGAATTTTTTTGAATTTTTTTGAATTTTTTTGAATTTTTTTGCCTCTCTAGATCTTAAAAGCCCCATATCTTTTTTTCTGTTAAATTCGGATGTAACTTTTCGAGTAGATGATTTTTCATATAAAAAACTTTTTCATCCGAGTTCGTATGCAAAAGTTATGCCCATTTTTACAAATTCTCGAGAGATTTTGCAAAAAAGTCGAAAATTCATGTTTGTAAATTTTGCTAACAACTAGACCACATATCACATGGGAAACTTATTTTCTTTTATTTTTTTGACATTTCTATCATTTTCTTTTATTTTTTTTAAAACTGAAAAGGCGGTCCATGGGGGGTGGGGGTGCATTCGGGGGAATGTTTGGGCCAACTTACTAATGGCGCACCGTGGGATGGTGTGCCATTACTAGTTCAACTAGTAATGCCGCACCACTCCCGCGGTGCGCCATTAGTCGTTTTGAAAAAAATTTAAAAAAATAACTAATGGCGCACCGTGGATGTGGTGCGCCATTAGTATTTGCACACTAATGGTGCACCAACACATGATGCGCCATTAGTATTTAGTAATGGCGCACCACATGTACAGTGCGCCATTAGTGTCAATTCCATCTTTAGCCCTTTTCCTAGTAGTGTATATTTGACACACAAACAGTTCACCATCATAAGATTTAGTAAAGAGAGTAAGATCGAGTGAACCGGGTGTGAAGCCGTTCTTCATGAAGAATTCCTTCAAAGTATCATACCACTCCCGTGGGGCCTGCTTGAGGCCATAGAGGGCCTTATTTAGTCTGAAGACTTTGTCAGGATGCTTTGGATCTTCAAAACCTGGGGGTTGAGCAACATATACTTCTTCCTCAAGCTTACCATTGAGGAATGCACTTTTCACATCCATTTTATATAAGATGATATCATGATGGTTAGCATAAGCAAGTAATATGCGAATAGCCTCAAGTCTAGCAACAGGTGCAAAAGTTTCATCGAAATCAACTCCTTCAACCTGTGTGTAGCCTTGAGCTACTAGACGTGCCTTATTCCTCACCACAAGGCCATTTTCATCTTGCTTGTTGCGGCAGATCCATTTTGTGCCAATGATATTATGCTTGCGAGGACCTGGCCGATTGACCAGTTCCCAGACATTGTTGAGCTTGAACTGATGTAATTCTTCTTGCATGGCCTGAATCCATTCAGGCTCCAGAAATGCTTCATCTACCTTAGTGGGCTCTGTGATAGAGACAAAAGCAAAGTGCCCACAAAAGTTAGATAGATGTGAAGCTTTTGAGCGGGTGAGAGGTCCTGGTGCTCTAATATCATCGATGATCTTCTCCACTTGCACTTCTTTTGCAACGCGAGGATGAGCTGGTTGTCGTTGAGGAATTTGATCAGCGTTTTCTTCGGCATCAATTTCCTCAGCATTTTCTTCAGGTGCGTCAGGTCGACGTTTTTCACGTTCTGGAATGAATTCTTCAGCAGATTCTTCAGTAGGGATGACATCTTCAGTAGCCTTGTGCTTGATAGAATCCTCAGGTGCTCGTTCATCTATCACATAAGGTAGGTGCTCTCTTTGCGAGCCATTAGTTTCATCGAACCGCACATCTACAGTTTCAACAATCTTGTGAAGAACATTGTTGAAGACTCTGTAGGTGTGCGAGTCCTTTCTATAACCAAGCATAAAACCTTCATGTGCTTTCGGTGCAAATTTAGAGTTGTGATGAGGAACTCTTATCCAGCATTTAGCACCGAAGACTTTGAAATAACTCACATTGGGTTTCTTGTCAGTGAGGAGTTCATAGGCAGTCTTCTTGAAGAATTTGTGAAGATATACTCTATTGATGATGTGGCACGCAGTATCAATTGCATCAACCCAGAAACGACGAGGCGTTTTGTACTCATCGAGCATAGTGCGAGCCATCTCAGCAAGAGTCATGTTCTTGCACTCCACGACGCCATTCTATTGAGGAGTATAAGGAGCAGATTACTCATGAGTAATACCAAGTTCATCAAGATAGTCATCTAGACCCGAATTCTTGAACTCAGTGCCATTGTCACTTCTGATGTGCTTGATCTTCACACCAAAGTTGGTTGAAGCCCTGGAGGAAAATCGTTTGAAGACTTCCTGCACTTCATGTTTGTAAGTAACAAGGTGTACCCATGTGTAACGAGAGTAATCATCAACAATAACAAAGCCATATTGAGATGCTTCATTTGAAACGGCAGAATAATGATTAGGACCGAAGAGATCCATGTGAAGCAATTCAAATGGACGAGTAGTAGTCATGATAGTCTTAGCTGGATGCTTAGCCTTTGTCATCTTTCCAGCTTCACAGGCACCGCATAAGTGATCCTTGAGGAATTTGACATTCTCAATGCCAATGACATGCTTCTTCTTTGCAAGCATGTGCAAATTCCTCATTCCTGCATGACCAAGTCGTCGATGCCATAGCCATCCTTCTGAAGCTTTTGCAAGTAGGCACACGGTTGGTTGTGAATCTGCAGAGAAATCAACAATATACAAGTCTCCTCTCCTAAAGCCTTCGAAGACTTTGGAATTGTCAGCTTCCATAATCACAACACAACGATACTTGCCAAAGACAACAACCATATCAAGATCACAAAGCATTGAGACAGACATAAGGTTGTATCCTAAAGACTCAACAAGCATGACTTTGTTCATGTGTTGATCCTTTGTGATAGCAACCTTACCTAGACCCAATACCTGACTTTTGCTTTTGTCAGCGCAGATGATATGCTTCAGATGAGATGACGATAAGGGAGCATCCATCAATAGATTCTTGTCACCAGTCATGTGATTTGTACATCCACTATCGAGGACCCACTCAGTGGCTTTGGGTTGATCATCCTGCAGATGAATTAGTGCAACTTACAAACCTCATATACTTCAGCAGTGAAGAATATGATATCACAATTCATCAGATCAATCTCATCAAGTGGTAAGACAGATAAAACAATAGGAGGACGTGTGAAATGAAAGTTCATTTCTTCATGATTAGTCTGCATCCTTTCAGGCAGCATGGCAGGTCCCCAGCAAATTCTTCAGACGTTACAGTACGTCTAGAGACCTGACCCTGCAGAAGAGATTAGTTCTTTTTCTTCACCACCCACATCTGAAGGGGTGGCAAAGAGTTAATCACTCTGCGATCTCCATATGAGAATGGTGGCATAGAGGCCAATCCATTTCGTTTCACATAAGAGTGGTTAGGGTAAGCATATGAATAAGCAGAGAAATTCTTCGAGGACTTATGAACATGATAATTTGAAGAATAATGCACATATTCATAGACCTTGGCTCTACCCTGCGAAACAGAGTTGTTAGCACGATGATGTTCATATTAGGACTTTGATCCATGTGAAGAATTTGATCTGTATGAGGACTTGGATCCATATGAAGAATTTGGTCCATATGAAGAATTTGATCTGGGGTTCCTATTCTTCACAGGTGGTGTCATGAGGACATTCACCTGAAGACTTTCAAGGCACCTTTTGGGAACCCAGATTTTCTTCATAGGGGAACCATTCCTGTAGTTAGTGCCAACATATCTAGCAAATACTTCACCATTATGATTTTTGAACAGTTTATAGTTGGAGTCAAATGACTCATCAGAAGAATGAGAAGATTCACATGTATAGCCAGATAAATAAGATGGATCGACTGGAGGTCCCTTTGCAGCAACCCATGAGGTTTTGGGGTACTGCTCAGGCTTCCAATATGTACCATCAGCATTGAGTTTCCTCTCAAAGGCAATACCCTCTTTCCTAGGGTTCCTGTTGAGGATCTGCTTTTTAAGCACATCACAAAGAGTCTCATGCCCTTTGAGGCTTTTGTACATGCCTGTCATGTACAATTCCTTCAGCCCTGGATCGTCAGTGATACTAGCAATGTCCTCAGATGAGGAATTAGTGATAGCAGAGGCAGGTGAAGAATTTGTAACATTAGAAGCATTTGAACATTCAGGTGGAGAATTAGCAGATTCTCGTTCAATGCATTTCAAACATGGAGGAATAAATTCTTCCTGAGCAACGCTGATTTGTTGAGCAAGTAATGAATCGCGCTCCTTCTGAAGATCTTCATAACTCACTCTTAGCTTCTCAAGATCTTGCTTCTTTTGAAGAAATTCATAAGAAAGCTTCTCATGATCAGACAAGAGAGTGTTATGATGACCTTGAAGGTTGTCAAACCTGGTCTGAAGTCTCTGAAGATTTTCAGTTAAGGCTTTAGTGCGATCCATTTCTTCACCCAACATATCATCACTTTTGTCTAGCATGTTTTGAACCTTTTCAAAAGCCTTCTGTTGTTGCACAGCAATCTTAGCAAGTTTAGAGTAGCTAGGCTTAAGATTTTCATCAGGTTCATCCTCACTAGATTCAGAGGAGGCATATTTGAGTACCTTGGCACCTTTTGCCATGAAGCAATAGGTGGGAGCGTAGTCATCATTGTCTTCATCAGCATTGTTGGTGAGGTCATTTTCTTCAGAGTTGAAGATAGACTTGCTGACGAAGGCAATAGCAAAAGCTAGGCTCGCCACACCAGACTCGGAGTCCTCAGATGCCTCTTCTTCCTCATTTTCTTCAGATTCAGCGTCAGGGTCCATTTCCTTGCCAATGAATGCCCGAGCCTTCTTGGAGCCGCTCTTCTTGTGAGATGAAGACTTCGAGGATTTTGATGATGAAGATTTTGAGGATTTCTTCTTTTTCTTCGCATCATCAGAACTGTAATCCTTGTATTTCTTCTTCTTTGATTCCTTTTCCCACTGAGGACAATCTTGAATGTAGTGTCCAGGCTTCTTGCACTTGTGACAAAGCCTTCTCTTGTAGTCACTGGATGAGGAATCATTGCTCCTTAAGGGTCTTCCAAAGCGACCACGTCTTGAGAACTTTTGGAATTTCTTCACGAGCAGCGCTAGATCATGACTTAGTTCTTCAGGGTTGCCAAGGCTAGTACCAGAGTCTTCATCTTCGGAATCAGATACTACCTTGGCCTTCAGTGCACGTGATCTGCCATAGCTCGAACCATAGAGATCTCTCTTTTCAGCAAGCTGGAACTCATGAGTATTTAGCCTCTCGAGGATATCGGCTGGGTCAAGTGACTTGTAATCAGCACGCTCTTGTATCATCAGTGCTAGAGTATCAAATGAGGAATCAAGCGATCTCAGCAATTTCTTCACCACCTCATGGTCGGTGATGTCAATGGCACCAAGTGCTTGAAGCTCATTTGAGATGTCAGTGAGGCGATCGAAGGTTTGCTGAACATTTTCATTGTCGAGTCTTTTAAAGCGGTTGAAGAGATTGCGAAGAACATCAACTCAAGAGTCACGCTGAGTTGAAACTCCTTCATTGACTTTGGACAGCCTATCCCAGATAAGCTTAGCAGTCTCCAAAGCACTCACTCTTCCATGCTGTCCTTTGCTCAGATGGCCACATATGATATTCTTCGCTTGAGAGTCGAGTTGCTTGAATCTCTTCACATCAGCAGCATTCAGAGAAGGTGTGACTGATGGAACACCATTTTCCACAACATACCAGAGATCGTTATCAATTGCCTCAAGATGCATTCACATCTTATTCTTCCATTAGGGGTAGTCAGTCCCATCGAAGGTAGGACACCCAGCAGAGACCTTGATCATACATGCGGTCGACATAACTAAAACTCCAGGCGGTTAAACCAACATCACACAGAACAAGGGAGTACCTTGCTCTGATACCAATTGAAAGTGCGTTATATCGACTAGAGGGGGGTGAATAGGCGATTTTTATGAATTCTTCACTGGGGAATTTGCTAGTGAGGATATTCCTTAGCGAAGAACTACTTGCAGCAGAATAAGTACTCAGATGAAAACAAAACAGAACACAAGCATGGTCATCATGATGAAATGAAGACGAGCACAGAGTACAGAAAGCGTAATCACAGGATAGCACAAGATGAAGACAAACAGACTGAAGAAATTGAACTGAGGAAATCGAGAAAGTCTTCAATCAAAGTATTCAAACATAGATATGATAAACAAGCAGCACAATACTGAGGAAATAAAGAGTTGAGGAAATGGAACCAGTAAGCTTGGTGAAGACAATGATTTGGTAGACCAGTTCCAACTGTTGTCTCAGTTGTACATCTGGTTGGAGCGGCTGAGTATTTAAACTCGAGGACACCCAGTCCCGGACACCCAGTCCTGAGCACGCAGCTCGGTACACCAAGTCCTCACCGTATTCTCCTTGAACTAAGGACACACAATCCTCATCCAATCACTCGTGGTAAGTCTTCAGGTGACTTCCGAACCTTGAAAAACTCAGTCACTCGGCGATCCACAATTCCTCTTGGATGCTCTAGACCATGATGCCTAACCGTCTGGAAGAAGCACAATCTTCAAAGGTAACAAGTGTCGGATTCACGCAGGATCAATCTCTTCAGTGATGCTCAATCACTTTGGGTTTGTAGGTGTTTGGGTTTGGGTTTTGGATTTTCCTCACTTGATGATTTTCACTCAAAGTCCTCGGAGGATGGGTTTCTCTCAAATGACAAGTGTCAGTTTCTCTCCGAGCAGCCAACCAGCTAGTGGTTGTAGGGGGCGGCTATTTATAGCCTAGGGAGCAGCCCGACATGATAAGACATAAATGCCCTTCAATGATATGACCGTTAGGTGGATAGGATATTTTGGGACAGCTAGCGTGTAGCACAGCAACGGTCGGAAATTTGAGGTACAAATTCCTCAGGGCTATCATGTTCCTCACTGTGTAGGCAATCCGCACTGGTGAATTCCTAACTCCTCAGTCAGAACAAAGTCCTCAGTGACTAGAAGAACTACGTTTCTGTCACTGAAGAAATTGACTGAACTGTATGAGATTTCCAATGGCTTCACTCGAAGGGATTGGTAGGTGTAGGATTTGAGTTTGAGCATCACATGGAAATTTTTCCTTAGTATTTCCTTGACCCCCTTTAACAGTACGGTGTTTCCTATGACTCAAGAAAGAGAAAACGAAACTACGAAAATAAAAGTCTTCACGCTTCATGTTCCTCGAATGAATATCAAGTCTTCAAGGTCACACCAATTTCTTCACTTTCAAAGTCTTCAGAATACCAAAGTCTTCAGTCAAAGATCTTCATTTTTAGGGGTTGACTTTCTCTGTAAATATCAAACTCTTCATAGACTTATAGACCTGTGTACACTCATAAACACATTAGATCCTTAACCAATAAGTCTTCAATACACCAAAAACACTAAGGGGCACTAGATGCACTTACAGCTCACAGAACACTTGCACGGCGAGATGGTCGTGCAAGGTGTTGGAGACATCAAACTGGTGCACAGGCTAGGCTCGCGAAACCGCCAACTGGATCATGGTGCGGATCGTGCCCGGTTTGACAACCGAGCGAAGGTGTCGGTGAAGTCCATGCCTATGCGCTACCGAAATCCACGAACCACCCACCGAGCCTTGTAGCGCTCGAGAGAACCGTCCGGGCGGGACTTGTGGCGGAACACCCACTTGCCAGTGATGACGTTGGCACGAGGGGGTCGCAGAACAAGCTGCCACGTGCGGTTGCGCCGTAGGGCGTCGAACTCCTCCTGCATCGCTGCCAGCCAGTGGGGATCCTGAAGGGCAGCGCGAGCGGAGGCGGGGATGGATGACTACATAGACGTCGAGGCGGCGCACACATACTCATCGAAGGAGTAGCACGTTCTCGGCCAAAGCACACTGGCCCGAGAACGGGACGTCACGCCGATAGGCGGGGCAGCGGCAGCAGCTGGGCCCGCGGCGGCGTCCGGTTCATCAGCGGCGGTAGAGGCCATGGTGGCGGAGGAGGTCACGGCGGCGGCGGTGCCCACGGCGGCGGGGGGGCGTGTAGGCCGAGCCGATAGTAGTGGTGGCGACGGGCGAGGTGGAAGTCGAGCCCGTTGTCGGGGTGGCAGCGCCAACCGGGCTGGTGGACGGGGTGGCCGCCGCGATGCTGGTGTGGGAAACCCGATCGAGCTCAACCTCTGAGGAGGGAGCCCGGGACCCAGGGGCTTGGTCAGACTCAACCTCGGAGGAGGGAGTCGAGAACCCGGGCTGCGGCGGGAGGCGCCGGGAAGGGGGACCACGGGGGGCTACCGTGCATCGCTCCAAGTAGGGGGCGTGGGGGTTGGCGCCGGAGGAGCCGCAGCCGGAGAAACCTGAAAAAAGGGAACACCGTCTCAACAAAATACACGTGCCTCGAGGTGTACACACGATGAGTGACAGGATCATAGCACCGGTACCCTTTGATGTTAGGGGGATAGACAAGGAAGGCGCATGGCACGGAACGTGGTGCGAGTTTGTGTGGCGTGGTGGACACAGTGCTAGGGTAACAAAGACACCCAAAGATGAGGAGACCGTCATAGGACGGCGGTGTACCGAAGAGAAGGTGGTGAGGGGCGTAGTTCCATCGAGGGCGACATGGACGAATGTTAACTAAAACAGTGGTGGTGGCGAGAGCATCGGGTCAAAATCGAGCGGGCACATTAGAGTGAAAGAGTAACGTACGAACGCAGTCATTAAGAGTGCGGAGGATACGCTTGGCGCGGTCGTTCAGCTGTGACGTGTAAGGACAAGTTAGATGGAAGGTGGTGACGTGAGAGGCGAGAAGTGTGCGAAGAGCGACAACCTCTTTTCCGTTGTCAGTTTGGAGTGCAAGTGTGGGGCGACCGAACTGGATAGAAACATAGGAGTAAAAGCCGGTGAGTGTGTCTAAAGCATCGGAATACGAGAAGAGGAAAAGTCCACACATAACGAGAATTATCATCTAAAATCACCAAGTAGTATAGATAGCCCGTGTTACTCGCAACGGGAAATGTCCAAACATCTCTATGAAGTAATTGAAATGGAAAAGTGGAAACTGTAGTATAGACGCACTAAAGGGAAGACGAACATGCTTGCCCAAACAGAAAGCCTCACAAGTATGCTCGTCGAACTTATTACATGAGAAAGAAAAACTCCTAAGAATCTGACGCAAAACAGCGCGGTTAGGGTGGCCCAAGCGAGCATGCCAAAGGTCGACGCCGGCGGCGAGGGCGATGGCTGTGGAGGTGGAGGCGCCGGCGTGCACGGGATAGAGCTCGTCAGGGCTATCACATCGGTGAAGCACCATCCGGGTACGGGCATCCTTCACAGAAAAACCTACACCGTCAAATTCAACAGTAAGTGGATTCTCACGAGTAAGACGATGAACGGAAACTAAGCTAGTGACTTAGTCAGGTGACACAAGGACATTAGACATAGTGATAGGTGTGGAACTAGAAGCAAAACTAGTACTACTGACATGATTGATATGTAAAGAAGAACCGTTGCCAGCTGTGATACGAGTGGGTGTGTTAACTGGAGTGGAAGAGAATAGGTAATTGGGATGAGTTGTCATGTGCGCAGTAGCACCTAAGTCCATGTACATGTCGCCTCCACCGACATAGTTACTCGGCCACAGCGCAAAGTGTAGGGCGGCCAGGAGAGCAGGGTGCCATAGTGCAGGTACCGTTGGCGACGGTTGGCCTCCATAGGGCGGCACCTGCGCGGGCGCACCATAGCCACCGAGAGGTGGTGGCGCGAGGGGAGCACCGTACAGCTGGTAGGGGGCGCCGAAGAATGCCTGGTGGCCTGCAGTGCGGGGACCAAGAAGACCCAGTGCAGGGGCCTACGGGATGGGCATGGGATAGGCGTGGACGATACCCGTCCACGGGTTCTGCCCGGCGGTCCATGGTGGAGGAGGCTGCTGGTAGCGTCCCCCCTCCCCGCGCGCCATGTGCCAGCTGCTGCGGCTTCTGCTGGGGAGGCGCGGGCGGTGCGGGAGGCAACGGGAAGTAACCGGCGGGCGCAGGTGGCGCGGGCGGACGAGGCACGATCGATGGAGCAGGGCCGCCACGGGTGGTGCCGGCGAGGGCGGTGTGCTGGACCCGCTACTTCAGCTTTCTCATCCGACGCTCCTCAAGTTTGAGGTACACGACGACGCACGGGGAAGTGGGTTGCGGCAGCAAGGTGAGGTTGGACGCCGCGTTGCCGAAGTCCTCGTTGAGGCCGGCGGTGAGGGTGCTCAGCATGAGGTCGTCAGAGACCTTGGCGCCGATGTTGCGAAGCTCGTCGGCGGGCATATTGAGCCTCATGCAGTACTCATCGATGGTGGAGTTGTCCTGGTGACAGCCGAAGAACTCCTGCTGCAAGAAAACAAGGCGTTGTAGTTTGTTTTCGGTGAAGAGCGTGTTGATCTTGGCCCACACGGCACAAGCGTCGTCGTCCTCGGTGACAACCGTGTGGAAGATGTCCTTCGAGACGGTCTGGTAGAACTATCGGATGATCGTGGTCTCAATGGCGGACCACTCCGGATCGCCCCGCATGTACTCGCTATCTACGAAATCATCGATGTGCTCGGTGAGGTAGTACTCGCGGAAGATGAGGTTGAAGTAGGTTTTTCACGCGTAGTAGGACGTGCTGGAGCTGTCGAGGCGGATAGGGACCCGGGCCTCTATGTTGAGGTCACGGATGGCGGGGGCGGAGGGCTCGGGGCCGGCGAAGGGGTTCGACGAGCGGGTCGTGGAGGAGCCCGGGGAAGACATGGCGGCGCGGCTAGGGTTAGGGTTTTTTTATGGGAGAGGAAGAGGAGGTCAGCGACGGCAGGGGATGCGGCGGCTATGGAGGTGGGGGACGGCTGCGGGGGAGGGAGGTGCAATGGCGACGGGTGGCGCGGCAGGGAGCAGCAGGCGGCAGCGCGGTGGAGAGAGGTGCGGCGGCGGTTGCGGGTGGCGCACGACGGGGCGGGCGGAAGCGGGCTGCACAGGCGACGGCGGCGGCGCGAGGAGGTGCGGCGGCGGCGGCAAACCCTAGGGTTGGACCAAGAAAGATGATACCATGTGAACGAATAGTTTGCAATACAATAGTCGTTGCATTGATGGTACATGGTAGGACTTAACCTCAAATATACACAAATAGGAGATGGACCACAACACGTAATACATGCAACATAAATATATACTCAACAGCCGAGTGCCGATTTGACCGAGTTGTATTGTGCCTTGCCGAGTGCCCTGGGCACCAGGCAAAGTCTGAAAATCCGGTAACGCATGAGGCACGCCGTTCTTGGGTGTCCTTGGGCAGCCATGACTTGTGATGGATGTCGATCGAGAGCACTTCACCGTGCATCTGCTTAATTGCCATATATGGACAGACCGCATTTACAACTCGACCACCGTAGGTTGGACTGGTCATCACCGGCCAGCCGGGTACGTACGGTAGATTCTGTGGCCGAGGAGAACTGTCCCGAGGATTTTGTGGGGCAAAAATGCTAGACCTACAAACAAATACATTATTTTACAGGGTTTTTTGTGGGGTACGTACGTGTAGCATTACTGTTTGTGGGGTACACTGACGAGGTTACAAATGACTGATTCCCATCACAATTAGTCCTACATGCATGCATAAATCTCTGCACACGCACGCCTAACGTTCACCGTCCACTATACTGAAGCTCCAAGAGTATGCGGATCACCGACGGGCATTCGATGGGGGAGGAGGTGACCGGCGTACTGCGGCAGGCGGTGAGCCTGGCGGCACGGTGGGGGCACGCACAGGTGACCCCGCTCCACATCGCCCGCTCAATTCTCTCGGCGCCGGCGAGCATCCTCCGCGCCGCCTGCGTCAGGTACCAGTCCCACCCTCTGCAGCACAACGCGCTCGACCTCTGCCTAGACCTCGCGCTCGGCAGCCTCGCGGTGACCACCGTGGTCCACAACGGTGTCGACCCGGCGCCGTCGAACGCGTGCGTGGCTGCGTTTTGACTTTCGGTTTGCCATTTTTTTCGGCCCTGAACGAAATGGCCGAATTTCGGCCATTTCAAAAAAATCGGCAAAATTTCGGACGAAATTACAAAATCAAAATTTGAATTTTTAGATAAAATTTGGCTGAAATTTGGCCGAAATTCGGCCGAAATTTGATCAAAAATTCACAAAAATTTGAAATCAAGCAAAGCAAAAGCATAGCAGCCCAACAACCATCAGGAGTAATCATATAATGTTTAGCAAATTAGCTCTAGGGATTAAAATAAGAGTGTCAGTCCAATATAACCCTCACGCACATTAGTTCTAAACTTACAGTCCACAACCATCACATAGTTCAACACCAAAAATCCTCATCTCACTACATAGACAGCGCAGCGTACTGTTATGTCCACTCACACCAAAAAACTCCAAACAATTTACAAACAAATACCAAATAGTTTCATGGAAGTACTAAATTAAGTGAGAGCTCTATGCGATCTTTTTTATTTTAACTAAGTTAGAGCTCTATAAGAAGCACATGCAATCTCATAGCTCATATCAAGTTAGTATGTTACCTTTCCAAGAGCTTTGAGAACCACTTGCACTTGCATCATGGTTGCCGCTGCCATTCCTATTTGCAGTTCCATTACCTGAAAATCAAGTGAGAAAAGGACACCGGTCAGTTATGAAGAGTAGGTAACTAAGGAAGCAACCCTTGCTTACTAGGGTGTCCTCATATTAATGATAAAGAAAAAACAGTACAACCCAATGCTCTAGTTCACATACTAAGGAATAAGTAATTTATATACAACTCGATGCTCTAGTTTGCCAAACAGACAAGTCACATACTGTACTCTGTTCTTGAGAAAGATAGAATGATGCTTAGTTCTAGAATCACCACTTAATGGTACCACTGACCATTGAAATTAATCATCGGTCAACATCTATTTTTCTGTGCAAATAACTCAAGTGTGAAGTCTGACAGAAATTAGCACAAGAAGCAGCCTTTACAGGAAATCGACGGCATGGCGCAGCTCAAAAACATTAGAGCACAGAAGGCCTACCGTGCAAATAAGAAGTTCCAACAACATCATTAACATAATAATCCGATCAATAATATCATTAACATAACAATCCGATCGACAACACATTATTACGTACAATTGCATATTCTCAACAAAAAAGTTTACGGGGGAGTCACTCGCAACATCCATCATACATAACAACTCAAGTTCAGCAACAATTCATGGGCAAGCGCAGCTGAACCCAAGGCCTGTTCGGGTAACACGCGCGGAAGGAAACATAACAGCAGCTAGTGCGGTGTGCTTCTGCCTCGGCCAGCAGCAATTTTATCCAAGTCGGTGGCTTCAAGGAGCAGTCCCCTTGTCCATGGAACAATTATATATTTTAGGATGTTCATAACAAAGTTTGTAACCCACTTTCTGTTGGACCAAAAGAAATATTACCAGATCTAGAGCATCCTTGGTGACTACAAGATGCATGTATAATTCAGATTAATAATGCCACTACTGTGTTCAACTCATCAAGACTCGATTTTTCTTACCCCGGTATGATATATGCATTTGCCAAGCCATTTAATTTACTATGGACCTATCCTAAATCTAAAGCAGCACAAGTAGACACAGATTATAACCAAGAAACAAAGCGACATCGATCTGAAATTGCTGAAGAACTGAAACAGCATACACGTACTTGGACGGGACAAATTGCTGAAGACTGAAACTGCATACACGTACTGAAATTGCATCAAGAACATCTGTACCTTCCCAGTCAAGCGGACGCCCTCCATGCTGCTGCCTCTGCCCCGTGCTACTGCCTCCGTTGAACTGGTCGGCTTGCGCTCCATCAGCTCCGTTGCCGCAGCTGCCGAGCACCATGCTGCAGTCTTGGAGAAGCAAAGGACAGGAAGTGGATGGGGTGGAGGCGAGGAGATGTGGAGGACGGCCAGAGAAGCGAGCGCCTTGGCCGGAGATGTGGAGGAGGGCGAGGAGATGTGGCCTGTGTGTTAGCTTTTTAATCTTGATTTTTATTGTATCTGGATGTTCACTTTAGTCTGCACGTAGATAGGTGTATGTGTTTGCATGGTGGCCGGTCCGATGGATATCCTGGAGTGATTCTAGCATTAGTTAACAGGTAGTGCATGCATGTACGTGGGTTAGTTGAGTTAGTGGGCATGAGAATAGGGCTAGTTAGTGGCGTGAGTGGTGCATGGTGGTTGGTGCTGCATGCACCGTGGAGTGTCAAGTCCTTGTATAAATGTTTCCCTTTGAGTGAATGGAAAAATTGTCATGAGGCCACAAGCATAATGTAGCCACGGTGGTCACCAAGGGAGTGTTCTAGGCAAAGGCCTTGTGTTCTTCTTCCTTGGTATATGGGTGCGTGTGTGTGTCCAGGTCTAGTGTATTCATGAGAGAGAAGGAGAGAGATGCGAGAGGCAACAAGAGGTAGAAGAAGAGCGGCACTGCGAGGAGGTGGCGCCAACACTGTGCGCAGCGGCGGCGCCGCACACAGGAAGAGGGACAGGGAACGAGTGATTCTAGGGTTAGGCCGTTTGGGTTTCGTGGTTTTGTCTCAGCGGAAGCTAACTGAAAGGCTCTCGAAGCTGGGCCGGGCAAAAAAAATTCAAACTGGGCCGAATTATTCAGCCGATAGGCCCATATATCGGGCCCTAGCGAGACGGTCGAAATTCGGCCGAAAATCATTTTTTTCGGCCGAAAATCAAAACCCACGCGCGCTGAAGCGGGCGCAGGCGCGCCAGCCCAGGGGCAGGAGCGCGGCCAAGGTCGAGCTCGAGAAGCTCGTCGCCTCCATCCTCGACGACCCGAGCGTCGACCGCGTCATGCGCGCGGCCGGCTTCTCGAGCTCCCAGGTCAGGGCCAGCGTCGAGAGCGCTGTCACTTCGTCGAAGAGATCAAGATCAAGTAGGGCAGGTTGTGGCGTCCTCGCGACTTGTCCAGCTCCTGTTCCGGACATCATTAGGGCTGGAGTCGCTGGACAACCATCTCTCCAGACCGTCCGAGACAAAAGGTAGTTTGCTTGTTTCACGAATGGCGTCCGTGTTTATCTGCCTGACCTCTTTTTTGTTGGATGAGTTTCCTCTATTCTTTACAGTACCTACCTAGATAGCTACAGCATGGTGCCTAGTGACGGTGCCAGGAGTCAGACCTAGTAATGCCAAGGCTATAACACTTATGCATATATGTAGATAAACTATAGTTAATCGAAAGCCTAGTAGTGCGGCTAACCCAAGTTTTATGATGTCACTTAACATCTCAAACAATGAGTAGCATACTGATGGTGCCGGCTGGTGACGCCAAATGTTTTTTTAGCTACTTAATTAGTGACGCTTGACCAGAAGGTATGAAAATATTGCTTTTTCTTAAATTATAAAAATAAAAATAAACAGACATTCAGGTATTGCATATACATACATACATACATACATGTGGGCTTCACCCCTGCCTTCGACGCATGCATCGTTGCATGGTAAGTAGCTAAGTAGGACTAGACTTTCTCTAGTTAAAAAGGAGCTAAGTAGTATTATGCTTTCTCTAGTCAAAAAGGCTGAGCTGAAACAAGCAAGCCATAAAGTCACTTAGGCGCAAAGTCACTTAGGCATTTGACATCAGCTCGTGCGTACTCAAGTCGGTAATTTGTAGGTGCTATACCGAAAAAAGGGTTTCCCCCTTTGTATTTCAAAGCACCAACACCGAGTACAGATAACGCTGTGGCGAGCAGCACAACACACCAAGAAAAAAAGAAGAAGAAACAAATGCCAACCACGGCAGCTTGGCAAAGCGCGGACGACCCGCCACCACGGCGCCCACCGGAAACAAATCACCACAGACCAAGGCTCCGATCCGCCGCGTACCAAGCAGCACCTCCAAGAAGGGATGCGACGCCGACGACGCTGCTGCCCGGACGAGTCCTCAGGTTTCCCCGGGCACGCGGAGGGAGGTGGGGGTGGAAACCCCCGACACCCTCCAGGAAGGAATGGTGGCACCCGCAGGTGTCACCGCGTCGGGGCCGAAGCCGGTAGGGATTTCTCCCGCATACCAATCCCAACCTCCCAACCGGACGGAGCCGACCCGCCAAACCGTCGCCGACCACCATGCACCAACGCAGTAGCGCCGCCACCCACGCCGCCTCACTACGAACACCACCACGAGGCCAAGAGGACCGGAGAGAAGCTCACCATGACGGGAGCAGCAACACCGACGCCGGGCGGGAGGGAACCACCTCCACCGCCGTCGTGCGGGAGGCCCGTGCCTCCGGCGCCGTCGCGGTAGCCGTCCGGACGCGGCAGCGGGGCATGCCGGGCCACCCCCGGCCCAGCCAGGCCCAAAGCGGGCCCGTTAAGCCCCGCCGGCCGCGATGCAGCAAGCCGGCGTCGTCGCCGCCGGCACCCAGCCACTCGTCGCACATCTCCCCCGCCTCCTAGAAGCCACGCCGGAGCCATCCCCGCCGCCGGCCCGCCCAGGCCCAGATGGGGCCCAAAGGGCCCAGATCTGGGCCGAGCGGACGACGCCAGATCCCGCCACCGCGCCGCCCCGCCGCCCAGCTGCTCGCCTGCATGCGCCACGGATCCCCGCCGCCACGCCAGACCGCCGTCGCCTAGATGCACCCCCCGGAGCCGCACCGCCCGCGCCGGAGAGCGACCGGGAGGGGAAGGGCCAGGAGGCCGCCGCCACCAGCAGCCCCGGGCCAAGCCGGCCGCGGGCGCCGGCGACGGCGGCGAGAAGGAAGGAGGGAGGGGGGAGCCTGGAGTGGGGAGGCCCATCGCGCGGCCGGTCGCCCGCGGGGGGGCGACGCGGTCGCGAGAGGAAGGTCTGTAGGTGCTATATAAGGGCACTACTCCTCCCGTTGTAAATTACTCCATCCAGTGCAAAGCAGTGAACCAGTACTACACCGCTCTCCAAGTGTGTCCGTGAGCTAGCTTTAGTACAAGGCAGAAGTACTAGTGCAGTTTAGCTACTAGTTTTTTTTTAGTTTAGCTACTGGTTGGAATATACCAGTGACACTCCAGTTCATCTATGTGCGTGTCTGTATTGTAGCTTGCGCTAGCTGCAGTCTAGATCACCATTCCTCTACTTCGTCATATCCTCGATAATACTTATGCATATAGATAAACTATAGTTAATCATAAGCCTATTATTGCGGCTAGCCCAAATTTTATGATGTCGCTTGACATTGCACACTGGTAGTGCCGGACGGTGATGCCAAATGTTTTTTTAGCCACTTAGTGACGCTTGACCAGAAAGTATGAAAAGATTGCTTTTTCTTAAATTATAGAAATAAAAATAAGCAGACATTCAGCTATTGCATATATACTCCCTTTCTTTTACATGTAGATTTTTTCAAAAGTCAAATTTTGCAAAGTTTGATCAAGTTTATAAAGAAAAACTATTTTTATATCTATAATATTATATAATGAAACAACATATATTAATGAATTTAATAATATATGCTTGGCATTCTAGATAAATGTGTTTCTTAAAAAACTTGATCAAATTTTGTGAGGTTTGACTTTATTAAATCTATATGCACAACATTATAGAATGGAGAGAGTAGTATATAAGAATACTATATATAAAAATGTAAATTTTGTGGTTTTATGACTTGTATCATACTTTTCTTATACAGATTTTGTGTAGTGAATCAATATGAATGTAATTATCCATATACCAAACGTAAATTCTAAATGCAACAATGTATAAAAAACTCAAGTGTAAAATAACTTATGAGTGATATACATATATCAATATATGGTAATGATATTCATCTGTTGGGGAACGTAGTAATTTCAAAAAAATTCCTACGCACACGCAAGATCATGGTGATGCATAGCAACGAGAGGGGAGAGTGTTGTCTACGTACCCTCGTAGACCGTAAGCGGAAGCGTTATATGAACGCGGTTGATGTAGTCGTACGTCTTCACGATCCGACCGATCCAAGCACCGAAAGCACGGCACCTCCGAGTTCTGCACACGTTCGGCTCGGTGACGTCCTCGCCTTCTCGATCCAGCAAGAGGGGCGAAGTAGTAGATGAGTTCCGGCAGCACGACGGCGTGGTGACGGTGTTGGTGAAGAACAATCTTCGCAGGGCTTCGCCTAAGCACTACGAAAACTATGACGAAGGATAAACTAGAGGAAACGGGGTTGCCGGCACACGGCTTGGTGTTTCTTGATGTGTCTTGGGTGCTAGCCCTACCCCTCTATTTATATGTTGAGCCCTGGGGTCGAAACTTGGAGCAAAAACCTCCTCAAAGTCGGTTTCACCCGAAAGGCAAGAGTCCTTCTCGGACTCCAGGGCTAGACGCCAGGGTTCCCGGCGTCTACCCCCTAGACGCCAGGGTTCGTGGCGTCTAGCCTCTGGTCTCCGCAAAACTTCCTTTTGCACCTTCCAAAAGCCTCGTGGGCTTTCCCCTTTGGCCCAGATAAAGTGTTCTCGTACCCAAACATTTCGGGAAACATCCGGAACCCCTTCCGATGGATTCCAGAACCCTTCTAGAGATCAAACACTACTATCCACATATCAATCTTTACTTTCGGACCATTCCGGAGTTCCTCGTCATATCCGTGATCTCATCCAAAACTCCGAACAACATTCGGTCACCAACATACATAACTCATAGTACTATATCGTCAACGAACGTTAAGCGTGCGGACCCTACGGGTTCGAGAACTATGTAGACATGGCCGAGAACCATTCTCGGTCAATAACCAATAGCGGAACCTGGATGCTCATATTGGCTCCCACATATTCTACGAAGATCTTTTATCGGTCAGACCGCATAACAACATACGTTGTTCCCTTTGTCATCGGTATGTTACTTGCCCGAGATTCGATCGCCGGTATCCAATACCTAGTTCAATCTCGTTACCGGCAAGTCTCTTTACTCGTTCCGTAATACATCATCTCGCAACTAACTCATTAGTTGCAATGCTTGCAAGGCTTAAGTGATGTGCATTACCGAGAGGGCCCAGAGATACCTCTCCGACATTCGGAGTGACAAATCCTAATCTCGAAATACGCCAACCCAACAAGTACCTTCGGAGACACCTGTAGAGCGCCTTTATAATCACCCAGTTACGTTGTGACGTTTGGTAGCACACAAAGTGTTCCTCCGGTAAACGGGAGTTGCATAATCTCATAGTCATAGGAACATGTATAAGTCATGAAGAAAGCAATAGCAACAAACTAAACGATCAAGTGCTAAGCTAACGAAATGGGTTAAGTCAATCAGATCATTCACCTAATGATGTGATCTCATTAATCAAATAACAACTCTTTGTCTATGGTTAGGAAACATAACCATCTTTGATTAACGAGCTAGTCAAGTAGAGGCATACTAGTGACACTCTGTTTCTTTATGTATTCACACATGTATTATGTTTCCGGTTAATACAATTCTAGCATGAATAATAAACATTTATCATGATATAAGGAAATAAATAATAACTTTATTATTGCCTCTAGGGCATATTTCCTTCAGTCTCCCACTTGCACTAGAGTCAATAATCTAGATTACACAGTAATGATTCTAACACCCATGGAGTCTTGGTGCTGATCATGTCTTGCTCGTGGAAGAGGCTTAGTCAACGGGTCTGCAACATTCAGATCCGTATGTATCTTGCAAATTTCTATGTCTCCCACCTGGACTAGATCCCGGATGGAATTGAAGCGTCTCTTGATGTGCTTGGTTCTCTTGTGAAATCTGGATTCCTTCGCTAAGGCAATTGCTCCAGTATTGTCACAAAAGATTTTAATTGGACCCGATGCACTAGGTATAACACCTAGATCGGATATGAACTCCTTCATCCAGACTCCTTCATTTGCTGCTTCCGAAGCAGCTATGTATTCCGCTTCACACGTAGATCCCGCCACGACACTTTGTTTAGAACTGCACCAACTGACAGCTCCACCGTTTAAAGTAAACACGTATCCGGTTTGCGATTTAGAATTGTCCGGATCAGTGTCAAAGCTTGCATCAACGTAACCATTTACGATGAGCTCTTTGTCACCTCCATATACGAGAAACATATCCTTCGTCCTTTTCAGGTATTTCAGGATGTTCTTGACCGCTGTCCAGTGATCCACTCCTGGATTACTTTGGTACCTCCCTGCTAAACTTATAGCAAGGCACACATCAGGTCTGGTACACAGCATTGCATACATGATAGAGCCTATGGTTGAAGCATAGGGAACATCTTTCATTTTCTCTCTATCTTCTGCAGTGGTCGGGCATTGAGTCTTACTCAACTTCACACCTTGTAACACAGGCAAGAACCCTTTCTTTGCTTGATCTATTTTGAACTTCTTCAAAACTTTGTCAAGGTATGTGCTTTGTGAAAGTCCAATTAAGCGTCTTGATCTATCTCTATAGATCTTAATGCCCAAAATGTAAGCAGCTTCACCGAGGTCTTTCATTGAAAAACTCTTATTCAAGTATCCCTTTATGCTATCCAGAAATTCTATATCATTTCCAATCAGTAATATGTCATCCACATATAATATTAGAAATGCTACAGAGCTCCCCACTCACTTTCTTGTAAATACAGGCTTCTCCAAAAGTCTGTATAAAACCAAATGCTTTGATCACACTATCAAAGCGTTTATTCCAACTCCGAGACGCTTGCACTAGTCCATAAATGGATCGCTGGAGCTTGCACACTTTGTTAGCTCCCTTTGGATCGACAAAACCCTCTGGTTGCATCATATACAACTCTTCTTCCAGAAATCCATTCAGGAACGCAGTTTTGACATCCATTTGCCAAATTTCATAATCATAAAATACGGCAATTGCTAACATGATTTGGACAGACTTAAGCATCGCTACGGGTGAGAAGGTCTCATCGTAGTCAATCCCTTGAACTTGTCGAAAACCTTTTGCAACAAGTCGAGCTTTGTAGACAGTAACACTACCGTCAGCGTCAGTCTTCTTCTTGAAGATCCATTTATTCTCAATTGCTTGCCGATCATCGGGCAAGTCAACCAAAGTCCACACTTTGTTCTCATACATGGATCCCATCTCAGATTTCATGGCTTCAAGCCATTTTGCGGAACCTGGGCTCACCATCGCTTCATCATAGTTCGTAGGTTCATCATGATCTAGTAGCATGACTTCCAGAACAGGATTGCCGTACCACTCTGGTGCGGATCTTACTCTGTTTGATCTACGAGGTTCTGTAGTAACTTGATCTGAAGTTCTATGATCATCATCATCAACTTCCTCACTAATTGGTTCAGACGTCACAGAAACCGGTTCCTGTGATGTGCTATTTTCCAATAAGGGAGCAGGTACAGTTACCTCATTAAGTTCTACTTTCCTCCCACTCACTTCTTTCGAGAGAAACTCCTTCTCAAGAAAGTTTCCGAATTTAACAACAAAAGTCTTGCCTTCGGATCTGTGATAGAAGGTGTATCCAACAGTCTCCTTTGGATATCCTATGAAGACACATTTCTCCGATTTGGGTTCGAGCTTATCAGGTTGAAGCTTTTTCACATAAGCATCGCAGCCCCAAACTTTAAGAAACGACAACTTTGGTTTCTTGCCAAACCATAGTTCATAAGGCGTCGTCTTAACGGATTTCGATGGTGCCCTATTTAATGTGAATGCGGCCGTCTCTAAAGCATAACCCCAAAACGATAGCGGTAAATCTGTAAGAGACATCATAGATCGCACCATATCAAGTAAAGTACAATTACGACGTTCGGACACACCATTACGCTGTGGTGTTCCAGGTGGCGTGAGTTGCGAAACTATTCCGCATTGTTTCAAATGTACATCAAACTCGTAACTCAAATATTCTCCTCCACGATCATATCGTAGAAACTTTATTTTCTTGTTACGATGATTTTCAACTTCACTCTGAAATTCTTTGAACTTTTCAAATGTTTCAGACTTATGCTTCATTAAGTAGATATACGCATACCTGCTTAAATCATCTGTGAAGGTGAGAAAATAACGATATCCGCCACGAGCCTCAACATTCATCGGACCACATACATCTGTATGTATGATTTCCAACAAATCTATTGCTCTCTCCATAGTATCGGAGAACGGCGTTTTAGTCATCTTACCCATGAGGCACGGTTCGCAAGTACCAAGTGATTCATAATCAAGTGGTTCTAAAAGTCCATCAGTATGGAGTTTCTTCATGTGTTTTATACCGATATGACCTAAACGGCAGTGCCACCAATAAGTTGCACTATCATTATCAACTCTGCATCTTTTGGCTTCAACATTATGAATATGTGTGTTACTACTATCGAGATTCAATAAAAATAGACCATTCTTCAAAGGTGCATGGCCATAAAAGATATTACTCATATAAATAGAACAACCATTATTCTCTGATTTAAATGAATAACCGTCTCGCATCAAACAAGATCCAGATATAATGTTCATGCTCAACGCTGGCACCAAATAACAATTATTTAGGTCTAATACTAATCCCAAAGGTAGATGTAGAGGTAGCGTGCCGACCGCGATCACATCGACTTTGGAACCATTTCCCACGCGCATCGTCACCGCATCCTTAGCCAATCTTCGCTTAATCCGTAGCCCCTGTTTCGAGTTGCAAATATTAGCAACAGAACCAGTATCAAATACCCAGGTGCTACTGCGAGCATTAGTAAGGTACACATCAATAACATGTATATCACATATACCTTTGTTCACCTTGCCATCCTTCTTATCCGCCAAATACTTGGGGCAGTTCCGCTTCCAGTGACCAGTTTGCTTGCAGTAGAAGCACTCAGTTTCAGGCTTAGGTCCAGGCTTGGGTTTCTTCTCCTGAGCAGCAACTTGCTTGCTGTTCTTCTTGAAGTTCCCCTTCCTCTTTCCTTTGCCCTTTTTCTTGAAACTAGTGGTCTTGTTGACCATCAACACTTGATGCTCCTTCTTGATTTCTACCTCCGCAGCCTTTAGCATTGCGAAGACCTCGGGAATTGTCTTATCCATCCCTTGCATATTATAGTTCATCACGAAGCTCTTGTAGCTAGGTGGAAGTGATTGGAGAATTCTGTCAATGACGCTATCATCCGGAAGAGTAACTCCCAGTTGAATCAAGTGATTACAATACCCAGACATCTTGAGTATATGCTCACTGACAGAACTATTCTCCTCCATCTTGCAGCTATAGAACTTATTGGAGACTTCATATCTCTCAATCCGGGCATTCTTCTGGAATATTAACTTCAACTCCTGAAACATCTCATATGCTCCATGACGTTCAAAACATCGTTGAAGTCCCGGTTCTAAGCCGTAAAGCATGGCACATTGAACTATCGAGTAGTCATCAGCTTTGCTCTGCCAGACGTTCTTAACGTCGTCAGTTGCATCAGCAGCAGGCCTGGCACCCAGCGGTGCTTCCAGGACGTAACTTTTCTGTGCAGCAATGAGGATAATTCTCAAGTTACGGACCCAGTCCGCGTAATTGCTACCATCATCTTTCAACTTTGCTTTCTCAAGGAACGCATTAAAATTCAACGGAACAACAACACGGGCCATCTATCTACAATCAACATAGACAAGCAAGATACTATCAGGTACTAAGTTCATGATAAATTTAAGTTCAATTAAACATATTACTTAAGAACTCCCACTTAGATAGACATCCCTCTAATCCTCTAAGTGATCACGTGATCCATATCAACTAAACCATGTCCGATCATCACGTGAGATGGAGTAGTTTCAATGGTGAACATCACTATGTTGATCATATCTACTATATGATTCACGCTCGACCTTTCGGTCTCCGTGTTCCGAGGACATATCTGTTATATGCTAGGCTCGTCAAGTTAAACCTGAGTATTCCGCGTGTGCAACTGTTTTGCACCCGTTGTATTTGAATGTAGAGCCTATCACACCCGATCATCACGTGGTGTCTCAGCACGAAGAACTTTCGCAACGGTGCATACTCAGGGAGAACACTTTTACTATGATAATTTAATGAGGGATCATCTTATAATGCTACCGTCAATCAAAGCAAGATAAGATGCATAAAAGATAAACATCACATGCAATCAATATAAGTGATATGATATGGCCATCATTATCTTGTGCTTGTGATCTCCATCTCCGAAGCACCGTCATGATCACCATCGTCACCGGCACGACACCTTGATCTCCATCGTAGCATCGTTGTCGTCTCGCCAATCTTATGCTTCTACGACTATCGCTACCGCTTAGTGATAAAGTAAAGCATTACAGGGCGATTGCATTGCATACAATAAAGCGAGAACCATATGGCTCCTGCCAGTTGCCGATAACTCAGTTACAAAACAAGATCATCTCATACAATAAAATTTAGCATCATGTCTTGGCCATATCACATCACAACATGCCCTGCAAAAACAAGTTAGACGTCCTCTACTTTGTTGTTGCAAGTTTTACGTGGCTGCTACGGGCTTAGCAAGAACCAATCTTACCTACGCATCAAACCACAACGATAGTTTGTCAAGTTGGTGTTGTTTTAACCTTCGCAAGGACCGGGCGTAGCCACACTCGGTTCAACTAAAGTTGGAGAAACTGACACCTGCCAGCCACCTGTGTGCAAAGCACGGCGGTAGAACCAGTCTCGCGTAAGCGTACGCGTAATGTCGGTCCGGGCCGCTTCATCCAACAATACCGCCGAACCAAAGTATGACATGCTGGTAAGCAGTATGACTTATATCGCCCACAACTTACTTGTGTTCTACTCGTGCAAATAACATCAAACCATAAAACCTAGGCTCGGATGCCACTGATGGGGAACGTAGTAATTTCAAAAAAAATCCTACGCACACGCAAGATCATGGTGATGCATAGCAACGAGAGGGGAGAGTGTTGTCTACGTACCCTCGTAGACCGTAAGCGGAAGCGTTATATGAACGCGGGTGATGTAGTCGTACGTCTTCACGATCCGACCGATCCAAGCACCGAAAGCACGGCACCTCCGAGTTCTGCACACGTTCGGCTCGGTGACGTCCTCGCCTTCTCGATCCAGCAAGAGGGGCGAAGTAGTAGATGAGTTCCGGCAGCACGACGGCGTGGTGACGGTGTTGGTGAAGAACAATCTTCGCAGGGCTTCGCCTAAGCACTACGAAAACTATGACGAAGGATAAACTAGAGGAAACGGGGTTGCCGGCACACGGCTTGGTGTTTCTTGATGTGTCTTGGGTGCTAGCCCTACCCCTCTATTTATATGTTGAGCCCTGGGGTCGAAACTTGGAGCAAAAACCTCCTCAAAGTCGGTTTCACCCGAAAGGCAAGAGTCCTTCTCGGATTCCAGGGCTAGACGCCAGGGTTCCCGGCGTCTACCCCCTAGACGCCAGGGTTCGTGGCGTCTAGCCTCTGGTCTCCGCAAAACTTCCTTTTGCACCTTCCAAAAGCCTCGTGGGCTTTCCCCTTTGGCCCAGATAAAGTGTTCTCGTACCCAAACATTTCGGGAAACATCCGGAACCCCTTCCAATGGATTCCAGAACCCTTCTGGAGATCAAACACTACTATCCACATATCAATCTTTACTTCCGGACCATTCTGGAGTTCCTCGTCATATCCGTGATCTCATCCAAAACTCCGAACAACATTCGGTCACCAACATACATAACTCATAGTACTATATCGTCAACGAACGTTAAGCGTGCGGACCCTACGGGTTCGAGAACTATGTAGACATGACCTAGAACCATTCTCGGTCAATAACCAATAGCGGAACCTGGATGCTCATATTGGCTCCCACATATTCTACGAAGATCTTTTATCGGTCAGACCGCATAACAACATACGTTGTTCCCTTTGTCATCGGTATGTTACTTGCCCGAGATTCGATCGTCGGTATCCAATACCTAGTTCAATCTCGTTACCCGCAAGTCTCTTTACTCGTTCCGTAATACATCATCTCGCAACTAACTCATTAGTTGCAATGCTTGCAAGGCTTAAGTGATGTGCATTACCGAGAGGGCCCAGAGATACCTCTCCGACATTCGGAGTGACAAATCCTAATCTCGAAATACGCCAACCCAACAAGTACCTTCGTGTTGGAAATATGCCCTAGAGGCAATAATAAAAGCATTATTATTATATTTCCTTGTTCATGATAATTGTCTTTATTCGTGCTATAATTGTGTTATCCGGAAATCGTAATACATGTGTGAATAACAGACAACAATATGTCCCTAGTAAGCCTCTAGTTGACTAGCTCGTTGATCGACAGATAGTCATGGTTTCCTGACTATGGACATTGGATGTCATTGATAACGAGATCACATCATTAGGAGAATGATGTGATGGACGAGACCCAATCCTAAACATAGCATAAGATCGCATAGTTCGTTTGCTAGAATTTTCCAATGTCAAGTATCCTTTCCTTAGACCATGAGATCGTGTAACTTCCGGATACCGTAGGAGTGCTTTGGGTGTGCCAAACGTCACAACGTAACTGGGTGACTATAAAGGTATACTACGGGTATCTCCGAAAGTATCTGTTGGGTTGACACGGATCGAGACTGGGATTTGTCACTCCGCTTGACGGAGAGGTATCACCGGGCCCTCTCGGTAATGCATCATCATAATGAGCTCAATGTGATCAAAGTGTTTGATCACGGGATCATGCATTACGGTACGAGTAAAGTGACTTGCCGGTAACGAGATTGAACGAGGTATTGGGATACCGACGATCGAATCTCGGGCAAGTAAAATACCGATTGACAAAGGGAATCGTATACGGGATTAATTGAATCCTCGACATCGTGGTTCATCCGATGAGATCATCGTGGAGCATGTGGGAGCCAACATGGGTATCCAGATCCCGCTGTTGGTTATTGCCCGAGAGCCGTCTCGGTCATGTCTGCATGTCTCCCGAACCCGTAGGGTCTACACACTTAAGGTTCGGTGACGCTAGGGTTGTGAAGATATGTATATGCAGTAACCCGAATGTTGTTCGGAGTCCCGGATGAGATCCCGGACGTCACGAGGAGTTTCGGAATGGTCCGGAGGTAAAGAATTATATATAGGAAGTGCTATTTTGGCCATCGGGACAAGTTTCGGGGTTATCGGTATTGTACCGGGACCACCGGAGGGTCCCGGGGGGTCCACCGGGTGGGGCCACCTGCCTCGGGGGGCCACATGGGCTCTAGGGGGTGCGCCTTGGCCTACATGGGCCAAGGGGAACCAGCCCCAAGAGGCCCATGCGCCTAGGGTGGGGAAACCCTAAAGGGGGGCGCCCCCTTGCTTGGGGGGCAAGCCCCCCACCCCTTGGCCGCCGCACCCCTAGGAGATTGCATCTCCTAGGGCCGGCGCCCCCCCTAGGGGGCTATATAAAGGGGGGAGGGGCAGGGGGCAGCGGCACCCTTGCTCTTGGCGCCTCCCTCTCCCTCTCCAACACCTCCTCCTCCTCCGTAGAGCTCGGCGAAGCCCTGCCGGAGTACTGTAGCTCCACCATCACCACGCCGTCGTGCTGCTACTGGAGCCATCTTCCCCAACCTCTCCTTTGCCTTGCTGGATCAAGAAGAAGGAGACGTTACGCTGACCGTACGTGTGTTGAACGCGGAGGTGCCGTCCGTTCGGTGCTAGGATCTCCGGTGATTTGGATCACGTCGTGTACGACTACCTCATCCCCGTTCGTTGAACGCTTCCGCTCGTGATCTACAAAGTGGTATGTAGATGCAATCTCTCTCCCATGACTCGTTGCTTAGATGAACTCATAGATGGATCTTGGTGAAACCGTAGGAAAAATTTTAATTTTCTGCAACGTTCCCCAACACTTCGGAGACACCTGTAGAGCACCTTTATAATCACCCAGTTACGTTGTGACGTTTGGTAGCACATAAAGTGTTCCTCCGGTAAACGGGAGTTGCATAATCTCATAGTCATAGGAACATGTATAAGTCATGAAGAAAGCAATAGCAACAAACTAAACGATCAAGTGCTAAGCTAACGGAATGGGTCAAGTCAATCAGATCATTCCCTAATGATGTGATCTCATTAATCAAATAACAACTCTTTGTCTATGGTTAGGAAACATAACCATCTTTGATTAACGAGCTAGTCAAGTAGAGGCATACTAGTGACACTCTGTTTCTTTATGTATTCACACATGTATTATGTTTCCGGTTAATACAATTCTAGCATGAATAATAAACATTTATCATGATATAAGGAAATAAATAATAACTTTATTATTGCCTCTAGGGCATATTTCCTTCATCATCACCTTGGGTGTAAAATAAGTTATTTTACACTCGAGGTTGAGATATTTAATGATGATGATGATGATGATGATATTAATAGCATTATTTTCACTTTTGCTTTATAAGTATATTCTTATATTGTTGAAAAAGTTCAATTGCACACACTTTGTATAAGGGGATGCACCTAGCCGTAAGCCATTAGGAAGGACTGGGTCATTAGAATTAACATCTTTAGACCCAAAAAAGCAGTATTATTTCTTATTTATTTTATTTAGGCTGAACTGGGCTAGAACATGGATTTGAGGCCTCCTAAACCATCTCTTATGAAAACATGCATATATGAACAAAGATACTTACTCCATTTTAAGATATAGTGCACATAGTTTCTTTTACGAACTCAAGCTTTATCAAGTTCAGTTTTATAAGAGACCAATCTCCATTCTCCATCTCTCCCACGCGACACATTTCGATTAGCGTGTGTCTGCCTTTTCATCTGCCTCCATTGCATGCCAAGTAAATGAGTAACATGGATGTCAACATTTCATTTGCATGCAAAGAAAAACTTGCATTCAAAAAGAACCACATCAACTTACGAAAATCTGATTTTTGTATTTAAAATATTTTGTAGCTTAAACTATTTGTCTGGTTGGTAATTGGTTTTTACTATCAACATCATATCAACTAGGGTTACAAGACAAGATCAAAGTAACTTGGGTATGTTCTTAAAATTTTGTTTTCCCTCTTCTATTACCACATAATAACACGTGAGCTACCATCCTATTTAGTCTACAAAGACACAGTTACGACTTCTTAAACCATTGAGTGGTAACTTACGTTTTAACAAACGAAATTGGACTCTTTTGTTAAGGCATAAAAGTACTGCAGTCTCCAGGCTATATGTTACAAATTATGTCGCTACCAGTAAATTGGCATCATTGGTGGTCCTAACTAGAAGTTGTCAGAACATACACATAGAGTCCACACCAAATAAGTATCATTAGGCCCTTCCCAGTGCTCCATGGGTATATGTGCTAATGGTGCCACATAGGCAAAAAAGTGATGTGGCAAAGCAATTAAAGAGGAGAGAGAGAGAGAGCATTATGATGACCGCAGGAAGAACCGTGCTAAGCGCGTGGACCTATGTAAAATGACTAGTGTTGAGGAGACTAGTGTTGCTAAGATTCTTTATCCACTTAGCACCTCATCTAAGCATCAATATATTGGAAGAGGCCTTGGATACGCCATGGGTATCCGAAAAAAAAACTATACTCCATGGAATCTGTTTTTACATTGTATTTATTGGTAATTACTGATGATGAATTTTTTTGCCTGTATGAACTTGCCATGTAAATAAAGTATGTCATTTGGCAACAAAATTGGCCACTAATTTTTCCGGTGTATGCGCATGCTTCACTATTTTGATATTTCCAAGAAATTTGCTTGAAGTAAACATCTAGACATGTACGCTAATAAATATTCCCGGTGTTTCTCTTGCAGTGAGTGCCAAGCTAGCAATGCAAAAACAGGAGCAGGAGGGCGACCGGCCATCTTTGGCACAACGACGGCGAGCATTCCTCTGTGGCTCCGCCGCTACAAAGATACAACTTGCGTCAGGTCAACATACTGCGGCGCCAGTCTTCAGGCAGACGTACGTATAACGCATCTTGTATGTGTCTACTATATTTCACTCGTGAGGTGGTGAACCCGATTAGTTAGCTGCCCGGCCGTGAGTGTCTGACACATGCATGCAGGCTGCTTGCCGCCGGCCGAAGTTCACGGAGCTCACCGCGACAAATCTCAATATCCTCTGCAACGCGCTCGAGCTGCGCGTTCCGCGTCACGGGAACATCATCCCCGGCATATCGTGCACGGTGCTCCGGTGCAGATCCGGCGTGACAAGGACTATTCCTAGCTTGTTGTCCTCGACGAAAGCGACCTGTCTTCTCTTCCTAGGAAGGGACCATGGCGGAAAGGTGGCGGTCGCTCAGGAGCTCGCGAGGCTCGTGTTTGGCTCATACGCCGAGTTCACCGCCGTCCAGCTTCAGGGTAGCCCTAACATTCGCACACACAGCGGCGAGCTCGCCCTCAAGAGGCAGAGATCACCGGTCAATGACGGCGATCTCGGAGCGAGGCTGTTCGAAGCGATCGTGGAGAACCCTCACCGCGTTATACTGATGGACGGTGTCGACCGACTGGATCGCGATTCGGAGATGCACATCGTGAGGGGAGGAATGGTGAGGGGATGCAACGGTGACGTGGTCAGCCTGGAGGATGCCATCATAGTGCTGAGCGCCTCTGACGTCTTGGACTCGAGGAGGTACGTGGCTTCACCTTCCGCCCCACAGGTCAAATGACGGTCTCGTCGATATAACCGTGAGAAAGGTGATGACGGCACGGAGATGAAACGTTGTCATGGCTGGGATTTGAGTGTTTGTTCAGTGGATGAGGAAGAAGAGGAGGAAGAGGAGGAGGAAGATAGTTTGGCTGATGAGGAGGGGATCCAGAATGTTGTGGATGGTGTTTTCCTTTTCAATTAGCAGAGAGTTTTCTTTTTCATACCATCATAGGTATTTCAAACGGTTTTGAACTGTTAGATACTGCATTCAGAATTTGTTTGTGTTTTAATAAAATTATTAAGGAGAACTGTTTTTTGCTCCCCATTGTCATTTCAGAAAACCATTTTATGACAAGAACTAGAAAGTTTGTTTTTGGCTGAATGTTGGTCGGAAATAACTTTTAACTCTCCCCGTAACTGAATATAAGACACTGTCCTAGAGTTAAAAACATCGTATATTAAGTTACAAAGGTAGTGAGAATTTGCCAGAAATAGTAAAAAAAAATACATATTTTCCTTGAAGAGCTGAAAAGGGAGGGAGGGAGAGCAGCTATCCGCAGGCACGCACATGTACGAACATCAGTGCATGCAACATTGAATGTCTCTGTGTGCTCAAGTGTTTCATGCATTCAACCATGGCGCGCATTAGTACTATTTGTTTGGCTGCACATGTGCACCCGCCATTTATTTGGCTGCGCTCTTATGTTATGTGATGGAGGGAGTACATTTTTCGTCTTTTTTTAAAGGAGGATAACCCCGGCTTTTGCATCTGGAGATGCATGCAGTCATTTTATTAATTATTCACAAAGACATTATAAAGTAATACACTAATATCTCTGAAGCCACCATCTTGGCAACATCTGTCGCTACTCCTATCCGTTGATGAAGGGATGCAGAAAGTGTGAGCCGAATACCTAGACCTCTCACCTAGCCTAACATCTAATGCCAGAGGCCCCGACCAAGCCACATATCGGGTCTGGGGCACAAACTGATCCGACGCACTCACATGGGTCGTCGCCGCCGTCTTCCACCAATCCAACTTCAGAGCAAGTACTGACGCATCGACCTTGCTAGGCCTGCCGTCAACGCCCCCACGGCGCCAGACAGCGCCTCCTCCCTGTGCGTTCATCATCACGCATCCGTCGTCGAGACTTTGCTGCGCCTCGCCGCCGAGACTCACGACGTCGATGCGTCACATGGAACACCGCTCCACTGTAGATGTCGTACACTGGTCCCTCGAGCCTATGCACACCTTCAAGAATGACGCCCTCAAGAGGGGTACGACACATGAGCGCCGCCGTCAGCCGATCGATTGATCTAGGGTTTCCCCCAGAGGTAGCGGATAGGGGTCTAGAGCTTCTACACGACGATGCCTTCAAGAAGGGGACGAAGCAGAAAAACGCCGGCATCGCCGACCTTAGCAACGTGCCAAGAGTAGGATTTTCACCCGGATACGCTCAAGGACCCTCCATCCAGCATCGTGTGCACGGGACCGCCACCGATCACCGCCGTCGCGCATGGAGGCCGCACCGGCCGGATCAGATATGACCAGAGACCAGACCCACCATGCCGCCGCCGCAATATCGAGGTCAGATCCTAGCCACCAGCGACGCCCCAGCACCATGCAGAGGCCAAGCCGGCGTTCCTCCACCACCCGCGCAGCGAACAGACTTGTGGAACCAGATCCAGACGGGCCTGGACAGTGCGCCGCCCGTCCGCTCCCGCTCGAGACAAATCCCTCGCAGCAGCTGCGCCTTGGAGAAGCAGGAGCACGCCACCGCGCTGCCCTGGGACGCACACGTCGCCGCCCTGCCCGCCCGCCGCCACCCAAGTAGAGAGGAACGAGATCCCGCCGCCACCCACGCCGGCCGGGCTTTGCCCGGCGACGGCTCGCGGCGGCAGCGGGGGCGAAGGGCCTGGAGGGGAGGGGCCTACGGCAGCGCGCTAGGGTTCGCCCCTGTCGCCCGCGGGGGCGACCTGGTGCTCGTCAGATCCATGCATTGGCTGCAGTATATTTTGAAATTTAGCAAAAACTTAGAATTTGTAACCGTGCATGTGTTAAAGCTACGTACAACCAACTTCTGCAAGTGCCGCATGCATGCACCATAGCAGGCAACCATTAATCCACACAAAGACTCTAGCATTGTTGCATGCATACAGCTTAAAGTAGGCACCACCAAGAGTTGAAGAGCTTCTGGCGGTCTCAGAATTTAGCAGACAAAAGTATACCAAGATAATGACGCTATGATAAATGATTAGTGGATCCTGGTGTAGTGCCTGTGCCTCGCAAGGTCGAAAATTCATCTCATGCCTCGCACTTTATTTTACTCCCTGTTAAAGCTTACTCCATCACAGTTGAAGGAATGTAACAGTTCAAAATCGTTAGAAATACCTATAATGGTTCGAAATAACCGACATGGTACGAGATTGCAGCCCAACGCTGAATGTGGAATGGTACGAGATGCTGGGAGTACACGACATGGTTCGAAATACCTATAATGGTTCGAAATAACCGACATGGTACGAGATGCCGGGAGTACACGACATGGTACGAGATTGCAGCCCAATACCGACCTATGATTTCAAAACAAATAACTGATTGTGTTGCCTATATGACCATCACAGTTGCACGTGCACATGCGCGACCAAAATCTTAATTGTCTCTTAATTAATTATTCAAAATTTATGATACACCCTGTTCTAAAATTAAAAATATTTCTTATCCTTTAGGTCCTAAATGTAGTTGTTTTTAAACACCACACTTTAGGCCATGTTTTTTTTTTCTACCATCAGTTTATCCCATAAAAATTTGAGCCAATAGGTCTAGAATTTATTATATTTTACACTAAAATGATAAAGTTATAGAAATGGGTGAAAAAACGAATATTCATTTCTGAGCCCAGGCTCATCTGCTCCTGAGGAACAGTAAAATAAAAAAAAGATACTAGACAAATTCATAAAAATCTGAAGAAAAAATTGCATGAAAAAGTTGGAGTGTGTGATGTCCGTGCCAAATTCCTTCATGTTTGGACATCTGAACAGCTCTCAGGAAAAAAGACAGACTTAGTCTGAACAGTGTGTAAAGAGTAAACTTGCTCACATCCCCCAAATTTGTCTTTTTTACCGAGAGTTGCTCTAATGTTCAACCATGATGGAAGTTGGCACGGACATCACACTCAAACATCTTCTATGCAAAAAAAACACCTCAAAGCTTAAGCTAATGATAAATCAAACTATTCAATTAGACTTAGATCTAACACAAATAATTGTGTAACTATAATTGGACCAAATCACACTGTCATGGGATAACGTGAAGGAAAACATGTAAAAAATTCTAAATTACTGTTGCACTAAAAATAAGTATAAACTAAGAAACAAAAATAAGAGTTAAAGAATAAGAAATGCAAGAATAACCGAACTATTGCAGATCAAAACAATGAGCAGAAAAGAAGCACAAAAATACACTTGATGTAGAATTGGACAACAAAACTTGCGAATAGGAATGGATTAAATTGGAAAGTAAAAGGGTCTATGCAACAAATAAAAGACAATCAAATAGTCAAAATAAAAATGTGGTCCTATAGTCATTCCTGCTCTTGTGTAACCAATGAAGCAGAAAAAATTCGCTACGGGAGGGGGTTGCGTCTATAAGTCGAATGTAGCGAATTTCATCTCACCACAGGGAGATGAGTTGGATCCGGCCCATGAAGAAAAACTATACTATTAAATTTTCTCACCGCACACCCTCTGAGGTGTTTGAGACGTGGAATAGGTACTATTTTAATCCTTTTTATCTTTATTTTTTTCTGTCACCTTTAAATTAATATTTTGAAATTTTCTAAAAATATGTTTTTTTTTAATATTTTTATCAAATTTCTGGGTGTTAAAAATGTTCATTGGCTATTTGAAAAATGGTCATCGTGCATTAGAAATTTGTCAACATGTATTTCACAAACGTTCATGTTGTAATTAAAAACATTCATCATTTATTAAGTAATATTCATCATGTATTCTAGAAAATATTCTTCATTTCTTTATAAATGTTCATCATGTATTAAGAAGATGTTTCTTTGTGTTTTAGAAAATGTTCATCCTTTATTCATTAAAATATTCATTGTCTATTAGAATTAAAATATGTCCATTGTGTATTAAAAATGTATATTAGTATTTCAGAAAATACACATTGTGTGTTAAAACTGTTTGTTGTGTATTTAAAAAATAATCATCTTTTATAAAAAAAAATAAGCATGCGCTAAAAAATCATGTTATGTGCATTAATATTTTCCTAAGAAAGAAAAATAAAAATATGTTAGAACAAGAAAAACTAAGAAATAAAAAAACAGGGAAAACACAAGAAAACAAAAAAGAATTGAAGGAAAAGGGGGAAAATGCTCAGCATGTACTACAGATCGTTCATATTGCATTACTAAAAATGTATATAAAAAATTTCATGCAATATTTCTGAAAACAATATGACATATTTGAAAATACACAAGGTCTTTTGAAAATACTCCCTCCGTTCCTAAATATTTGTCTTTCTAGAGATTTCAAATGGACTACCACATACGGATGTATATAGACATATTTTAGAGTGTAGATTCACTCATTTTGTTCCGTATGCAGTCACTTGTTGAAATATCTAGAAAGACAAATATTTAGGAACGGAGGGAGTACATGATACACGTTTTCAAAGAAACGATGAACATTTTGAAATACTCGATGAACATTTTTTTTACTAGCTATACTATGTTTATACCTGAAACTGCAAACATGTAATTGAACGTATATTCATGATGTTGTTTTTGTTTCTGGTTGATTTTAAAGGATTATTTCCTCTTCTGTCTTTTCCTATTCCATTTTACTGATATGACTTCATATAACAACATGTTCTTCTGCTATGAACTTGTGACGACGAACAGAGATGAAGACAAAGGACGCCCCATCAGCATCTTGAGCTTTGCCATTTTGCTGCTGCTGCTGCCCTCCGGTATGTAGTGCAATGTAACCCCACCCACTTGATCTCCAACCCACGCCCAACTGCCTACACCACGTACGTATGAGACAATCTGAATTTCCTGATTGATCCTGATCATCAATCGCTTCAGGTAAGACTACAACGAGCAGCAGAGGACGATGTTCAGCAATACACCGCTGGGATCAGACTGTGGGTCTGCACCTGCACGGTGTATGCCCGTCCTGGGCCAGTCGACAACACCACATGCGAGTGGATGTACCAACAACTCGACCAGCGGTAGCGTGCAGGTGCGGCTTGGCTTGGCGACGATTACGACTGCTGCTGCTGCTCTGTGGATGATCACGCTGTGCAGCCTCCTTGTGCTGGTGGTGATGCTGGTCTAGTTCAGAGTCACCCCCGTAGCCGTGCACTGTGCGTGAGGTTCAGAGTTTCTTCAGGATGCATGTAGTAGTGTTGGTCAGAGTTGGAGCTGGGCACTAGCCAATTAGACATAATAAAGTTGATGAGAGCCAATGAATGTGGACTTGTGGAATAGTAGCGGCAGTTAAATGAGTTTGGATTAATTTCCTATGTTAACTAGCCATCTGTCGGCAGGGCTGGGACGGCAACGGTGTCGAGCCGACTGTACAGACCTTGCCGGGGAGCTTCAGTACCAGGGAAACAGAACTGGCTTCTTACTGAAAAGAGATATCATTCTGGATTGGTTTTCTTCGGAACAGATTAACCATTTCTGTTCTACCCATTGATAAGATTTCACTTGTTTTACCTCTTCTCATGCAGAGCAGGGAATGTAAGTGGATGGTATTGTTAATCCCAAGCCAAGCAGTATTAGGCAAGCACTTTGTCCCGGTTTCTGAACTGCAATGCTTACACACTAAGTTTTTGGTTTTGCCTCATCTTCCACACCGTGATGCCTGCAAAGTGGCCTGACTTGTGAGTGCAGAAATTCCAATGAAATTCCTTTCTCTCATCAACTCTTTGTCGAAGATAGCATCGGACAGCACCACTGCAGATGCCCCTGCCTCCATGTACGACTTGATTGAACCTGTATACGACAGTGGCCATAGCATCAGAGTGAATGGTATCATACAGCTAACCGATATTTACGCTTCGAATAAGTCGGGTAATTACTCTTTTTCTTAGGAAGAGTCACAGTGTTATGAAACATGCACTTGGAGGTTGCTACTTAGACACCAACAGAAGATAGGGACTGTTATGACGCTGCTAGAAGGAGGGCGCGAGAGTGCCGGCCGAGGGCCTTTTTGCCCACGGCCGGGCAAGAGGGAAGGGATTTCCTTCTTAATTCTTGCTTGATTAGATTGATACATCTCCTCTCTTTATATAGAGAGGTTTACTTGACTCCCAAGCAAGGCTTACTTGACCCCTAAGCAAGCGACCCTTATCTCTAAATAACCCTAAAACTAACGGGCCCAGGCCCATTACGTACTCTAACACTACACCCCACCTGGACATGCAGCTTGTCCTCGAGCTGCAGCCTAACCAACTTATAACCATGACTCGACGCAACACAAACCTAACACCTAAAAACAAGCCTTTTACATCTCGGCTTGGTTTATTACTCTCAACATGAAATGGACTGGGACGCTTTATTTTGGACCCCTGAACATAAAGTGGACACCATCCGCACGTCGGACGTGCACGTGTACAGCCACCTGGATCCCATGGAAACCATCTGGACAAAAAGAGTGTATGTGTATGGCCACCTAGAAGTGGTCGCAAGAGCGACCAGCAGAGGCACCCTCGCAGCGGCCGGCGGCGGAATGCAGTGGTGCTACGTTGTGCGCTCTTGTCGGTGACACCATGCCTTCTCCCCACCGGAGGGCTGTTGGTCTGCGCCGCACAGAGAAGAGTGGAGGGCTGTCGATGGAGAATGGCGAGGAGGGGTACGCCCCCCGAACCGCCGATGTCGCAGACTTTGAGGTCGCTGTCCGTGGGGAAAACAGCATGCCCAAGATCCTCGATGTAGCGGACGAGATCGAGGTCCTTTGCGCAGCGAAGCGCAACTGGGAGGAGCGGTAGCTGCAGACCACGCATCTCCCGCACATGCCGACGCGCTAGGAGGCCGCGCGCAGCAGCCTGCAGCCTCACCGCCGCCGAAACGTGGCGGGTAGTGATCCAAGCCGGAAGCGGTGACGGCGACGACGGGAACTTGATCTGCTGGATGGGGACGCCCTGGGGAAGCGGTGATGGCGACGGCGGCAACTTGATCTGGTGGATCGGGACTCCCGCCGGCGCGGTCAATGCGGGGCCGGAGCTGACCGGCGGTGGCTGCTGCAGCTGCAGCGGCTGCTGCGGTGCCGCGCCGGGCAGCGGCAGCGGCTGCTGCGGCGGAGCGCCGGGCGTGGCGGAGGCCGCCAGGAGCGGCGGCTGCCACTGCAGCCAGGGCGGGGCGGTGGATTGCAGCTGCAGCGGCCCGGCGAGCGCGGCAGAGGCCGCCTGGTGCAGCGGCTGCCACGGCAGCCATGGCGGCGCGATGGCGGCGATGGGCGGCACAACCGAGTGCGACCCGGCGAGCGCGGCGAAGGCCGCCTGGTGCGGCGGCTGCCACGGCAGCCACAGCGGCGCGGTGGGGGCGATGGGCAGCACAGCCGGGTGCGGCCCGTAGGACCCGGCCAAGAACAGGTGGATCTCCTGGACCGCCTGGGTTAGGTCCCGCAGCACCCCGGACACCTCCTCCGGGGTGAGGACGGCGGGGGCGGGCGAGAGGAAGGAAGACATGATCGAACTGAAGCTAGCTGATACCAAATTGTTATGACACTGCTAGAAGGAGGGCGCGAGAGTGCCGGCCGAGGGCCTTTTTGCCCACGGCCGGGCAAGAGGGAAGGGATTTCCTTCTTAATTCTTGCTTGATTAGATTGATACATCTCCTCTCTTTATATAGAGAGGTTTACTTGACTCCCAAGCAAGGCTTACTTGACCCCTAAGCAAGCGACCCTTATCTCTAAATAACCCTAAGACTAACGGGCCCAGGCCCATTACGTACTCTAACAGGAAAAGAGGAAAATGAAACAGGGACGATGGGTGCTAGACAAGGCCACTTACCTATGGTAATTCCTTGCGAAGCAACCATTGGTACAAGAGGAAATGGTTTCTTTAGAGCAGACATGTACATCTCTCCACCCATCACCGAAGCTGGGTACACCTAATTAAAGTAGACCACACAAACAACCTAGTGTCATATGCCTATAAGCAGAACGGAAAACTAACACATTTATTCATCACAAAATAAAGTGACACATTTTGCTAGTTACTCCCTCCGTCCCATAATGTAAGACGTTTTTTGACAGTACGCTAGTGTCAAAAAAACGTCTTACATTATGGGACGGAGGGAGTACACTATTTAACAATGTCTGACAAAAGTTATCATGTAAATATATTATAAATGCTTTGATCTGACTCTACTGTAGCTACAAGAGGAGGGGTAAGTCCTGAAACCTTAACAACTTTAGCACCAGCATTGCAAGCAGAAATAACCTGCAAACACCAAATATAGCAAACATGTGAGAATAAAAATTAGGTCACGCTACTCTAAATTGCAGCAATGAATTTTCACGTAAGTTTGTATCGGATGTGGCATGTGGTACATACCTCAGTTGGAGTCAGCACTCCTGGAATATATAGAACTTCACTTCCGTTAAGATCATAAATTATTTCCTTAAACAATAAGATTGAAAGAATCAATTAACATTTATATATTGTATAGGATGCAAACACTACAATCACCAAATAGCAGATGACAGATTTCTATTAGATATGTCGAAGTAACTGGAAGCGAAGGGATCAAATTTGCAAAATTAAATTATTGGCACGCTAAAGCCTAAACTACAAGCCTGTAAGGATCTCTAATATCAAATATGTTACATTGCCAAACTGTACACGGAATGTCCCTAGTGATGTGTATAACCAGTAATCACAGACTATGGGAAACATTATTACAAATGCGATAGTACTAACTCTTACCATGACTGTGCCAGGGCTCATGAGAAACTGTGCACCAGCTCTAATGGCTTTCCTTGCATCATCAGCATTGAGGACCGTACCAACCTAAATACAGAGTGCAGAAAGATCAGAATGCATCATGAGCAACCTAACATTGCTGCTTATAGTTAGCATACAGGGGTTGTACGGGACAGCTTTGATGGAGTAGTAAATTGTGAGTATTACTTTCTGAAAAACACAGTGGGGCATTGCCACACACACACAGCAAGTTTAAAAGTTCAGGTGTAAAGACTGTAAAAGCCATGGACATGGTACTTTGTAATAAGAGTATCACGTTTTCAAGATTATATGAAAAAGACCAGGCACTCACCCTAGATATATAGTGGTGCTAAAAAGCAGTTAGCTGACAAGCCATATGTTCAGGGAATGATGCAAAAACCAATGAAGTAATGCCAGAAACTCACCCCAAATGTCAAGGAAGGGTAAATCCTGCGAAGATCCTCAACAGCCTATTAGAAGATTTTATCAATCAATCAAAAGCTAGCAAGAAGGAATGATAATAATTGTTAAAGGGAAGAGAGTTGCAGAAGAATGGCGAGAAAGGCCTCACCCACCTCTAGCACTCCAGGAGTGGACATGACAATTTCTAGCTGAACAACATTGCACATGTTCGTTAGCACCAGGGACAAGAAATGGAACACCAAAACAATACTAGCTAGCATGTACAGTAGCATGGATGGTTCCTCCAAGGATCCGTCCAGCAAAGATAGAATTAAGTAGAAGCAAACAACATGTCCAGAACGCGCGCAGAGCACCCTGCCGCTCCACGCACCCAACGAACCAGGGAATGCATTGGAGCAACCGACTCACCACGGAGACGCCGCCGCGAACGGCCGCGTGGGCCGCCTGCATCGCCGTCTCGCCACTGCAAGGGGAGCCACACAAACAGAGCAAGAAACAGAAGGTTCAGTCCAGTGAGGCCAAGCGCCGAACAGGTGGCGGGCAGCGTGAACAGGGTGAAATCAGCCTTCTGCATACTCTTGCGCGCGGAGGCAGGCGATGACGCGCGAGCGCAGTATGGCGGCGAGCGCTTTCGGTGGCCGCGGCGGGTCTCGCCGAGGAGACTGGGAGGCGAGAAGAGGCAGCTGTGCTGCGGCGACGACGAGCATCATGGTTCCCGGAGCGAGTGACAGGACAGCCGCCAAGTGCTGACCGGTGTAGCTGTAGTCCTGTAGTGGGAGAGCGTATCCTGTCCTTTGAAACAGAACTGGTGCACCAGATAGATGCACCTACTCCTTCTTAGCCGTTGGATGTGAAAGAAGGAGCAGGATACCGTCAGGATGTGGGCCGATGGAACATTTGCAGAACAAACCTCATAGCGTAAATGATTGGGCGAATCATCCTTCCAGACCGAACCGTTTCTAACCCGGAAGAACCTGGAAACCAACATTCAAGAAAACTTCATAAAAATCATGTTTGAAAGTTTTCAAAAAATCTAAAAAAAATACGAGATACTAAAAGGGTGATATTCTATTGCTGTGCGGAATCCCAAGTTAAAACACATTACGGGATGAGAGCTACTACCTCCGTTTCAGTTTACAAGTCCTACGCGTATACCTAGTTTGCCAATTTTATCACCCTAATATAAACTATATAACACAAAAATTATACCTTTTGAAAGTAGAAACTTCGAAGTTTATGTTGGTATATTTTTTGTAATATATGACTTGTATTAGATTAGTCAAATTGACGACCTAGGGGTACACGCACGCCCTGTAAACTGAGAGAGAGGTAGTACTACCTCCGTTTCAGTTTACAAGTCCTACGCGTATACCTAGGTTGTTAATTTTATCACCCTAATATAAACTATATAACACAAAAATTATATCGTTTGAAAATAGAACATCTGAAGTTTATATTGGTATATTTTTTGTAATATATGACTTGCATTAGGATGGTTAAATTGACGACCTAAGAATACGCGCACGCCCTGTAAACTGAGAGAGAGGTTGTATGAAAAAATAGATTCAACAATAAATAGTGTCATTATTGTTCGGCACAATTTAGTGCTGATTTTTGGTTTTTTCCATAGCTCACATCCCCTAATGTTTTTGAACTTGGCATTATCCTCTTAATGTCCCCCATTTTCTTTGAGATTTTTACGGAACTCTAAAAACTTGTTTATATGTGGTTTTCATATGATATTCTCCCTTCTAAGAGCATCTACAACCGGCCCCCCATACCTGCCCCCAAACACCCGAGCGGGCTGCACGGTCATTTCCTGGACGCAAAATTGTCACCCAACCACGCCTCACAAAATCGGCCCAAACGCCCGGACTGACCAACACTCCCCATATCCATCCCATATCTAGGGCAGATATGAGGACGCCCGGACGCACCCGTCACGTCGGATCCGACCCATTATGGCCCACCCGACCCCACATAAATTGAACCCTATCCGCACTCAGCATGTAACCCTAGCCGCATTCCACTCCACTCCACTCCCCTCCAGTCTACTCCCCTCCGGCCACAAGCTCCTGTCCGGCGGTCTCCGACCTTCTCGGCAGCGGATCCAACTCCTACACCTACTGATCCGTTGACCCGGAGTTCATCCCACGCGGCCTCGAGGAGGAGATGGCGGTCCACCTTGCGCTCTGCCACTCCCGGGAGGAGTCCAGCCGACGGCAACGCTCGAATCCATCCAACGGGAATCCACTGCGTGCGTCCAAATGGCGCATGGATCCGGTCCCAAGGTAGATTTTGCTGCCTCGTCAAAGGCGGTGTTGTCTGTCTGGCGTCCAAACGCCGTTGCAAATGTGTAGCCCCTCCATTGGCGCGCGAAATAAAAGGTGCACAACCACTTCACGTCCAACGCAAATATGGCACGCCATGCCCGCCGTGCGAGGTAGCAGGCGCGGGAGGCCGCAACAGACGTCGGTGAGGCGGAGGCGCACTCTTCGGTGACGCATATGGTGCTCGGCAACGCCTGCCACCGCAACCGCGTCAAGGTGGACGTTGCCAGCTCCGACCATGACAATCCATCATCGACATCACATCCGGTTGCGACATGCAGGGCACAGACTCCGACGAGGAAGAGTATGGCATGGAAGACGACAACACCTCGAGTCCCGTGAGACGGTGTGTATCCCGTGTCCACTCTACCTCGCCAGCAACCGCACAAACACTCCGAGGGGTGCAGCAGGCCGCCAGACATGGACATAGCCAGAACAACACAGGCGGTTGCCGGTGAAAATTTAGAGTTGTTTTATGTTGCATGTAATCATACGGATATTATGATTTGCAAATGGAGTATTCGGCTGTGGAAATATTTTGTGTGTGTTGATTAGTCATTATTCGCGGACGCGTCCGAGCGTGTGCACGGGCGTTTGGTGGGCGAATTTTACGAGTTGTGGTTGTAGATGCTCTAACCCCGGTCGACTTGCTCACTATCTCCGACTAGCTGGTGGCCCCCATAGCCCTTAGAGGGCCTCAGGTTGCATCACCAGCGCAGATCTAGCCTCGTCTTGACCATTGCCACCAGAAGTGTTTTTCCTTCAACAAGATGAAAGAACAAAGACATTTTTCGAAATACCATACAAAATTGTCGCCTTGCTCGGAGAAATAAAATCCAATCTACACTCTCAACATGATATATAGTTGCATAAATACAATAGCAACAAACTCTAGCATCTATGATTACAATTAATTAATAGAAGATATCAAATGAGAACACTGCAGACACATGTTCACAAGGTAACATGCTTACTAACACCACAGTGGATTCATGCGCAAGCATACCAGCGGACGTGTTGCGGTTTAGGGATACGCGTTCAACATATTGTGTCCATTAGTATAAGGTCTAGTTCACCATGCAAAGCTTTCATGGGTAGATCTCTATGACTGAGTAGGGACCCAACACTGGCATAATCGTCACCGAATCCAGCATCAGAAAAGATCCTCTTCCACTCAAGCTCGCCGTTGATGCACATTGAGAACATGTTCTGTAAGGCTTCCATCTCGTTGATCTTCCTATTGCCATCTACAGACCCCCTTACCATATCTATGATTTTCACCTTCCCTCCGGCGTTCTTGGTGGCGGTGGCCTCCTTGCAATGTTGAAGTATTTTCATGCAATCCTCATTACCCCAGTCATGCATGATGTTCTAGAACAAATATAAAGAAACAATTTAGAAGAAAAGAAGAAGATAACGAGCAGCTTAGCGGAAGAGGAAAACGAAAACATTGATTGCACTATAAGAACCAATAGAGAAAAAACTTCAACGAAAAA
Source organism: Aegilops umbellulata (assembly GCA_032464435.1). Lineage (NCBI taxonomy): Eukaryota > Viridiplantae > Streptophyta > Magnoliopsida > Poales > Poaceae > Aegilops > Aegilops umbellulata. The sequence goes on from CP136058.1 coordinate 604,660,050, forward strand.
GATGGATGGTTCAGTGAATGAAATAAGATAAAGGAAACAACAAGAAAAGAAAAAAGGTCTTAGACTATTGCATCTGTTCCATAATGTAGCGTGTATATATTTTTTTTTCAAAAGTCAAACATTACAAACTTTGGCCATGTTTATAGACAAAAATATGTATATTTAAACCAAATACATATCATTGGATACATCATCAGTCATATTTTGTATGTTTGAATTGTATGTATAAATAGTCTCCTCTATAAACTCGATCAAAATTTGTTTAGTTTGATTTTTCAGAAAATCTATATGCACTCTACTACGTGAAATCGAAGGGAGTATTTGGGACCGACCAATTAATGGTACGACAGGATGAGACCACATTAATACTAGGTGATGTCGATGGGGTACATAGACATACCTTGAGCAAGACAACTTCCGTGGGTGGAATGGATTAAAACATGTCACCCGCGACGAAACGGAGATTATCATGGTCAACGGCGGCCTGGCCCACAACACGTGAGGGAGGTCCAGTCCAGGCTCCAGCATGGTGCACTCGATGCGCGGGTACGCCTTGGCGATCACTCATTGCCCGCGCCGTTAGCCGCCGCCGACGTCCACGAGCGAGCTCAGGCCGCGGAAGATGCGGCCCTTATCCAGAAGGATGACCTCGAGGAAGAGATCGCTGTCCGCGGTCATGGCGTCGTTCAGGACGCGGTTGAATCCGGCGGCGGTGGCGCTGGAGATGCCCGAGGCGCTGAGCAGCTCCATGGCGCGCCAGAGGTCGGCGAGCCTGGCAGGGTGTGTTGGGACAAAACCGGTCCGACGAACGAACGCCGAGTAGCCTCAGGCGGCACGACCGTCGGACTAACCTTTCTTTTTCTCCCTTGCTCGAACGGAGATAGAAGAAGAAGTGTTAAACATAGATTTTCAGACGACGAACGCCTCGCCGCACGAACGGCGCCACGCCGACGAACAGCGCAACGACCGCACGCACGGTCTTTCTTTTTCTCTTAACCAGGCACATACCCCCGCGCTACAACCAACTGGATTACATGACTTAAATAGCCAGACTCACCGGCCACCCCGCAGCCTGAACGCACACATAGCTAACTACCCTAGAGTCTGGAGTCTAACAAACTCTATCCATGCACACATACGGACACCCACCTCCTAGAATATGTCAACCACATGCACCCATGCTTATCCATCCGAAGCATGCACGTAGCTAACAACTTGGACGTGACCTAGCTTTGTAGCCCTTGGCTGCTCTACACGGTAGACTCAGGTGCACATACACCATCACGACACACATACGCACGCTAGCCTAACAAATCTGGAGTCTAACCAACCTACATGCATGACACATACGACCTAACCAACTGACTCAATCATGATTATCCTAACAGGGTGCACCTTGGTGTCGGCCGCGATGTCGGCTAGGGTGACGATGCCGCCGTGGCGGTGGATAGCGTCCGGAATGCCGAGGTCCACGGCGAACTTGAGCGACATGGATTTGACGTAGCTGAGCACGTGGTTCTGGAGCTCCGCAAGAGCAACGAGCAACTCCTGTGGGCTCACTTCCGCCAAGAGCTTAAGCGCCATCTTGCCTAGCTTGCGAGAGCTTAAGCTACCTAATTAACTTCACCGCAAATGAAATTTAAGATACTAGCTTGGAGGACAGATGTACGTGCCTGCAATCTCTAGCTCTTGCTACCAACGGCTTTTATACACAAACAACCGTGTCTTCTCCCTCTCTAACAGCAGATTTGATTATCCAATATAGATAATTACAGATATAATCAAAAGCTCGAGCTATACTCCATCATTTAATTAGGTCAAACAAATTGATGAACTGAGTCGCATGAGTAAGGTGGGCACAATAATTATCGTCTTGCTGATACGCATGACTCACCCTTAATTTGATGAGGATAGGGAGCTAGTCTTACGATCATCTGTTGGTCCATTTATACTTCAACAGCAGATGGCCATGTTTGGATATATACAAGATGCGACGCACGCATATTGCCGTAACATTTTGGGAGCATCATTGATCCGTTTCTTCCTTAATCTGACCATTACCTCCCACCTGTCTACTAAAAAAGACGACCAAGCCATCAATCCATCAAAATAGTACTGCTCGCATGTACTCCACTGATTTATTCAAAGAAGTGAGATACCATGATCTTCGACTGAAAATGTGTGATCTATCGCCAATTCACCATGATGCGGTCAGGAGACAATAGTGATTGCTGGGCAAGAAGAGGAACTCGCAAACGTAAATACACAAGGAGCAACTTGTACTAGCAGTGGTTGAGTGCTATGCATCGACACACTAAGGGCCTCTGATTCGTAGGATTATCAAAACGTGAGAATAGGAAACACGCAGCAATAGAGTGGCATGTCATCTTGTATCTTATATGATTACAAAACTACATGAATTTAGGTGGAAGAGTGTTTTGTAGCACACGAAAACCAAAGGAGTTCTACCAAAAGGTTTGAATGGATGGAAAATTTCCTCCAAAATGAAGCACAAATGAATCCTATGAAAAATCCCTAAGGATTCCAATCATGCGAATCAAACGGCCACCATAGAAAAAAAATCTAAGGATTCGAATCCTCCAAAAATTAATAGAGCCCTAGGTGTGTGTTTGGATCTTGGGCTAGAACGATACTAGCCACATTAGACAAAGCAGGACGTTTGGTACCTCGTGAAAATCTGGCTTTGTTAGGAAATATAGTCAATACCTGCCTCTAGAACCTTGCCGAAGGAGAAGAGTCGGATTGGTCCGCAGCATGAAAAAGAGAATGAAAGCATCCTCCAACTGCCTACACATCGCGTGCTCATGGCTAGTACTAACCGAGCAACATGTCTTGCTTTTATAGGCAATGCCCAAACGAGCAAGATAAGCTATACATCCAAACGCAGCCTAATTAATTAATCACCGACAAAGATCAACACACCCCAACAAAAACAGCCATCAAGGCAATGGCAATCCTTAATTTGGTTGTTTATTGCTAAGAACAAATCAATACAAGTACTAATTAAAGTGGCAATCGACACTAAGAAGAACTATATAAGACACATCATTCATGACAAGTCAGAAAAACTTGTCTCGGCAAGTCAAACACAAACCATTTTTAAATTGGAAAATAAAATGTGTAAACGTCCGTGCAAGGGGGATAGAGCAGGACGGTTCCAGACTGTCAATGTGTACGAGTTTGCACTATAGCAATCCAATCAATTTATATGCAAAAAATAAATGACCACATATATGGTAGGGTGAAATTGCAAGGCCATGTGGATGAAACTGATGTCGTCAACTTATTAAAACTTGATTTATAGAAAGTGAAAAAAAGTTTTATAGTTCAACCTTATGCTCAATTGATAATCAATTTTAACTGTTGGCTTCATGAAACGACGGCTTCGATAGTGGTATGGATTATCGGGAAAAAAAATACTCTAAACTTTTCTCCCGGTGTTTTATCAAGTTGCCACCATATTGGTATCGAAAGGTGATAAATTTTGTACCAATACAATGTCAACTTCATAATAACGGTGTGTCAACTTTTGTAGTCCCGACCTTTCGAGGGTGATAAGTTACCATTGTGTCAATGACGGGTCCTCCGCCATCTACAACTCCGATGGATGGGCTCCATGGCCCTCCTTCTGCCTTTTGTACATGATATGTGTCATGCTCAAATGATGCTATGTTATACTCTATGCATAGCTATACTTTGTGATAGTGGTGGCCATATGGATTTGTGGTAGTATTTGTGCTATAGATATTTCTGCTAGCATTTAAATCTACTTATGGTGGTCCTATGAACAAGCGGTTGATAGTGGTGATCATATGGATGCACTTGCATATTGATGCCGTTGATTTATTTGGTTGTGAGTGTTGCTTACCAGTGTGTCTTGACTTGGTTGTAAGTGTAGATTCATCATGCATTATGTACTTCCTCCGTTCCGAATTACTTGTCGTAGGTATGGATGTATCTAGATGTATTTTAGTTCTAGATACATCCATTTCTGCGACGAGTAATTTGGAACGGAGGGAGGGAGTAGTATATAAGGATCATTATGAATCTGAGGTGCCTCGCTTATAATTCTCCTATCTCTTCTTCCTCGAAAAGACCTTCAATGCTATGCTTTTGTGCTAATTGGAAGTAAATCAAATATATATTTTATTGTATGCAAACTTGGACATATTTCGCCTCATCGCAACTATCACTTCTAGTGTACTACACAAAACACTTCTTTTGAAAGAGACTTATGCGTGGTGCAACTAAAATGTCGTGCCGGTGATGCTCTTAGACTTTAGTGGCACTTCACAAATAGTGGCACTTACAAAGTCCTAGCTCCGCCGCTAGACCGCCACTGCTTGTCTCCATGTCCTCAACTCAACTGTTTCAAATCCCCATGTCTATAACAGAACTTTAAAGGAATTTCCACCTACTCACTTCCACTTCCATGGAATTGGTGAGAGCCAAATGGAGTTGGGCTTTGTCCATTTTTTGGCCCGCCCAACCGTTTGGATGCTTTGCTGCGCCGGAAGCTGCACCTGAGGTGAGGTGGTTGCTAGTGCAGCCAGCCACTACTATAAAGCCCGAGCTTGGCCGATCCCTTAGACACAAACATCGGAAGATTCACAAGCAAGTTGATACGTACGTAAGTATAGTACTCTTCCAAAAGATCGGCCATGGCCATGGGAAGCTGTGGAATCAGCGGTGGTGCGGCGGCGCGGCGGCACGCGGCCATGCTCGGCATCGGCACGGCGAACCCGACCGGCCTCCTGGTGCCCCAGGACGTCTTTGCCGAGAACCTCTTCCGCGTCACCAACAGCGACCACCTCCCAGAACTCAAGGAGAAGCTCAAGAGAATCTGTACTGCTCGTCCGCTGCTACCATGTTTCCCTTTGGACATCAACGACTATAATCTGCACTGCATGAACGCATGCATGTTTTTCCAACGAACAATTGAATTGTACTTATTCTGTTCTTGCAGGCGAAAAATCGGGCATCGAGAAGCGGCACTTCCACCTGACGGAGGAGACGGTGGCCGCGCACCCGGAGCTGTTCGACAGGGAGCTGCCGTCGCTGGACACCCGCGTGGACATGACCGCCGACGCGGTGCCGAAGCTGGCGCAGTGCGCCGCGGCCAAGGCCATCGCCGAGTGGGGCCGCCCGGCCGCCGACATCACCCACCTCGTCTTCAGCACCTACTCCGCCTGCCAGGCCCCGAGCGCCGACCTCCGGCTGGCCGCGCTGCTGGGCCTCCGCCCCACGGTGAGCCGCACCATGCTCAGCCTCCACGGCTGCTACGGCGGCGGCAGGGCGCTGAGCCTGGCCAAGGAGCTGGCCGAGAACAACCGCGGCGCGCGCGTCCTCGTCGCCTGCTCCGAGATGACGCTCGTCTGCTTCGGAGCGCCCGACGGCGGCAACATCGTCGGCCACGCGCTGTTCGGGGACGGAGCGGGCGCCGTCGTCGTCGGGGCCGGTCCTTTTGTCGACGGCGAGCGGCGCCCGATCTTCGAGATGGTGTCCGCCACGCAGAACACGATTCCCAGGACGGAGCACGCGCTGGGCATGCGGGTCTCCGGGGGCGGCATCGACTTCCACCTGGCCATCCAGGTGCCGACGCTCGTCGGGCAGAACGTGAAGCAGTGCCTCGTCGACGCATTCCGTGACATCATTGTCGACGACGACGACGCTCCACCTCCATACTCTGGCAATGGGAGGTGGAACGAGCTGTTCTGGGCGGTGCACCCAGGAGGCCGTCCGATCCTGGACAAGATAGACAAGGTGCTGATGCTGGAGGCGGAGAAGCTGGCGGCCAGCCGGCATGTGCTCCGCGAGTACGGCAACATGAGCGGCGCCACGATCGTGTTCGTGCTTGACGAGCTGCGCCGGGGCCGGAGCCCGCTGCCGGAGTGGGGTGCACTGCTGGCCTTCGGACCGGGAATCACGATCGAGGCCATGGTGCTCCGCTGTCCACGCTAGCTACCTAGATGGTCCATCCATGCACGGCCGGTGCCCATTCATCCCAGGGCTACTTATTACATACGTATACGTATTTGTGTGTACGCGTATGCCATACAAAGTGCACAAGTCATATATCAGCCAACTGAGTAGTAGTCAAAGAAGGCAGACGGCCACGTCACATATGTATCTCTGTCAGTCATGCACCTAAGCTTTCAGTCCAGCCATGTCCCACACGACTAGCTACTCCTAATTATGTACCTGGGTGTAATATGATTCAAAAAATGAGTAAATGGGTGAAATAAAATGCAGACCTATATAAAGGCACTCCAAATATTTTCTAGCAGTCCACATGTTTTCTAGCTATATGCACCTGTATGTTATCAAGGTACGTAAAAGATGCAAACTGAGCCTAGCTCAGATGATTATGTTATTTGTGGTGAAACCAGCCCACCAGGATTGTCCTAGTTAGGTGCTCATATTTTTCTGGATCTATTTCAGCCTTTCCGGCGATGTTCGTTCAGTGGAAGGAGACGTTTCTGTCGACTTCGGAGGCGTCTGTGGTGACTTCGTCAATCTCAAGATGAGTGTCAGTTCAGCCTCTCGGGGGGCTTGACTGCAACTCAAAGCTAATAATAGTTACATATTTTGGTTTTTGAATATCAAGCAAGTACCAAGAGAATCGGAAATCCGTTCGTGCTCCTGGGAGCACACGCTCCTACGCGCGAAAATATTTTTTGAAATGCCAAAAAAGTTCCAACAAAAATTATATGTGTTCTTTATCACATACAAATTTGTAGGCAAAAAGATGAAATATTTTGGCCTGTGCAAAAAAAATAAAAAATAAACACCAGATGTTACCCCAAAATGTCACTCTAAATTTGTTTTTTTCATCGGCAAAACACCGCTACTCCATTTCGCATGAAAATTTTCAAGGATCTTTGCGACACTAACATGAACGTCTACAAAAAAATTCAGACTTTTTTTGAAAATATTTACTATTTTTTTTACTATTCACACACAGGACCGCGTGCTTCCGGAGCCAAAAAGTCATTATCTCTAAACGCTCATATATATATATATATATATATATATATATATATATATATATATATATATATATATATATATATATATATATATATATATATATATATATATATATATATACACACACACACGGAGTACTTGATTCTACCGCTGCAGTCAAGGGTAATTAACCCACTGTAGCTAATCGGCCGAGCAGCCTGGTGTTTGTTAGAGTTATATTATTGATGTCGTTTGGCCTTTCACATTCTAGTCTTTTGGCATTCTCTTGTAGCCTTTTGGCATCCTCATGTATGTGTATATGTTGCCTTTGGCCTCCTAATAATACAAGTTGCTATTCTCAACATGGTATTAGAGCTTTAGGTATTTTTGTGCGCACGCGCAACTCGTGCTGCTCCCGATCCAATCTCCTCCACGGCTGCAGTTGTTCTCTTTCTTGCCGGCCCGTGCTTTTCTTTTGCCTGCGTCCATCTCCACCTACAGGAGCTTCCCATCCAAGCTAGGTAGTCACTCTCAATCGATTCAGCGCTAGTGTTGGATCCTATTGGACTTGGTCCCAATCGATCCAGCTGCTGGCCGCTGGTCTTCCTCCAAGTTCCACGTCGTTGCTGCCGGCCGCCGGCCTCGTCCGTGCCGCTGCTATCTTCTGCGGTACCACCGGCCGTCGGTCCCGTCTGCGCCGCTGCTGTCTTACGCGGTTGTCCGCGCTCGCTGTTGCCGTTTCACGTCCGGGTGTCTACTGCTTCAGATCGTGGTTATTCTCCTTTGGCTGGCTTTTCGTCTGATTGATCTGCTGGTAGTTCCGACCGGTCTTGTCCTGGCCAGTTGACTCTTGGGTGACCTTTGCTAATTTCATAAAAAAAAGGACAGAAAAGGAGCACCATGTCTTCCGCATCATCTGGCTATGTCGCCATCCCGCGCTGTCAGGTGATATTCGATGGGGCTAACTATGCTGAGTTCGTTGCCTTTATGTGCATTCACATGCGTGGCATTCGTCTCTGGGGTGTTCTATCTGGCGAGGTCCCCTGTCCTCCGCGCCCAGTGCCTCCTGTGGCTCCTACCCCACCGCTGACGCCACCGGCTCCTGCCGCAGATGCTTCTGATGCTGATAGGGCTACAGCCACGGTTGCTGCTGCTGATGCGGCTGCTGCTTATGACCAGCATGTCTTAGATTATTCGAATGCTCTTTCAGTTTATAGTGATGCTTTGGCTGCTTACACTCAGTGGTGCGATGATGATGCTCGTGCTGCGGCTGTCCTCACTGCCAGTGTTCTACCTCAGTTTGCTTCTGAGTTTATGGGCCTCAGTACTGTCTTTGAGATGTGGTCTCATCTTCGCCAGCGCTATTAGCCTTCCGGTGATGCTCTCTACTTGTCTGTGGTCCGTCAGGAGCATGCTCTCCAGCAGGGAGACTCCACTATTGATGAGTTCTACACTCAGAGTTCTGCTATCTGGCGCCAGCTTGACTCCCTTCGGACTACTGTTTGTGGCACTTGCCCGTGTTGCCAGACTGTGAGATCAGACTTGGAGTTTCAGCGTGTCTATGAGTTCTTGTCACGGCTTCGTGGGGAGTTTGAGCCTCGACGTGCTCAGTTGTTTGCTCGTGGCCGTGTTCCTATTTCTGAGGTGCTTTCTGAGCTTCGTGCTGAGGAGACTCGCCTCCGTGGTGCTGGTTTGCTTCAGGTTTCCTCTGTGCTCGCTGCTCGAGCTGCTACTCCACCAATGTCTTCTCAATCCAGTGCTCCGCCGCTACTGCCCACTCCTCCGGGTAGTGAAGCCCGCTCTCGTGAAGGCCGATCTCGTCCTCGTACTCATTGTGACTACTGCAACAGGGATGGTCACCCTGAGTCTGACTGCTTCAAGAAGAAGCGTGATATGCGTAATAGGGAGCGCAATTCTTCTTCTGGGACTCATGCTTCTTCCTCGACGATGTCTACTGTCTCCTTGACTGAGCAGGATATTGTGAAGCTCAAGCGTCTACTTGCTGCTTCAGGTTCTTCGACAGGTACTGCAGGCTCGTTTCCTATTAATGTTCTTACTGCTGATGGTACTCCTCTTCCTGTTGCGAGTCGAGGCACTCTTGCCACATCTTCCTTTTATGTTCCAGATGTTTCTCATGTGCCTCGTCTTACCATGAACCTATTTTCTGCGGGACAGCTTACTGATTCTGGTTGTCGTGTCATTCTTGACGTTGATTCTTGCACTATTCAGGATCGCCGCACGAAGGCTCTGGTTGGGGCTAGCCCGTGCCGCCATGATTCTCAGGGGCTTTGGGAGTTGGACTGGCTTAATGTTCCTTCCGCTACCACCACACTCGCCAGTTCATCTGCCTTCGGTGCTTCAGCTACCAGCTCCTGCCAGCAGTGGCATCATCGACTTGGTCACCTTTGTGGTTCTCGACTATCGTCTTTAGTTCGTCGTGGTCTTCTTGGGCCTGTCTCAGGAGATGTCTCCTTACAGTGTCAGGGTTGTAGGCTTGGTAAACAAGTTCAGTTACCTTATCCTACTAGCGAGTCGGTGTCTCAGCGCCCTTTTGATTTAGTACATTCAGATGTGTGGGGTCCGGCTCCCTTCTCTTCCAAAGGGGGCCATCGCTACTATATTATTTTTATAGATGATTCCTCTCGCTACACTTGGCTTTATTTCATGTCTTCTCGTAGCGAGGTTCTCTCTATTTATAAGTGTTTTGCCGCCATGGTCAACACTCAGTTCTCTACACCTATTCGTCTGTTTCGTGCTGATTCTGCTGGCGAGTATATCTCCAAAATGTTGCGTGGTTTTCTTGCCGAGGAGGGTACTCTTGCTCAGTTCTCTTGTCCCGGTGCTCACGCTCAGAATGGTGTGGCTGAGCGCAAGCATCGTCACCTTCTTGAGACAGCTCGTGCGATGATGATTGCCGCCTCTCTTCCGCCTCATTTCTGGGCTGAGGCTGTCTCCACTGCCACATATCTCATAAACATTCAACCCTCATCTGCTTTACAGGGAGGTATTCCTCCAGAGCATCTTTCTGATCATTCTCCTGATTATTCCGCTCTTCGGTTGTTTGGTTGTGTTTGTTATGTTCTCCTTGCCCCCCGAGAACGCACCAAACTAACCGCTCAGTCTGTCGAGTGTGTTTTTCTGGGCTATAGTGATGAGCATAAGGGTTATCGGTGTTGGGATCCTGTCGGTCGACGGATGCGTATTTCTAGGGATGTGACTTTTGATGAGTCTCGTCCATTCTACCCACGACCATCCTCTTCGACCTTTTCAGTAGAGGATATCTCTTTTCTCACGCTTCCTGATACACCTCCCTCTATGCCTCATATTCCTACTCCTCCTTCTCGTTCCACTATTGCAGATCCGACACCGTCTTCTCCTATCGTTTCTTCTCCTTCCTTATTGCATGACACTCCTCCTTCATCACCGATGTCTTCTCCATCTCCATCACCTCCACTGGTTCCTTCTCATCCCACTTTTCCTTTTCATTATACTCGTCGTCGACGTGTTATAGATGAATCTACTGACGTACCATCTACTTCTCGTGCACCGTCTTCCTCATCCCAGCCGACTTATGGTCTTCGGGCTCGACGTTGCCCTCCTCCTGACCGCTATTCTCCTAGCCAATATGGCCTTTCGGTTGTACTTGAGCCTACCTCTTATCGTGATGCTTTTGTTCATCCTGAATGGCAGTTAGCGATGGCAGAGGAGATTGCCGCTCTTGAGCGCAACGGTACATGGGATCTGGTTTCTCTTCCTCCCCATGTTTGTCCCATCACTTGTAAGTGGGTCTATAAGATTAAGACTCGCTCTGATGGTTCTCTTGAGCGTTATAAAGCTCGTCTTGTGACTCGTGGCTTTCAGCAGGAGCATGGTCGTGATTATGATGAGACATTTGCTCCTGTGGCCCATATTACCACTGTCCGCACACTTCTCTCCGTGGCCTCTGTTCGCCATTGGTCTGTGTCACAGCTTGATGTTAAAAATGCCTTTCTTAATGGTGAGTTGCGTGAGGAGGTTTATATGCAGCCACCACCTGGGTATTCAGTTCCTGATGGCATGGTTTGTCGTCTTCGTCGCTCTCTCTATGGCCTTAAGCAAGCCCCCCGCGCTTGGTTTGAGCGTTTTGCCTCTGTGGTCACTGTTGCTGGTTTTTCACCCAGTGATCACGATCCAGCGTTGTTTGTCCACCTTTCTGCTCGTGGTCGCACTCTTCTTCTTTTATATGTTGATGACATGATCATCACTGGCGACGATTCTAAGTACATTGCCTTTGTTAAGGCCCGTCTCAATGAGCAGTTCCTTATGTCTGATCTTGGTCCTCTTCGTTACTTTCTTGGGATTGAGGTTTCCTCCACCTCTGATGGCTTTTTTATTTCCCAAGAAAAGTATATCCAGGATATTCTTACTCGTGCGACTCTTAGTGATGAGCGCACTGCTGAGACTCCTATGGAGCTCAATGTCCATCTTCGTGCTCCTGACGGTGAGCCCTTGTCTGATCCGACGCGTTATCACCATCTTGTTGGGAGTCTTATGTATCTTGCTGTCACTCGTCCGAATATCTCCTATCATGTCCATATTCTGAGTCAGTTTGTTTCTGCTCCCACTTCAGTTCACTATGGTCACCTTCTTCGTGTTCTACGATATCTTCGTGGCACGATCTCTCATCGTCTTTTTTTTCGTTCCAGCTCGTTACAGCTCCAGGCCTATTCGGATGCTACGTGGGCTAGTGATCCTACGGATCGCCGTTCACTTTCTGCCTACTGTGTCTTTCTTGGTGGTTCTCTCATTTCCTGAAAGACGAAGAAACAGACTGCAGTTTCCCGTTCGAGTGCAGAGGCCGAATTGTGAGCTATGGCTCTTCTGACGGCAGAGGTGACTTGGTTACGATGGTTACTGGAGGATTTTGGTGTTTCTGTTACTACACCTACCACCCTCCTATCAGACAGCACAGGTGCTATCAGTATTGCGCGGGACCCTGTGAAGCATGAGCTTACCAAACACATTGGTGTTGATGCTTCTTATGTGCGTGCTGCTGTGCAGGATCATGTTGTTGCTCTTCAGTATGTGCCTTCTGAGTTACAGCTAGCGGACTTCTTCACGAAGGCTCAGACTAGAGCGCAACATGGATTTCACCTCTCCAAACTCAGTGTTGTGGACCCACCATGAGTTTGAGGGGGGGTGTTAGAGTTATATTATTGATGTCCTTTGGCCTTTCACATTCTAGTCTTTTGGCATTCTCTTGTAGCCTTTTGGCATCCTCATGTATGTGTATATATGTTGCCTTTGGCCTCCTAATAATACAAGTTGCCAGGGTTGCATATATATTTAAAGTTACATATAAACGAATTAACCCTTTATCCATTTTTTCTTTTTAAATACCCCCTCCCTGGGGAAAGCATTGTCATTTCCAAAATTCCAACTGCTTTATTCATTTTTTTTATATTTGTTTGAAGTCATGATCTGAACGAGGAGCGTTTAGATAATGACGTTTTCTAAGATTGGAGACCGAGGTGCCTACGCGGAAAGATAACATGAAGGGTGGCGTAAAGATAATGACGTTTTGGCTCCTGGGAGCGCGCGCTTCCACGTGAATAGTAAACAAAAAATATAGTAAATGTTTTTAAAAAAATCTGAAATTTTTTATAGATGTTCGTGTTAGTGTCGCAAGCATCCATGAAATTTTTTATGTGAAACAGAGCAGCGGTGTTTCGCCGGTGAAAAAAACAAATTTAGAATAACATTTGGTGTTTATTTTGCATGTTTTTTTTCTGCACAGGCCAGAATGTTTCATCTTTTTGCCTACAGATTTGTAAGTAGCATTTGGATGTGACAAAGAACACATAGAATTTTTGTTGGAACTTTTTTGGCATTTCAAAAAATATTTTCACGTGCAGGAGCACGTGCTCCAGGGAGCACCAATGGATTTTTCGAGCGTTTAGATCACTAATTTAGTGATCCAAATGCTCTTCTTTACAGAGAGTACTAACATCGACATTGGTCACTCTAGCTATATTCGTTGCCATGATCTCTCCAGCTTTTCCAGTAGTAACACATTTCACATATGATGAATAATTTAATTTTGTGATGACCTCGCATGCATTCTCTCTCTAGTGCACAAAAACATGCTATTTACGGTTGCAACAGTTTTGTTGCATCATTGCCAAATGTACATATAGTTAGTACTACACACATGCATATGCATTTCAGAGAAAAAAATTATAAAGTGAAATGCACTCGATATGCTTTACCATTCAACGAACAACCAAACACCAAAAGAAATCCATGGAAAAGGATTGTCCATTTCAGAACTCTAGTTATACCATTCCTTTTAAATAAGAGATGGACAAACTAATTTGATCTAACATGATTCCTGTCTTTTCTACAAATTATCGATGCATGATGCATGCCAAACAGCGTGCACAGACGTCAACAAAGAGAATCTTCATGCAAGAACCTGAAAACATAAGCAAACCAGAAGTGCAATTATCCCTGCTCTTGGATGTGACTGAGTTTCGTCTATAGATAAGATCAAAATTTCATGACAAGTGGGACTACTTTGTAGAACTCAATGTCCCAAGAAATAGTAACCAGTGAAAATCCTTTCTTGCATGGGCTTAATACAAAAACTTTTACGTTTGATTTTGTATGTTGCAGTTGCACTGAGTCTCAAGTAAACAAAAAGATATTCATAATTACTGGAACTCAACAACAGTTCATCCAAAAGAATCACTAGGAATATATCATACTACTTGCCATGCTTACTTATAGAGAATAACAAGTATATCCAAATCATTCAATATGTTTACTAGCACGCGCTAGCACAATGAAAAATACCAAGAGCAGACGGGATGTATAATAGTGCAAACATGTACAACTCAGTAAGTTCCAGAACACCGTCGTTAATGTTCATGAAACAAATACCCCTGGTATGGTTGTAAAAACCATATGCACGCAAATAGCATGATCATAATTTACATCATCGCTAAAGTAGGTTTTTCTCTTGAACATGTTACACACGACTATGTATACAATATGCGATTTTTTGTACTAGCCGGTCTGAAATTAATGTAATGCTTCTCCAATAAAAAAATGATAAGAAGCTTTCATCTCAATCAAAATAATGACAATAACAGAAATTTAGCGATTTCAAAGGGATAAAAAACCAAACTTCAGTGGTGAATCAAACATGCAAATAACCATGTTCGTATACCAATTGTAAGAAAAATTGTGATGCCGAAACTTTTATCCAGAATTTTATGCACTAATTTAATTTGAATTTTTTTGATCTCTTCTATTTACATACCTTTACATCTTTGTGATACATGTGAAACCACCAGATTCTTCGACATAGAGCATTCGTAATAAATGGGGTTTTCTCTTCTCTCTTCCTTCTTCTCTTAGTGCTCCCTCAATAATTAGAGAATGTTATCGTCAGGTGTTCCATGTACGCACCACCATGCATATGTGCATGTCTTCTGCTCTCGCTTCCATTTTGCGAGCAAGCCCCTACAACCCCTAGCCATCGAGTAGCATAAGTCTGTTCTTGGCATATCACAAGATCAAGTGTCTGGCCCACTGCAGAAAAAATATCAAGTCTTCGCCTCCTACATATACGGGCACTAGAGGGATGCCACCATAATACGGGCACGTCTCATAAACCATCATCTGACTTGGAATAGACGCCTTGTACAAGCATCGTTTAATTCCTAAGAGCAAGTATAATAAGGTCATGTAAGTAGGCGTGAAGTTTCTGCTCACGAGCTCATATACACCCTCATGACCAGTACAATAAAAAAATAGTACAACAACAACAATATGAGCTCGAGAGCAGAAGAGTACTTTCGGATGTAAGCAGACTATAAAAGTTTTAATATTATATTTTTGCTGAGTTGAAGCGGGCTGTAGATTAGGGTTTATGGATGAGCATTAAGAGCTACTCCCTCCGTTCGGAATTACTTGTCTCGGAAATGAATGTATCTACAACTAAAATACGTCTAGATACGTCCATTTCTGCGACAAGTAATTCCGAACGGAGGGAGTAGTTGCAATGCGGGCTCCAAGAAACTTTGTGGATTGTGGGGAGTGTTAATAAAGTAGTACATATTTATAGCTAACAAACATATTGGCTATTAGATTAGATACAGATGACATGATGGTAAGATATAGTACACAATTGACTCTACTATTATCCTTACTCTTAACATAACTGATCCATCGCCAATTCAACTGTTTGTGTGCATCAATCAAACCGCAGTCATGCACGATCAACCATTGTGCATGCCCCTCGTCGGACGGCTAATTAGAACTTGCGTGATCAACGGCTCAACATTGTTCCAAAAGTTATGTTCCTTCCAAGTGATGCATGCGTATGCATTCAGAGCAAGTATAATAAAGCAATGTAAGAGGCTATAAAGGTTTAAATATTATATTTTTATTAAGCTGGAGGAAAGAGAAGACGAGAGAGAAGGGAATGAAGTGGTCTGTATAATAAGAGTTGGCTACCACACGGGTTTGTAGATTATGGGATGGGCCATATGTATTAATGAAGTAGTACATTTTTATAGTTAAGTCTTATTTATGTTGGTTATAGATGATATGACAAGAAGATATAGCCACTAGGGCTGGGCATTTCGGTACAAACCGAAAATTTAGTTTTTAGCATTTTTTTAAGTTCGGTTAGGAAAACTAATAACCAAAATGGTACCTACAAATAGCTAACCAAAAATTTGGTACATTTTTTGGTTTAATACCGAAGCACCGCGGCTGAAGTACTTGTGCTTAAATTGCAGCAGCGGCACCCCTCTTATATAGCAAAAGTATTTGGCTCAAGTCCTCAGTCGGGCGAGGTGGGACTAATTAGAAACAAAACGGGAGAGGTGGGACTAATTAAGGAACAAAACTTCCTCAGTTGTACGCTCGTACGACCGGACACACCTTTCACCAAAAAAGACCCCGTGAGCTGCAGAAATCCGTTGGTGCTCCTGGGAGCGCGCCCTCCTGCATGAAAAAAAATATTTTTGACATTTTTCTAAAAATCCAGCAAAAATTATATGTGTTCTTTGTCACATCCAAATGCTACATACAAATTTGTAGGCAAAAAGATTAAACATTTTCGCCTGTGGAAAAAACTAAATAAACACGAAATGTTACCCCTAAATCTCACCCTAAATTTGTTCTTTTCACCGGCAAAACACCGTTGCTACATTTCACATGAAACTTTTCAAGGATGCTTACACTAACATGAACATCCACAAAAAAAAACAGATATTTTTTAAAACATTTACTATATTTTTTTGTTTACTATTCATGCGGGATCGCGCGCTCCTGGGAGCCAAAACGGCATTCTCTCTTGCATGCTTGCATGCACTTCCGTGAGTAGGCCCACATTATGCGCGCGGTGCGTTGGTTAGTTAAGCGGTCGTGGGCGAGATCTCAAAAAAATGTGATCGTGGCATAACTCCTCACAGACGTTCCCTGTACCTGCTTTTGCATTGGTTCTCTACGCTTTTGCGCTGACTCATCTTGTTCGGTTGTTGCTTGGTTAACCAAGATGAAAACCGAACATACTGAATTATGTTTGGTTAGTGGACCTAAAAAACAAATTTAACCGAGACAGCACAAAAAACTGGAAATTTTGTTTCGGTTCATCGGTTTTTATGCCCATCCCTAGTAGCCACCTAGCCCCGCCACACAACCCGGCGGCTAATTAGCATGTGCGAATTAATATCTTAAGTTCCATAATTAACATATCATTAGTTCACTAGTATACATCACAAGTAATTAATTAAGCAACTGACTCGCAATTTCTTCACGTGAGACTTTCCATGCACGTATACATGTTGCATTCTATATAACATACTACATCTGTTTCAGAATATAAGGTGTATCAATTTTCGTACAAGTCAAATATTTGTATGTTTGACCAAGATTATGAATAAAATATCAACATCCACAATACCAAATACTAGATAAAATATGAAATTACTTTTCATGATGGATCAAATAATATAATTTGGTATTATAGATATTAATACATTTTTATAGAAATTTCGTCAAACATGCACACGTTTGACTTTAAAAAGCTAATACACCTTATATTTTGAAACAGAGGGAGTATTTATTAATTTGTTTATTTTGAAGAGAGATAGGGGGACAATTGAACCCTTAATTTTAACTCACTTATGTGTAGCAACCATCGTGCTAAACCACTTAATATTAGAATTATTTATGTAAATTACATGAGACATACTACTGAATATTCCAAATATTCTTACATGTGATCCTCACAGATGGGAGAATGGGGCTCACGGTCATTTGTGGCAACCGCACAAATCGAACCCTTGGAGTCAGTTCTAACAAGGAAACGACAACCCTTGGTGAGTACTTACGTGCTACTCTAACTGCTAGTTAGCATAATGGTGAATATTTATTTTATTTGCTATTGTGTCAATCATTAATGTTATTGGAATGGGTTTATTTATGCCTAAATGTTTTTGAAATGGGTTCATTTATGTCAAATACTTACTAAGTTTCTTTATGCCTACAAGTTGACTTTCTTTATGTCAAATACTTGTTGGAATGAGTTTCTTTATGTCTACATGTTGAATGAGTTTCTTTATGCCATATACTTGCTGAAATGAGTTTATTTATGTGCAAATATTTACTCAAATTGTTTCTTTATTTATATTAGTCTTTGAAATTGTTTCTTTATTTCAAGTAGTCTCAGAAATATGATAAGCCTTTTCTTAACAAGTGAATCGAGCACTATAATGACATGTCTACATTTACTTCCAAAACTGCAAGGTTTGCACACATGAGGACCCCACGGATGTCGAGACATACCTAGGTCGCCCGCGGAGACTTTCCTCAACAACATTGTCAATGCATGCCCAGGGATGGATGCCCTCAAGTTCAAAAACACAAGGCAAAAGACAAAATATAAAGGTTGGCAGAGTAAATAACTCTATATTCTTAAGGCTTCAAAGGCAACTTCGATTATTCTTCCAAAGTTGCGGGGCAAAAGCCCCCCCCCCCCCCACCACCACCACCACCCAAAAAAAAACCTTGACATGCATATAGTTCCGTCTTCCGTGACTACTCCATGCATATGCAAGTCGTATTATATTGTGTGTAATTGATCATCTGAACCCAGGATGGTGGCAATCTCCTATCTGGTTAGTGTAGCGTGAGGATCTGAACCCAGGATGGTGTGTGTCCAGATGAGTATTGTAGGCCTGCCTGGTTAGCGTAGGGTGAGGATATCGAGATCTCAACCCAGGTGGGTGTGTGTCCAGGTGGGTATTGTAGGTGTGTAGTTAACTCTAGCATAGGGTTGAGGATCTCAAGTTCTCAAGCGTGTGTCGAAAATGTACTCGTGTGTTGTCGCATATGTCAAACGCGTTTGTCGGAAATGTATTTAGTTGCAGTTCTTGTATACATGGGTCCTAATGTGCATAGATCATTCCAGTGTTATAGAGTTAATTAATATTCCGGCGTTATATGTCGGGTTTTTTGCTTGCCTTTCTGGCCCAAGTGCCTTTTTGCTTGACTGGCTGGCCCAAAGTCATGATATTTTTGTTATAGAGTTAATTTTTCATGGTCCAAAATAATTAGAGATAAAAACTAGGGCCATGTGTAGCTACCACCATGGGTAGCAAATTATTTCCGGTAACTCTATATTCTTAAGACTTCAAAGACAACTTCAATTATTCTTCCAAAGTTGTGGTGCAAAAGCACCCCCCCACACACACACACAAAAAAAAAAAAACCTTGACCTGCATATAGTTCCGTGACTACTCCATGCATATGCAAGTCGTATTATATTATGTTTAATTGATCATCGGTGACATGGAGATGCAGCAGGTTCCTGACGGCTGCTCGTGGCAAACTGCGTCTGCATCGGAGCGGCTACAATGGTGATGATCGCCCTTTTCGTGAGGGCCCTCTGGCGCAACCGGAAGGCTCAGCCAGCGGATTGGGTCAACGCCGCCGACATCGCCGCCAAGTACCTCAGCGGGTGGGTCGAAGTTGTCACAATGTTCTGTACGTTGTACATTATGCTCAGAAATCTCTTGTCTGGTTAGCGTAGCATGAGGATCTGAACCCGGGATGGTGGCAATCTCCTGTCTGGTTAGCGTAGCGTGAGGATCTGAACCCAGGATGGTGTGTGTCCATGTGGGTATTGTAGGCCTGCCTGGTTAGCGTAGGGTGTGGATATCGAGATCTCAACCCAGGTGGGTGGGTGTCCAGGCAGGTATTGTAGGTGTGTAGTTAACTCTAGTGTAGGGTTGAGGATCTCGAGTTCTCAAGCGTGTGTCGGAAATGTACTTCATGTGATGTCGCGTCTATCAAACGCGTTTGTTGGAAATGTATTTAGTTGCAGTTCTTGTATACGTGGGTCCTAATGTGCATATCATTCCAGCGTAGGTCCCAACATGCATGCTTGAGCAGCTTTCTTTCTTTCACTGCCTCGGGCCTACGCGAAAACATGAGGGATGACTGGATGTTTATGCCCTGTTCGGAACATAGGGTATTAGAACATAGGAATTTGAGAAACTATATGAATGGGAAAGGAGAAGTTGAGCAAAACATAGGATCAAGAAACATAGGTAAGCTTGAGAAAAACGAGTTCGGGTCGCTACATGAAAAACACAGGAGGCAGCTTAAGCATGGATTGTTGCATGTGTAATTGATCATCGGTCAATCCCCATGGTATTCTTAGTTATTTAGTTGTTGCATGCAACCCCAAAAGACTTGCATGATTTAATTTCATTGTGCATGTGCGCGTTTGAGTTTGCCATTTTAGATTACGCCCACTAGTATTTCCATTTTCATTTCTGTTAGAAAATATGGGTAGCATTCCCATCCCACCATGTTCTATTCATCAACCAAAATAACTATGAAAACATGCGGTACTACGACTTCTCCTAGTGCAAGTATGATACGAGTATAATGCAATGTCACCTTAAACAAAATATGACGTGGCATTACTATTGTAGTATCATATTATGATGGAGTGCATCAAATAGAAAAGTTGATAAGAGATAGATCATGTCCGCAACTTTGTGTTGTGATTCTACAAAAAAAATGAAATAACATAATGATACTAATGTATGATACTATGGAATTGTAGTGATTAAAATAGTATCATGCGCCATGATACTAGCACATGATAATGCATTGTGAGTGGCCTCATGGACCAAGACAGTAGACACATATACTAGCAAGAAAGTAGTATGGCATAACAGTTACACATCAACCTCACACCCCCTACAGAACTACTTTCCCTTGCAGAGATGAGCCACCTGGATAAGAGCAATTTATAAGAAGGGGCTTATAGTCCTTTTGTGTGTCACTTTTGTCTATGTGAAAAAAAAGATATGGACAAATAAGAGGAGTGGGACTCATGCAAGAGCCCATCTCTACAAGTGTTCCAAAGCAAACGTAGTAAATATGGAGAAAAGTGAATCTTATAGCTGACCTCATTTGTACAAGTGGTGATAAATGATAACTCTAAATAACAAGGCAACTTGTAGTAATCATGTGGCTACAATATTAGCCATGCTCTAAGATGATAGCAAGCTCCATTAGTTTTACTTCCTCTGTTTTAGTTTACAAGTCCTACGCGTATATCTAGATTGTCAATTTTATCACCTTAATTTAAACTATATAACACAAAAATTATTGCCATTCAAAAATAGAACATCTAAAGTTTATATTGGTATATTTTTTGTAATATATGACTTGTATTAGGTTGGTCAAATTGTCGACCTAGGGGTACGCGCACGCCTTGTAAAATAGCATAAAGACAATACAGCCATTGTGCCCAGTTTATTGTAGGCATTGAATGCCCATCATCCTACACCTGGTCTTAATACAGCCATTGTTGCCCCTGCCAACTTTTACTCATTTCATTGAACAAGTTCATATCAATCGTTGTGATCAAATTAGAAATCAGCATATTAAAGCACAAGTGACAGCATCATCTATTTTAGGGGATACAAGTAGAAAGTACGCTGTGATTTAAGTCTGTCTCAAAATAATAGGGTTACTTCATCACTTTATCATCCAACAATGTAACAGGAATCAACAATCCCACCATATGTTTTCATTATCTTGATCGCAAACTAAAAGCTAATACTATTACATCGTTCGATTCTCAAATGTCAAGCAAGTGATACAAGAATAATAAGTACCCTCTGGTCTCTGCTCGACCAGCATCACTGCGGTAGCAATTTTATCTGCCAGGATCCCTCCGGTTTATTCGCTCGAAACAACAGTAGCCACACACACATGCTCACAAAATTGGATAGTCCAAGTCAAATCTTGGTGCTATATTGGTAAGTCGGTGCCAGATATCCCTTCGCCACCAGACACAGGTTACAAACAGTGCTTCTTTAGGATTCACGTGCTCGATCAAAACTTACCTGTTAGTTTATTACTCTTGAGATTCGCCTCTAGCTTTAGCCCGCCTCTCGAGTTCTGCAATCTTCTTCTCAAGAAACACAACCCGATCACTTAGCTCGGCATTAGACTGCTCTGACCCGTTGGCTGCGGCGGGTGAACCACCTTTGTCTCCAGTGGGTGAATCACCGCTGTCTCCAGTGGGTGTATCAACTGCTGACACTGGCTTCGGTGCCTCGAAAAGGTTGAAGGTCGAGAATTGCGCAGGTTCCGGCTGTGGTACAACCTCCGGAAGATTCAAGAAATACCTTACGGCTGTCTTCCGGAGAGCTGAGAGAAAATTTTGCAAGGAAGGTATACGCATTAGAAACTAGGGAAGTAGACAAACAGAAGACATGGACATGTGCAAGGTTTCAAGCCTGGAGAAGGACTTACCAAAACCATACCCAAGAGAGAACAAGTTTGCCGTTACCCAGTAACAGAAAATTGCCTGCAGAAGCAAAAAAGAGTATTGATGGCAGTGCAGAAGAAAATAGAAGATATAGACAATGAAAAGTGATGTTAATGCTGCAAACAGAGAAACTTAGCTATGTTAAGGTGGATAAAATATGGCATCAACAAAAGAAGATAGTTATTAGGTTAAGCATGAAACCACTCGCACCATGTATATTTGCTTTTTGGGGATGGACGCCACATATTTCTTGCGGAAGCGTGCAAGCAACGATTTGTAGCATATTTGAGTGTGGATAACAACTCTAGCTTATTTTCTTAAAAATGGATTTACATATATTTCAATCAATCGGTGTACAATGATCTTCAGCAGTTAGGTGGACAAAGACAGGTCCTCTTTTAGGGTACAAACTTAACTGTATCTGTCTAACTGAAGCACTATTAACACCTAAATGGCAGCCAAGGTTTTCGAGTCGATGAGTCGACGAGTCGCTCCAGGGGGGCGACTCTAGACTAGTCGTGACTAGTCTAGACTCATAGTCGACGAGTCGACATAAGATGAGTCGACATGAGTTAAGCAGTAGGGAGCAGACCAACAGCAGGCGGCGGCAACCAAGGGAGGAGCCGCAACAACCAGACAAGACCAGGCCACCAGGGGATGGGAGGAGCAGACCAGCAGCAGCAGCAACTAGGGGATGAGCAGCAGGCAGCAGCAACCAGGGGAGAAGGGGACGAGCAGCAAGCCAGGGGCGGCGGCAGCTGCAAAAGAGGGTTGGGTCGGGGGAGGGGAGGGGGTATTGGAACTGTTCGATCTAGGTTTCCAGAGGGGCAATATTGGCCCAGTAAGGCCCAATGAAACCCTAGCCTGCCTAGCTCAATCTGAACCATCTATATTCTCTAATCTTCACCGTTCATCTACTCTCTTCTATCTCTTTTCTCTCACCTGCTCCCTTCCAGCCTCCAGGCACACATCGACAGCCGCAATTGCCTTGCTGCAGCTCCTCTTCCATGGCTTCTCTGCCTCAGACCCTCCCTCTGCCCCTCCCCCCTCCTTCCCTAGAACCACCCCTCCTTCCAGGCTCCGTTTCTTTTGCCAGCTCCTCTTCCATGACAGATCGATCGAGTCGCTCGACTCAAAAACCGCGACTAGTCGAGACTAGTCGTGACTAGTCGATCGAGTCGCTCGACTCATCCAATGAGTCGAGTCGACAGGTTGAGTCAACCTTCATTTAACGACTCGTCGACTAGTCGACGACTAGTCGCGACTAGTCGTTCGACTCGAAAACAGAGATGGCAGCTCCAGCTGAACCATGCAAAATAAATTTCTGCTCTAGCCATCCCCCAAGAAATCAAGGGAGTAGCCCATACCCGTGTTATTCCAAACTCCAGACCACACCATGAAAGCTTTGACAATGGTGCAAACAGGGCTTTAATACACATCAAATTGCCTTACATTTCAGGTAATATCAAGCCCATGTATGGATGAATAAGGCAACTAGGGAAGACTGATTGTGGTCGTGATCACAGAGAAATAGTTACTGAATGGACTTTCCAAGCTACGGGGCTAATTTTGCCCAGTTTCACAAGCTAATCTGAGGCAGTACCCAAAAAGTGGTCATTATATAGCATTGTTTTCCAACAAGCCCAGATTTAGTTATTCATTAGGAGAGGGCACTTAATCATGCCAATTTACCTGCACTCCCAGTATGTTCAAATTCCTTACATTCAAATTCCTTACAGATAACTTCTAGTTACAAATTTATGGGTATGATTCATAAAATTAATAGTCTTGAGTATTTCATACCTTGGGAAAGTGCATTGTAAATGGTATAGTCATAAGAGCCAATATTCTAGAGAACTTCTTCATCGTTTGCAGCATAGGATTTCCTTCCATACCTTCTTGCATATTGAGCTGGAAAAACAAATATTTTCTTATCTATATAATAAGATATATGACATAATTATTGCATTGGCCAGGGTGCACACCTCCACCGTAGCCAAGAATGTCACTGATGTCAACACTGGGAGGATGTAAAGCTCATCAGGAGTTGTCAAATCAGTAAACCAATATGCTCCACCTCCTTTCAAAGAAGGGACTTTCTCCACCATGTTTTGTATCTACAGTTGAGACAGGAGGAACAAGGTGGAAGAACATTAAAAGAAGATAAACATTACTGTAGATGGCAGTATTATAACTACGTGTGGTAGTTAGAATTTTTGACATTACAAGGAAGTGGTATGAACTTACAGCGAAGAAAAAGCTCATGAATATAGGCCCTTGGATGAATAAACCCTTTAACGGTGTCAATGGATTAACACCATGCCTGACGATAGACATTCACAAATTAAAACAACAGAAATACTTTTGTATGGCTAAAATAAGTAAAAGACCAGATAAACAATAATAGAGGTTAATGCGGCAAAGTCAAATCAAATTCTATAGAACATGAAAAGCATGATTACTGATTTGAAAACAAAAACAGCCGCTTCCTGAGCACGGATGATAACAAGAACAATTTAATGGCCAACAAAGCAATTTCAAAACCTAGAAGATTCTACAGAGCCCAAGGCATTTAAAGGAACACAGTCAAATTTGAATGACCACAGAGATGAACATAATGTGATCAGTTGGCAAAATTGCACCAAAGAATAGGATTTGTTTTTAACACAGCAGGCAAAATAAATAAATTCCAGAATACAAAATATTCCCAGGGAAATAACTAAGTAAGTAAACCATTGGAAGTTGCATACTTTGTGAACAGCTCGCCCAATTTCTTTTTCCCCTCTAGCATCGATTGTGGATCCATTGACTGCGGGAAATAAACATGAAAGGTTATACCATTAGGAGTGTACAGTATAAATTGTTTTGAACTAAAATATATTTTATGTTCCTTAGGAGTGTAAATTGTCTTGGACAAAATTGAACTTAGGTTCCTGCAAATGCATTTATGCAGTATCAGCATTATACAGCATGAAAGAAAAATTTGTGTTGCATTATTTGTAAACATCATACCTTGGTCAATTTATAACAGTCAACTTTGACAAATATGACTAAGAAAAAGAGTGAAGGATGATAATATCGTTGATTATATGTAGATCGTAAATATGATGGCACCTTACATATCCCCCAAACACTCCAAATAACAGAAATGTATGGTTTGGTAAAGGGGAGGCAACAAATCAAAGTGACATGGAAAAAAGGCTACGTGTGTAGAATTGCAGCAAAAAGCTAGCAAAAATATGATCGCAGGATGTTGCTGTTAATACAATTATGGCGTCTATAACGAACGTGCTTATAGTAAGTTACCATATAAAATGCAACTTGAGCTGAAGGAAAAAATCTACTTACATTACGCATTTCCATGTTGATTGCCTCAATTTCTGGCCTCATTTCCTGCATAGAGTAAGAGTTTGTAAGAGGAAATTCAAATAGGTACCTTGCAGTCACACAAAGAAGCATGCCAGACATATAATGTGGACAGATTTATATAAATAAGAAAAGAACATAACAAAAGGAACATCGTGTAACTATCAGGCCTCTCAGAAACATTGAGTGACGTAGGATAGTCTCATATAACTTAGTGGAGGCATATCGAATTTCATCTGCATGATATGATGTTTCTTTCTATGTCCTCAACTACAAGCCTTCAGCCACAGTATGGCAACCAGAAGTGATGATCAAGATCAAAGTAGTTGGAGAGGTTAACCGAAAATATAAAGCCAAGAACTGTATCCCCTTTAATTAAGTACATGAAGCATTTGGATTCTCATTCTACTCCTTCGCATAACAGAAAAAGGGGGACAGTACACTTTTGTCCAATGCATGTGGCTATACAATTTCAACTTATGAATCAAATGATGACATAAATGATTTTGACCCAAAGAATCGTTTCCATGTTGCTATTTAAGGCTAAAGAATTGCAGGCCACTGGAGCAAATGGAGACGATACATTCACATGACAACTCAAATGCAGTTTACATGTTAGCTGAAAGAAAACATATTTGGCACATGCAGCCATCAAATTCTCTCATCCCCACTCAACCTTGCATTATTATCTCTATCACCAAGCTTGAATCGAGACATCTAAAACATACAATACATGCTAAATACACGAGATTGCCTTCACTACAAATTGCACAGAATTTTCAGTGTTCACCATTATCAAAGATTGAAATTGGTAGGTTTCTATAGAAGTTTGTCATAAAACGCATCGGCAAAAAGCAGAACGGACATACAATAAATAAAGCATAAAGCATACATATAAACAAACAATATAAGTTACTCAAAATGAGCTCATTACATTCAACTTCATCGTGGACTTGAGCTGGTTCACAAGCAGCGGGATGGTCACCGTCCGGATCAAGATGGTCGTCACCGCAATAGAAGCCCACCTAAAAATTTACCAAAGTTCAGAACTTTATCACAGTTTACTTGATCCAAAGTGGAACGGCGTGGCCCCCAGGTGCTACGAGGCTTACCAGTTGAGCCCGGTGAACGAATGGACGGCGTCGATGGCGTACTGCAGTGCCGCGACGGGGGGAAACGAGTCTGCGGCGGCGGCGGCCACTTCCCCCGGGAAGGGCAGCGGGAAGGCGGGCGCGACCGAGGCCGCGGCGTCGGAGAGGACGCCCACGGCGACATCCATCTGGCCGGCCGCGGGGTCTGTGAGGATCCCATCGATCTGCGGTCCGGGGGAGGAGGTGGAGAAGCTGCGGTGGGCCGCGAGGTGGGCGCCGAAGGGGAGCGGGAGGGCCAGGCCCTGGGATCTCGCGCGCCGACGGAGGTCGCCGGAGGGGAAGTGCGGGAGGGCTTGCTGGGTGGGGAACGGGGGGGCGGAGGAGGAGGAGGAGGCGTTCTCGTGGTTGTCGTCGCGGTGGGAGGAGGGGACGAGGTGGGAGAGGGAGGGGTGGAGGCGGCGCGTGAGGTGGCTGGAGAGGGTGGTGGCGAGGCTCCTCCGCGCGGAGAAGGCCATGGCGAAGGCGGCGGCGGCGGCGGGCGAGATCGCGTGGGGATCGGGGGAGAAGAGAGGGTTAGCCCGCGCCCCGCGACGAGGCGGATATTCCTCTCGCGGTACGCTGCTGACATGTGGGCCCCACTCGCCAGTCTCCTCCGTGCCGACGTGCCTCGCGCTCTGTCCTAGGCTCGAAGGTGGCGGTGAACTCCCACGGGCCGGCCTCACATCACATCGCAGGGAGTTCTGGCCTTTGAGGAGTCACCTCTGTAACAGAAGTTGCCGATGCTTCAGCACAAAATGTCAAAGTAAACTGAGTAACTATTTTTTTAAAAAAACTTAAAACATCAATAAGTTTCTTTTGCGAGATCAATAGTACTCCCTCCGTAAAGAAATATTAGATTGTTTAGATCACTATTTTAGCGATCTAAATGCTCTTATATTTCTTTACATAGGGAGTAGTTTATTCCAATATGAAAGAGCAATGAAAGAGCTACAATCCAGAGGGAAGAGCTCCTCAATATATCAATGAGTTCACCCGCAAAAATAATAATGGCAATGAGTTGTTCCTAAATTGCAAACGAGAACGTCTATCTATTTGAATAATTACTTGCAGCATTAAATAAATTTTCACACTCCTAGGTGGTAATGCACCGCTTCATACCCTCCTAGATTATCGAGTGATTCCTTTGGCAAAACCTTTTTTACGTCAAAAATGAGCCTTCCCGGCCGGCCCTGGGCCTAGACGGCAAGTGCGGCCGCCTAGGGCCTAGCCCGGGCAAAGGGCCACAAGTTTTCTTTGGGATTTTTTTTCTTTTTCTGTTTTATCTTGTTTCTTTTCTTTGTTTCTTCTCCATTTTCTTTCGATTCTTTTTCATTCATTTTTGTCTTTTGTTTCTTTGTTTTTATTTCCTTTTTATTTTGTTTATTTTTGTTTCTATTCTGGTTTTCTTTGTTCTTTTGGTTATTATTCTATGTTTTTTTAAATACATGTAACATTTTCCAATAGAAATCATACATTGTTGTAATACATGGTCAACATATTTTCTATACACACTTTTAACATTTTTCAGATAAAAGTTTAACCTTTTTTAATACATGATCAGCGTTTTTCTATACATTAAAAAAATTAATACATGGTCAACTTTTTTTATACATTTTTTAAATGCCTGATTCAGAGTTTTCAAATAAAAAAATTAACATGTTTTGAATACATGGTCAACATTTTATATATACACATTTAACATTTTCCAAATGCTTGATTAACATTTTCAAACACTTATTCAACATTGTTTTCAAATACTTGATTAGCAATTTTATATACATGGTAAAAAAAATTATCATTTATGTAACACATGATCAATATTTTTTCTATACACATTTAACATTTTCCCAAATGCTTGATTAATATTTTTCAAATACTTTTTCAACATTTTTCCAAATGCTTGATTAACATTTTTATATGCATGATCAAAAGAATTCATCATTTTTTTAATAAGTGATCAACATTTTTTTATACACGTTCAACATTGTCTGAACGCTTGTTCAACATTTTTCAAATACTTGTTCAACATTCTTTAATACTTATTAAACATATTCAAACACTTGTTAAAGATTTTCAAATACCCGTTCAACATTTTTCAAATACTTGTTTTTGAAATGCTTGATTAACATTTTTATCTACATGATCAAGAAATGTCATCACATTTAACTTTTTCAAATGCTCTGTCTAACAATTTTTGAAATGTTGGTTCAAGGTTTTTATCAAACGCTTGATTAATTTTTTTATACCATGAATTCAAGATATCAATCTCGAACTAAGCACATTGATGTGAGAAATAATTGGATTCGAGATGTTGCAAGTTCCAAGTTGCTACAACTTGAGAAGATCCATACCGCAACAATGGTTTTGATATGATAACCAACATATTGCCAAACGAGAAGCTACAAACGTATTGCAAGGTAGTGGGCGTGGCGGTGCCCCCCTCACGAGTCAGAGGGGGGGGGATTCATTGGGATATCCTCCTTATGTGGTTTGTGAGGAGATGACCATTTGAAATCTTTTAGGCAACCCAAAGGCGGGTCAAAACCCACTACCCATTAGGGTTATGACATAGGTTATTTTGGACTTTGCTCATGAGGGAAGGGGGATGTTTTACCATCGGGCAGCACTAGGCATTAGACTACTGATATTGTGCATCTATCAGACTAGTCCTACACCGTTGGATCAAAAGAGAGGTGGGCGTCCGATTTGCTGCTTTGGCCCCATGCGAGATGATATCTGTTTCCTAATTGAGTGCTTCCACCATTAAAACGAGGCCATGGGACTGCTTCCATAAATCACGGCCGTGGACTGCTTCCATAAATCACGGGTATGCATTGCTTCAGATTTTAGGAAACAATTTAGATAATTTAGGCAACAAGATTCCCAACGAAGTAGAGTATGTACACATATAAAAAGATTCCTTACGAAGCAATGCTTCCCATATTATTCAAATTTGCACCCCATGTAATTGATTCATGCTTCCAACTTTGTTTTTTCTTGTCTTCTTTCTCCTCAACAAGTTAATTAATATTTTGCTTCTTTTACAGCAAAAAATAATTTTTCCACTCATTATAAAGTTTTCTTCTGTGGTGTATTACAAATTTTGTGTCTTTGTAGAATGATATCTTGTTTCAGAAGCATCACTGTCTTGCTTCCATCATCAGGATAATTGCTTGGAACATCCTCCCATCAAAAAGAAAATAATACCCACATGTTTGAGAAGCATCACACATCTTGTTTAAATCGACCAGAGAATTATAGCAAGAAATATGATCTTGCTTCGATCAAAGATAAATATATTTCTAATAAAAGTTACACATGTTTCATAGTGTACAAGTTAGGGATTTGTTTGCAATGAAAGAAAAAAATGCTACTGTCAAATGAGAGTATGCTTCTATAGGAAAACTCAAATTACTCCCATCCGTCAAATTCCACTAATTCAATTGTGACATAGCCATCATGTGATGAAAGGCGTGAACCACGATGCCGGCGGGTCGAAGCTGCAGTACCCCTGCCTGAGCGCCTTCGTCTTCTTCACTATAAGGTCCTTGGGCTATATACGCCGACAACCCAAACATCTCGGTCATAGCAATCAGTGTGTGAACTTGACTCTTCTTCTCCGAAGTAGACACAACTAGTCTTGATCTGCGGACGCCTCCTAATCGGCATAGAAACATATGTGAGAACTAAGAGATCAAAAAAGTATGAGGCATGGCTACCACAAAATCAATGATTTGATGCTAACAATAAGTAATAATTTGCTACTTTCCAACCGGTTGCTATTCACCAATTGAAGCATACACTATAACCCGAAGAAGCATATTTATAACAATGTAGAAGAACAATGGATAGGAAGCATGAAAATAGTGCACTGGGCATATAAGTGGTATTACTTGGAAGCATGGATTCCCCAAATCAGGGGCGATGGGCGAAGCGCACATACCTTTGATTTGGAGATGGGTTGCTTCAAATAGGCCGGACTTTTGCAATCCAAAGGCCTATTCTCCGGCCCGCCGGTGTAACCCAGGATGCATCCGATTGAATCGACGAGGGAGCCTGACAAAGGACGAAACGCAGTGGCGGATGGGGTGCTTGACCTGCTAATGCCCGGATGGGGCAGCGTTGCCTGGGGGTCGCACTGGTGGAGAGGTCTATGGGGCAGCCTTGCTGCTCGATGGCGAGGATTGAAGGAGGAACGGGGGGCGGAAGTTGTCCGGTGAGGTGGATATGTGAGGCAGATCGAGCTGGCCGGTGAGGCCTGGCGAGGTGGGCGTAGTTGGCCGGTGAAGTCGTGATGGGAGATGGGCGGAGGAGTGGATCTGGTGACGCGAGGCTGCAACGAGGCGAGGATGTGGAGGCATAGCTTGGGTTGTTCGAGCGATTAGGGATGATGGGGTCACGAGGGATAAGGGGAGGGGATTACGCGGGGGTCTCCACTCGGGGATTTTTTGATTTCTTTTCTACAAACCGTGTGAAAATCTTGAGCGTCAGCTTTCGAAGGAATCGACGGCGTTCGAGCGGTCTGACGCTGGCGTTCCTTCAGACTACAGATAGGAAGCGTTTACCTTTACCATCCCATCGAACAACCAACAAGCGATGTGACAAATGTCAGTATAGCCTCCATTGGAGAAGAAACGGGAAGAAGCTTGCTATCAAGCAAATGGATCCCATCCCCAAGGTTGTGAAGTCCAGATCCACCATTTTGTCTCGTTGAAGCTATGGTTCCACCATCTTTGATGAGACTATTTCAATCCCTAACTCTTGCGAACTCAAATCTTATTGTTGTTATCCAAGATGCATAAATCTTGACGTATGTGATCCTCTAGTGCTACCTATAGAAGAACATTTTGTTTCCCAAATTTGATAGTAGTGGAAGAAGATTTGGATGGCTTCGGCCCGTGATTTATATCCCAATTTGGGGGGTTTCCCATGTTAAAAATCTAGTGTCACATGTGTTGATGTTCTGTTGTATTCTCCTGAACCCAGACATCATCTAAGGAGCATATGGGATGTTGTGTGGGCTACTTTCTCCATATATGTTGCAGCATAGGTTTCTTTCGGTGATAAGCAACGATCCTTAAATTAGTACATGAAGTAGTATTGGGATTATTTTGTTTCTGCTGCAATTTTAGACCACAATCGTGTGCTAATTCCCAACACTCTGTTGGTGTCATCAAATTAGCAAAGGCATGTTGTATTTTGTTGCATTGCTGAGCATGCGGGCAGAAGCTCGCACATCATAAAATACAAATGCAAGAAACAAAGTATTGAGATGAACATGAGAAAATATTGCAAACAAGGACATGTATGTAACCTGTGATTTTTGTTTCTACAAAGCCATGCCAGAAGCAAAGCTTGAACAGAGAATGACATGTGCACCAACCCAACATTATACCCCTGACAAAAAGATGGTGGATCATCACGTCAA
This sequence comes from Aegilops umbellulata, assembly GCA_032464435.1. Taxonomy (NCBI): domain Eukaryota; kingdom Viridiplantae; phylum Streptophyta; class Magnoliopsida; order Poales; family Poaceae; genus Aegilops; species Aegilops umbellulata. Next base: position 604,691,818 of record CP136058.1, read on the forward strand.
GGACCGAAGGAGTACCCCCGGTGTCACTCCCCATCCGCCTGAGCGCTTCACCAACTACATGCCACGTGGCAGCGAGCGAATGGGGAGGCAGTCAGGCAGATGGTTTGTCCTTCAAGTAAGGCAGGATGTGTTTCCTCATGTCACTTTTGGAGATGCCCAGGTGATCTCCTGCCACCGACACGAACTTGACTCGCCCGACGTCGTCCAGGGCCTTCAGACCAATCCAGTCTTCCTGATATAGCTTTGTCTGCAGACCAAATTTTAGTAAGTTCAGTGAGCCGAAACCGACTAAAAATTTCATCAACTCACTAAGCCACATCACTAGTCCAACATGAAGAATAAAAATTGTACCTGCTGAGGAGGTAGGACTGGATCAAAGGCTCCATCAGGGTAATAACCAAACCATGACGTCTCCCGCGGTATGAGGATGGTATCATTCTCAAACTGCACAACATTTTAGGGCAAAGCAGTAAGTGCATCAAAGTATTACTTAATTATCAGTCTCTATTAAGAATCAAAGCTTTATAAGAAAAATTGGAGAAGTGTTGCAATGCTTAGAAACAAGATTTTTGTGTGACTCGTGACTTATGACAGAGTAAACACAAGGAATCTTCTTCAAAGGAAAATCTTTTCTTGCCCAGCTATCTTTGTGTGCCCTGTGTGATATTCAATGTGAAGAAACTGCTCTCCATCTCTTCTGGGATTGTCCATTTGCTCTTAGTTGTTGGGACTCAATTATGGTTGAGAGGAAATGGGGCATCAATGTTCTGGATGAATTAAGGTTCATGGCAGATTTTCTACCCTCTCAGTTCTCAATATGGATATTATCATAATGGGTTGCTGGCATCTATGGATGCAGAGAAACTCCAAGATTTTCAAAGCAATAGCTCCCTCCGTTCAATCTTGGAGGGTTCAACTTAGAAATGATCTTCAGTTGATTCTTCTCAAGACAAAGAACAAGCATAAAGATGCTTTCAAGCAGTGGATTCAAATAAATCTTATTTAATTTCTTTATGGAGTTCCCTAGGACTGGTGTTGGTTAGTTGTCCTGGGTTTTTTGCCTGTGTATTTGTAAATAATATTTTTCAATGAAAATTACCGTAGAACAATTGTTCTATGGTCTTTGGTTCAAAAATATATATTATCAGTCTCTATTATAAATCTTCGAAACGGAAAGACACCTACTAAATGCATACCCTAGATGTACGTGTTCATGATATTTTGTTGTTTTGGTGCACACAAGAAATACTTGTGTGTTTGAGCTATGCTTGAAATATTTGACAGTTAACATTATCTTCAACATTTATTGTTGCATGCACAGGGAAATCACCAAGCAATGACTTCAGAAAATTGATCCGCATTGTACTTCAAAACAGGGGGAAAAGCGAAGTCCATTTTGAATTTTGATATTCCATGCCAACTTCATGTATGCTACCACGTAATATTTGAATGTGGATCAAAATGTGATTTGAGACATTGTCAGCCTCACCATGATCAGTACTAAATTCTCTAGGTTGATGAACCTTTCCTTGTAGGCAGCATTTCTTTCACCTGGTATCTCATTGTTAAGTTTGGGAAGAAACCTGCATCCCTTCAGATAATCATCCATACCCTGAAAAAACAGTACATCTTTGGTGACTAGGAATATATCATCGAATGGTGCTTAGGTTTACTTCCAAGATTTATGTTTAAAGGCCAGTCAATGTTTTCTTACGGTCTTCCACTCTGAAGTAGAAGTAAAAATTGAAAGCTAAACACACATCATGATTGCCTACTTAAAATTCTTCAGAGAGCAGAGAGCGCGAGTGACGGACAAAAATATAGGTGTTTCGGTGCCCAAGTTCATCTGCACCCGGTTAGAAAACAATTCTAGCAAAATTAAAAAAAATCCAAAAACATTTTGTGCGGTAAACAATTTGATGCGTGAGGCCCGCTCCAAATTTCAAGTCATTTGGACATCTGAGCAGCTCTCAGCAAAAAAGACAAATTGGGCCAAAACAGTACATAAACAGTAAACATTTTTCCAGACCATCAATTTATCTTTTTTGCTGAGAGCTCCTCAAATGTCCTATTGATGTGAAAATTGGAGCGGACCTCACGCATCAAATTGTCTACCGCATGAAAAAATATGGACTTTTTTTTTGAATTTTTCTAGTATTTATTTTGATTTTTTCGTCGGGGTGGGTGCAGATGAGCTCGGGTGCAGTAATGGATTTTCGGTCAAACCACCCATAAATAAAAATATGGAATTCATTATTACTCAGATATACCTGAGCCCTGTCAGTACCCAATGACAGTTAACGGAACAACACAACAAGCAATTTAAGAGTTCAAAAGAGTGCAAGTTCAGCGAATGATAGATATATCAGCGTAAAGGTGAAATTCCTGTTGATGATGGCCTCAAGAAATGCAATGCAACTCACAGTTGGGATCTTGATGTAACCACTTGGCGCAAGATGTGCCTGTAATTCAGCACGGCTTAAGTTAAAGTCTCTCGTTTATTAATACTAGCACGACTAGAGTTTGGGAACTGACTAAGCCAAGATATAGATACCTGCACGTAGTCCGAGTAAATCTCCGATTTGATAAGGGCATCAACAATAACACAGAAAAAACCAGACTGCAGAAAAGAGATGCATAATGTTCGGAGGTAATCAGACTCTTGGTTGAAATCAATAAACTAGATATTAGCCAGCTAGCTGGGGATAATGAGATCAACTTACACCACAGTGTGGCGCGGAAGCAGTACCAGCATGAGGCCCAGCGAGTGAGATGAAATTCTTGACCTGTTACAAGTGTCCGAATGCATAACTTACTGCAACAAAACCTAATAGCATTCTCTGCGACCCTACTGGTCAATCAAAGCTTAAAATTAAAGGACAGTGGCGTTTTGGCTCCTAGGTGTAGATACACCTATTATGAAATATGTAGAAAAAACACATTTTAAAACGTTAAAAAAATTCGAGAAAAAAACCCGCTTGTACATCTGGACATCCTATGTACATACACAAAATTTAGGTGAAAAAGGACAATTTTTTGTGACATGTATAAAAAAGATAAAAAAGAAGTGTCTTGTGAATAGCTGTAATCAAGCATCGAAAATTGTTTTTTTACACAAGCCATAAAAAATGCCGTTTGTCATCGAAACTTGGTGCACGCACATATAATGGGATTTTTTTTCTCAATTTTTTTTAACTTTTTAAAATATGCATTTAGACAATTGGTGCATATACACCTATGAGCCAAAATGAATTTCCGCATTGTATGCATGTTTTTGAAAGAAAAAAAAGAAAAACTCTCACTAATGGGCATGCTAGCTAGGTATGATGAACACAGTGACCCAACACACATTCACAAGCATCCAGATTACTCCCCTGTACAATTTTGAAAGCAACTCATCACTCACCGGTGGCCCATCATCACAATACTCGACTACTGCCCGGCCAATCAAGTTCCCCTGTGGAAGCACATAATTAATGTTTAGTAGAAGAACAACACATTTCATAGATTGTGTTATAGAAAAATGCCAACGACCTTTGACAGAATGACGGCGCATCAACATATATTCTTAATTATATACCTGAGACAGACCAACAATGTTATAGCCTCCGCTTAGCTCTTTCATCTCCTTTACCTGCAGAAACAAATTAGCAGGCAGGAAAAGGCATCATCATCATCGCCCGAAGCGCCGAATGGATCACCTTGTTGCACGCGATATCAGCCTGTTCGTTGAGAGGCATGAGCCAGGAGTCCCGTGCCCCGTTTCCAATTTCTCTGAACACAAGCGAGTAGAATGAGTCAAACTCCGGTGGCCGTTGGCGGCGGAAGGGCGTAGAAGACGCATATCTAGGTACGTACATGCAGTGGCCGTCGGCGGCGGACCAGTCGGCCAGGAGCCGGGTAAACTCGGCGACGCTGCTGTCGGTGCACTGGCCCCCAATCCCTGCTCCTCGAACCAATCAATCAGTCAACCAGTCAGTAAGCCATGGACGGAAGGAGAGCAAGCGAGGGTAGACCGACCGTGCAGGACGACGAAGGGCAGCGCCTCCGCGGGGGTGAGGATGAGGAGGAAGAGGAGTGGGAGGACGGCAGCGGCGAGGCGCGGAGCTCTCCGCGGCATCAGGACCATGGCTTGGCGTCCGAGGGACACACGAGAGGACGTCGCTCACTCTTGAGACTGGCCGCGTCGGTGTTCGAACTTATAAAGACCTTATAGCAAGTAGTACTCTACTCGTATAAAATTTTGATTTTTCTTCCGGGTTCGCTAAAAGCCAGTCAACTTTTTTTTTAGGTGATAAAAGTCAGTCAACTGAGTAAGTCTCAGTCGACATCCTGTCCTAATCGTTAGATGTAGAGAGCTTAAGATTTAGACGGCCAGCTGGTGTCGCTTTCTACGACGACTTACGGACCTTATATTTAGCGCGTAGAAAGCTGGGTGTCGCGCAAACGCGGACCCGCAGCCCTATAGGACTATCGGTTCTTTCAGCCAGTTGTCCTTCCACCAAGATTATTCAGTAAGAAGTCAAATTGTGTGTCGTAGTTTGCTTTTTATTTTTCCAAAAAATTATAGTAAGATATACAAGTAGCTAGCTATTTCATCAGAGATCCACCAAGATTTTTGCATTATTAATCCCCTAGCTACGAATGGCCATGCCCGATTGACATCTAGAGCCAGGGCTTTGTATCCTCCTCCAAGAAAGAAAGTTAGGGTTCGTGCCTCTCGCCGGCGCGGGTCCGTCTCGTCTCCGGTGGCCCTAGGGCCATGAAGGCGTGGTGGGTCCTGGCAAGGGCCGGCGGGAGAGCTCCGTTTTTAGTCGGTTTTTTCAATCTTGTTAGGGTTTGTGTCCTACTCAAGAAGGCGAGGCGGCGGCGGCTCCCTGAAGATGGAATAAAGGTCTCCCCGCCTAGTCCTCATTTCGGCGGTGCATCTAGCATCGTTGGTGGGCGTGTGGAGATGTGTCTCCGGCAGATCTATCTTTGGTAGATTTGCTCGGATCTCGTCGTCGTTCGTCCATGTTCGTGTGCCTTCGGTTTGGATCCTTCCGATCTACGTTATTTTTCATCGGCGGCGGTTGCTGTTCTGGGGTGCTGGTCCTATGGGGCCTTAGTATGACGACTTTCCGACTGTCTACTACAACAAGTTGTGCCCGGCTCTGACGATGGAGGGGCGATGATGGCGGCGCGCCTTCGGCTCGCTTCGGTGCTTGTAGTCGTCGCTAGTTGGTCTACGGATCTGGATGTAATTTTTATTTCTGGTGTTCGTTGTACTGCCATATTGAAGATGAATAGATTGGAAGTTTTTTCGCAAAAAAAAAAAAGAATGGCAATGCCCGACATTTTGACCGCATTTTGAAACTGGCATAAAAAAATCAAAACGGATTTAGAAAAATATAAAAACCTTCGCATTGTATCATATTATGTGACATAGTTTTCAAGAAAAATAACAAACTTAAAATATGACAAATATCTTAAAAAATGTTCTGAGAGATGAGTGTATGAAGATTCATGGCTTACAAGTCAAACAACCAATGTTATGGTCACATTCAAGGCATAGTTTATTCAAATGATCTCATATTTTGCAGAGGTGTACACCATGGAAGGACAAAAAATATTGCCAAAGTGAGTTTTCATTTTCTTTGCACAATTTTTTTTCATTTTCTAAGTGCCAAAAATGAGTTTTTTTAAGAACCTCACAAATATTTGTTGCAAACTTGGACCACTACATTTTTAAAAAACATTAGACCACATATTATGTACAATTGACCAAATGGATGCATGTCAAAAGGTTTCCATCCACCTCTCATCTAAAAGACAAATTTCCGCTGATTCAGTAAGAACTAGATCGAATTTGAACTACAGGTGCTTTATAGTTTGCTTTTTATTTTTTCAAAAAAATATTTTTAAGTACACAAATAGCTATTTCATCAGTGCCACCAAGATTTTCTCATTATTAAGCCCCTTGCTATGAACGGCCAGGCTTGAGATTTTGACCATATTTTGAAACAAGCATAAAAAATGGAAAACCTCCTAGGGCAACGACCTTGGCAACAAGGGAAGGGCCGGCGGCCACTGACGGAATCATTGTGGACGAAGGGACGCGAGCAGCGACGGATGAGTCCTAGACGGGAGCTTGAAGATTTGTCAATAGCGGCCGAGCGTTGAAAGTAGGAAGATGTCACGACTCACGCGTCAACGCACGATAAGCTAATTACTATCCAAACAAAGAATTATACAGCCGCGATTATTACTCTCCTAACTCAAAACATAATTTTGCATAAACTAGTAATCGATAATACATATTGTAAAACGGTTTTTTTGCTAAAAATCAGCTAAAAACTGATTTTCTATATTCTCGTGGCCAACGCTCCGTATGGAAACTAGAGTGTGCAGTCGAATTGTCCCAGTGATAAACTTACATGATTGGTCAACACCCAATAATACAAAAAATATAATTACTAGCGGCTTACTAACTAACACGCAATAATTAAACAAATGTCAAGCCCGGCTGGTCGGTCTGAGATGGATGGACAAGGAAATGAACTGCATCTCAGGCCCGATTGAACTCCCAACATATCACCGCAGTCAGTCACACACAACTTTGCTAGAGTCCTCCTTGGGATCACTGCCCATCGCTCGAGGACCAATCATCGCGCAATCTGTGAGTTATCACCCTCGGAGTTCGCCTCTTCTTCTCAGTCATGTCGCGTGGCTCAGAACTAGAATGAACGGATCCCTTGGCTGCTGCAGGCGGCGAATCAACTGCTGGCATCGGCTCCGTCCCTTCGGAAAGGTTAGCAGAGGTTGGCGCTGGCATCACCTCCGTCCCCTCAGAAAGGTTAGGAGAGGTAGGCGCTGGCATCGACTCCGTCCCCTCGGAAAGGTTAGGAGAGGTAGGTGCTGGCACTTGCGCGGGTGCAGGTGCAGGCCGTGTTGCTAGGTGAGGAAGACCAAAGTAATGCCTCACGGCTGGCCTCCGAATAGCTGAGACAAGAAATCATAAGGTAAGGCCAGGTTTAACACTACACATTAGGAAATGCGAAAGGAGATGAACACAAGGCCCGAACAGCAGTGCTAACGAGTTACCAAATCCATACACAAAAGTAAACGCACTCCATGGCACCCACCAAAAGAAATGCGCCTGCACAACAAAAGAAACTGTTTATGGTGGTGCAAAAAGCACGGCTGTTGTTCTGCTAATGTTATAGTAGTATGCAGGTAATATGCAGGCTATATTTTGATGCACAAGTCAAGTAGAACGGACAAATGGTGGGCTTTCCAAGTTATGGGGCAGACCTTGGCGAATTTCAGAAGCCATCTAGGACAACCCCAAAAATGGTCACTTAGCATTCGTTTTAAATAACCCCCAAATTCCCAGTATGTCTGAATTCCTTATACATGGTAGTTAGATTTATACCTTGCAGACGCTCATTGATAGCGGTATAATCAGAAAGGCCAGTGCTCTATACAAGTTCTTCCCCACTTGCTGCACAAGAATAGGTTGTCCCTGGATGCGCGCCTTCACATTGAGCTGGGAAGAAAGATTTAATTTCTCAACTATGCATAACAGACAAGACATCTTTAGTTCTTTGGACAAGATACACACCTCGTCCGCAGCAACTGTCATTGATGTCAACACCGGCAGGATGTAAAGCTCATCTGGAGTTGTCAAATCAGTAAACCAATATGCTCCACCTCCTTCCAAAAAAGGGACATTCTCTATCATGTTCCGTATCTACAGTTGACACGGTGAATATAAGGGGGGGGGGGGGGGGGAGATTAAAAAAATAATATGTTACTGCTAGCTAGATGACAGTTTTGTAACTATATGCGATTGTAGATAGAAATTTTGAATTATGAGCAAGTTGGCGTGAACTTACAGCATAGCAAAAGCTTAAAATTATAGACCCCTGGAGGAATGTATGGTTAAAGGGTGTCAATCGACTAACACCATGCCTGAAGAAAGAAAAATAAGAATTAAAGCAATGAATTTATTGCCTACAAGACTAGAAAAATGTAAAATGGCTGCATACAAAATCAAAATATGCAAGACATGTAAATACTGAAAAAAACATGATTTGAGCAGAAAAAAAGGCACTTCGAGACCACGGATAACAACAAGAATGATCTGATAGCCAATAAAGTAATTTAAAACCCTAGAAACTACTATAGAGATCAAGTCATGTAAAGGAACAGTCCTGTGTTTGAAGAACCACAGAGTTAAACATAAAATGATTCGTTGCTAAAAGTGCACAGCGGTAAGAAAAAACATCTTCCAGATTTCAACACGAGACAAATAAGTGAACCATTGGTGGTTGCATACTTTTTTAATAGCTCGTGCAATTTCTACCTCCTCTCATGCCTCGATTGTGGGTCCCTTGACTGCAGGAAATAAATATGAAAGGTTATAGTATCATTCATTAGGAATGTAGAATACTATAATGTAATTTAGGTTAACCTTGCGTTATTTACCAACACTGTACCATGGTCTACATAACAGTTAACTTTGATTAACTTGAATAAGCAGATTGGTAAGTGATTGCAATGTCTTGATAATAATATGTCTAGTTATTAAATATGCTACTAGAAGAACTGATCATAGTAGCAATGGCATTTCTCTATGCATCACAATCAGTACAAATAACAGTGAAGTATGATTTAGTAAAAGGGAGGCAACAAATTTAAATGCAAAGCATAATGACATCTTCAAAAAATGCTATATGTGTGTAGCTTTGCACATAACAAACAATAGTAAATGTATGCTTGCAGATATTTGCTGTTATTACAACCATGGTATCTAGAACTAACATGCTCTCAAGAAGTTATAATACAAAATGCAGCCCGAACTAAAGAGCTAAATCTACTTACACCTCCTTCCTTATTGATTGCTATGATTTCTGGCTTCAACGCCTGTATAGAGTAAGAGTTTCAATGAAGTAAATTAAACTAAATCTTGTAGTCATTCTAAGAAGACATATAATGTGGTAGATTTAAACGAGCATTGAACGTTACAAAAGAAATAAGTGCCATGTAACTTATTCCAGGCCTCACAGAAATTTGAGTAGCACGGGATAGTTTCAATGAACTTACTGGGCATCACCAAAAATTATCGAAGTGCTCTTTTTTGTTTCAATCACTTTATCTACAAACCTGTAGTCTCAGTATGGTAATCGAGATGTGATGATCATAGTTTTAAATAGCGCGCTAAGCTTCTTAGCGGCGGGCATCTTCTAAACGCTATAGCGTGCTATAGCGCCCTATTTAAAATGTTTGTTCATTTATTTGGACCAATATCTCTTAGCACAAAACCTTTTATAAATGCTGTAGCGTGCTATTTAAAACCATGGTGATGATTGACATCAACGTAGTTGAACAGGTTAAGTGAAAAATGTAGAGCCAATTATTGGGTCCCGTTTAATCAAGTATCGGCGAGGCACTTGGATTATCACTCTAACCATTGACATGACAACAAAAGTGTCACTGCACCTTTGTAAAAAATTCATGTGTCTATCTATACTATTCATGAATCCAGTTATGACATAGGATGATTTTATTCCTCCCTCGCAGAAAAAGAAAGAAAGATGATTTGAGGCTAAAGAATTGGATGCTACTGGACCTATTTGAGACGCATATGACAACTCAAAAGCAATTTACGTGTTAGCTCAGAGAAGCATGTAATGGCAATGTAGCCATCAAATCCCCTCAGCCCACTTGACTTTGCATAATCCCCATCAGCATGCTTGAAATACAGAAGGGCCAAAACACAGACACTTATCCACTTCAGCAGTGATGACCAACCGAACTACGGAGTATTGCGCAACCCCCACAGTCAGTAGTGTGTTGTACCTCTATCTATCTAACTATCTATCTATCCAGTCAGGTTTTAAAAACTTTGCGGCTCTGCATAAAACGCATAGCCAAAAACCACAAGGGCCACACAAGACATGATATAGTATTAGCTAGGAAGAAACAATCGAAGTTACTGAATTGAGGTGATTACAGAAAGCCTGTTCTGGGCCTTGATCTGGCGCACCCGCAGCGGGATGGTCGCCGTCCGGACCAACAACATCGTCAGCGCAATGGAAGCCCACCTGCGCATGACCCACGACGCAGCAAAACTTATTTACATTTCCTCAGTTGATCAAAACTGGAACCCCAGGGTCCACGGTGATGAACTTACCAGTTGAGCCCGGTGATGGAGTGGACGGCGTCGATGAGGTGCTGCACGGCGGCGACCGGGAGAAACGAGTCGGCCGCGGCGGCGGCCGCCTCCTCCGACGAAAATGCGGGCGCGACCGAGGACGCGGCGTCGGAGATGAGACCCGCGACGGCGTCGATCACGCCATCCGGGGGCGGGGAGGAGGTGGAGAAGTTACGGCGGGCGCCGAAGGGGAGGGGGAGGGGGAGGTTTTGGGACCTCGAGCGTCGGCGGAGGTCGCCGGAGGGAAATGGCGGGGGTCGGTTGGTAGGGTTTGGCGGAGCGGAGGACGAGGACGAGGAGGGGTCTTGGCTGCGGTCGTGGTGGGAGGGGACGAGGTGGGAGAGGGAGGGGTGGGGACGGCGGGTGAGGTGGCGGGAGAGGCTGGTGGCGAGGCTCCTCCGCGCGGAGAAAGCCATGGCGGCGGCGGCGGCGGCGAGATGGTGCGGGGATCGAGGGGACAGGAGGGGTTTAACGGCGGGAGCGACATCTCCTCTCCCCTGAACGCCACTGACATATGGGCCCCTGCGGCTTACATGTAAATCTAGCTTCCATGGCGCTTATGAAAACAGGATCAACACGATTTTCCCCTAAAAAAAGGATCAACGCGATTTTTTCTCTGGACTTTCAAAATGTTTGGCACCAAATCCGTGCACTAAACCGCCCGCAAATATTCAACCATGCTGCCCATACACTTTAGGTCATCCAATGCGGTGCAAAGCGAGATGTTTGAAATCCCACAAACCGAAAGCAAAGCGAAGAAGGTTCACGGGCCTTGGCAGTGGCGGAGCTTTGTGGAGACCAACCTAGCAGCGGAAGAGCTAGAAAAACTTGATTAGGGGGGGGGGGGGGGCAAGTGATGTTAAAACATATTTGGGAGGGCCAAATATTTAAAAAAATAGTTTTAGCAGCAAATAAGCACTAATATGTATTGTTTATAAGTAATTAGTAGCAAATATTGATGTTAGGGGCCAAGGTCCCTACTGGTCCCCCTGTCGCTCCCACTACAACCTGCCCCGCCCCCTAGCCTGGGAGGTTTTTTCGTATTATCATCAGTAAATTGCCCATATAATCACTGAAATCCGGCCTAAGCCTGATGTTGGTTGCCACTAGGCGTTGGGACCTCCGTAGCCACCTAGGACCCACACACCCCCCCCCCCCCTCGATGGTCGAGAAAGTTGTTTCGACCTGCCACTCGCGTCGCGTTAATGCCGCTTCATTGAGGACATGGCCAGGAGGGGCGACGTGATGGCTTCCTACCGCATTCAAGTGGGTTGACCATCTGTCCGCTTGCCTGACAATCACACCAGCACGACAAACAAGAAGCCCAACTTCAACTGAACACATTCAAGCTATTACTCCACATGCCCCGGTGCCTGCTACTACTTAAAACATCGGCCACGGCACAAACTACACCACCTCCAATCCCCACCTCCCTTCATCCAAGCTGCCGCCCACCACCTCTTCCATTCTTCCTTCTTCGATCTCCGCGAGCAATGGCCAAGACATGTAGTGGATGGTGGATGAACTTTCGCCATGAACGGAAACGCTACCAACCAGTGGCGGAGCTTGCTCCAAAAAGCTGGGCGGGCTGGGTGGGCCTGGCTATAAGGGATTGTTACTAGCTGGCTGGGTGGGCTGGATATAAATGTGAGGAGGAGGTCCAGTGCTACCAACGTTGGCAGCTCCGCGTCATTCATACTCTATCCGCGACATCGACGACCAAGCAATGGACCTCGATGACCAGTAAAGTGTAGACCAGGGTCGGTTTTACTTTTTCTATGTAAAAGAAATCATAATATCAATGAAAATGGTGTGTCTGCTTTTATTTGGTGGACTAGGTTGGATGGCCAACTCTCCTAAAGCTGTATGCGGACATGGACATTTGGTGTGTCTGATTTAAGATACAACATTGGAGTTGTCCTAAGAAAGGGCAACGGTTCTTCCATTCATTCCATACAAGAAGAAGATAATTGCCCAGTTCATTGAGGAAAATCAGGCGAAAACCAAATCACAAGCAGCAAAAATGCACAAAAAGAAAAAAACTAGAGCCTAGGGATAGGGTTTAGACGAACGCACATGCACGTTTGACGCTCAAATGGTAAGTCAATCCAACGGCTCACGACTCGGCAGATCCTTACAAATGATCAACCGGTTGACGCGTAGCACGTGCAGGGCCGGGCCCAGTGTTGTGCAGAACTGTTGGAAATATGCCCTAGAGGCAATAATAAATTGATTATTATTATATTTCCTTGTTCATGATAATCGTTTATTATCCATGCTAGAATTGTATTGATAGGAAACTCAGATACATGTGTGGATACATAGACAACACCATGTCCCTAGTAAGCCTCTAGTTGACTAGCTCGTTGATCAATAGATGGTTACGGTTTCCTGACCATGAACATTGGATGTCATTGATAACGGTATCACATCATTAGGAGAATGATGTGATGGACAAGACCCAATCCTAAGCCTAGCACAAGATCATGTAGTTCCTATGCTAAAGCTTTTATAATGTCAAGTATCATTTCCTTAGACTATGAGATTGTGCAACTCCCGGATACCGTAGGAATGCTTTGGGTGTGCCAAACGTCACAACGTAACTGGGTGGCTATAAAGGTGCACTACGGGTATCTCCGAAAGTGTCTGTTGGGTTGGCACGAATCGAGACTGGGATTTGTCACTCCGTGTGACGGAGAGGTATCTCCGGGCCCACTCGGTAGGACATCATCATAATGTGCACAATGTGATCAAGGAGTTGATCACGGGATGATGTGTTGCGGAACGAGTAAAAGAGACTTGCCGGTAACGAGATTGAACAAGGTATCGGGATACCGACGATCAAATCTCGGGCAAGTATCGTACTGACAGACAAAGGGAATTGTATACGGGATTGATTAAGTCCTTGACATCGTGGTTCATCCGATGAGATCATCGTGGAACATGTGGGAGCCAACATGGGTATCCAGATCCCGTTGTTGGTTATTGACCGGAGAACGTCCCGGTCATGTTTGCATGTCTCCCGAACCCGTAGGGTCTACACACTTAAGGTTCGATGACGCTAGGGTTATAAAGGAAGTTTGTATGTGGTTATCGAATGTTGTTCGGAGTCCCGGATGAGATCCCGGACGTCACGAGGAGTTCCGGAATGGTTCGGAGGTAAAGATTTATATATGGGAAGTCCTGTTTTGGTCGCCGGAAAGGTTTCAGGGTTTATCGGTAGTGCACCGGGACCATCGGAGGTGTCCGGGGGTCCACCAAGTGGGGCCACAAGCCCCGGAGGCTTGCGTGGGCCAAGTGTGGGAGGGGACCAGCCCCAAGTGGGCTGGTGCGCCCCCCCCCCACAAGTGCCCAAGGCGCAAGGGAGAGAAGAGGGGGCAAACCCTAAGGGCAGATGGGCCCTAAGGCCCATACTCCCTGCGCCTCCCTCTCCTCCCCTCTTGGCCGCCCCCCTTTTCCCATCTAGGGCTGCCGCCCCCCCTAGGGGTGGGAACCCTAGAGGGGGCGCACCCTCCTCCCTCTCCCCTATATATAGTGAGGCCTGGGGCTGCCCATAACACGCGATCTGATCTCTGCCTGTTGGTGCAGCCCTCCCTCTCTTTCTCCTCATATCCCGCGGTGCTTGGCGAAGCCCTGCTGGATTGCCACGCTCCTCCACCACCACCACGCCGTTGTGCTGCTGCTGGATGGAGTCGTCCTCAACCTCTCCCTCTCTCCTTGCCGAATCAAGGCATGGGAGACGTCACCGGGCTGTACGTGTGTTGAACGCGGAGGTGCCGTCCGTTCGGCACTAGGATCATCGGTGATTTGGATCACGGCGAGTACGACTCCATCAACCCCGTTCACTTGAACGCTTCCGCTTAGCGATCTACAAGGGTATGTAGATGCACTTCCCTTCCCCTCGTTGCTAGTCTCTCCATAGATTGATCTTGGTGATGCGTAGAAAATTTTGAATTTCTGCTACGTTCCCCAACCAGAACGTGCGGCCCGCACAGAGCCCATAAATTATGGGGGCCCAAAAAATTTATATAAGACTATATACCAAACGCTAGGAATTAGTAGAAGGGAATAGGGCCAGTGCCAGAACGCTGGGCCGCATCCCACTAGGCACTGGGCTGCAATCGCATTCGCGACTCTCCTGGTGGGCGTGCGTTGCTCGTGATCCTTCCTCACCCGGTCAGCGCTCGCATGCACTCTCTGCCCAGCTACATAATCATGTTTCCAGGCCAAAATGCACCGTACAAAAAAAACTGAGGCCAAAACGAGGATATGTGCTGCCGTGTGTACTAGGCCAGTTGTTAAGTCTGTACTTCAGGACAGGCAGGCCAATGCATGCTTCCCCATGCACCTTTTGCTCGGTGTAGCTCCTTTTTTTTTCCAGCATCCTTGGTGAAACATTTATTTCAGTGAACTTTAGGTTCACAAATTTTCAAATATCCCCATCATAGGCTACTAGAGCATATAGAATTAATCTTGAGATACGGTCGATTAGGCTACCGACTGGAGAACTATCGTGACTCAAGCACCAAGATGCCAATCCGCCGTATGTTCTTGACCTCCTCTACCCGGCGCGATCAGCTGATAGGCGTGGCAATTCGGCGGAGAAATGTCGTGAGGTCTATTCTCGACAGGAGCAGCACTACAATAGTTTGACCTGGAATAATCACCAGGAAATTAGTAATTCTTTCAATACTTCAATAGATCAACGATGCACATCCCTTTAATTTTGTTTTATTTCTTCTTATAGTGCTTCATGAATCTAGATGAGTCACTAATCATGTCTTTTACAAGCATATGTATTTTTTTTTCTGTAGTTCTGTTTAGGGCCTCATTTTTGAATTTGGCACAGGGTCCCAGATTTTACCGGCCCGGCCCTGAGCACGTGCCTTCTTGAGCTACCTAGGGAAACAGAGGTTAAAGTTGTTAAGCTTAGTCATGGCACAAATGCGGTGACAGTGTATTGATTTAAGTAATAAAGTGAGCCATGGTGGCATTCCCTTAGAAAAAATTCAATGTGACTAACACGTACACTTGCAACCAAAAGTAGGCGCAAAATATGACAAACATGCACTATACACTATTAAAAGAAGTCAATTTTTTTTCGGGAACAAAATGTGTACCTTTTAATGTTATTTCTTATAAATGTTTGCAAACGCAAATGAGAGAGAATTTAGGTTCCATGGGCAAGGCTATATGTGCGCAACATTGGCATTTTGAGAGCCTAAATCATAAAGGTGCCGGTCCCTACCGCGAGAAGCCCAAAATTAGTCTTAACATCGACGTCGGTAAAAGGGACTATGCTAAAATTTTGCCAACAAAAGGTAATCCCAATTCCCAAATTACGTGACGTGGAGATCCAATCAAACACCGACGTATAAGCAAGAGTCGGTGGCGATTTTCTACGTACGCCTATAAGTACGCGGCGCTCGGTATCTAGGGCTACACCACAACCGATCTCATCTATATTCACGAAACCGATCTCATCTATTCGCGATCGTTCTTCTCGTCGGCGACTAGCTCGATATCATGGCGAGCGCAGGCCAGCGGTGCGCCGGCTGCTACGGCGGCATCGGACGCTCGGAGGCCGCGTTCTCGTCGGAGTGCGCCCACACTTTCCACCCGCTCTGCGTCTCCGGCGCCCACACGTGCCCGTCCTGTTCCGCGTTCTGGAGCTTCACGCCGACCTTCCAGCCGTCTCCCTTGCACCCGCAGCCTGCCCGGATGCCGACCGTGCATCACGGCGCTGCTACGTCGAGGTCAGCCTGCGGCGTATGCAAGTGCGCCTTTGTATACGGCTCCCCCACCTTCACCTCCGAGTGTCAGCACAGGTTCCATCTCGCCTGCGTCACCGGCTCCTCCGTCTGCCCGGTCTGCAGCGCCCGCTGGCCATACCAGGTGTCGTCCTACCCTTATTTGCACCCGTACCAGTTCCCGCCGCCGCCGCCGCTGCCGAGGCCGATGCCGCTGATGCCGATGTGGACGTCTCCCTTCGTGGACCAGCCATCGCCGGCGTATCCTCACGTCGCTGTGTACGACGACGACGAACCGGTGGAGCCTCTGGCGGCGCAGGGGGCGCCGCTCGACGACTGGGATCTCGTCCAGGACGCGGCCAACGGCGGAGGCAGGCTCGTCCTCGACGCGCACTGCGAGCACCCGGCCGTCGCGAGGGGGGAGCCGCACGACAGCTTCGTGGTGCTGGTCCACGCCAAGGCCCCCGGCGCAGCCACCGCGGCGGCGGCGGAGCAAGCACGCACGCCGCTTGACCTCGTCACCGTGCTGGACGTCAGCGGCAGCATGACGGGCGACAAGATCGCGCTGCTGAAGAAGGCCATGGAGTTCGTCGTCGACCAGCTCGGCCCTGCTGACCGTCTCAGCGTCGTCGCCTTCTCAACGGACGCGCGTCGGCTCATCCCGCTGACGCGCATGTCGGAGGCCGGGAAGGTCAAGGCCAAGGGCGCCGTGCAGTTGCTCATTGCTGGCGGTGGAACAAACATCCTCAAGGGCCTCACTGAAGCTGCCAAGGTGCTCGACGGCCGCCGGCACAAGAACGCCGTCGCCAGCGTCATCCTTCTCTCGGACGGCCAGGACACGTACAACCTGGGAGGAGGAGGTTACAACCTAGGAGGAGGAGGTTACAGTTACGGCTCGGTCTCCTACTCCAAGAACTACCGTGCTCTCGTGCCAGGCTCCTTGCTGAGTAGCGCCGGCCACCGATCGACACCGATACACACGTTTGGCTTCGGCGGCGACCACGACTCGTCAGCCATGCACACGATCGCCGAGGAGACCGGCGGCACTTTCTCCTTCATCGAGGACGAGACGGTGGTGCAGGACTCGTTCGCGCAGTGCATCGGCGGGCTGCTCTCCGTGGTCGTGCAGGAGGCGCTGATCACCGTCAAGTGCGTGCACCCAGTGCGCGTCCGTGCAGTCAAGTCCGGCCGCTATGACAGCAGCATCGACGCGTACGCGCGCTCCGCCTCCGTGGACGTTGGCGAGCTCTACGCAGACGAGGAGAGGCGCTTCCTGCTGCTAGTGGATGTGCCCAAGGCCGGCGACGCTGACGAAGTCACGCAGATCATGAAGGTGACCTGCACCTACCGCGACACGGCGACAGGGCAGGTGGTGGACGTGGCCGGCGAGGACGTGGCGGTGCAGAGACCCGTGGAGGTGGCCAAGGACCAGCAGCCCTCCATGGAGGTCGCGCGGGAGAAATTCCGCGTGGAGGCGACGGAGGACATCGCGGCGGCGCGCGCTGCTGCGGAGCGCGGCGAGTACGCGGAGGCCGCGAGGATACTGGACCGCAGGCAGGAGGCGCTGCTGCCGGCGCTGGCCGACGACGCGAGGTGCAAGGCGCTGGTGGAGGAGCTGCGTGAGCTGAGCACCCGCGTGGCGAGCCGGCGGGAGTACGAGAAGTCGGGGCGCGCGTTCATCCTGACAGGCTACAGCTCCCACGCGCAGCAGCGCGCCGCGTCGGCCTGCGTGGCCGGTGCCGGAGGAGGATACCGCTGTCCACCGCCGCCCGGGGGGGCTGGGGGCATGGGCATGGGCGGGGCGGCGTCGGTTTTTGGTTTCGGTGCGGCCGGGGCGTACGCGACGCCGGCGATGCAGATGATGGTGGGCGCGTCGAGGCAAGTACGTGAGCAGCAGCTGCTGCAGCAGCCATCGACGTTGAAGAGGAAGAGCGGAAGCGACGGCGGCAACTAAAATCGGGCGGCCGGTGGATCCAAGTTTCGCTACTGAGTCTTCGACCTTCGATCGATATTGTTATCTTGCAATTTTACGTCTCATATTTTATTTATACCGGGTAGTTATTGAGAACAATAGTCAAGTTATTGAGAATATATGTTTTAGTACTATATCGTCGAGTTATATTGTGGTTGGATTCGAATAATTTTCGTGTAATGTGTGACGTTAATGTGTTGCTGGATATATATTCTCGCCCACTGGAGTAGTTTAAGGATTTTCATAGACGTTTTTGTCTTTCTCAATTCACAAGATCAACAACCACATATTAACAGAATAGTTGGTTTAGGACAATCTTAACCAAACCAAATACACTCTACATTGGAAAGTTGGAGAGAGTACTTCGTAGTTCATACATATATTTACTTATATGGCATTTCGATTTTAGAAAAAAAAACTGTATTGATTCACACTTTTTTTCCTTTTCCTTTTCCTGAGCATGTTCTGTAATTTAACCCCTACTTTTCGGGTTAATGACAACTTTAGCACATCTAACAAAATTTCCCTCATTCTATTGTCACTTTCTAATTTCTTTTTGCGTTCCGACTAGTTGGTCCCGTGTTTCAGCGCTGACTTGGCATGCAACGTAGATGGGCTTATTTGGTCGGTCGATTCTACTCTTGGTTCAATTCTCTTCTTTTTGCGTCGACTGCTACCATCTATCTCTCCTCGTTACCAATAAATAGCAGACTATATTAGACATGTTGTAAGGAGGTAATTTACTTTCTAAATGATTTAGTATTGAGGGAGATTCAGGCAACATATTAGTGCATTTGAAGAAATTGTTCAACATGTTTTTGAAAAATGTTTCACATGTATTATAAAATTGCAAATGTGTTTTTGAGAGATGTTTGTCATGCATTAAAAAATTTGACAATTTGTATTCAAAAAATTATTGTGTGTTTCATTTCTATAAACACATTTAACATGCTTTTATATATTTCTAGGATGATGCAATAATTTTTAATACACGTAAAATAGTTTTTAACAACGCTGTCAATTCTTCTTGTGGTCATGTATTTTAAAGTTACAATGAAGATACACAATAATTGTATGTGCTTGTGGTCATGAATGAAAATACACAAATTAAAAACAGTAATTTATAATATACGTTGAAATGTTGTAGGGGGTTGCAACACGTCAGTCGGCGGATAAGTAGAAACAATCCGCTGCCTGGCTGGCCGTTGGATTGATGCGGCGAGCCGTACGATCTACCCATCCATGCGTGTCACTCTTTTGCAACAAGAATGGTGTCGCGGAAACATTTCTAACAGACGTTAAAACTCTTTGTAAAAATCTTTGCAACAGAAGTGATGTTGCAAAAAAAAATTGCAACAAAGATCATGTTGCAAAAAATGTCTGTAGTTTTTTTGTAACCGGCGGATCTCTTCATGAGCCGTCTGATCTAGGTTGCCCAACATAGTCCAGCGTACGACCATGTTTTGCAACAAGAGTATTTTTTTGGAAAATAACGGTGACTATTGCAACAAGAACATTGTTTCACAAACACATCGCTGCAATTCCATCAAGTGATTTGTTTCATAAACACATCGCTGACACTTGCGACAAGAGCTTTGTTTCAGAAACATTGGTGACATTGCAAAGCAACTCCGCATATGATCCCGTTCTGCAACAAGAACTTTGTTTCGTGGACATGATTGACTATTGCAACAAGAGCCTTGTTTCAGAAACATTGACAACGTTGCAAAGCTTGTAAACACGTTGCGCATGGGCTGGGACGAATCCAGTAGTGAGGGCTCTTCTGACATTGCCGACGCCGATGGAGAGGTCGTGCGCTCGCCGCGCACCGTAGGAGCGACGACCGAACCACGGGGATCTCAGGAACTGTCGCTGACGGCGGTGGGTGGCTCAACGATCCCAATCTAGATGCAGGGGCAGGAGAGCTGTGAGCGGCGGGGCGGCCGGCTTCCTGGTGTCAGCGGCGGCGGCGGCCAGCTGCCTGGTTTCAGCAGCGGCGGCTGGCATCCAACGACTCGCCTGGTCTATAGCATGAGAAAAGAGCTGCAAGAGAAAGAGATTAGAATCGCAGGAAATAGACGATGCGGTTGCCTAGTTGCAGGAAACATATACGCATGTGGGGATGCTCTTGACCGTTTGATAAACATTCGATCCAACGGACATGAAGCCGGCGGACATGCGCCCCCGATCGGTCGGTTGAAGGTAAGCTTTTCCCAATGTTTTAATCCACATAAATTTTAGAAAAAGTTCATGTTTACCTCTTCAAAGTACAGAATAATGAAAATAGTATAATGATTTTAAAATACACAATGATTGCCTACTGATAATTATTGTGTTTTTATATGTAAAATTTATGTATCTTGGAGACGAAACAAGAACTTGGAAAACAAATAAATAAATAACATGTTTGAGAAATATAGAGCGATACATGGATTTGTTTTTTTTTTTGAGAAAACTTCCAATATATTCATCTCCAATCATGGTGGTACAACAAACACCGAAAAATAATAAACATAGTTTGGCAGGGCACTAGTACAAAAACGGCTATAGCTAATATAGACATTAATGGCGCACCATGTATGTGGTGCGCCACTGCTATATATAGCAGTGGCGCACCAGATACAGGTACGCCATTATTGACATATTACTAATGGCACATATAATGTGTGGTGCGACATTACTAGTTTAAAATAAATTGTTAGTAGTGGCGCACAATGGGATAGTGTGCCATTACTAGTTGACATACTAATGGTGCATCTGTACAAAGTGCACCATTACTATGTGTATAATCGGGTCAAACCTTGGTCAAACTTAGTAATGACACACTTTGCATAGTGCACTATTACTATGTCAAACTTAGTAATGACGCACCTACACAAAGTGCGCCATTACTAACTTTGACCAAGGTTTGACCAAGTCATACATATAGTAATGGCGCACTTTGTACATGTGCGCCATTACTATAACCAAATGCACACCCCCCTGACCGCCTTTTCAGTTTTAAAAAAATGATGGAAATGTCAAAAAAATAAAAGAAAATAAGTTTCACACTGATATGTGGTCTAGTTATTGGGAAAATTTATAAATATGAATTTTGACTTTATTTGCAAAATCTCTCTGGAATTTAGTAAAATGGGCATAACTTTTGCATACGAACTCGGAATAAAAAGTTTTTTTATATGAAAAATCATCTACTCGAAAAGTTACATCTGAATTCAATGGGGGGGGGGGGAACCCCGTTGAAGATTTTCAGAATCCCCAAAAACCTAACCGAATAAAAGATACGGGGCTTTTAAGATCTAAAGGGGCGAAAAATGAAAAAAAAAATCAAACTTAGTAGTAGCGCACCATTTGCTAGGTGCGCCACTAGTAACAGAAAAAAAATTGGTTTAGAATTTTTTTTTGGAAAAAAGTTCAAAATCTGATACGTAATATGACCGGAAAGTTTGAATTTTTTTTTCAAAATTTCATCACACTCATGAATATGAATAAGGTCCTAGACATCAACAAAGTTTAATAGGATCGATATGATAGATATATCAACACGTGCCTGTTAAGTGAGCTGGTGCTGGGGTTGGATAGAACTGCGAAGTTAAGCGTGCTAGGCCTGGAATAGTGTGAGGATGGGTGACCTTCCAGAAAGTTTGACCACGGAGTGCAATTTGACTTGAGATTAAGTATATTAACCCGAGAACGACAAAAAGAATATGAATTTTTTAAAAAAAATTGAAATAAAATTGTTAGTAAGGGCGCACTTCTAGGCATAATAATGACGTACTATGCCTAGAAATGCGCCATTACTATTGGCGTGATGATAGTGGCGCACCTATAGTGCGCCATTAATGGCCAAAATAGATGCGCCACTAAGAGGTCTTTTTCTAGTAGTGGGATGGCCGGCTCGTGTGGGCATCAAGCAGGAGGTCCCACATTTGAAACCCCATAGTGGAATTTACTTTACTAATTTCTCTCTATCATGCTAACAATGGGGGACACCGATAGGTCGTATTTAATTAAAATTCAAGATATTATCTGAAAAAATAGTCCAGTTCAATTTCATTTACACTCTGCACTAACGGATGAGCCCCATAGGCAGCGGTATTTCATTATAGTCCGGCGGGTTTTTTGAAGAAAAGAAAACCTCCCAAGGGTCTCACCACGCGTGGCCTAGCATCCACTGACATGTGGGCCAATAGCCAGTTTGCATGCCATGCAGGCAGCCCATATGAACCCATAGAGATGGAGCCAAGTTAATAGATCCAAGTGTTTTATTGAAGAAGAAAAATCAACACATCACAAATTGCGGCTCCTATTTGGTGAGTAGGTCGCTGTATAGCGACCTAGCACCTATGGATACGTGCGCCAAGCTCTCTGTATGGCCCGACCCATTATGAGTTTTTCCCATCGACTTTGTGAAGGTTAATAAAACCTTCCTTAATTGGTTTTTTCCTTTGTTTTTCTAACCTAGTTTTTTATTTCACTTTTCATTTTCTTTTAAATCAACATGTTTCGAAATTGGTGAACATATTTCAAACCTGTGAAGGATTCTCAATTCCCAAATATTTTTTCATTTCGTAAACAATTTTTTTAATCACAAAATATCGTCCAATTTTTTGAATTTGAGTAAGAGTTTTAAAAATCATGGACATTCTGGAAAACTCATGAACCTTTTTGGAATCTGTGAACCATTTTTCAAATTAATGAATTTATTGATTCACAAACATCTTTTGAAACCTTGAAAGGTGTATCAAATTATCATTTTTTATTTATATATATTTCTGAATTCCTGAACATTTGCTTTTGATTCCTGAATAGTTTTTAAAATTATGGAAAATTTTGAACAAATTCGGGAATATTGTAAAATTAATGAACATTTTTTAAGTTCATGAAAAAAAATCAAACTCACGAATATTTTTAGAAATTAGTTAATACTTTTGAAATCAAAGAAATGTATTCGAAATTCACGAATAGTTTTTGAACTCGTCAATATGTCTTTAGAATTCATGAATTTTTTTTGATAATTTGTTTTTCAATTTTTGAACTTTTTAAAGATCCTGAATTACTTTAAAGAGAAAATAAAAATAGAAAAAAAAGGAGAATGCCCCACTGATGGGCTTTCTGCGCCAGTTAGTGGATCTGGCGCACATGCGCAAGCATAAATGTACAGGCCATCAAGCTCTCGCCCAGGCGCACCAGGTTCTTCCCATTCAGAGGTTGACTGTCAGTTTAATTTCGAAAAACAAATGAAAAAATGCAAAAACCTGCAAAAAAATTAAAAACAATCGAAAGGTCAGAATAAATTCCCAAAAACGCTAAACAAACTTCACAAATTCGGAAATAGTCCATTGATTTTGAAAAGAAAAACTTCAACAAATTTAGAAAAACTTCATGGATTTTTAAAAATTCATTTGTTTTGAAATAAAGTTCAGGAATTTGGAAAATTGTTCGCAAAATTTAAAATTTAATCTGTTAGTACCAAAATCATTGATTTTGAAAAAAATCTCCAATTTTGAAATAAATTCATAGAATTTGAAAACGTACATAAATTTTGGAAAATATTTCACAAAGTTGAAAAAAGCTCATCAAATTTTATAAATAGTTTATCAGTTTTGAAAAAAGTTCACACATCTAGAGAAAGAACAGGAAAAAGGAAAAATAACTTAGAAAAGCTAGGTGGAAAACATAGAAAAGAAAATCAAATATGAAGAATATGAGCCAGCCCGCTACTAGTTCTAGTGTAAAGTGGACCCCGTAGTGAAATTTACTTTACTAATTTCTCTCTATCATACTAACAATGGGGGCCACCGGCAGGTCGTATTTAATTAAAATTCAAGAGATTATCTGGAAAAATAATCCAGTTCAATTTCATTTATACTCTGCACTAACGGATGAGGCCCATAGGGCAGCGGTATTTAATTATAGTCCCGTGGATTTTTTGAAGAAAAGAAAACCTCGCTAGGGTCTCACCACGCATGGCCTAACATCCACTGACATGTGGGCCAATAGCCAGTTGGCATGCCATGCAGGCAGCCCATACGAACGCATAGAGATGGAGCCAAGTTAATAGATCCAAGTGTTTTATTGAAGAAGAAAAAAAAATCAACACATCCCAAATCACGGTTCCTATTTGGTGAGTATAGCGACCTAGCATATATGGACCCGTGCGCCAAGTCCTCTGTATGGCCCGGCCCATTATGGGTTTTTCCCATCGACTTTGTGAAGGTTATAAAACATTCCTCAATTGGTTTTTTCTTTTGTTTTTCTAACCTAGTTTTTTATTACACTTTTCATTTTCTTTTAAATCAACATGCTTCGAAATTGGTGTACATATTTCAAACCCGTGAATGATTCTCAATTCCCACACATTTTTGCATTTTGTAAACAATTTTTGAAATCACAAAGTATCGTCCAATTTTTTGAATTGGCGTGAGACTTTTAAAATTCATGGACATTTTGGAAAACTCATGAACCTGTTTGGAATCTGTGAACCATTTTTCAAATTAATGAGTTTATTGATTCACAAACATCTTTTGAAGCCTTGAAAATTGTATTGAATTATCATTTTTTATGTATATTTCTGAATTCCTGGACATTTGCTTTTGATTCCATAATAGTTTTTCAAATTATGGAACATTTTGAACAAATTAGGGAACATTGTCAAATTCATGGACATTTTTTAAGTTCATGAAAAAAATTTCAAACTCACGAATATTTTTAGAAATTATTTAATATTTTTGAACTCAACAAAATGTATTTGAAATTCACGTTTGAACTCGTCAACATTTTTTTAGAATTCATGAATATTTTTTTGATAATTTGTTTTTCGATTTTTGAACCTTTTTAAAATCCTGAATTACTTTAAAGAGAAAATAAAAACAGAAAAGAAAAAAAAGTAGAATGCCCCACTGATGGGCTTTCTGCGCCAGTTAGGGGATCTGGCGCACATGCGCAAGCATAAATATACAGGCCATCAAGCGCACGACCTATTGCTCGCCCAGGCGCACGAGGGTCCTTTCATTCGGAGGTTGACTGCCCGCGGTTGATCAGTTTAATTTTGAAAAACAAATGCAAAAAATTCCAAAAACCTGCAAAAATTAAAAAACAATCGCAAGTTCAGAATAAATTCACAAAAATGCTAA
Organism: Aegilops umbellulata; assembly: GCA_032464435.1. Classification (NCBI taxonomy): domain Eukaryota; kingdom Viridiplantae; phylum Streptophyta; class Magnoliopsida; order Poales; family Poaceae; genus Aegilops; species Aegilops umbellulata. Next base: position 604,716,874 of record CP136058.1, read on the forward strand.
AAAAACCTCACAAATTTGGAAATAGTCCATTGATTTTTTTTAAACTTCAACAAGTTTAGCAAAAACTTCATGGATTTTAAAAATTCATTGATTTTAAAATAAAGTTCAGGAATATGGAAAATTGTTCGGAAATTTGAAAATTTAATCCGGTTGTATAAAAATCATTGATTTTGAAAAAAATTACCAATTTTGAAACACTAGATCTAGCTTAAAGTGGAGGTGTGCGCCCTGTATGAAATTGCCTTTAAGCGGCGCTTAAGGGGCCGATAAGGTGCGGGGGGGAGGGGTCGCTGGATAGGAGCACCACTAGAGCAGTTTAGGCTTCAGACACTCACACAGGCCGTGTGGCGCACTGGTTTCTCACACTCACACATCCTCGGAGATGGAGTTTCTTTCTAGCCTTTCTTGCGTGGACCTTCTCTACTCTTTGGAGCCTTTTGACCTTTTGTCAGGCCCACGGCATCTCATGTTCATTACAGACTTGCTGTTGCAGCTGCAGCTGCAGCATCGCCCTTCATATGCTACAGTTTTACTCTCCAGCGGTTGCACCTTTCCTTGCTCCCTTTCCACTACAGTTCATACTGAAACTTGCCATCGACGCATGGCACCACTTCCAGTTCACTGTATGCTGTTTCTCGATACAGAAGTACTGTTTCTACCCACTCCAAAGGCTCTTTGACCATGGACTCACTTGCCTCAAAGAATGTACCACTGTACGTACATGCCTCCCTTGGGCCATGCACCTTTAATCACTAGTCAAACAAGCAATTCTTGTGTGCGAATCAGTAGTCAATGAGATAGGGTCTGACCTGCAAGGTTGGACCTTTGAACTTTGAAGGCACAATGCTTCATGCATGGAATATTAGGTTTGTGTGACAGGGGTTAACCATATGATTAATCAGATGGCATGTGATAAACAAATGGTTTTTCACGCGCCTTCCCAACCTAACACCACGGACAACCAGGCACGCTGCATAGGGTGCTTCATCTCCTTCCGCAAAAAAAAGGGTGCTTCATCTCCTTCCGCGCACTGATCTGAATCCAAGCAAATAAATATATGCACTACCCCTACTTCTAGACAGATTAACACATGCACCAAGGTAGGGTAGGAGTACGCATAGTAAAAAATCTTGACCGTTCTTCAGTTTCAGTCAGACACCGTAGAAATTAAACCACTCTAGCTAGTGCGTCGATCGTCTCCCAAATATATAGGCCGGGTACTAAACGGGCGTTTTTATGGTAAAGCGACACGCGAATCTTGCTGCATAATTTCGTCTTTACATGGCCAAACGATAGCCTTTAGAGAATCATTAGTAAACCACTACTTCCTGACTGAACATATTTTATACTCGAAATGCACCAATTATAACAGAACCCCGAAAAAAAAACGCCTCGCCATTTTGCCGAGTATGATTTCGGATTCATACTTGTTAGCACACGCATAATTCGTGTTTGCTCTTTAATGACTGGGTGAATAAATGGGCTCTAATGGAGGTTAATATTGCTAATAGAAGCTTTACCTGGAGTAATAATCAGGATAGTCCTATCTTTGCTGCAATAGATAGTGTGTTTGTCTCAGTTTCTTAGGATGCTCATTTTCCTTTGTCAGTTTTAACGGCTCTCCCCCGGATAGGGAGCGACCACACCCCGCTTGTGTTAGACACTGGAGCTAGGAGGGTTACCTCCCCTAAACCATTTCGCTTTGAAAAGTGGTGGCTGGAGCAACCTGGCTTTAAAGATCTAGTTCGTGAGATTTGGAGCTCTGTAGTTCCGGGTAATTGTGCTTTAGATATTTGGATGAATAAATCTAAACTATTCAGGAAAAAATTAAAGGTTTGTTGGGTGGTTGGTGCGACATATGCCAACGGGTAGCTTATCTGTGTGGGAGCCAGTAAGACATCGTCGGTGCCTGGAAGCGGGATAAGGCGAAGACATGCACGCCGGCGAATCTTACCCAGCTTCGGGGCTCTCCGTGGAGATAACACCCCTACTGCTGCTCTGCGGGGTCTCCGCATGATCACTCGATGAACAAGTAGCTACAAGGTGCTCCTCGAGCTGTTTGGCGAGAGGAAGAAGAAGGGAAAGGCTAGCTCTCCTCTTCTCTGTGTGTAGTAAAACCTAGATGAGATCAACCCTTTGCATGGGTGCCCCGGGGGGTTTATATAGGCCTACCCCCCGGGGGTACAATGGTAATCCGGCTGGGAGCGGGTCCCAGCCGTCAGTGTCTACGCTCGCCGGCTGCTGGGGCCCGCCGGCTGGTGGGCCCTGCCGGCTGCCGGCATCTTGGTCGACAGGCAGGCCCTACTGCCTAGGGCCCTGTCGGCGGCCGATTACAGTTGCCTCAATCCTGATGATGAGGGCTTTATCGAGGTAAGCGTGGCTACATCGCCGCCGTCTGGCGGGCGATCGCTGTAGCCTCACGTCGTCTTGTCTTCTTAATGGGGCGCCTCCTTCGAGGGAAGGAGCAAGCAGGCTTCGGGAAAGCCGGCCATGTCTTGGGCCGACTGGGGGAGGCCTGGCCGCCTTCGGGTGTCTCTCTGCCCAAAGGGCCCACCGCCTGTGGGCCGCGCCGACAGCCCGCCGTGGATGGCGCCATAGTCATCATGGCAACAGTGCCGCGCCGGACGGGTCAGGGCTACCCCGTACGACGCACTGTGCCAGGCGTGCACCGGGTTTCAGGGGTGGCAGGTTTTACTGTAGCCACGCCCCGTCCCATCGCCGTTATGTGGGTGCGGGCCTCGAGAGTACGATCTTGACCGCGTCGTGGGAGCCGGCTTCTTGGAGCCGGCCCTCTCACGGCTTTCTTCATGAGGGTTAAGGCCGGGCCGCCTTCCGACAGTCGGCCTGAGAGGCAACCGGCAAGGGGAAGGCGGCCCCACGTCTTGGTTTCTTGGGGGCCGGATCGGCTCGTAATTTTTTCTGAAGTGCCAAGGAGAGCCGGCTAGGCTACCCGTGGTCATTTACCCTGACAGTAGTCTCCGAAGCTGGTCGCGCTTCGAGGTCGGCAAGGGGAACGAGAAGCTCGGTCAGCTTCCTATCTTGAGAAGCTGGCAGCTGGGAGCCGGCTCTGCTTATGCGCGCCGCCTTGGACGGGCGCCGTGGTCTCGTCAACGGGGATGTGGGCAAACTCGCGCGCTGACCGCGCGCCTCCCCGCGTGTCACATGGCAGAAAAGGCCTGCCATGGCGCGTGCGCGACGGGACGTCGCCGCAGGCCCGGGCCCGCCACTCCTGGCCTCGGCCCAGGCGCGGATCTTCTGCGGCCCAAGGTGGGCGGTTTGCCTTCCCGCGGCGGTTTCGCCACGCCGTCAAGGTGCAGTAATAGCGGGACGTGGGGGAGTGGGCGCAGTTAATCCCACGCCCCCACACCACGCCTCCTCGGCTCCGCCGCGAGGGTCTATAAGTAGGGGGAGGAGAGGGAGCGGCAAAGGCTCGCACTCTCTCCCTCGCTTCACCCTTCTTCGTCCTCTTTCCTTACTCTCTTCGCTGCCGCAGCGCCTCTTCGCCGCGCCGTTCCGCCGCAGCGGGGTTGCCCGCGCCTTTGCCGCCACCGCACCTTGCTCCTCACCGCGCCACTCCAATGGCGCTATCGAGCTCGTGGGACAGCTCCAACGTCTTCGACGAGCACATCGAGTTCCTCCGCCGGACGCGGCGTCTGCCCGGCGAAAACTACGTGCGGGTCCGGCGCGCGCCGGAGAAGGAGATCTCGCCGGCACCGGAGGAGGGCGAGCGGGTGGTCTTCCGCTCGCACTGCATACGCGGCTTCGGCCTCCCGACGAGCGGATTCCTCCGCTCGTTCCTTGAGTTTTACCACCTTCAGCCGCATCACCTCACCCCCAACGCCGTGATGCTGCTGTCGGCCTTCGTCACCCTCTGCGAGGGTTTTCTTGGCGTCCTCCCCACCTTAGAGCTCTGGGGAGAGTTCTGTTGGAAATATGCCCTAGAGGCAATAATAAATTGATTATTATTATATTTCCTTGTTCATGATAATCGTTTATTATCCATGCTAGAATTGTATTGATAGGAAACTCAGATACATGTGTGGATACATAGACAACACCATGTCCCTAGTAAGCCTCTAGTTGACTAGCTTGTTGATCAATAGATGGTTACGGTTTCCTGACCATGGACATTGGATGTCGTTGATAACGGGATCACATCATTAGGAGAATGATGTGATGGACAAGACCCAATCCTAAGCCTAGCACAAGATCATGTAGTTCGTATGCTAAAGCTTTTCTAATGTCAAGTATCGTTTCCTTGGACCATGAGATTGTGCAACTCCCGGATACCGTAGGAGTGCTTTGGGTGTGCCAAACGTCACAACGTAACTGGGTGGCTATAAAGGTACACTACAGGTATCTCCGAAAGTGTCTGTTGGGTTGGCACGAATCGAGACTGGGATTTGTCACTCCGTGTGACGGAGAGGTATCTCTGGGCCCACTCGGTAGGACATCATCATAATGTGCACAATGTGATCAAGGAGTTGATCACGGGATGATGTGTTGCGGAACGAGTAAAAGAGACTTGCCGGTAACGAGATTGAATAAGGTATCGGGATACCGACGATCGAATCTCGGGCAAGTATCGTACCGATAGACAAAGGGAATTGTATACGGGATTGGTTAAGTCCTTGACATTGTGGTTCATCCGATGAGATCATCGTGGAACATGTGGGAGCCAACATGGGTATCCAGATCCCGCTGTTGGTTATTGACCGGAGAACGTCTCGGTCATGTCTGCATGTCTCCCGAACCCGTAGGGTCTACACACTTAAGGTTCGATGACGCTAGGGTTATAAAGGAAGTTTGTATGTGGTTACCGAATGTTGTTCGGAGTCTCGGATGAGATCCCGAACGTCACGAGGAGTTCCGGAATGGTCCGGAGGTAAAGATTTATATATAGGAAGTATGGTTTTGGCCACCAGAAGTGTTATGGGCATCACCGGTAGTGTACCGGGACCACCGGAGGTGTCCGGGGGTCCACCAAGTGGGGCCACCGGCCCCGGAGAGTTGCATGGGCCAAGTGTGGAAGGGGACCAGCCCCAGGTGGGCTGGTGCGCCCCTCCACCAAGGCCCAAGGCGCATCCTAGTGAGGAAGGGGGCAAACCCTAGGGCAGATGGGCCCTAAGGCCCACCCCTGGTGCGCCTCCCCCTCCCCTCCACCTGGCCGCCACCCAGATGGGATCTGGGGGCTGCCGCACCCCTTGGGTGGGAACCCTAGAGGGGGCGCAGCCCCCTCCCTCTCCCCTATATATAGTTGAGGTATTTGGGGCTGCCAACACATGAGTTTTCACCTGATCCAAGGCGCAGCCCCTCCCCTCCCCAACACCTCTCCTCCTCCGTCACGTGCTTGGCGAAGCCCTGCTGGAGTTCCACGCTTCTCCACCACCACCACGCCGTTGTGCTGCTGCTGGACGGAGTCTTCCTCAACCTCTCCCTCTCTCCTTGCTGGATCAAGGCATGGGAGACGTCACCGGGCTGTACGTGTGTTGAACGCGGAGGTGCCGTCCGTTCGGCACTAGGATCATCAGTGATTTGGATCACGACGAGTACGACTCCATCAACCCCGTTCACTTGAACGCTTCCGCTTAGCGATCTACAAGTGTATGTAGATGCACTCTCCTTCCCCTCGTTGCTGGTTTCTCCATAGATAGATCTTGGTGACACGTAGGAAAATTTTGAATTTATGCTACGTTCCCCAACAGTGGCATCATGAGCTAGGTCTATTGAGTAGATTCCATGCACGAGTAGAACACAAAGTAGTTGTGGGCGTTGATTTTGTTCAATATGCTTACCGTTACTAGTCAATCTTGATTCGGCGGCATTGTGGGATGAAGCGGCCCGGACCGACCTTACACGTACACTTACGTGAGACAGGTTCCACCGACTGACATGCACTAGTTGCATAAGGTGGCTAGCGGGTGCCAGTCTCTCCCACTTTAGTCGGATCGGATTCGATGAAAAGGGTCCTTATGAAGGGTAAATAGCAATTGACATATCACGTTGTGGTTTTGCGTAGGTAAGAAACGTTCTTGCTAGAAACCCATAGCAGCCACATAAAACATGCAAACAACAATTAGAGGACGTCTAACTTGTTTTTGCAGGGTATGCCATGTGATGTGATATGGCCAAAGGATGTGATGTATGATATATGTGATGTATGAGATGATCATGTTCTTGTAATAGGAATCACGACTTGCATGTCGATGAGTATGACAACCGGCAGGAGCCATAGGAGTTGTCTTTAATTTATTTATGACCTGCGTGTCAACATAAACGTCATGTAATTACTTTACTTTATTGCTAAAGCGTTAGCCATAGTAGTAGAAGTAATAGTTGACGTGACAACTTCATGAAGACACGATGATGGAGATCATGATGATGGAGATCATGGTGTCATGCCGGTGACGACGATGATCATGGAGCCCCGAAGATGGAGATCAAAAGGAGCAAAGTGATGATGGCCATATCATGTCACTATTTGATTGCATGTGATGTTTATCATGTTTGTACATCTTATTTGCTTAGAACGACGGTAGTAAATAAGATGATCCCTCATTAAAATTTCAAGAAAGTGTTCCCCCTAACTGTGCACCGTTGCGAAAGTTCGTCGTTTCGAAGCACCACGTGATGATCGGGTGTGATAGATTCTTACGTTCGAATACAACGGGTGTTGACGAGCCTAGCATGTACAGACATGGCCTCGGAACACATGCAAACACTTAGGTTGACTTGACGAGCCTAGCATGTACAGACATGGCCTCGGAACACAGAAGACCGAAAGGTCGAGCATGAGTCGTATGGTAGATACGATCAACATGAAGATGTTCACCGACGTTGACTAGTCCGTCTCACGTGATGATCGGACACGGCCTAGTTGACTCGGATCATGTAATCACTTGGATGACTAGAGGGATGTCTATCTGAGTGGGAGTTCATAAGATGAACTTAATTATCCTGAACATAGTCAAAAGATCTTTGCAAATTATGTCGTAAGCTCGCGCTTTAGTTCTACTGTTTTAGATATGTTCCTAGAGAAAATATAGTTGAAAGTTGATAGTAGCAATTATGCGGACAGTAGAAGGCTTGTGTCCTTAATGCACCGCTCGGTGTGCTGGACCTCCAACGTGGTCTGTGGATGTTGCGAACATCTGACATACACGTTTTGATGACTACATGATAGTTCGGTAATGATAAATGGTTTAGAATTGAGGCACCGAAGACATTTTGAAATGTCGCGGAACATATGAGATGTTTCGAGGGCTGAAATTGGGATTTCAGGTTCGTGCCCACGTCAAGAGGTATGAGACCTCCAACGATTTTCTTGGCCTGCAAACTAAGGGAGAAAAGCTCAATCGTTGAGCTTGTGCTCAGATTGTCTGAGTACAACAATCACTTGAATCGAGTGGGAGTTAATCTTCCAGATAAGATAGTGATGTTTTTCCAAAGTTATTGCCACCAAGCTACTAGAGCTTCGTGATGAACTATAACATATCAGGGATAGATATGATGATCCTTGAAATATTCGCGATGTTTGACACCGCGAAAGTAGAAATCAAGAAGGAGCATCAATTGTTGATGGTTAGTGAAACCACTAGTTTCAAGAAGGGCAAGGGCAAGAAGGGATACTTCATGAAACGGCAAATCAGCTGCTGCTCTAGTGGAGAAACCCAAGGTTGAACCCAAACCCGAGACTGAGTGCTTCTGTAATAAGGGGAACAACCACTGGAGCAGAATTACCCTAGATACTTGGTAGATGAGAAGGCTGTCGATAGAAGTATATTGGATATACATTGTGTGAATGTGTACTTTACTAGTACTCCTAGTAGCATCAAGGTATTAGATACCGGTTCGGTTGCTAAGTGTTAGTAACTCGAAATAAAAGCTACGGAATAAACGGAGACTAGCTAAAGGTGAGCTGACGAGATGTGTTGGAAGTGTTTCCAAGGTTGATATGATCAAGCATCACACGCTCCCTCTACCATCGAGATTGGTGTTAAACCTAAATAATTGTTATTTGGTGTTTGCGTTGAGCATAGACATGATTGGATTATGTCTATCGCAATACGGTTATTCATTTAAGGAGAATAATGGTTACTCTATTTATTTGAATAATACCTTCAATGGTCTTGCACCTAAAATGAATGGTTTATTGAATCTCGATCATAGTGATACACATGTTCATGCCAAAAGATATAAGATAGTAATGATAGTACCACCTACTTGTGGCACTGCCACGTAAGTCATATTGGTATAAAACGCATGAATAAGCTCCATGTTGATGGATCTTTGGACTCACTCATTTTTGAAAAGGATTGAGACATGTGAACCATGTCTATTGGTATATACGCATGAAGAAACTCCATGCAGATGGAGCGTTTGGACTCACTTGATTTTGAATCGCTTGAGACATGCAAATCATACCACATGGGCAAGATGACTGAAAGCTTCGGTTTCAGTAAAATGGAACAAGAAAGGAACTTGTTGGAAGTAACACATTTTGATGTGTGCAGTCCAATGAGTGCTGAGGCACGCAGTGGATATCGTTATGCTCTTACTTCACAGATGATTTGAGTAGATACTGAGCATATTTACTTGATGAAACACAAGTCTGAATTATTGAATGGTTCAAGTAATTTCAGAATGAAGTTGAAGATCGTCGTGACAAGAGGATAAAATATATATGATATGATCATAGAGATGAATATCTGAGTTGCGAGTTTGGTACACAATTGAGACATTGTGGAAATTGTTTCACGACTAGTACCGCCTGGAACACCATAGTGTGATGGTGTGTCTGAACATCATAACTGCACCCTATTGGATATGATGCATACCATGATGTCTCTTATCGAATTACCACTATCGTTCGTGGGTTAGGCATTAGAGACAACCACACTCACTTTAAATAGGGCACCACGTAATTCCGATGAGATGACACCGTATGAACTATGGTTTAGAGAAACCTAAGCTGTCATTTCTTAAAAGTTTGGGGCTGCGACGCTTATATGAAAAAGTTTCAGGCTGATAAGCTCGAACCCAAAGCGGATAACTGCATCTTCATAGGACACCCAAAACAGTTGGGTATACCTCCTGTCTCAGATCCGAAAGCAATAGGGGTTGTTTCTCAAATCGGGTCCTTTCTCGAGGAAAAGTTTCTCTCGAAAGAATTGAGTGGGAGGATGGTGGAGACTTGATGAGGTTATTGAACCGTCACTTCAACTAGTGTATAGCAGGGCACAGGAGTTGTTCCTATGGCACCTACACCAATTGAAGTGGAAGCTTATGATAGTGATCATAAGACTTCGAATCAAGTCACTCCCAAACCTCGTAGGATGACAAGGATGCGTACTACTTCAGAGTGGTACGTAATCCTGTCTTGGAAGTCATGTTGCTAGACAACAATGAACCTACGAGCTATGGAGAAGCGATGGTGGGCCCGGATTCCGATGAATGGCTCGAGGCCATAAAATCCGAGAGAGGATCCATGTACGAAAACAAAGTGTAGACTTTGGCAGAACGGCTCGATGGTCGTAAGGCTGTTGAGTACAGATGGATTTTAAAAGGAAGACGGACAATGATGGTAAATGTCACCATTAAGAAAGCTCGACTTGTCATTAGGATGTTTTCCGACAAGTTCAAGGAGTTGACAGCGATGAGACTTTCTCACTCGTAGCGATGCTAAGAGTCTGTTGGAATTATGTTAGCGATTACTGCATTATTTATGAAATTGTGCAGATAGGATGTCAAAAACATTGTTTCCTCGACGATTTTCTTGAGGAAAGGTTGTATGTGATACAACCAGAAGATTTTTGTCAATCCTGAAAGATGCTAACAAGTATGCAAAGCTCCAGCAATCCTTCTAAGGACTGGAGTAAGCATCTCGGAGTTGGAATGTACGCTTTGATGAGATGATCAAAGATTTGGGTTTATACAAAGTTTATGAGAAACTTGTATTTCCAAAGAAGTGAGTGGGAGCACTATAGAATTTCTGATGAGTATATGTTGTTGACATATTGTTGATCAGAAATGATGTAGAATTTCTGGAAAGCATATAGGGTTATTTGAAAAGTGTTTTCAATGGAAAACCTGGATTAAGCTACTTAAACATTAAGCATCAAGATCTATAAGGATAGATCAAAATCGCTTAATAGTACTTTCAAACAAACACATACCACGACAAGATTTTGAAGGAAGTTCAAAATAGATCAGCAAAGAAGGAGTTCTCGGCTGTGTTACAAGGTGTGAGTATTGAGCAAGACTCAAGACATGACCACGACAGAATAGAAAGGACGAAGGTCGTCCCCTATGCTTTAGTCGTAGGCTCTAAAGTATGCTATGTTATGTACCGCACCTGAAGTGTGCCAAACCATGAGTCAGTCAAGGGGTACAAGTGTGATCTAGAAATGGATCACAGGACAACGGTCAAAGTTATCCTTAGTAACTAGTGGACTAAGGAATTTTCTCGATTATGGAGGTGGTAAAAGAGTTCGTCGTAAAGGGTTACGCCGATGCAAGCTTTGACACTAATCCAGATTATTCTGAGTAGTAAACTGGATTCGTCTAGTAGAACAGTTATTTGGAATAGCACCAAATAGAGCGTGGTAACTGCATCTAGGAGATGACATAGATATTTGTAAAGCACACACGGATCTGAAAGGTTCAAACCCGTTGACTATAACCTCTCTCACAAGCATAACATGATCAAACCCAGAACTCTTGGGTGTTAGTCACATAGGGATGTGACCTTGAGTGTTAATCACATATCGATGTGAACTAGATTATTGACTCTAGTGCAAGTGGGAGACTGTTGGAAATATGCCCTAGAGGCAATAATAAATTGATTATTATTATATTTCCTTGTTCATGATAATCGTTTATTATCCATGCTAGAATTGTATTGATAGGAAACTCAGATACATGTGTGGATACATAGACAACACCATGTCCCTAGTAAGCCTCTAGTTGACTAGCTCGTTGATCAATAGATGGTTACGGTTTCCTGACCATGGACATTGGATGTCGTTGATAACGGGATCACATCATTAGGAGAATGATGTGATGGACAAGACCCAATCCTAAGCCTAGCACAAGATCATGTAGTTCGTATGCTAAAGCTTTTCTAATGTCAAGTATCCTTTCCTTGGACCATGAGATTGTGCAACTCCCGGATACCGTAGGAGTGCTTTGGGTGTGCCAAACGTCACAACGTAACTGGGTGGCTATAAAGGTACACTACAGGTATCTCCGAAAGTGTCTGTTGGGTTGGCACGAATTGAGACTGGGATTTGTCACTCCGTGTGACGGAGAGGTATCTCTGGGCCCACTCGGTAGGACATCATCATAATGTGCACAATGTGATCAAGGAGTTGATCACGGGATGATGTGTTGCGGAACGAGTAAAAGAGACTTGCCGGTAACGAGATTGAACAAGGTATCGGGATACCGACGATCGAATCTCGGGCAAGTATCGTACCGATAGACAAAGGGAATTGTATACGGGATTGATTAAGTCCTTGACATTGTGGTTCATCCGATGAGATCATCGTGGAACATGTGGGAGCCAACATGGGTATCCAGATCACGCTGTTGGTTATTGACCGGAGAATGTCTCGGTCATGTCTGCATGTCTCCCGAACCCGTAGGGTCTACACACTTAAGGTTCGATGACGCTAGGGTTATAAAGGAAGTTTGTATGTGGTTACCGAATGTTGTTCGGAGTCCCGGATGAGATCCCGGACGTCACGAGGAGTTCCGGAATGGTCCGGAGATAAAGATTTATATATAGGAAGTATGGTTTTGGCCACCAGAAGTGTTATGGGCATCACCGGTAGTGTACCGGGACCACCGGAGGTGTCCGGGGGTCCACCAAGTGGGGCCACCGGCCCAGGAGGGTTGCATGGGCCAAGTGTGGAAGGGGACCAGCCCCAGGTGGGCTGGTGCGCCCCTCCACCAAGGCCCAAGGCGCATCCTAGTGGGGAAGGGGGCAAACCCTAGGGCAGATGGGCCCTAAGGCCCACCCCTGGTGCGCCTCCCCCTCCCCTCCACCTGTCCGCCACCCAGATGGGATCTGGGGGCTGCCGCACCCCTTGGGTGGGAACCCTAGAGGGGGCGCAGCCCCCTCCCTCTCCACTATCTATAGTTGAGGTATTTGGGGCTGCCAACACATGAGTTTTCACCTGATCCAAGGCGCAGCCCCTCCCCTCCCCAACACCTCTCCTCCTCCGTCACGTGCTTGGCGAAGCCCTGCTGGAGTTCCACGCTCCTCCACCACCACCACGCCGTTGTGCTGCTGCTGGACGGAGTCTTCCTCAACCTCTCCCTCTCTCCTTGCTGGATCAAGGCATGGGAGACGTCACCGGGCTATACGTGTGTTGAACGTGGAGGTGCCGTCCGTTCGGCACTAGGATCATCAGTGATTTGGATCACGACGAGTACGACTCCATCAACCCCGTTCACTTGAACGCTTCCGCTTAGCGATCTACAAGGGTATGTAGATGCACTCTCCTTCCCCTCGTTGCTGGTTTCTCCATAGATAGATCTTGGTGACACGTAGGAAAATTTTGAATTTATGCTACGTTCCCCAACAAGTTCTTCCAGAGCAAACTCGGCACCGTCGTCGCGGGCGTGCCCGCCCCATGCGGAGTTTACATCGCCATGAGGCGGACGGGCGAGAACAATCCGTTCCCGTCCATCCCGCTGATCCAGTCGGTGAAGCTCTGGCAGAAGTCCTACTTCTATGTGAGGAATGTCGCCCCGCAAGGCGACTTTGTCAATCTGCCAGCTTACGTAGCCGGCCCGCCGGCCTCGAGGCCGACCTCATGAAGCTACCGGGCCAGGACGCTATCCCAGGCCGGGAACGCCGCCGTCGCCCGCCTCCGGGTGATGGTCCAGTCGGAGGGCCTGGTCGGAGCCGACCTGGTGGCCGCCTTCGTGGAGCGCCAGGTACTCCCGCTCCAAGGTCGGCCGCACATGATCTGCCAGATGAGCGGCCGCTTCGACCCATGCCGGCTGAGCACCAGGGAGATGCCTCATGCCGAGGTGTCCTACCTGGTGAACTACATCGCCAACTGCAAGCTCACCGAGGATTGGCGATTCGGCAAGGAGCCGTACTCTCGCGCCAACCCTCCGCCTGTCGTAAGTATTTCTTCTTTCCTTTCTTTTGTGTTGCCGGCTTCGATATGACCAGCCTCTGATCTGCCGGCTTGTTTTCTACAGAATCCTCTACTTCCGCCGGCAGCGGGGGCTGCGGGGGCAGAGCGCCCATTCCACCCCGACCGCACGGTAGATGACGTTGACGATCCGGACCTTGGGGCGGCCGCCATGGAGGACGCCGCCGAGGGGGAAGGCGGCGAGGCAGGCGGCGCCGGGCTCGGAGCCGGCCTCCAGGACTGGGCGGACGACGACGAGGTCGAAACCGTCCCGCACCGCCAGCCGGCGCCGGATCCTCAAGGCGCGGGCCCTTCTGCCGCGCCGGCCGCCCGAGGCGCTGCACCGAAGCGCCTGGCCGCGTCGACCTACTTCGGCAGCCAGCCTAAGAAGCCCAGGGGCACCGCCGCGGCAACCAAGCGGGATGAGGCGGCCGCGAAGGCGGCCCGCTGTCAGAAGGTCGTGAAGCGGCCGCAGGCGGTTTCGGCGTAAGTGTTAATCATCTTGTATTCTTGTCGTGTTCTTTGATTGGAGTTCTCCTAAATTCTTTCTTGGCTGACCGGCCAGGGCGCCGCTTTCCCTTGAACGGGGCCCTGCCGGCTCCGTGATTGGATCAGCCGGAGGGTCTTCGAGCTCCCGCCGTGTGGATCCCCGCGCCGACCTCATGGAGGCTACGGCGCGGAACGCGCGGGAGGCGCAGGAGGAGCGGGAAGCGTCGGAGCGGAGGGCCGCCCAGGCGGCGAAGGAGGCGACGGCCGCGGAGAGGGAGGCGGAGGCCTCGCGCAACCGGCCTCCACAGCTCGTCATCCCCCTGCGCAGTGTGGCTCCCAACGCCCCCGTGCCTCCGTCTGAGGAAGCCAACCGCGTCCAGGCGGCGACGGAGCAGAGGGAGGATGACGTGATCGTCTTGGAGGAGGTGCCGCGGATGGCACCGACTGGAGCGGGCCAGGGCGGCCAGCAGGCTGCGGCGCGGTGCAGCCAGCCGGGAGCGAGCCAGCAGCAGGAGCCGGCCTGGTGGTGCAGCCGTCATCACGCCGACGCGCGGGGGAAGCTGCCTCCGTGCCGGAGCCGGACAGAGCTGCGAGCGCCAGCCGGATGGCGGAGGCCCTGGAGGCGGCCAGCTCTAGCACATCCGAGTGGACGTCCAGCGGGGGGCCGGCCGAGCTGAACGCGGCGGCCCAGGAGGTCCGGGGCCGGCTTCAGGCTCATGCTACTGCGCTGCAGCGGTATACCCGAGATTTCCTCGCTACGCGGCCCGTCGTCCGGGTGAGTCTTCTAGCCTTGGTTGTTTTGCTTTTTTGATTTCTTCCGTGGGGGCGCGTCAGCGCACCCACTGGGTGTAGTCCCCGAGTTCCGAGTCGGCTGCTGAGCAGGCAGCTTGGAACTTACTAGGTCCTGACAGTTATCTTATTCCTGCATCATGTCTGATCTTCCAGGAGTACCATAAGCAGAGCACCGCCGCCTTCGACTCCCAGGCTCAGGAGCTGCGCCAGAAGATTGAGGATCTGTTCGACAGCCGGAGTACATGCTCGGTTTTGCTCATATCCTGTGGGGCCACGTCAGCGCACCCACTGGGTGTAGTCCCCGAGATCCGGGCCGACTGCTGAGCAGTCGGGTCGGATCTTCCTCGACGACTTCTTCCTTACTGTTTATTCCTTTGTCTTCATGCTTGCAGGGGCCAATGCCGACTTGAGGGAGCAGCTCGGCGGGGCCCAGACCACCCTTCGCGCCAAGGAGGCCGAGCTCAATGCCTTAGTCCAGGAGCGTGACCGCCTGGTCAAGAAGTTGGCCGACCAGGAGGAGAGCCACAAGGCGGCCCTGAAGGAGGCGCGAGATAGCGAGGCCTCCCTCAAAGCTGAGTTTGACACCGAAGCGGCGGGCTGGGCTGAGGCGAAGTAAGCGCTGAGCGAGGGTTACAGACGGATCGAGGATCTGATCGACGGTAAGCCGCCTCCCTTACTCATTTCTCGCCTCCTTGCCCTCTGATTCATCTTCTGATTTGTGCTGCTTTTGTTTTCTGTGCAGACTACTTCCCCCGCCACTCCGTCGCCGCCTCCCAGGCCATCGAGGCCTACCGCGAGGCACGCTGGCAGGCAGGGGTTGAGATCGCGCCGGACGCGAGCCGGACACTTGAAGAGCAGCTCTTGGCGATCCAAGCCCGGCTGCAGCCGGCACACCGCATGCTCTGCCGCCTCCAGCGCGCTGGAGCGCAGGTGCTGGCCGCCCTCTGGCCAGGCGAGGCGATTCCCCGCACCCCGAACCGGACTGCCGACTGGCTGGAGGTGGCAGTCGGCCGCTTTGAGGCCTGGAAGGCATCCGCTACTCGATCCGGTGCCAGGCGGACGCTGGAGTTCGTCCTGGCCTGGTGCCCCGGGCTGAATTTGGAGCAGCTGAGGACTTGGCGGGAGGAGGCTGATGAAGAGCTGGTGGAGATGCGGCCGGCTATCATCCAGCGTGCTTCGGCTCTTGCCGATTTCACCGACACCAGCGTCTTCGCTCCTGAGGTGGATGACAACGGCGTTGCCCAGCCGGAGGAGTGGTTCGGGCTGAACCTAGCGGAGGGTGAAGACTCGACGGAGGAGATCGCCTCCAGCGATGAAGGTGAAGACGAAGAAGGGGAGGAGGGCGAAGACGTCGAGCCGGCCGGTGAAGCAACCAGCCAGCCTCAGCATGACCGTGCCTCCAGCAACGAGGCGCGTGCTAGCGCGCCCTCTGCGGGAGGCGGTGATCATGCCGAGGTTCACCAGCCGGCCACTCCTCCAGCCGGCGCTACTGTCTCCACCGACCTGCCCGACTCGCCAGTCATTCCCTTGGCTTGATCTGCCGTCTTTGCTTTTCCTGCTTGTTACTCTTTGAACAACTCTTATTAAGCTTGCGCAGTTCCACCCACTGGGGGTGTATTCAAACTATGTTGAATGTTGGCCTTTTCGAGGCCTTTTGTGTAAATATAATCATGCATGTGTTTGGCTTCCATTCTCGTGTGCTTTTTATCCTTAGGCTGTTTCCTTTGCCGCCTTCCCCTGATTGTTGCCTTCCCAGCCGGCAGCTGCTCTGCAGTCTGTGGCTAAGGAAGAACTCGGCTATCTTTTTTGGGGAAGGCAAGTACTCGAGCTTTCTTAGATTGTAGCGAAGTGAGTGGAAACCGGCCGGCCGGCTACTCTTGTAGTCGGTCGGCGGTGGGAAAAAACCAGCTTTTGTTATATTAGTCCGTTAGTCCCTAGCCGTTTTTCGTGTGGGCGTCCTTTCCTGCCTTTGGCTCTTGCCAGCCGGACAGCCGGTTCTTTGAACTGCGACTTTTGGCAAGAGAGGGCTTTGGAGCCGGCACACTACTTGTCTGACCACGGGTAGGACTTCTAATATAACTTAAGGCGGCCAGTCCTCGGGCCGACTAGTCGAACCCGGTGCCGGACGAGAGAAGTATATGTAATGACATAATCATAAGCATGATACTCTTCATTCATAGATGAAAGATGGCAGTCCCCGAGTTCTCCTCGGGGGGCCTATTGTCTCGTACTTAGTACAAAAGTTAGCGTGATACATACTGCATTTCAACTGTAAAATCTTCGGAGGAGGTTGGCGTTCCAGGGTCGTTCCGACTCCTTGCCGTAGTCGTCTCTCTTTCGTGCCTTGGGCTTCTGTGCGTCGATCAGGTAGTAGGAGTCATTTCCTAGTGCTCTGCTGATGACGAAGGGGCCTTCCCAAGGGGCCGAGAGCTTGTGCTGGCCGGCTGTTCGCTGGATCAGCCGGAGCACAAGGTCGCCCTCTTGGAAGGATCTTGGCTTGACCTTCCGGCTGTGGTAGCGATGCAGACCCTGCTGGTAGATGGCGGACCATCTGAGGGCTAACAGCCGGCTTTCTTCCAGCAGGTCGACGCTGTCTTCTCGTGCTTCCTTGGCCTCCGCCTGCGTGTACATGGTCACCCGAGGCGAGTCGAACTCGATGTCGGTTGGGATGACCGCCTCGGCACCATATACGAGGAAGAAAGGGGTGAAGCCGGTTGACCTGTTTGGGGTAGTGCGCAGACTCCAGAGGACGGCCGGCAGCTCATCGAGCTAGCAGCCGGCCGAACGCTCCAGTGGCACGACTAGTCGGGGTTTGATGTCGGAAAGGATGATGCCGTTGGCTCGTTCGACTTGGCCGTTTGACTGCGGGTGGGCAATGGACGCTAAGTCCAGTCGGATGCCTTGCGTCACGCAGAAACGTGCCAATGCTCCCTTGGCCAAATTTGTGCCGTTGTCGGTGATGATGCTGTGCGGCACGCCGTACCGAGTTGTTATGTGTGCGATGAATGTCACGGCAGTCGGCCCATTCAGCTTCTTGATCGGCTTTGCTTCGATCCACTTGGTGAACTTGTCCACGGCGACAAGCAGATGTGTCATGCCACCGCGCGCCGTCTTGAATGGACCCACCATGTCCAGACCCCAAACGGCAAAGGGCCAAGTGAGGGGAATGGTCTTGAGTGCTGAAGCCGGCAGGTGTTGCCTGGAGCTGAAGACTTGGCACCCTTTGCAATGCTTGACTAGTTCCTTGGCGTCGTCTAAAGCAGTCGGCCAAAAGAATCCATGGCGGAAAGCTTTGGCGACTAGTGATCTTGAGGCCGCGTGATGGCCGCATTCTCCTTGGTGGATGTCTCTGAGGATTGCTATGTCCTTCTCTTGTTCCACGCATCGCTGGAAGACTCCAGTGATGCTGCGCCTGGCGAGCTCTCTGTTGACGATTGTGTATGCTCCGGCTCGGCGTTGGACTTGTCTTGCTTCTGTCTCGTCAGCCGGCAGTTCTTGGTTTGTCAGGAAGTTGAGGATGGGCTGGGCCCATGATGGAGCTGTGACTTCTTCTATTGCCAACGTGGCTACTACAACCAGGGTGGGCGGGCTGTGTTGTGAGATGCTGGAGTCGGCCGCCGCCTGTGGTGCTGGTGCAGTACCCGGGCCGACTACCGCAGTCCCTGAGCCGGGTTCAGGGGTCCTCGGGTCGGGTGCGACTACGGAAGTCCTCGAGCCGCTTGCCGAAGTCCCCGCGCCGCCTATCGAAGTCCCGGGCCGCCTGCTTGGCTCTTCAAGCCGGATCCGACTGCATCGAGGCTAGGCGGCACGAAGATGGAATCGGACTCTGGAGACGGCTTGATAGACGGCTTGAGGAGGCGTTGCAGAGAGACGCCGGTTGGTATTGCTTGCCGGGTGGAGCCTAATCGGGCCAGGGCATCTGCTGGCCCGTTGTCGGCTCGTGGTACGTGGAGGAACTCGCATCCTTCAAAGTACCCGCTGATCTGCTGGACGAGGAAGGGGTAGCTTGCCATGTTTGCGTCCTTGGCGTCCCAATCGCCGGATGACTGCTGGACTATCAAGTTTGAGTCGCCGTAACACAGGATCCGGCGTATGCCGAGCTCTTTGGCAAGCCGGAGCTCGTGTACAAGCGCCTCATACTCGGCCACGTTGTTGGAGGCGGCAAAGTGAATTTGCAGCGTGTATCTGAGCTTGTCGCCTTTGGGAGAGGTGAGGATGACGCCGGCTCCCAAGCCGGTGATCATCTTGGACCCGTCGAAGTGCAGGCGCCAGTGAGTGGAGTCGGGAGCCGGCGGCAGGTACTGGGTCTCGGCCCAGTCGACGAGGAAGTCGGCCAATGCTTGGGATTTGATGGCGGTGCGAGGCTGGTAAAAGATCGTGTAAGGGGCCAGCTCGATGGCCCATTTCGCCACCCGGCCGGATGCATCCCGGCTGCCTATGATCTCGGCGAGCGGGGCGGTGCATACGACTGTGATGGGGTGCTCTTGGAAGTAGGGCTTCAGCTTCTTGGCGCCAAAGTACACGCCGTAGCACATCTTCTGGTAGTGCGGGTAGTTCTGCTTCGAGGTAGACAACACCTCGCTCAAATAGTACACCGGCCTCTGGACCGGCTGAGCTCGGCCCTCTTCTGGGCGCTTGACTACGATGACGGTGCTGACCACCCGGCTGGTTGCATCAATGTAAAGGAGCATGGGCTCTTTCTCAGTCGGCGCCGCCAGGACAGGCGGCGTGGTCAGCATCTTCTTCAGCTCGTGAAAAGCTTGGTCGGCTTGGTCGTTCCACTCGAAGTGAGTGGTCTTCTTCATGAGGCGGTAAAGGGGGAGAGCCTTCTCTCCGAGCCGGCTGATGAAGCGGTTCAGGGAAGCCAAGCATCCGGTGAACTTCTGGACGTCTCGAAGTTTGGTGGGAATCGCCATTCTCTCAATGGCCTTGATCTTCACTGGGTTGCATTCGATGCCGCGTTCGGAGACCAGGAAGCCTAGGAGCTGGCCGGCTGGCACTCCGAACACGCATTTCTCGGGGTTGAGCTTGATCCGGAATCGACACAGGTTCTCAAATGTTTCCTTGAGGTCTTCTAGCAAGGTGCTGCGCTTCTCCGTCTTCACCACAATGTCGTCCACGTAGACGTGGGCATTTCTGCCGAGCTGCTTGAGGAGGCACTTCTGCATGCAACGCTGAAAAGTGGCACCGGCATTTCTCAAGCCGAATGTCATAGTCAGGTAGCAGAAGGCTTCGAATGGCGTGATGAAGGCGATCTTCAGGCGGTCGGCCGGGTCCAACTTTATCTGGTGGTACCCGGAGTAAGCATCCAAAAAACTCAGCAGCTCGCATCCGGCTGTGGAGTCTATCACTTGATCTATCCTTGGCAGGGCGAAAGGATCTTTGGGGCAGGCCTTGTTGAGGCTCGTGTAGTCTATACACATGCGCCACTTGTTGTTCTTCTTCAGCACGAGGACCGGGTTGGCGAGCCACTCCGGAAAGAATACCTCCATGATGAAGCCGGCAGCCAAAAGCTGGGCTATCTCTTCTCCTACAATCCTTCTCTTTTCATCCGACAGTCGGCGGAGGGGTTGCTTGACTGGTTTGGCACCTTCTCGGACATGTAATTTGTGCTCGGCGAAATCCTTCGGAACACCCGGCATGTCCTTGGGGGACCATGCAAAGATGTCCCGATTCTCATGGAGGAAATCGGCGAGCTCGCCTTCCTATTTGCTGTTTAGGTTTGCCCCAATGACGACAAACCTTTCCGGGTGCTCGGGGTCAACAGGTATCTTCTTCGTTTCCTTGGCCGGCTGGAAGGAACCTTGGGCATCACACTCTTTGGGATCGGGGGACAGGGCCGGCTGCTTGCCAGCCATGGCCACGACCCGGTCCAACTTCTTCTTCTCTTCGGCAATCACTAGGGACTCGGCCAGCCGGCTGCTGGCTGCTGCACACTCGACCGCTTTCTTGTAATCGCCGACTATGGTGATGATGCCCTTGGTGCTTGGCATCTTCATCTTGAGGTAAGCATAGTGGGGAACAACCATGAACTTGGCCAAGGCAGGTCGGCCAAGCAGTGTATGGTAAGAGCTCTCAAGGTCCACCACTTCAAACCAGATGGCCTCCCTGTGGAAATGATCCTTGTCCCCAAAGAGGACATCAATCTTGATCTTGCCAATGGGGGAGCAGGACAGGCTGGGTATGATGCCGTGGAACACAGTCCGGGTAGGCATGAGCTGCTTTGTCTTGACGTTGAGCTTCTTCAGGGTGTCAAGGTACAGGATGTTGATGCCGCTCCCGCCTTCTATCAACACGCGGGAGAAACGGGCTGCGCGTCTGTCTGTTGCAAGGGTGGCATCCAGGACCAGTGCATAAGAGCCGGGAGATGACATCACCTCTGGCTGGTCGTCCCGGCTCCAGCTGATGGGTTTTTCTGACCAGTGCATGTGCTCGGCGGGGTTGGCGGCAACCGCATTGACTTCCTGATGCTCTCGGCGCCTGCTGCGCCGGTCTTCAAGCTGGCTGGTGAAGATGACATAGGCGGCATGCTCGTCGGGGAACTCGTCGTGCACGGCTCCGACTGCTGGCCGAGCGGCCGGCTGTTGCGGAGCCGGAGGCGGCGGACCAGCAGGTGGAGGCGGCGCCAGCCCTTCGCCCTTGGAGATTCGGGTGAGCCAGTGGAACTTCCAGGTTGTGTGGTTGGACGGCTTCGCGCCGCTGTGGAACTTGCATGGGGCGTCGAGGGTTTGCTCGTAGGAGAAGGCCGGCTGCCAAGCCGGCCGGCCGCCTTTCTGCTTCTTGGGTGTGGGCCACCCTTCAGGCTGCTCGCCCTCGACCGTGGCCACCCGCCGACTGGTGGAAGGCGGCATGGGGTCCTTGCGTTTGTGGTCGTTTTGGTACGGGCGCCGGCCGGAATCCCTAGCCGGCGTCTTGGGCGCCGGGTTGAGTACCTTCCCGGACGCATCTACCTGGAGCTCGGTCTTCATTGAGGAGTCGGTGGTGGCGTACTTGTCCGCTATGACCAGAAGCTCGTCGAGGGTAGTCGGCTCGTCGCAGAGGAGCTTGTGCTTGAGGAGGGTGCCCTCTCGGCACCCGTCTGTGAAGTATTCGATGGCTTGCACCTCGTGCACTCCTTCGCAAGAGTTGCGGAGCTCGGCCCAACGCGTGAGGTAGTCGCGGGTGGACTCGGCGGGGCCTTGCACACACAAGGAGAGCTGTCTGGGCTTGGGAGCCCGCTTGTAGGTGCTGGTGAAGTTGCAGACGAAGGCCTCTGTGAAGTCTAGCCAGCTGTTGACGTTGTATGGCTTGAGGCTATTGAGCCAGGTCCGTGCCATGCCTTGGAGCATGAGGGGCACGTACTTCACGGCAACGCGCCTGTTGCCGTTCGCGATGCGTACCGCGGTGGAGTAGTCGATCAACCAATCTTCTGGCTTCACGGAGCCGTTGTACTTGGGTTTGTCTCTTGGGAGCGAGAACCCTTTGGGGAAGGGCTCGTCGCGGATGCGGGGGCCGAAGCAAGGCAGGCCGACATCATCTTCTTCTTCCAGCGCCAGGGATCGCGCTAGGCGGTCGATCCGATGGCGGGCGTCGTTCTCGCCGACTCCTTCGCGGCGACCTAGTCGGCCGCTGAGAGTCGAATGCGTGACAGGCGGTGGGGTGGGATACCTTTCCCCATGAGGCGGAGGCGGAGGCGGGTTGCCCCGCCGCTCCACGGCTCGAGGGTGGCCTTCTGCGTCTCGCTCGATGGAGATCCGGGTTCGGCTTCGGCTGGCAGCCGGCTCTTTCTCGTGTCGCGCGCGGGTTTTACCCGCAGTCGGCGTCCGGGACGTCGCGCCGTGTTCTCGACGCGGTGGAGGGCTTTCCTCGCGGGCGTCGGCTTCGTGCCGCTGCGCGGCTGCATCGATTAGCTGCTAGATGCGTCTGTTCATGTAGGGGAGCTCCTCGGCCTCCAGTCCATCCAGCTCATCTACGGCCGCCTGGGCGGCGCGCGGGTTCTCGAGTGGGGTGGCATAGACTGAGCGGTCGACTCCAAGCAAGTCGGCGATGACAGCGCCGGGCTGTCTGACGACGCCGACTCGGCTTGGCCCGCTAGGAGGTGGCATGCCGAAGGCGGTGCTGTCGACTTCGCGCTGGTGGGCCTCGATGAGGCGTCTCACGGAAGCTAGTTTCCGGCCCTCCGCGAGGAGGGCGAGGCGGCGAGCCTCCAGTGCTTCGACATCGGCATCGGTCGGGAGGGGGACGGACAGGTCGTGGATCGCCGTTTGCGGGGCGTTGTGGGCATTCTCGCCAGAAGAGCCGCCGTGGCTAATGACCATCACCTCGGCGGTGGCAACGTCACAACCATCGGCTCGGGAAAGCGGGTCGTCGTAGATCATGACGTTGGTGGGGAAGGCGTCGGGCGAGGCCGTGTCGGAGTCGATAGGCATCAGATCGGTGGAGCCAACGGACTCCTGGTCCATAGCAGGCTCACTGGAGACGTGGAGCTGGTCGAGGAGGTCGACGAGGCGGTCGGTGCCCACGTCGGAGGCGGGCTCGTCGGAGATGAAGGCCTCGCCAGGGGGATCGGCGAGGTCGCTTGCTGCGCAAGCGTTGGTGACGCCTTGTAGCGCATCGTGGCAAGCGCCATCGGGCGTGCCGGGCTAGCTACGCTCGCTAGGGAGGAAGAGGGTTCCCGTCCAGAACAGGTCTCCGGACGACGGTGCACCTGGCCCCACGGTGGGCGCCAAATGTCGGGTGGTTGGTGCGACATATGCCAATGGGTGGCTTATCTGTGTGGGAGCCAGTAAGACGTTGCCGGTGCCTGGAAGCGGGATAAGGCGAAGACATGCACGCCGGCGAATCTTACCCAGCTTCGGGGCTCTCCGTGGAGATAACACCCCTACTGCTGCTCTACGGGGTCTCTGCATGATCACTCGATGAACAAGTAGCTACAAGGTGCTCCTCGAGCTGTTTGGCGAGAGGAAGAAGAAGGGCAAGGCTAGCTCTACTCTTCTCTCTGTGTGTAGTAAAACCTAGATGAGATCAACCCTTTGCATGGGTGCCCCGGGGGGTTTATATAGGCCTACCCCCGGGGGTACAATGGTAATCCGGCTGGGAGCGGGTCCCAGCCGTCAGTGTCTACGCTCGCCGGCTTCTGCGCCGGCTGCTGGGGCCCACCGGCTGGTGGGCCCTGCCGGCTGCCGGCATCTTGGTCGACAGGCAGGCCCTACTGCCTAGGGCCCTGTCAGCGGCCGATTACAGTTGCCTCAATCCTGATGATGAGGGCTTTATCGAGGTAAGCGTGGCTACATCGCCACCGCCTGGCGGGCGATCGCTGTAGCCTCACGTCGTCTTGTCTTCTTAATGGGGCACCTCCTTCGAGGGAAGGAGCAAGCAGGCTTCGGGAAAGCCGGCCATGTCTTGGGCCGACTGGGGGAGGCCTGGCCGCCTTCGGGTGTCTCTCTGCCCAAAGGGGCCCACCGCCTGTGGGCCGCGCCGACAGCCCGCCGTGGATGGCGCCATAGTCATCATGGCAACAGTGCCGCGCCGGACGGGTCAGGGCTACCCCATACGGCGCACTGTCCCAGGCGTGCTCCGGGTGGTGGCAGGCTTTACTGTAGCCACGCCCCGTCCCATCGCCGTTATGTGGGTGCGGGCCTCGAGGGTACGATCTTGACCGCGTCGTGGGAGCCGGCTTCTTGGAGTCGGCCTTCTCGTGGCCGGCTTCTCGGAGCCGGCCCTCTCGCGGCTTTCTTCATGAGGGTTAAGGCCAGGCCGCCTTCCGACAGTCGGCCTGAGAGGCAGTCGGCAGGGGGAAGGCGGCCCCATGTCTTGGTTTCTTGGGGGCCGGATCGGCTCGTAATTTTTTCTGAAGTGCCAAGGGGAGCCGGCTAGGCTACCCGTGGTCATTTATCCCGACAAGGTTGGAGCATTAATATAGAAGCTGCCATGAAGAAGAAGAAGAGAGAGTTGTTGTTGGAGTTCGATATCCTAGATGTGTTCTCTGAACACAACCAACTTGATGCAAATGACAAAGCTCGTCTGATTGAGATTAAAGATGAATTGAACCATATCTGGCATAAAGAGGAGATTGCCTTGTGGCAACGGTCCAGAGATCGTAAGATTAAAGATGGGGACAAAAATAATGAATATTTCCATGCTCTGGCTAATCATAGACATAGGAAAAATCACCTTTCTGAATTGATTGGTGACAATGGCTCTGTCCACACTACTAATGAGATGTTGGAAGTGGCTACCTCCTTTTATAAGTAGTTGTTTAGGCACGAGGAGAAGCATAATATTAAATTAGGGCCTTCCTTCTGGAATGAAGAAGACATGGTTACCCAAGAGGAAAATGATATGCTATAGAGAAACTTCACCGAAGAGGAGATTAAAGAAGCCATTTTTGGTTCCTATGCACATGGTGCTCCGGTTCCTGATGGGTTGTCCTTTTTTATCAAACCTTTTGGGACGTAATTAAAATGGATTTTATGGCCCTTGTTAGAGATTTTGCAGAGGGTAAACTTCATATTTATCATTTAAACTTTTCTCTAATTGTTCTTATCCCTAAAGAACCTAATGCCAAGGATATGAATTTTTTTAGGCCTATCAGCCTTAGTAATTGTGGTGCTAAAATATTTTCTAAGGCCATGACTAATAGGGTTTCCCCTACTAGTCATAGACTTATCTCTTTAAACCAAACAGCTTCCATTAAGGGGAGATATATTCTAGAAAGCGTGGTGATGGCTCATGAAGTTATCCATGAGGTTAAGAGATCTAATTCTCAGGGTCTAGTTCTGAAACTGGATTATGAGAAAGCTTATGATAGAGTTAGCTGAGATTTCCTATTTGATATGCTTCACTCGAGAGGTTTTGGGGACAAGTGGATTTCTTGGATTAAAACTATTCTCTTACAGAGAACCTTTTGTTTTCGTATTAATGATACTATAGGCCCTCATTTTATGGCTGGAAAAGGGCTCAAACAAGGTGATCCTCAATCCCCACTGCTATTTAACTTGGTTGCGGATGTCTTTTCTAAGATGTTTCATAAAGCCACCTCTCAAGGTTTGATTTCAGGGCTTCTGCCTCGGGTTATATCTGGGAGGGTCGTCAGCTTGCAATATGCTGACGATACTATCCTCTTCTTAGAAAATTCCATTGATAAAGCCAGGAATTTTAAATGACTATTGTCTTGTTTTGAGAACCTGTGAGGGATGAAAATCAATTTCCATAAAAGTGACTTGCTTACTTTCAATGTTGATGATACAATTGCAAAAGAATTTGCCCAGATCTTTGAAGGAAATATGAAAGATCGTGGATGTCGCCTAGAGGGGGGGGGGGGGGGGGCGTGAATAGGCGCTTTACAATAATTACAGTTTAGATTTGAACAAATGCGGAATAAACCAAGTGGTTAATTTGTCAAGAACAAAACCTACAACAACTAGGCTCACCTATGTGCACCAACAACTTATGGTAAGCAAGATAAACAACTAAGTGATAGCGAGATATATGACAAGAAACAATATGGCTATCACAAAGTAAAGTGCATAAGTAAAGGGCTCGGGCAAGAGATAACCGAGGCACGTGGAGACGACGATGTATCCCGAAGTTCACACCCTTGTGGATGCTAATCTCCGTTTGGAGCGGTGTGGAGGCACAATGCTCCCAAAGAAGCCACTAGGGCAACCGTAATCTCCTCACGCCCTCGCACAATGCAAGATGTCGTGAACCCGTACAAAGGCAACCCTTGAGGGCGGTCACCGAACCCGTACAAAGGCAACCCTTGGGGGCGGTCACCGAACCCGTACACTTTGGCAACCCTTTGGGGCGGTCACCGAAACCCGTCAAATTGCTCGGGCGATCTCCACAACCTAATTGGAGACCCTGACGCTTTCCCGGAGCTTTACACCACAATGATTGAGCTCTGAACACCACCAACCGTCTAGGCGCCCAAACACCCAAGAGGAACAAGCTCAAGGGTACCAAGCACCCAAGAGTAATAAGCTTCTCAACTTGTAACTTCCACGTATCACCATGGAGAACTCAAACCTATGCACCAAATGCAATGGCAAGGGCACACGGAGTGCCCAAGTCCTTCTCTCCCAAATCCCACCAAAGCAAATAATGCTAGGGAGGAAAATGAGAGGAAGAACAAGAAGGAGAACTCCAAGATCTAGATCCAAGGGGTTCCCATCACATAGAGGAGAAAGTGATTGGTGGAAGTGTGGATCTAGATCTCCTATCTCTCTTTTGCCTAAAAAACTAGCAAGAATCCATGGAGGGATTGAGAGTTAGCAAGCTCAAAGAAGGTCAACAATGGGGGCAAAAACGAGCTCAAGAGTTGGGGAACCATTGGGGAAGAAGACACCCTTAAATAGGTCCCCACGAATTTGCCCATTATGTGCAGAAAAGCATAGGAGCGGTACAACCGCTATGAGCACTGGTACAACCGGTAACAGGCAATAAGCGGTACAACCGGCCCACAACCGCCCAACAACCGCACCACAAGAGAAACTAGTCCGGTGGTAGAGCGGTACATGGCCGGTACAACCTCCGGACCAATTCTGGAGCGGTACAACCACTCCAAACACCGGTTGTACTGGTCAACCGGTACAACATCTCTATGGGGCGGTACAACCTCTCTATGTAAAACAGGCAATATCAAAACAACCACACCTTTCGCATACAAGCTCTGAATTTGACGAAATCAAGTTTGTTGGAAAGCTAAGGACAAGAGCAAACACAATAAATCTTGATAGAAATATCATGAAATATAAATTGAGAAAAAACCAAAATAAAATGGTGAGAACCCTTTCTCAATTAAGACCGTACAACCTCCAACACTGAGAACACAAAAGAAGATGCATAAGAAATCAGTTTTTGATGAACTCGAGCTTGTCAAGAAGATGACCATGAGATCCAAATCTCACAAGGAGAAGAAACAAACAAGAACCAGGAGAGATGATGCAAGGATGCAATGGTTTGAGCTCTCGACGAACGATACGATCAAGCTACTCACTAGAGAGCCCCCCTTGATAGTACGACAATCGATCCTACAACCCGGTCTCCCAACTACCACTATGAGACCGGTAAAATAGAAAACCTATCAAGGGCAAACCCTTGCCTTGCACATAGTCCACTTGAGCTATATGATGACGATCTTGACTTCCTCAAGTTGGACCACCTTTCTTGATTGTGTTGGCTCGATGAAGACTAGTTGAATGCTCCCCCATACTCCACTATGGATGAGCCACTCTTCGGCACATCTTCACAATTCCATTGACACCAAAATGGACGGAAAGCTTCAAGCTTGATTGCTTCCCCACACTCCATTATAGGTGAGCCACTCTTCGTGTTGCTCCACTTGAACTTGCACACTGCAAACTTGATGACGATCACCACTTGATGTCATCCTCCATGGGTTGTATGAGATCTTCCTCTTGACGCAAGACCATGGAAACATACCTAACTCCACAAAGAACTCTCACATAGACCATGGGTTAGTACACAAAGCGTAATGCACAATGCTTACCATGCCATGGGATCACTTGGTCCCTCTCGGTACAACTTGTGCGCTTTGTGTGTTGATCAACTTGATTCACTCTTGACTTAGTCTTGATCAACCTTGAATCTTTCCAACTCTCTTCATTTGGATGATGTGTTAAAGGTAAACATTCATGATCGCACAATCTTATTCTTCAAGACATCCTTGGAATAAGCTCAACACTCACATGACCAATCTTAGAATAATTCCTTAATAGCACCTTGGTCAACTCATAAACTCCTTGAAACCAACACATGGACCTCAAGAAATGTCTATGGACAAATCCTTCAAATATAACTCAAGGCAACCATTATTCCATAGAGATTGTCATTAATTACCAAAACCAAACATGGGGGCACCACATGTTCTTTCAATCTCCCCCATTTTGGTAATTGATGACAATCACTTTCAAAAGAGTTTATAGAAGGAATTATGCATCACCATGCAATGCAACATCCAATAATGCATGCGTAAGAGATGCAAATGCTTAGGAACAAAACCAAAGCAAGAAGAAATAAATCTCTAAACTTATCCACAAAACTCTCTGAAACTTCTCCACCATTGTCATCGATTGCCAAAATGGGCGAAAAGCTTAGAAGGCCAATATAAAAAGTGTTCCTCCATAAATTGTGTATTTCTCAACAAGAGAGTGGAATGCAATACACATATCCAATGGTA
Source organism: Aegilops umbellulata (assembly GCA_032464435.1). Lineage (NCBI taxonomy): Eukaryota > Viridiplantae > Streptophyta > Magnoliopsida > Poales > Poaceae > Aegilops > Aegilops umbellulata. Next base: position 604,745,488 of record CP136058.1, read on the forward strand.
AATACTTAGAGGAAGACAGACTATATTGAGGCCCAAAGATTGCAAAAGAATGATATGCCATAAAGACATAGCAAGAGAGAAACAAGCAATCATGCAATCAAAAGATACCAATTGAAGAAAGCAATCAAAGGATATCAATTGAACCAACTAGACCAAATATCCTATGAGCCACAAGAATAAAGGATATTATGATATGAGCAAAGGAGTGTTCTAAAGAAACTAGAGAAGCTCCCCATGATCTGTGCACACATAAGAATTTTTGTATTTGGATACACAGTACACAAAATAGGATCATAGCTCCCCCAAAATCAATAGAAACTCAGAACAAGTGCAAGTGAGAATATAGGAAACAAAGCCTAGCACTTGCAACAAACAAATGGTTGAGCAACATGTAAAAGAGGCAACTTAAGAATAGGCTCAACCAAAATGATGTGTGTGAGTCAAGGCAATGCACTTGAGAAGACTAATGTACGGATTATCATTAAGCATCAATAAAGTCTAGAAAGAATGTGTCGGTGTACTAAAGTAGGGGTACCTTAGTACCCCGAACTTGTGCACGGACAGTAGTAGCCTCCCGCGGCAAGGCCTTCCAGGGGAGCGACAAGAGTCTCCACGGCCCTTTCCGGGCCGGACGAAGGCCAAGTGATCGATCCTAGAAGACCAAGCCCCGGCAAGAGGAGCTTGCCGGGTCGAGAAGGCAAGGTACGACAAGAGGAGCTTGCCGGGCCAAGGCGACAAGGCCCCGGCAAGAGGAGCTTGCCGGGACGACTAAGCCGAAGCACCAAGGCCCCGGCGGGAGGAGCTCGCCGGGACGGCCAAGCCAAGGCACCCCAAGAGAAGCCCGCCGCGGCGCACCGCGCGCCCCGGCAAGGCCTGGCGAGCGGCAAGCTCCCAGGTGCGGCAAGGCAACTACCGCGGCAGGCCACTTGCCGCGGCAAACCACCACATCAGGCCCGCGCTCCAGCTCACCTGCCCACGCGTCGCTCTGGGGCTTCCCCGGAAGCACGTGGCGGGACGCCGCGCAACCTGAGACGCGCGGTGGCATGCGTCGTTGGCAGAGTCGCCCCCGTGGCGAGCGGAGGCGCTCCTAACGGTCTGCCTCGGCACTGTTCAGGCGATCCATACGGGCATTTAATGCCTTTGTCCCCCGTCGTCAGAGTTAGGTGCGATAGCACTGTGCGGCCAATATTCACACAATCCCTTGCCATTTTTACCCTCACCTGCGTCGCTCCCTGTGGGAAACCCCTTGGCATATAAAAGGAGGCCCATGCGCACGTAGAGAGGGGATCATACCCAATAGGCCCTCGCCTACGTCCAGCTCCAACCTACTGTCGCTTCTTGCGCTCCAGAGCAAGAACCCGAATCAACCAGACATGCAGCAGTAGGGTTTTATGCATCCATGCGGCCCAAAGCTGGGTAAAATCGTTGTGTGTGTGTGTCGCCTCGATCTGCTCTTTGTGCATCCTCCGCCCCCGCCGAACCGACAAGGGGCTCCGTCCCCATAGGTGCTCGTGGAGGCCAGATATCCCCCAACATCTTTGGCGCGCCAGGTAGGGGAGGGGCGTCGAGGTTGTGCGAACCAGATTCGGCGACCACAGGCAAGCTCATGTATGGCCAGGGACTTTTCCGCTCCGACCCGCTGGGCGGAGGCATCCCTCCTCACGGACCCGTGCATGGCCCTCCTCGAGTACCCACTCACGCAGAGTCCGGGCAAGAGCAGAGGAGGACCGCCTTCCGGCCGCTGAGCGAGTTTCTCGCCTCCAGCAAACTCTGCGCCGCTCCCGTAGCCGCAGAAGTTAGCGCCGGAAGTTGCGGGAAAGGCGACCTCGTTCTTCAGCGAGCCCAGGCCGCCAAGATCCAAACGAGTCGACGCCGACCGTGGGAGGAACCTTGCCAGCGCGGCGGTCGGAACCCGTCCCATCGGCCATCCTCTCTGTCCAAGTCTTGCCGCAGTTGCATGTAATCCTTGGTACAGAGGCGGGCGCAGATCCCGAGCATAGCTTATGTGCCCCACACGTCTTGTCGATTTCGCGCCTCTCCGCTTGGCGCAGGCATCATTCGACACGATTGTGCAGCACTCGTCTCCGGCAAGCGGTGGCAGGCCGTCAGGCCCCGAGCCTGGGCTGGGCGTCGCCCGAGGAAGCTGCGCCTTGTCGGACGGCAAACGACAGAGAAGCTAAGTTGCCAAAGTTTGAGCGACTAAGCTCCCTTTTATTCTTAAATTATCTTCCTCGAACGACCGAGCTTCGTATGGGAAACCTGTGCGCGGAGGGGCCGGCTCGTGGCTGGTTGCGCCCTTATTTCGTTTCGAGCCCCGCTCAACGACTTAAGTGTGCTACATCCCGAGTAGCGTCCTTACTTGTTTCGAGCTCGCTCGGCAGCTTGAGCATGCCGCGACTACAGTCGCCACGCCTAACGCGCCCCGAGCCTGCTCAACATTTAAGTGAGTTGCGCCAGCCGCGGCAAGGTTTCTTGCCGGTGGGAGCCCCGTCAGCGGGTTGCTGACGTCCCGCACTCGGCACCCGTGGCAAGGCGGAGACTTTCGCCGACAAGTTCCTGTGAGCGTAGGGCGCGAACGTACGAAGCATAAAGTCAAACGAGGGAGATAACAGCGCAATGAACTGCCTAAGATAAAAGTTATATTACAAAATAACTTGCCGCTGCTCTAATCAGCTGTTTCTGTGGCATGCTCGGCAGCAACGAGAGAAGAAAAGAAAGAGGTGGGCGGCCTAATCCGCGCGGTCGCCCTCGACCCGCCTGATCCCCGCCACCCTTTCCACGATGGGGGTGACGAGGGCCCTGATCTCCGTCAGGTCAGCATCTTCCGGCAAGTGCCTGAGGACGTTGGTGAGCCTGATGGTGGGGTTGCGGAAGACGATCTTCACCAACACCCTCTCGAGGGCCCCGGAGACGACTTCCTGCGTCTCCTCGGCCAGCTGTTCTGGGATCGATTCCCGGAGGTGCCGGAGCACCCCCACCAAGCCCTTGAAGAAGGAAGTGAGCTTGGCGCTCGGCGGGACGTCCTCGCCGGAGGGGTACTCGTGGCCCTCCATCCCCAGCAGTTTCAGCTCCTGGTCGATGGTGGAGGCGATGTCGACGAGGCCTTCCGTCCACCGCTCCACCGTCTCTCGGAAGGCGTTTTGGGTAACGGCGGCGCTCCTCAACAGCTCCTCGTTGCCAGCAACCTCCTTCCGCAAGGCCGCTTCCTGCTCCTTGGCGCTCTCCAGCGCCTTGGCCAGGGTGTCCAGCTTCAGCTCGAGGACAGCCTTGGAGTCCTTGGCGGCGTCGAGCTCCTGGATCTTCTCAGCGAAGCGGCCCTGCAGCTCGCCAAGGGAGTGAGCGCCCTTCTCGCGCTCCAGTTTGAGTGCGGCAAGCTCCTCGCCGCTCGCCTTGAGGTCGCTGACGAGCTGCGCCACCCTCGCCTCCAGCTCCCCCTTGGCGACCTCGGCGGCCGCGGCGGCATCCTGCGCTTTCTGCAGGTCCCCGCCAAGCGCTTGCTCGTGCGCGGCAACCTCCTCCTCGTGGCTGGCGAGGCTGGCCCTCTGCTGCACCAGCTCGCTTTCCCGCGCGGATAGCCCCGCAGCGGCAAGCCTCTGCTGCTCTTCAGCCTCTGCCTTCTCGAGGAGGAAGGCCGTCCGCGCCTCGTTGAGCAGCCTCCGCTCCTCCGCCAAGGACCGGAGAGCCTCCTGGTTGAGCTCCTGGAGCTCCCCGGCGCGCTTCTCCATGTCCGCGCCGGCCTACGCGACGAGTGCCTCCTGGCGCTCCACCTTGGCCTGCCGGGCGCGGTAGAGCGACACAAGCTTCCGGAGCAGCCGCTCCTCCTCGGGCTCGCCGCTGCCGGTGCTTGGCGCGTCGACCACTGTCAGCCTGACGGAGGCGAGCACTTCTCCGTCCAAGGCCTCCCCCTCGACTGGCGCCCTGGAGCTAGGACCCCAGGGGAGCCTGATGAAGACGCCATCGCCGGCCTGCAGGTAGGCGCCTGCCGGGGGCTCCTCGGGGCCCGACGTGGTAGCAGCAGCGGGATCGCCGGAGTGCGGAGTGCTTGACGCCTCGGCTTCCCCGGGGCCGTCGGCACGGTCGCCGGTCCCCTCGCCGCCTGCTGCCGCGGCGCCCTTGGCGGCTTCAGCCTCCTTGCCGCCTACGGGGTCGTCGGTGCCTTCCGCCTCCTCGATGACGACGACGTCGTCGCCGTCGCCATGCGCGCCCTCCTCGACGACGACCTCGATCTCCATCGGGTCCGCGGTGGGCGGGTCTGATGGTCGAAAGAGGGGAGAAGAGTCAGCTGAATAGCCGACAAAGAAGCTCATAAGGAAAGATAGCCAGGGGAAGTTTTCCGTGCAGGGGGGCTTACCGGTGGCAGGGTCCGTGGCCGCGGCCTCCGCTGCCGGGGGATCGCTGGCCGCGTCCCTCGCCGGAGACCCCTCCCTCGCTGGAGAGGTCTTCCTTGCCGGGGGCTCCTCCCTTGCCGGGGAGGTCTCCCCTGCCAGGGGCTCCTCCCTTGCCGGAGTTTTCTCCCTAGGCGGGGTGGTCGAAGCGGACGGCGCGGCAGGAGTGCCCCCCGGGGTCGCCTGCTGGGGCTGCTCTGCTCCTACCCAACGACAACAACAACAGCCACATGTTAGCAAAGAGAAGGGAAGCTCGCGCACGCGCCAAACGGCAAGAGCTAGCCGTGCCCTCACCCTGGGGGCTGCGCTGTGGGCTGCCCTGTGGGCCCGCTGCCAGGTCCGGCAAGGTCGTCTCCGACACCTCCCTAGTTGCCGGAGGAGATTCGCCCTCAAGGACGACCAGCGGGATCTTGGCCCTCTTCGCCCTCCTCTGGGCCAGCGTCCTGAAAAGGGAACGGTTTCGGGGGGGGGGGATGAATGGGCTGCGAAACAAGACGAAGCAACAGAAATCAAGAAGATACAAGCTCTACCAGGAACTTACTCTCCGTCCTCCTCTTCGTCGTCGGAGCTGAGCGCGGAATAATCAAAAACCGGCTTGCTCCAGGCGCGAGGAGACAGGGGAGTGGGTTCCCAGGACCGCTTGGCGGGGGCGGTGGACGACCCCGCCCCCATTGCCGCCGCGGAACGAGGAGCGGCAGGAGCAGAAGCCATGGCCCGTGAGGACCCCGCTCCCACTGCTTCAGAGGCGCGCGTCACCCGGGGCTGCGGTTGCTGGTCGGCCTGCCGCACCACCTCACCGGCCCTGCGGAGACGCCTCCTCGGCTGGGCAGGGGGCTCCGCCTGCGACGAGCTGCCCGGGAGCTGCGAGGAGGGCGCGTCCGCCTCCGGCAAGCCACCCGCGTCCTGGGCGGGCTCGCCCGCACCACCGTGCCCGGCTGGCTCCTCCGCGCCGGCGAGCTCCATCTGGTCGGCAAGGCTCTCCGCCTCCGCCGCGTCTGCCTCGGCCAGGGTGAAGCCAGACTCGCCCGCGGCCGCGGCGGCCGCCGCCTCCTCCATCCTGGAGGCGATGTAGGCCAGCTCCTCGGGGGTGGTGTCCCGCGTGAGGCCCCTCTTCTCATCGGGGTCGACCGGCACCTCCCCCAAATTGTCGAAGAAGGCCTGCACGACGTCGTCCGCCGGCTCCTGCCAGGTCACGTCGATCCCGTGCGAGTCGCACAGCGGCATCGTCGCGAGGATGCGGCTGAGCGCCGAGTTGTTGCACAGGGGGACGACGCCCGGCGGCAACCTGAACCATTCTGGGTGCTCGGAATCGTGCTTGAACAGCTCCTTCAACACTCCGTCGAGCTCCAGAACGGTGAAGTTGTAGTTGAGGCCCGGGCGCAGCCTCATGATGTCCGCCGCGTTTTGGAATTCCCAAGCCGGTTTCCTCCTCTCCTGCAGGGGGGCGATACGCCGGCGAAGGAAATCTGCGCCGACGGCGCCGACGGTGAGCCCGGCAAACCTGAGGCGCAAGATGCGGGTGGCGGCAATCTTCAGCTTGGCGTCGTCCGAGGCCAGGTCGCTCCAGTCGCGGCCACGCACCACTGGAGTTCGCCGCACGGCGGTGAACGGCGGTGGATTCTCCTCGACGATCAGGCACCACTCGGCCCTCCACTCCTCCCATCTGCCACGGAGTTCCCCCTCCAAGTAGGCCTCTTTCTTGCCGGTCCTGGAGATCCAAGCGACTCCGCCGGACAGCGGCTCTCCTTTCTCCACCCGGGGAGTAAAGAAGTGCCGGAAGAGGGCTACGTTGGGGCGAACTCCAACAAAGTTCTCGCAAAGGTGTGCGAAAACCTCCATTGTCAGAACGGCGTTGGGGGTGAAGTCAAGGAGGTGGAGGTTGTAGGTGTGCATGATGTCGCAGAAGAACTCAGAAAAAGGCGGGCAGAGCCCGCAGAGGAAGAACATGGCGAAGAAAGGGTACCCGGTCGGGTACAGCTTCTGGGCGATGGCGGGAAGAACTCGCGTGCGCGGATGCGCTCGCGTCGCCGTCGACCAGAAGAGGAGGTATTCGTTCTTCAGCCTCAGCGCGTCAAGCTGAGGAGGGAACGTCGCCGGCTCCTTCCGAAGCGCTTCTAGCCGCAGCGCCTCGGCTGACTTCACGACCTTCCCCTTCGCCTTGTCGCTCTTCGGGGCCATGGCCGAAACGGGGAGGGGGAGTTGTCGGCGTTGGCGGCGCCGGGGGCTGCGAGAGCGAATCGCTGCTTTCTCTAGCAAGGAGGAGGCGGCGGAGATTTTCGAGGAACAACAATCGACGGAATGGCGAGCTGCCCCTGTTCCCCTCCGCTTATAAAGGGGGGAAGGAGCGGGGGCGGACGCTCTGCCTTCCCAGATAAAGAGATCGTGCCCGGCGTGACGCATGCCTGCGGGCCTCAAGCCCCGCGCACGCCACCCACGTCACGCACGCCTCGCACGCCTCGCCCCCCCACGACGCCGCGATAAGCGCGCGCCACTTGGGGAGGGCGCGACGAGCACGGAATTAAGGAGCAGCGCAACCCAGGCCACGCGTGCCCGTGCACTGTTAGGGCCTGGCCCAACAACGCTCGGCACCGTGTATGGCCCAGACCCGGGGGCTCCTGTCGGTGTACTAAAGTAGGGGTACCTTAGTACCCCGAACTTGTGCACGGGCAGTAGTAGCCTCCCGCGGCAAGGCCTGCCAGGGGAGCGACAAGAGTCTCCACGGCCCTTTCCGGGCCAGACGAAGGCCAAGTGATCGAGCCTAGAAGACCAAGCCCCGGCAAGAGGAGCTTGCCGGGTCGAGAAGGCAAGGTCCGGCAAGAGGAGCTTGCCGGGCCAAGGCGACAAGGCCCCGGCAAGAGGAGCTTGCCGGGACGACTAAGCCGAAGCACCAAGGCCCCGGCGGGAGGAGCTCGCCAGGACGGCCAAGCCAAGGCACCCCAAGAGAAGCCCGTCGCGGCGCACCACGCGCCCCGGCAAGGCCTGGCGAGCGGCAAGCTCCCAGGTGCGGCAAGGCAACTACCGTGGCAGGCCACTTGCCACGGCAAACCACCACATTAGGCCCGCGCTCCAGCTCACCTGCCCACGCGTCGCTCTGGGGCTTCCCCGGAAGCACGTGGCGGGACGCCGCGCAACCTGAGACGCGCGGTGGCATGCGTCGTTGGCAGAGTCGCCCCCGTGGCGAGCGGAGGCGCTCCTAACGGTCCGCCTCGGCACTGTTCAGGCGATCCAGACGGGCATTTAATGCCTTTGTCCCCCGCCGTCAGAGTTAGGTGCGATAGCACTGTGCGGCCACTATTCACACAATCCCTTGCCATTTTTACCCTCACCTGCATCGCTCCCTGTGGGAAACCCCTTGGCATATAAAAGGAGGCCCATGCGCACGTAGAGAGGGGATCGGACCCAATAGGCCCTCGCCTACGTCCAGCTCCAACTTACTGTCGCTTCTTACGCTCCAGAGCAAGAACCCGAATCAACCAGACATGCAGCAGTAGGGTTTTACGCATCCATGCGGCCCGAAGCTGGGTAAAATCGTTGTGTGTGTGTGTCGCCTCGATCTGCTCTTTGTGCATCCTCCGCCCCCGCCGAACCGACAAGGGGCTCCGTCCCCATAGGTGCTCGTGGAGGCCAGATATCCCCCGACAGAATGAGGCACACGGTGCAAGGCCTATCATTCCCACACACAACTAGCAAAAGGGTTCACAAGCTTACTAATAAGCAAATAAAGAACATATGCTTGTGACAGCCCGTGGTGAGATATAAAAGGAAGCTCCGTTAAGAGGAGGGATACCAATTCAATTGGCAAGAGCCTCATCATAACAAGCAAGAGGGAAATAATCTTCACCACACAAGAGTGCAACAAGATGCAACGAGAAATGACCCGCACTCAAGATAAATCCTTTCATGAAACCACCAAGAAAAAAGGTGGACGTGAAAGAATAAGGATATCAACTAGAGATGTAACTTCTCTCAAGTGTATAAGATTATCGGTAGATCAAAATCATGATGATATCAATCCACAAAGAAGGATGTACACTTGAAATAGTTACAACAAGGAAAGAACAAGATATCCACAAGGAAGTCATAAATATACCGATAAGATATTCGCTTGAAAGCATAGCACTTGGCTAGATATGGTCTTATTGTATATAAATGAAGTCCACACACGAACAACAAAGACATCACCACTAGAAACAAGGTATCATTGTTGGGATGCTTTGAGAAAGGACACAAGTATCACAAGAAGGAATGAGTACCATGCCATGATACAACCTACACAAGGTTGATGCAAGAAATGTGTGCATGCATGAAGTATAAGAATATACTTGTTACCGAGTTAACATTGGAAGGATGTAGTAGATACCAATTGAAGGTACAAATTAGTTCATTGATCATCCTAGCTTGACTCCAATAAGCACATGGTGACAACACCTTCCTTGTGAGTGAGCCGAGCATCCAGTGCATCTCCAACTGTTCTTAGAACAACATCACAAACAAAATGGTACGCAAACTCATTGGGACCAAAGAGTTAGTGACCTAACAATACATAGGACAAACTCCACATAAATACGTGCACATAGATATGAAAAAGAATTTCATGCACATCTCATCCAATTTGAGACTTGGTGGAGTTTCCCTATATATTGGGTCAAAGAAAGGAAGCATGCCAAAGGAACTACATGAAGTTAATATGCATGCTCAAGACTTTCAAGAACCGATACCAAAATACAAGGAAATACCAAGTGAAAAGGATACCAAATGGAGAAATCATCACTTGGAAGATATCATTAAAAGATACATGAGGGAATGAGATATCCATTGGAACACACAAAATGATATCAAACTCCCAAAAGAGAGGATGGTTCCAAACAAACCAACCTCTCTACAAAGTTTCATGATGGCACAAGTACCAAAAAGAAACGGCTTGCCGTTCACCAACACACAATTAAAATGGATCACAAGATTAGTGTTTTATAGAAAATAGGATAGCTCCCCCACGAGTTGTGCATTATAGATAATTTGCATTTGAATACAAAAAGCACAAGATGGGATCACCACTTTCACTATATCTATACAAACACTAGACAATCTCAAGGAAATAACAATATCCACAAGTGGTATGGAATACAATGGGAGTTGACACAATCCTAGGCAAGAGATAAGGCAAATAAAAGCAAAGGCCAATGTAAAGATGATCAATAATTTCTACCACACATAAGTGAGTACAAATTGTCAAAAGACAAGAAGTATTTGGAAATAATTCCGTTGGTAGATAGCAAGGATATCCAACATCATCTTCACACTAAACACAAGCAAATTGCAACTTGTAGAACTAACATGCCACCTAGGAACAAGATAATTTTTAATATCAATTCTAGGTGGCAATATCTCAAATGTACACATTTTCTAGGTTTGTAATATGCACATAGCATATTACTCCCCCATAATGTGACACCAATAAAAATGTAACAAGAGGCAATAAGAGGATCCAATAAGAGATAATTAATGGACTATTTAGAATTTGAATTTCTCATGAGAAGACAAACCACATAGTGACTAGATAAGCTTGCAATATCAATACTAGGTGGTATTCCTCATGTCCACACATTTGTGGGACCGTGAGGTGCACAAAGCACATCACTCCCCCGAATTGGGATGTTCCATTAATCTCTCACACGATCCAATTAAGATATAAACAAGATGCAAAAGGCGCAACACATGACACACACGTACATGATGTGCAAACCAACACACACATACTTGATTGCTCAAGATAATCAAGTTGGAAGCACAACATATACAAACACATGCAAGGAACAAAACCAAACATGCAAAGGGGCAAGTAACTATCAATGTAAACACTTTAAGCACGAGTTACCGCAAGGAGGAACATTGGATATAAGATAGAAACTTGATAATCCGAATGACTTGGCTTGAGACGATATGAATGATGAAAATCCCCTTAATTCTTCATAATGTAGCCAAGTCTCCAATGCCCTACGTAGACACCTATTGATCAAGTTTGAGCTAGTTGGTCCCCAACCAAGTTGGGTCCTAAGAGGTTAGTCACAATAGGATTGGCAACCTAAATGGTTCTTTTTGTGACACCACTTTGAGTACCAACAAACTTGGCAAACACATTGCCAACCTTATCCTTCACAAGATAATAGATATCATCAATAATAATTGGGTTGGGTAAGTTACCACTAGTGCATGAAGAAGCGAGGTAACCTTTCTCACGACATAGGTAGCAACGTCTACTCTTCACTTTCTTGTCACTTGATTTCTCAACTTGAGAAGCATTAGCTCGAGTTTTCTTGGGAAGAGACCTTTCTTCAACTTGAGGTTGAGCATGAGATTGAACTTGTGGCTGCTTCCCTTGTTGCTTGTCACTAATGGCCTTCTTCTTCAATGGGCAATATCTAACATGATGCCCTTCAAATTTACACTTGAAGCAAACAATCTTGGCCGAATTCTTGACTTGTTCTTGGCCCTTCTTCTTGTTCATCTTGGATTTCTTCTTCTTATTGGAGTTGAATCCAAGTCCACCTTTGTCATTGTGGGATTTTTGCACACTCGAGATATTGTTGAGTGTGGATTTCCCTTCATGACACCTTTCCAAGTCTTTCTTCAAAGAAGTGACTTGGGCCTTGAGCTCTTTGATTTCCTCTACATGGTTAGTCTCAACACAAGTACTAGAGGAAGTATAAGCTTCATCGTTAGAGCAACAAGGCAAGGAAAGCAATTCATCACAAGATGTGCCAACATTGTGAGTAGATGAATTACAAGGACTAACACATGGAAATATAGTATTTTGACTAGAAGTGGTGCTAGTATCCACATGAGGCTCACTAGATGTTACCTTAGCAATCATGGCCTCATGAGCTATCTTTAGCACATTGTGGGATACTAGAAGATCATCATGAGTGCTTGAGAGCTTTTCATGGCTTTCTTCCAATTTACCATAATTACTAGATAACAACTCAAGTTGAGCCCTTAGCTCAACATTCTCCTTCAATATGGATGCTTCACAAGATATAGAGTTAGTAGCACAAGCATCATCTTTAACAACAAGAGGAGAAGACAACTTGGCAACTATTTTGAATATGAAGCTTTAAGTTGAGCATGAGACTCGGTGAGTTTGATGAGCTCATTTTTGATGACCCTTGAGCCATTTTCGAGGTGCTAAAAGTCCTCAAGGAGTTTAGCATGCGCAACTTCAAGATCCTTATTTTTAGTTTCAAAATCATTTGCCACCTCAAGAGCTCTATCACGAGATTCCCTCACTCTAGATAATTCTAGAGCAAAAGTCTCCTCAAGAGATTCCTTGGTGGTTTGTTCAAGTTCAAGAGCTTGGGAGAGGTCCGCAATCTCATTAGCGTAATCACGCTCATGACCGTCCATTTTGTCAATGGTGACCTCATGCTCCTCGAGATGAGATTCCAACACCTCAATATATTTCTTGCCCTCAATGGCAATGGACATGATTTCCATGAAGTTGGAACGAGCAATGTTTTTTTATGAAGAGCTTTAAAAATCATTTCCCCCTTAATTTTTAAGGAGGCAACATTATCATTCTCTTCATCATTATCCTCATCATCATTAGCATTAACATCATCATCAAGAGATATATTGGGGTTCAAAGTAGGAGATACCCTTGAAGCTTTAGCCATAAGGCATAAAGCAATAGATGACGATGTAGGATCCCTTGAAGCACCATTTGAGACCACATCTTGTTCCATGGAGTGTTGGGTTTCCTCTACATTGTTAGCACAACAACTCGAGGGCATACATGCATTTTTATCATGGCAACAAGATATAGAAAGCATATAATTATGAGATTTATTCAAGCAATTTCTACATGATATGCACGGACTATCAACACAAGCATGTGAAACATGTAACATGCACGAAGTGTTAAAGTCCAAAGATGGAGCATTGCACCAAGATAGTGATGAAGAGTCATCAACGATAAGCACACTATCATCATTGCAATGACCAACACTACTCACCATAACATTACCTTGTGGCAATCCACATGTAGGTGAAGTAGAAGAAGTTGAGACGGCAACACGGCCGGAGGTGGAGGGAGAACAATCATCCCCACAAATCTTGGACACACCATATTCATCTTGAAGCTTTGTCCACAACTCATGAGCATCTCGGAATGGCATGCGTTGAAATATAACTACATTGCTCAAAGCATCGAAAAGCACATTAGAAGCTTGAGCATTGAGATAATAGTTTTTCTCATCCTCTAAAGATAATCTTTGGGGATCCTTTGGAGGAGAAAAACCCATATCTACAATTCGCGCTAAATTTGGGTCCATGACCCTAAAGAGATTAAGCATGCGAATTACCCGAACATCAAAATTTGTGCCATTGAAACTAAGAGTGTCAGAGAATCCTAATACCCTAGTCGACATCTTTACTCTCTAGGCAGTTAAGCCTAACAAAGAGAGACAAGGCTCTGATACCAATTGAAAGATTGTGGATGTCGCCTAGAGGGGGGGGGGGTGACTAGGCGCTTTAAAATAATTACGGTTTAGGCTTGAACAAATGCGGAATAAACCTAGCAGTTAATTTGTCAAGCACAAAACCTGCAACAACTAGGCTCACCTATGTGCACCAACAACTTATGGTAAGCAAGATAAACAACTAGGTGATAGCGAGATATATGACAAGAAACAATATGGCTATCACAAAGTAAAGTGCATAAGTAAAGGGCTCGGGCAAGAGATAACCGAGGCACGTGGAGACGATGATGTATCCCGAAGTTCACACCCTTGTGGATGCTAATCTCCGTTTGGAGCGGTGTGGAGGCACAATGCTCCCAAAGAAGCCACTAGGGCCACCGTAATCTCCTCACGCCCTCGCACAATGCAAGATGTCGTGATTCCACTAAGGGACCCTTGAGGGCGGTCACCGAACCCATACAAAGGCAACCCTTGGGGGCGGTCACCGAACCCGTACACTTTGGAAACCCTTGGGGGCGGTCACCGAAACCCGTCAAATTGCTCAGGGCGATCTCCACAACCTAATTGGATACCCCGACACTTGCTCGGAGCTTTACACCACAATGATTAAGCTCTGAACACCACCAACCATCTAGGGCGCCCAAGCACCCAAGAGGAACAAGCTCAAGGGTACCAAGCACCCAAGATTAATAAGCTTCTCAACTTGTAACTTCCACGTATCACCGTGGAGAACTCAAACCTATGCACCAAATGCAATGGCAAGGGCACACGGAGTGCCCAAGTCCTTCTCTCCCAAATCCCACCAAAACAACTAATGCTAGGGAGGAAAATGAGAGGAAGAACAAGAAGGATAACACTAAGAACTCCAAGATCTAGATCCAAGGGGTTCCCCTCACATAGAGGATAAAGTGATTGGTGGAAGTGTGGATGTAGATCTCCTCTCTCTTTTCCCTAAAAAACTAGCAAGAATCCATGGAGGGATTGAAAGTTAGCAAGCTCAAAGAAGGTCAACAATGGGGGCAAAACGAGCTCAAGAGTTAGGGAACCATTGGGGAAGAAGACCCCCTTAAATAGGTCCCCATGAATCTGCCCGTTATGTGCAGAAAAACATAGGAGCGGTACAACCACTATGAGCACCGATACAACCGGTAACAGGCAATAAGCGGTACAACCGGCCCACAACCGCCCAACAACCGCACGACAACAGAAACTAGTCCGGTGGTATGATACGTCTCCAATGTATCTATAATTCTTGATTGCTCCATGTTATATTATCTACTGTTTTGGACATTATTGGGCTTTATTATCCACTTTTATATTATTTTTGGGCTAACCTATTAACCAGAGGCCCAACCCAGAATTGTTGTTTTTTGCCTATTTCAGAGTTTCGCAGAAAAGGAATATCAAACGGAGTCCAAATAGAACGAAACCTTCGGGAACGTGATTTTTAGGAAGATTATGATCCGTGAGACTTGGACCCTACGTCAAGAAACAAAGGAGGAGGCCACGAGGTAGGGGGGCGCGCCCTCCACCCTTTTATTTTACTTTCCTTTTTTTACTTTGCATCTTTATCACAAAAATACTTTGCATCTTTGCAAGGTAAAATAAAAGGCAAAGTAAAAAAAGCAAAGCAGTAATAAAGTGATGGAAGACTAATATGATGAGAATAGACCCGGGGGCGATAGGTTTCACTAGTGGCTTCTCTCAAGAGCATAAGTATTATACGGTGGGTGAACAAATTACTGTTGAGCAATTGACAGAATTGAGCATAGTTATGAGAGTATCTAGGTATGATCATGTATATAGGCATCACGTCCGAGACAAGTAGACCGACTCCTGCCTGCATCTACTACTATTACTCCACTCATCGACCGCTATCCAGCATGCATCTAGAGTATTAAGTTAATGAAAATAGAGTAACGCCTTAAGCAAGATGACATGATGTAGAGGGATAAATTCATGCAATATGATAAAACACCATCTTGTTATCCTCGATGGCAACAATAAAATACGTGCCTTGCTGCCCCTACTGTCACTGGGAAAGGACACCGCAAGATTGAACCCAAAGCTAAGCACTTCTCCCATTGCAAGAAGAACCAATCTAGTTGGCCAAACCAAACTGATAAATCGAAGAGACTTGCAAAGATAACCAATAATACACAAAAGATTTCAGAGAGGAATCAAATATTATTCATAGATAGTCTTGATCATAAACCCACAATTCATCGGTCTCAACAAACACACCGCAAAAGAAGATTACATCGAATACATCTCCACAAGAGAGGGGGGAACATTGTATTGAGATCCAAAAAGAAAGAAGAAGCCATCTAGCTAATAACTATGGACCCGAAGGTCTGAAAGTAAACTACTCACACTTCATCGGAGGGGCTATGGTGATGTAGAAGCCCTCCATGGTGGACGTCCCCTTCCAGCGGAGCTCCGGAACAGGCCCCAAGATGGGATCTCGTGGATACAGAAAGTTGCGGCGGTGGAATTAGGGTTTTGGCTCTGTATCTGATTGCTTGGGGATACGTGGGTATATATAGGAGGAAGAAGTACGTCGGTAGAGCTTTAGGGTGTTGGGCAACGTTGCAGAAAATTAAAATTTTTCCTACGGTTTCACCAAGATCCATCTATGAGTTCATCTAAGCAACGAGTCATGGGGAAGAGATTGCATCTACATACCACTTTGTAGATCGCGAGCGGAAGCGTTCAACGAACGGGGATGAAGTAGTCGTACAAACCGTGATCCAAATCACCGGAGATCCTAGCACCGAAAGCACGGCACCTCCGCGTTCAACACACGTACGGTCAGCGTAACGTCTCCTTCTTCTTGATCCAGCAAGGCAAAGGAGAGGTTGGGGAAGAAGGCTCCAGCAGCAGCACGACGGCGTGGTGATGGTGGAACCGCAGTACTCCGACAGGGCTTCGCCGAGCTCTTACGGAGGAGGAGGATGTGTTGGAGAGGGAGAGGGAGGCGCCAGGGCATAGGGTGTGCAGCCCCCCTCCCCTCCCCCCTTTATATAACCCCTTGGGAGGGCACCGGCCCTAGGAGAAGGAATCTCCTAGGGGGGGCGGCGGCCAGGGAGGGGGGCTTGCCCCCCAAGAAAGGGGGGCGCCCCCTTTAGGGTTCCCCCCCAAACCCTAGGCGCATGGGCCCTTGGGGGGAGGCGCACCAGCCCACTTTGGGCTGGTTCCCTCCCTCATACAGCCCATGAGGCTCTCCGGGATAGGTGGCCCCACCCGGTGGACCCCCGGGACCCTCCGGTGGTCCCGGTACAATACCGATAACCCCGAAACTTGTCCCGATGTCCGTATGATGACTTCCCATATATAAATCTTTACCTCCGGACCATTCCGAAACTCCTCGTGACGTCCGGGATCTCATCCGGGACTCCGAACAACATTCGGGTTACTGCATATACATATCTTCACAACCCTAGCGTCACCGAACCTTAAGTGTGTAGACCCTACGGGTTCGGGAGACACGCAGACATGACCGAGACGGCTCTCGGGCAATAACCAATAGCGGGATCTGGATACCCATGTTGGCTCCCACATGCTCCACAATGATCTCATCGGATGAACCACGATGTCGAGGATTCAATTAATCCCGTATACGATTCCCTTTGTCAATCGGTATTTTACTTGCCCGAGATTCGATCGTCGGTATCCCAGTACCTCGTTCAATCTTGTTACCGGCAAGTCACTTTTCTCGTACCGTAATGCATGATCCCGTGATCAAACACTTTGATCACATTGAGCTCATTGTGATGATGCATTACCGAGAGGGCCCGGTGATACCTCTCCGTCAAGCGGAGTGACAAATCCCAGTCTCGATCCATGTCAACCCAACAGACACTTTCAGAGATACCCGTAGAATACCTTTATAGTCACCCAGTTACGTTGTGACGTTTGGCACAGCCAAAGCACTCCTACGGTATCCGGGAGTTACACGATCTCATGGTCTAAGGAAAGGATACTTGACATAGGAAAACTCTAGCAAACGAACTATGCGATCTTATGCTATGTTTAGGATTGGGTCTTGTCCATCACATCATTCTCCTAATGATGTGATCCCGTTATCGATGACATCCGATGTCCATAGTAAGGAAACCATGACTATCTGTCGATCAACGAGCTAGTCAACTAGAGGCTCACTAGGGACATATTGTTGTCTGTTATTCACACATGTATTACGATTTCCGGATAACACAATTATAGCACGAATAAAGACAATTATCATGAACAAGGAAATATAATAATAATGCTTTTATTATTGCCTCTAGGGCATATTTCCAATGGTCTCCCACTTGCACTAGAGTCAATAATCTAGTTACATTGTGATGAATCGAACACCCATAGAGTTCTGGTGCTGATCATGTTTTGCCTTAGGGAGAGGTTTAGTCAACAGATCTGCGACATTCAGATCCGTGTGCACTTTACAAATCTCTATGTCTCCATCTTGAACATTTTCACGAATGGAGTTGAAGCGACGCTTGATGTGCCTGGTCTTCTTGTGAAACCTGGGCTCCTTTGCAAGTTCAATAGCTCCAGTGTTGTCACAGAAGAGCTTGATTGGCCCCGATGCATTGGGTATGACTCCGAGGTCGGTGATGAACTCCTTCACCCAAATTGCTTCATGTGCTGCCTCCGAGGCTGCCATGTACTCCGCTTCACATGTAGATCCCGCCATGACGCTTTGCTTGCAACTGCACCAGCTTACTGCCCCACCATTCAAAATATACACGTATTCGGTTTGTGACTTAGAGTCATCCAGATCTGTGTCGAAGCTAGCATCGACGTAACCTTTTACGACGAGCTCTTCGTCACCTCCATAAACGAGAAACATTTCCTTAGTCCTTTTCAGGTACTTCAGGATATTCTTGACCGCTGTCCAGTGTTCCTTGCCGGGATTGCTTTGGTACCTTCCTACCAAACTTACGGCAAGGTTTACATCAGGTCTGGTGCACAGCATGGCATACATAATAGAACCTATGGCTGAGGCATAGGGGATGACACTCATCTCTTCTATATCTTTTGCCGTGGTCGGACATTGAGCTGAGCTCAATTTCACACCTTGTAACACAGGTAAGAACCCTTTCTTAGATTGATCCATATTGAACTTCTTCAATATTTTATCAAGGTATGTCCTTTGTGAAAGACCTATGAGGCGTCTCGATCTATCTCTATAGATCTTGATGCCTAATATATAAGCAGCTTCTCCAAGGTCCTTCATTGAAAAACTCTTATTCAAGTAGGCCTTAATGTTGTCCAAGAGTTCTATATCATTTCCCATCAAAAGTATGTCGTCTACATATAATATGAGAAATGCTACAGAGCTCCCACTCACTTTCTTGTAAACGCAGGCTTCTCCATAAGTCTGCGTAAACCCAAACGCCTTGATCATCTCATCAAAGCGAATGTTCCAACTCCGAGATGCTTGCACCAACCCATAAATCGAGCGTTGGAGCTTGCACACCTTGTCAGCATTCTTAGGATCGACAAAACCTTCCGGCTGCATCATATACAATTCTTCCTTAAGGAAACCATTAAGGAATGCCGTTTTGACGTCCATTTGCCATATCTCATAATCATAGTATGCGGCAATTGCTAACATGATTCGGACGGACTTCAGCTTCGCTACCGGTGAGAAAGTCTCATCGTAGTCAATTCCTTGAACTTGTCGATAACCCTTAGCGACAAGCCGAGCTTTATAGATGGTCACATTACCATCCGCGTCTGTCTTCTTCTTAAAGATCCATTTATTTTCTATGGTTCGCCACTCAACGGGCAAGTCAGTCAAAGTCCATACTTCGTTTTCATACATGGATCCTATCTTGGATTTCATGGCTTCTAGCCATTTGTCGGAATCCGGGCCCGCCATTGCTTCCTCATAGTTCAAAGGTTCACCGTTGTCTAACAACATGATTTCCAAGACAGGGTTGCCGTACCACTCTGGTGCGGAACGTGTCCTTGTGGACCTTCGAATTTCAATAGGAGCTTGATTAGAAGTATCTTGATCATCATCATTAATTTCCTCTCTAGTCGGTGCAGGCACCTCACAAACGTTTTCTTGAGTTTCGCCATTTTCCGGTTCAAGAGGTAACACTTCATCAAGTTCTACTTTCCTCCCACTTACTTCTTTCGAGAGAAACTCTTTCTCCAGAAAGGATCCATTCTTGGCAACAAAGATCTTGCCTTCGGATCTGAGGTAGAAGGTATACCCAACAGTTTCTTTAGGGTATCCTATGAAGACGCATTTTTCCGACTTGGGTTCGAGCTTTTCAGGTTGAAGTTTCTTGACATAAGCATCGCATCCCCAAACTTTTAGAAACGACAGCTTAGGTTTCTTCCCAAACCATAATTCAGACGGTGTCGTCTCAACGGATTTCGACGGAGCCCTATTTAAAGTTAATGCGGCAGTCTCTAAAGCATAGCCCCAAAAAGATAGCGGTAAGTCGGTAAGAGACATCATAGTTCGCACCATATCTAATAGAGTGCGATTACGACGTTCGAACACACCATTACGCTGAGGTGTTCCAGGCGGCGTGAGTTGTGAAACTATTCCACATTTTCTTAAGTGTGTGCCAAATTCGTGACTCAAGTATTCTCCTCCACGATCTGATCGTAGAAACTTGATCTTTCTATCATGTTGATTTTCAACCTCACTCTGAAATTCCTTGAACTTTTCAAAGGTCTCAGACTTGTGTTTCATTAATTAGACATACCCATATCTACTCAAGTCATCAGTGAGGGTGAGAACATAACGATAGCCACCTCGAGTCTCAACACTCATTGGACCGCACACATCGGTATGTATGATTTCCAATAAGTTGGTTGCTCGCTCCATTGTTCCTGAGAACGGAGTCTTGGTCATTTTACCCATGAGGCATGGTTTGCACGTGTCAAATGATTCATAATCAAGAGACTCTAAAAGTCCATCTGCATGGAGCTTCTTCATGCGTTTGACACCTATGTGACCAAGGCGGCAGTGCCACAAATATGTGGGACTATTGTTATCAACTTTAACTCTTTTGGTATTCACACTATGAATATGTGTATCATCACGTATGAGATTCATTAAGAATAAACCATTAACCATCGGAGCATGACCATAAAACATATCTCTCATATAAATAGAACAACCATTATTCTCGGATTTAAATGAGTAGCCATCTCGAATTAAACGAGATCCAGACACAATGTTCATGCTCAAACTTGGCACTAAATAACAATTATTGAGGTTTAAAACTAATCCCGTAGGTAAATGTAGAGGCAGCGTGCCGACGGCGATCACATCGACCTTGGAACCATTCCCGACGCGCATCGTCACCTCGTCCTTCGTCAGTCTCCGTTTATTCCGCAGCTCCTGCTTTGAGTTACAAATGTGAGCAACTGCACCGGTATCAAATACCCAAGAGCTACTACGAGTACTGGTAAGGTACACATCAATTACATGTATATCACATATACCTTTGGTTTTGCCGGCCTTCTTGTCCGCTAAGTATTTGGGGCAGTTCCGCTTCCAGTGTCCACTTCCCTTGCAATAAAAACACTCAGTCTCGGTCTTGGGTCCATTCTTTGGCTTCTTCCCGGCAACTTGCTTACCGGGCGCGGCAACTTCCTTGCCGTCCTTCTTGAAGTTCTTTTTACCCTTGCCCTTCTTGAACTTAGTGGTTTTATTCACCATCAACACTTGATGCTCCTTCTTGATTTCTACCTCTGCTGATTTCAGCATAGCATATACCTCAGGAATGGTCTTTACCATCCCCTGCATATTGTAGTTCATCACAAAGCTCTTGTAGCTAGGTGGAAGCGACTGGAGGATTCTGTCAATGACCGCTTCATCCGGGAGATTAACTTCCAGTTGAGTCAAGCGGTTGTGCAACCCAGACATGTTGAGTATGTGTTCACTGACAGAGCTATTTTCCTCCATCTTACAGCTAAAGAATTTGTCGGATACTTCATATCTCTCGACCCGGGCATGAGCTTGGAAAACCATTTTCAGCTCTTCGAACATCTCATATGCTCCATGTCTCTCAAAACGCTTTTGGAGCCCCGGCTCTAAGCTGTAAAGCATGCCGCACTGAACGAGGGAGTAATCATCACAGCGTGACTGCCAAGCGTTCATAACGTCTTGTTCTGTAGGGAGAATAGGTGCGTCACCCAGCGGTGCTCGTAGGACATAATCTTTCTTGGCAGCTATGAGGATGATCCTCAGGTTCCGGACCCAGTCCGTATAGTTGCTACCATCGTCTTTCAGCTTGGTTTTCTCTAGGAATGCGTTGAAGTTGAGGACTACGTTGGCCATTTGATCTACAAGACATATTGTAAAATTTTAGACTAAGTTCATGATAATAAAGTTCATTTAATCAAATTATTTAATGAACTCCCACTTAGATAGACATCCCTCTTCTAGTCATCTAAGTATTACATGATCCGAGTCAACTAGGCCGTGTCCGATCATCACGTGAGACGGACTAGTCAACATCGGTGAACATCTTCATGTTGATCGTATCTTCTATACGACTCATGCTCGACCTTTCGGTCTTCTGTGTTCCGAGGCCATGTCTGTACATGCTAGGCTCGTCAAGTCAACCTAAGTGTTTTGCGTGTGTAAATCTGTCTTACACCCGTTGTATGTGAACGTTAGAATCTATCACACCCGATCATCACGTGGTGCTTCAAAACAACGAACTGTCGCAACGGTGCACAGTTAGGGGGAACACTTTCTTGAAATTATTATGAGGGATCATCTTATTTACTACCGTCGTTCTAAGTAAACAAGATGCAAAACATGATAAACATCACATGCAATCAAATAATAAACGTGACATGATATGGCCAATATCACATAGCTCCTTCGATCTCCATCTTGGGGCTCCATGATCATCTTGTCACCGGCTTGACACCATGATCTTCATCATCATGATCTTCATCATCGTGTCTCCATGAAGTTGCTCGCCAACTATTACTTCTACTACTATGGCTAACGCGTTTAGCAATAAAGTAGAGTAATTTACATGGCGTTTCTCAATGACACGCAGGCCATACAAAAATAAAGACAACTCCTATGGCTCCTGCCGGTTGTCATACTCATCGACATGCAAGTCGTGATTCCTATTACAATAGCATGAACATCTCATACATCACATATAGATCATTCATCATTCATCACAACTTTGGCCATATCACATCACAAAGCACTTGCTGCAAAAACAAGTTAGACGTCCTCTAACTGTTGTTGCAAGTTTTTACGTGGCTGAATTAGGGTTCTAGCAAGAACGTTTTCCTACCTACGTTAAAAACCACAACGTGATTTGTCAACTTCTATTTACCCTTCATAAGGACCCTTTTCATCGAATCCGCTCCAACTAAAGTGGGAGAGACAGACACCCGCCAGCCACCTTATGCAACTAGTGCATGTTAGTCGGTGGAACCGGTCTTACGTAAGCGTACGTGTAAGGTTGGTCCAGGCCGCTTCATCCCACAATACCGCTGAAGCAAGATAAGACTAGTAGCGGCAAGAAAGTTGACAACATCTACGCCCACAACAAATTGTGTTCTACTCGTGCAATAGAGAACTACGCATAGACCTAGCTCATGATGCCATTGTTGGGGAACGTTGCAGAAAATTAAAATTTTTCCTACGGTTTCACCAAGATCCATCTATGAGTTCATCTAAGCAACGAGTCACGGGGAAGAGATTGCATCTACATACCACTTTGTAGATCGCGAGCGGAAGCGTTCAACGAACGGGGATGAAGTAGTCGCACACACCGTGATCCAAATCACCGGAGATCCTAGCACCGAAAGCACGGCACCTCCGCGTTCAACACACGTACGGTCAGCGTAACGTCTCCTTCTTCTTGATCCAGCAAGGCAAAGGAGAGGTTGGGGAAGAAGGCTCCAGCAGCAGCACGACGGCGTGGTGATGGTGGAACCGCAGTACTCCGACAGGGCTTCGCCGAGCTCTTACGGAGGAGGAGGATGTGTTGGAGAGGGAGAGGGAGGCGCCAGGGCATAGGGTGTGCAGCCCCCCTCCCCTCCCCCCTTTATATAACCCCTTGGGGGGGCGCCGGCCCTAGGAGAAAGAATCTCCTAGGGGGGGCGGCGGCCAGGGAGGGGGGCTTGCCCCCCAAGCAAGGGGGGCGCCCCCTTTAGGGTTCCCCCCCAAACCCTAGGCGCATGGGCCCTTGGGGGGGAGGCGCACCAGCCCACTTTGGGCTGGTTCCCTCCCTCATACAGCCCATGAGGCCCTCCGGGATAGGTGGCCCCACCCGGTGGACCCCCCGGGACCCTCCGGTGGTCCCGGTACAATACCGATAACCCCGAAACTTGTCCCGATGTCCGTATGATGACTTCCCATATATAAATCTTTACCTCCGGACCATTCTGAAACTCCTCGTGACGTCCGGGATCTCATCCGGGACTCCGAACAACATTCGGGTTACTGCATATACATATCTTCACAACCCTAGCGTCACCGAACCTTAAGTGTGTAGACCCTACGGGTTCGGGAGACACGCAGACATGACCGAGACGGCTCTTGTGCAATAACCAACAGCGGGATCTGGATACCCATGTTGGCTCCCACATGCTCCACAATGATCTCACCGGATGAACCACGATGTCGAGGATTCAATTAATCCCGTATATGATTCCCTTTGTCAATCGGTATTTTACTTGCCCGAGATTCGATCGTCGGTATCCCAGTACCTCGTTCAATCTCGTTACCGGCAAGTCACTTTTCTCGTACCGTAATGCATGATACCGTGATCAAACACTTTGATCACATTGAGCTCATTGTGATGATGCATTACCGAGAGGGCCCGGTGATACCTCTCCGTCAAGCGGAGTGACAAATCCCAGTCTCGATCCATGTCAACCCAACAGACACTTTCAGAGATACCCGTAGAATACCTTTATAGTCACCCAGTTACGTTGTGACATTTGGCACACCCAAAGCACTCCTACGGTATCCGGGAGTTACACGATCTCATGGTCTAAGGAAAGGATACTTGACATTGGAAAACTCTAGCAAACGAACTATGCGATCTTATGCTATGTTTAGGATTGGGTCTTGTCCATCACATCATTCTCCTAATGATGTGATCCCGTTATCGATGACATCCGATGTCCATAGTCAGGAAACCATGACTATCTGTCGATCAACGAGCTAGTCAACTAGAGGCTCACTAGGGACATATTGTTGTCTGTTATTCACACATGTATTACGATTTCCGGATAACACAATTATAGCACGAATAAAGACAATTATCATGAACAAGGAAATATAATAATAATGCTTTTATTATTGCCTCTAGGGCATATTTCCAACATAGGGAGCCCACGAGACAGGGGGCGTGCTTAGGGGGGCGCACCCTCCACCCTCGTGGCCTCCTCGAAGCTTCCCTGGCGTAGGGTCCAAGTCTCCTGGATCACGTTCGGTGAGAAAATCATGTTCCCGAAGGTTTCATTCCATTTGGACTCCGTTTGATATTCCGTTTCTTCAAAACACTGAAATAGGCAAAAACAGCAATTCTGGGATGGGCCTCCGGTTAATAGGTTAGTCCCAAAAGTAATATAAAAGTGGAAAATAAAGCCCAATATAGTCCAAAACAGTAGATAATATAGCATGGAGCAATCAAAAATTATAGATACGTTGGAGACGTATCAGTTTTCAATGGTGAACATCACTATGTTGATCATATCTACTATATGATTCACGCTCGACCTTTCGGTCTTAGTGTTCCGAGGCCATATCTGCATATGCTAGGCTCGTCAAGTTTAACCTGAGTATTCTGCGTGTGCAAAACTGGCTTGCACCCGTTGTAGATGAACGTAGAGCTTATCACACCCGATCATCACGTGGTGTCTCGGCACGACGAACTTTAGCAACGGTGCATACTCAGGGAGAACACTTTTATCTTGAAATTTAGTGAGAGATCATCTTATAATGCTACCGTCAATTAAAGCAAAATAAGATGCATAAAAGATATACATCACATGCAATCAATATAAGTGATATGATATGGCCATCATCATCTTGTGCTTGTGATCTCCATCTCCGAAGCACCGTCATGATCACCATCGTCACTGGCACGACACCTTGATCTCCATCGTAGCATCGTTGTCGTCTCGCCAACTATTGCTTCTACGACTATCGCTACCGCTTAGTGATAAAGTAAAGCAATTACAGGGCGATTCCATTGCATACAATAAAGTGACAACCATATGGCTCCTGCCAATTGCCGATAACTTCATTACCAAACATGATCATCTCATACAATAAAGTATAGCATCATATCTTAACCATATCACATCACAAAGTGCCCTGCAAAAACAAGTTAGACGTCCTCTACCTTGTTGTTGCAAGTTTTACGTAGCTGCTACTGGTTGAGCAAGAACCGTTCTTACCTACGCATCAAGACAACAACGATAGTTTGTCAAGTTAGTGCTATTTTAACCTTCACAAGGACCGGGCTTAGTCACACTCGATTCAACTAAAGTTGGAGAAACAGACACCCGCCAGCCTCATGTGTGCAAAGCACGTCGGTAGAACCAGTCTCGCGTAAGCGTACGCGTAATGTCGGTTCGGGCCGCTTCATCCAACAATACCGTCAAACCAAAGTATCACATGCTGGTAAGCAGTATGACTTGTATCTCCCACAACTCACTTGTGTTCTACTCGTGCATATAACATCAACGCATAATACCAGGCTCGGATGCCACTGTTGGGGAACGTAGTAATTTCAGAAAAATTCCTACGCACACGCAAGATCATGGTGATGCATAGCAACGAGAGGGGAGAGTGATGTCTACGTACCCTCGTAGACCGACAACGGAAGCGTTGACACGACATAGAGGAAGTAGTCGTACGTCTTCAAGATCCGACCGATCCAAGTACCGAATGCACGGCACCTCTGAGTTCTGCACACGTTCAACTTGATGACGTCCTTCTAGCTCCGATCCAGTCGAGCGTTGAAGGAGAGTTCCGTCATCTCGACGGCGTGATGATGGTGATGATGTTGCTACCGACGCAGGGCTTCGCCTAAGAACCATTACGATATGACTGAGGTGGATTATGGTGGAGGGGGGCACCGCACACGGCTGGAATAGATCAACATATCAACTTGTGTGTCTAGAGGTGCCCCCTGCCCCTGTATATAAAGGACAAGGGGGAAGAGGCCGGCGGGCCAGGAGGGGTGCGCCAGGGAGGAGTCCTACTCCCACCGGGAGTAGGACTCCCCCTTTTCGCATTCCAAGAAGGAGGGGGGAGGAAGGAGTGGGAGAGGGGAAGGCAAGGGGAGCGTCGCCCCCCTTCCTTGTCCTATTCGGACTCAAGGGGAGGGGGCGCGCCTCTTGCCCTGGCTGGCACCTCTCCCTCTCTCCACTAGGGCCCAACAAGGCCCATTAGTTCCTGGGGGGTTCCGGTAACCCCCGGTACTCCGGTAAATGTCCGAAACCTCTCGGAACCCTTCCGGTGTCCGAACATAGTCGTCCAATATATCAATATTAATGTCTCGACTATTTCGATACTCCTCGTCATGTCCGTGATCACATCCGAGACTCCGAACAACCTTCGGTACATCAAAACACAAAAAGTCATAATACGATCGTCACCGGTCAATAACCAATAGCGCGCGGACCCTGCGGGTTCGAGAACTATGTAGACATGATCGAGACACGTCTCCGGTCAATAACCAATAGCGGAACCTGGATGTTCATATTGGCTCCCACATATTCTACGAAGATCTTTATCGGTCAAACCGCATAACAACATACTTTGTTCCCTTTGTCATCGGTATGTTACTTGCCCGAGATTCGATTGTCGGTATCTCAATACCTACTTCAATCTCGTTACCGGTGAGTCTCTTTACTCGTTCTGTAATACATCATTCCGTAACTAACCCATTAGTTACAATGCCTGCAAGGCTTATAGTAATGTGTATTACCGAGTGGGCCCAGAGATACCTCTCCGACAATCGGAGTGACAAATCCTAATCTCGAAATACGCCGACCCAACAAGTACCTTCGGAGACATCTGTAGAGCACCTTTATAATCATCCAGTTACGCTGTGACGTTTGGTGGCACACAAAGTGTTCCTCCGGTAAACGGGAGTTGCATAATCTGATAGTCATAGGAACATGTATAAGTCATGAAGAAAGCAATAGCAGAATACTAAACGATCAAGTGCTAAGCTAACGGAATGGGTCAAGTCAATCACATCATTCTCCTAATGATGTGATCACGTTAATCAAATGACAACTCATGTCTATGGCTAGGAAACATAACCATCCACTACTAGCGAAAACCTAGTAGTAGCACGAGTTTAATGCCCACTAGTAGCGTGGCCAGCCACGCTACTAATAAGGCGCTACAGCTATTACTTAGCAGTAGCGCGTGCGACACGCGCTACTGCTAAGTCACATAGCGGCAGCGCTTGTTCTATCCCGTGCTGCTACTAATCTCGCCAGTTGCAGCGTGTTTACTATCCATCGCTACTAGTATTTTTTTTCATTTTTATTGTATTTATACGCCGTTATACAAATTTTGGTACAATTCCAATTATGAGGTTTATATCATTATGTCCATAACAGTGTGTCAAATGAAGGTGGATTAGGTTCAAGTGGAGGCAATATGTGGTGCATGTCAAAAGTATACTATTAATCCAAACTTGATCTAATTTGGACTAGTAGTACTTTCGTTGTGCACCACATGTTGCCTCCACTTGAATCTAATCCGCCAGCACAAGCTATTTAATCATCATCATAGTCATTACACCAACAGTATTTATTTAATCACCATAGTAATAGTGTAGCACATGCTTCATCATATTCAAACTCATTCTAGCTAGCTAATCACCACCAACACTAGATGCGGTAGCTAACTAATCACCACCAACACTAGCTAATAATAATCATCATAGTCATTACCACCAACACTAGCTATTTAATCATCATCATAGTGCAGCACATCATCAACTTCAAACTCATTTCTAGCTAGCTAATCACTCCTGCTGCTCTCTCTCAGGTAAAATAACATAAAACATGTGTAGCTCCCCTCCTTCATCAAGTTGGAGCATGCAGATGAACCTGTCTCCTAATCGTGGGCTGCGCTTGTGATTGCTGCCCCTAGTACTTCTCTGCACTCCTCCACCACAAATTTGGTCCAGTCTTTCACTGTTAAGACTCCCTCGCTATTAGAAATCGTGAATGCAGTAAAGTGCATTGTAGGATATCTTGGTCGTAAGCTCAATACTCATGGTACCTTTTGTCTCGATCCCATGAGGCACAACATTCATCGGGAGTACCTGTTCAAGAACATCGTATAGTAACATACTTAGCAATGAAGTTTAGCTTAAAAATAATGTATCCAATAGATGCACTGAGGACAAATAGTAAAAATATTACCATCTTTCCTAAATAGATGTGACCGTAGTTCATTACGAACACTATTGTTCGAACGTTTTCAGTACTAACATTTCTAAGTGCAGGAAGAAAATTTGTCTTGACAGTATCAAGATCCTCAAGCCATGAAACATAATGACTTAGCTCCTCGCAGTTTAGTTCAGCCCCGGGACAGTAGTAGGTCCTGTCTACCAAGCGTTGGACATGTTTGCTTGAACGGAAATAAGCTGACAATAGAAATTAGTTGTCAACTATTTTTGAATAAACAATATCAAAGACATAAATATGGTTGAGAAACTCACATAATGGTATAACTGGAGGCGTCTGCACATCGATCCAGATGTCGGTATTACCTTCAATATCATCTTCCGGACGAATATCAAAGGTGATAACCATATCAGGCTCAAATGCATAAGTCTTGCATAGTGATCGCCAAGTTTTGCATCCAAAATATGTTTAGTCATCTGTGTTGTATAATTTTGCGTGGAAAATATAACCATGCTCGGTATTCAAGTAAACTTTCTTTACCTCCATAGTACGACGGAAACCTATCTTATCCAAGACAAAAACTCTTGCATGGCATGGGATACGCTAGTAGAATAGTAAAAAAATTAAATTATAAGTTGAAGCAAATGAAGCAGATGTCATGCTTAACTACGAAAAAAGACTTGTCGTTGTGACTTACTGTATCCACTTCGAAGTTCATGTCCAGCTTGATGCTGAAGCGCCTATCATCATATAGGAAGATTTCGTCGCACAGGCCGCGCTCGTCTTCGCAGTATTTGCAAATACCGAAATCCTTTTCGTTGTTAGACATTTCCTATCTTCATAGTTGAAACATTAATTGAAAATCGATCAAAGACAACTACCAGGATACTCACAATATCTTATAGGACTCATACTCAAATTAGCATGCATTCAACAAGCAAAAGTAACAACAAATGCGGCGGAGATTCCCCCGGTAGGTAGCGCCTCCCAGTACCACCTCGGCGGAGCCCAGTCCCGGGCACTCGATATGTCCTAGTTTGTAGCACAAGTCATGCCGAAATTCACGTAAAATTTCGGCATGACTTTACTAAAAAGTGGACAAATCGAGAACCTGAAATTTGTCGGAACGGAAATGAATCAACAATCTGGCAAAACATAGGCCACTCGACTTGATTCCCTGGAAACAACAAAGCCACTTGGGCACAATCGAACCACTTCAAGTATGGAATATGCAAATGAACATCAATGACATATATCATATAACAACAATCTTGTTTTTTGTTTACATAGCAACAATTAGTTTAACCAAGTTTTTGAAAGAAAAACAATTCTGTTTTTTGTTTTTTGAATGAAACTATTGTTTAGGCATTTTCATAAAAATTTCCCCTAGATAATTTCCTAAAAAAATTGCTAATCATTTTTCCTAAATGCTAAAAAATGCCTACTACCCTAAACAAATCCAGGGTTCATATGAACATCAACACAGCATCAACACATATATGAATTGCCCTAGCAGAGAGAGAGGAGGGTAGGGGAGAGGAGAGGCAGAGACTTACGGTGACTGCGGCGAGGGAGGTGCACGCGGCGTCGAGGACGGGGTCGGGGCTCGGGCGCGCGGCGGAGGGCGGCGTCGAGGTCGGGGTTGGAGGAGGCCTCGAGGGTGTGCGGTGGCCGGCGGCGGTGGTGAGGTTGAGGGCGACGGCGGTAGGGCGACGACGGCGATGGAGCAGTTGGGGGAGAGAGGGAAGTGGAGTGGGAGGACTTAGCGAAATTTTGAGCCCGCGCGGCCGGGGTTAAGTCAAACTAGCAACAACGCGTTTTGCGAAATGCGCTACAGCTATTCCTTTCTGTTTTATAGTATCAGTAACGCTTTGCCCTGAAAACACGCTACTGCTAAGTCTAAGCATGTAAAAGCTTCAAAAATATACATTGGTCATCATTGATCTTTTTGTGTAGAATCTAAATAGTCAACATGAATCCTCACAGTACCTATATAGGCACTGGTGAAGATTCATATTGCAGCCACAAATCCTACACATATAGTTCAATGAAGACCAAGTGTTCGAGATAGTTTGAGAAGTAACATATTTAAGGTGGTAAACACCTTATTCGCTTAGCAGTATGGGACTAAACTTAATTAGGTGCAATACTTAGCAGCAGCGTGTTTCATATAAAAACGTTGGTACTAAGTGCTTTAGCAGTAGCGCGTCCTAGGAAGGGCGCTACTACTATATCTTGCCTGGGGGTAACGCCGTGGCAATTATAGTAGTAGCGCTTGTTTCATCTACACAGCTGCTGCTACCTTTCAATTATTAGCGCAGTTTTGTGGAGCTCGCTACTGCTAATTAGCAGTAGCGCTTGTTTTTAAACCGTGCTGCTGCTAAGATTTTGTGTATAAGGTTTTCCCTAGTAGTGATCTTTGATCAACGAGCTAGTCAAGTAGAGGCATACTAGTGTCACTCTTTTTGTCTATGTATTCACATAAGTATTATGTTTTCGGTTAATACAATTCTAGCATGAATAATAAACATTTATCATGATATAAGGAAATAAATAATAACTTTATTATTGCCTCTAGGGCATATTTCCTTCATATATATACTGACCCTTCTTTAAATTAGATCGAATGGAAGCGGGACGCACTCCTACCAAAGGCTCACATACGAATAATTCTAGAGGAATTAGCAGGATTGTTCCTTGAAG
The DNA here is from genome assembly GCA_032464435.1 of Aegilops umbellulata. Lineage (NCBI taxonomy): Eukaryota > Viridiplantae > Streptophyta > Magnoliopsida > Poales > Poaceae > Aegilops > Aegilops umbellulata. Next base: position 604,776,455 of record CP136058.1, read on the forward strand.
AGATCATAGCTAAAACCAGAGTATACCATCAGGAAGTGGAAACGAAACTTGGTAATTAGATATTAGGGATCATAAGAGATGTTATTTTGTATATATGCATGAACATGTACTATATGTAGTAGCACCGAATAGATATATGAAAACTTGTTGCTCGACCGAGCACGGAGAAAGAAGGGCCACTTCTCTCTATATTCATGACGATGTTGTGTAATGCTTCCTTCATTGCTATATGTAGTAACTAGTTGAATGGAAAACATAAAATAAGAATGGAAATCCTAATTGTAAAAGAATTGAATGGTACACACAAAAAGAAAAGGGGGAAACACAATATGAAGCCCTTAAACCCATCCTTCCAAAAAATAGCGCTTGGCTGGTGCTAGCCCGTGGCTGCCTTTTAGTCCGGTCGGTGTTACCTACCGGGACTAAAGGTCATCTTGCCTGGGCGCCCCACAACGGCCACGTGGAGCTCCTTTAGTCCCGGTTCGTAACACAACCAGGACCAAAAGTGGGGGCCTTTAGTCCCGATTGCTTAGTCCCGGTTGCAGAACAGAGACTAAAGTCCCTTGGGAACCGGGGACTAATGCCCTGTTTTCTACTAGTGTGAAGACTTATTACACTTGAAGACTGTGATCTTCCAGTCGCTTAGGCATCGCATTCTGAGGATCAAGAGTCATTATGGATCGCTGGTGAATGAAGTCTTTGAAGGTTTGGAAGTCTACATTGAAGATTTACCTAAGTGATTGGGCAAGGACTAAGTGACCTTAGATCAAGGGGAATAAGGTGAAGACGTGGTCTTCTGAGTTAAATCTCATCCTCCCTAACAAGACGTACAATTGTCATGGCAACTGGAACTGCTCTATCAAATGTCTTGTCTTCATCAAGCAACTGGTTCTGTCACTTCAACCTTTACTTACAGTTTAGCTTTGCGAATTCATTGCTTGCTTGCTCTGGTTGTATTCTCTGTGTGAAGACTTTTATCCCTGATTGCATGTTTAGCTTCATACTGTCTTCCTAATCCGATATGTTCTACCTAGCTACTTTTTGTCTTCGTGTATTCACTGTACTATTTCTTTTAATATGGCATGGCTAGTGTAGTTTATCTTCCGCTGCAACCTGTTTAGGTTTTACTTGACTATCTGTCTTTGATGTACTTCCTTCTTTCGAGACTTTCATAAAAATCCCATATTCACCCCCTCTAGTTGATAAATAGCACTTTCACATGCAACATTTCTCTAGCTTTTTTACCCGAGTACAACCAGCACAATTCATCTCATTATATACTTCTGAAACACGTTTAAGAAAATGAGCAAAACCAAATCTTAATTATATTCATCCAAAAATCTCAATTGTACAGATAACCTTAGTTACCAACACCTTTATCAATATACTCAGATCTTCACATGACAAAGGACAGTTACATGTCACTAAGAAGACCTCTTTTAAAATTTATAGCTAAGAGCTAAAAACAGATACATTTTCTAAATTTGACAAAGTTTTCCATTTGCCATAATGCATATGGAAGTTTACAAATACATATGACTTTCTGTTTGCCTTGATCATCTACCCTTGCACTCTGGATTTAGTCCTGGACGGGATGCAACATAATGTTCAGCTAGTGAATACTTCCCAATCTACTATCTCATCAGAGTAACATGTTTTGCCTCCAATTTAGTATTGTGTCGCTAAAGCTAAATAGTAGACATGAGCGTGATTTGATCGGCCTGAATATCATAAATTCAGACCCAATATAACCACCTCAAACAAACCTTAATAGAACAAGCAAATCAAAATTGTGAATTTTGTTCCATTATGCATTGTTTAACAAACGTGTTCCCTACCTGTTGAGAGTAGCCGAGGTAGGTCTCTTGCATTGCAACCTTCTAGTTGTCCCCGTGGTTGGAAGTCACATAGATGGCTCCCTCGATGATCATCATCTGCATGACTTGCTCCCCAATAGCCTGGACGTAAACTTGCCACAAAACCAATGATCAATCCCTCAATTCAGTGGATGCAAGATGCAATGCAAAGATGTGCAGCTTATCTGAATACACAAAGAGCGGAATTAACCATTTTTGTACCATGTCCTTGATGAGCTGGGCGCAAAGCAGGATCCTCTCCCAGCTCTCGCTAACGTCCTTTGTGCAGCAGCATGGCTGTCTTGCAACGATCGGTATACCCTCCCTCAGCTGGTTGAACTTGCAGGCTAAGTCCCAGCCGCAGCACGGACGACATGGAGCCACGAAACCAGCACCTCATGTCGTTCTTCAACTCCAGTATTCACCTGCTGTCCCAAGGAGAAATTCATTAAAGAACGCGGAGTTCAATCTATTTATGTGGTTGGTTCACATAAGATGGATGGACGTGGACACCTTCATGGCATCTGCTGAAGAAGGGAGGAGGAACCTGCGGCGGCGCGAGGAAGAAGGGAGAGGTGCAGGGCGGTCCCCATGACGGAAAGATGTGTTGTTGTATTGTTGATCAGGCGCGATGACGTCCCGTTGCGTCCCAGACCCTTCCTCCTGGTGCGCAAACTCTCCCGCAAACTCTGTTAAGCCGCCACCTGGTAAGAGGGTGGGCGGTGGGCTAACCCTACTACGCCGTGGGAACGGGGTCGTGAGTCCGTGCTGGGGCTAGGCTGGCCTCCTGAGTAGTCGCCTCCTCCATTCGATGGTGCGACGACAGTGAGTATGAGATGGAAGGGAGCCGGTGCTGATGCATGCCAGGGGTCGGGTGGTGAGGTGGGAGTGCCGCCGTTGGGGGTCGTTGTTCTCCGCCGCCACCACAGGAGATGGGGTTACGGGAAGGAGTGCAAAACTCTTTGATTTGTGAAAGAAAAAAGAAGGGGAAACGTCGCGCACGCGCATGCGCCGCTCGATCGTGTTGTGTCGCCAGGCGATTCCTATTTAGCGCTGCAGGCGCCAGTTTGTGTGCATTTTGCAAACTGGCGCCTGCAGGCGTCCGCGATGGGCCGGCCCAACTTAGTTTTCTAAGGTGCAAAAAATTGGCGCGCGCACAGAGTATCGATCCCGTGACCTCCGGTTTGTTAGAATAATGCGCTAACCACTAGGCCAATTAAATAGATTTGGTAGTTTCTATCCTTTCAGTTTTTTTCTTTGCGCCCTCAGAAAAACATTATTTTGTTTGTTCCTCTTTTCCTTTTTTCCATTTTTCTTCTTCTTTATATGATGACTTTTTCTTCAAATTCCTGAAGTTTTTTCATTTTTTGATGAACTTTTTTCTTCAAATCGATGAACTTTTTCATTTTCCGATGAACTGTTTTTGAAAATCGTGAACTTTTTTTTTCTAATTCGATGAACTTTTTATCAATTTGTATGAACTTATTTCCAAGTTCGATGAACTTTTTCCAAATCCGATGAACTTGGTTCCAATTCAATGAACTTTTTTCATATCTGGTGAACTTTTTTTCAAATCCGATGAACTTGTTTCCAATTCAATGAACTTTTTTCATATTCGATGAACTTTTTTAAAAAATTGATGAACTTCTTTTAAACTCGTAAACTCTATTTGTGGTTTCCAAATATTTTGAATATTTTTTTGTATAAAATGAACCTTTTGGAACTCTCGAACTTTTTTGATTTTGGTGAACTTTTTTTTGAATACGCAAACCTTTTCAAACACATGAACTTTTTTGATTTTGGTGAACTTTTATTTGAATGCGTGAACTATTTTTGCATGTTCGTGAACTTCATTTGAATTTTGTGAACATGTTATGAAATAGTTGAAACATCTAAGCGTTATGTGACAAATAGCACACCTAGTAAGCGTGCAAGTAGTCAGGTCGAGTGGTCAATGGCGCTGAAGTAAGTGTGTTGGCGCGAGATCGAATCCCATCTGCAACAGTTTTTTGCGCGGGGTTTTTTCACCGTGCGCCGTCGTGGGCTGGCCCACCCAGAAGTTGTTGCGAGCTCCAGTTAGGTTGCGCAGCGCTGAAGGCGCTGACTAGGAGCTCCCGTGTAGCCATCCATCGCTCAACATCTCCCCGATCCACTTTGCATCGTTGGTTTTCCTTTCTTGGCCCATCATGTGCCCTTGGCCCACCACGACCGCTTGTTCATTCTTCAGCCTTCCTCTTATCTTCTTCTATTCCCTCAAAAAGAAAATCTTATCTTCTTCTATCCCTCAAAAAAAAAATCTTCTTCTCTTCTTCTTCACACAAGGAGCGCTCCCAGGTCATCTCCGAGCTCCAAGGTGGGTTGGGGAAAGAGCTGCAACCGCAGCCCGATGAAGCTGCACCCGTTTGTCGGCTATGTTGCGACCGTGGCGACCAAGGCCATGCCCACACCATCATGGCGCTGCGAGCTCGAGGGCTGGCAGGGGTGTTGCATGTTGCTGCCGTGGTGATTGCGTGCTGGAACTAGCGTCAATTTTTGCTGCATCGACTCATGGTGGAGTTACGATGCGACGACAGGGACAACAATTTTTGTTGGAACTGTCATTGAATTTTGCTACAACCTACTAGAAAATTTGCTACATAAATTCATGGCAGAGATGCAACCCGGGACGACGGTGATGACAATTTTTTGCTGCAACTGTCGTTGTATTTTGCTACAACCAGCGATTATTTTTTGCTACATCCGTTTTAATGGTGATGACTGGTGGCCGTCGTTCCTGCAACCCTGTGCAACGAGCGTCGACGGCGGAAAAAAGTTTCAACCAACATGGCAAAAAGCTTCAACCGACGCAAAAAAAGCTTCAACGGGTACGAGTGGTGATGCTGAGAGCTGCGGCCGACGACACGGTGATGATGCGATTTTGTTGCGGTGATTTTTTTTGCCGGAACCAGTATATATAAGAAGTACTGCTACAACTCGCACAACGATTTGCTGCAACCGGCTAAGGCAACCAAGGGTGACATATTTTGTCGGAGCTCGAAGGCCAGATGCTGGAACCCGTCGGTGCGGCGTGCTACGACCGGCACCACGGCTTGCTGGAACCATCCACGTCAGGAGTTGGAACTGGAGGACCATGGATATGGCAATCGACGACAGCCAGAGTTGAAGGCTGTGACCAGCTGACGATGTTGCAACCTCCGAGGAGGAAGCGGCAAATAGAGATGGCGCGAGCGTTGGTGCGCGACTGAACGAAGGCAAGGCTGGAACCGCCACATACCCCTGTGTTGCAACTACTATGAAAAATAGCTTCAACCCTAGATGGAAAAGCTTCAGCCGCGCGTATCACCGTGTGCACAACGCCCCTCGCCGTGCAACATTTTGCCCCTCGCTTAGCTCGCCATGGCCGCCATTTGTAGCCCTGACCTGTTGGCCACAGCTCTTCCCTGTCCCGATTGCAACAACGCGCACGCTCGTTGTTTGCACACCAGATCTTGTTTTCTGTGGTTCGCAACATCCCACCCCCATCAACCTTGTCGTGTTCGTCGGCGCACTTGTAGCACCATGGCAGCCATGAAAATGGTTTTGTAGCAAATTCCAACGCCGATTGTAGCAAAAACCGACTATAGTTGCAGCAAAACGTCGTCATCATCGTTGCGAGTCGCAGCTAAGACATGAAGTTTGAAGCTTTTTCAATGCCGGTTGTAGCTTTTGTAACCGCCGGTTGTAGCTTTTTGTTGTCGTCCATGGCCTTTCGTCTCTATGGTTGAAACTTTTTTCATCACCGGATGAAGCTTTTTTTTGTTGCCAGATAAAGCTTTTTCTGTCACCGGTTGCAACTTTTCGTGGTCGCTCATAGCTTCCGCCATATACGGGTTGAAACTTTTTTCGTCGCCGGTTGAAGCTTTTTTATTACCCGTTGTAGATTTTTTGATGTCAGTTGGAGCATTGGGTAGCTCTCTCGACGTTTGATTTTTTTGCTGGAAACGGTGCGAGCAAGATGTTGCAAGAGTTAGGTGCACCCAACAAGCTACGGCATCAGGGATGAGTGGCGGCGAGCACGCCGACGAGCTGCGGTCGTCGACTGGAGCTACAACAGTCGCCACACGAGCTGCAACTGCAGGGTGCGGTTGTTGCATGGGCGAAGCCAGTGACGAGGACGCCCGGCGAGGGCTGAGACCGGCGACTAGGAGGGCCGACGAAGGCGATGACCAGAGACGAGGACGATAGGCGAGGGGCGGCGATGGGAGAACGCATGCGGCCGGCTAGACGAAAGGGGCGATGAGATGCAGAGGGGTTCGTTCATACGTGTGCTTTGACGAAGACGATGGGGCATCAGACGGTTCCTATCAACCAAATCAGACGGCTGCGGGCTGATCGGCCCAAATTTTTGGGTCGGCACGCCAGCGCCTAGTACTACCCCTTTTTTCCTATAACTGACGAGCTGTTCTGCTGGGGCCGGTGTGATTTTTTGCCGCGGCCTGCTACAACAAACTTTTTTTTTGCTACAAACGACGAGTTGTTTTGCTTCGACAACCGAGAACTTTTTCTGCATCTGGGCGATGGCAAGCCTTTTTTGTTTGCAGACGGCTATCATTTCTTATGGGACCGACAACCCGCGAGAATATTTTGCTACGACCCACTGATGGCAAGTCAATTTTTTTGCTGGAATCAACAATCATTTTTGCTAGGACCGGTGAGAACTTTTTGTTGTGACCGGCGTCCGACGTGAAGTTTTGCTGCAACCCAACGATGGCAAACCATGTTTTGCTGCAACCGGCCATCGTTTTGCTCGGACTGGTGAGAATATTTATCGTGACTGGCGAGATTTTTTGCTACGACCCTGTGATGGCAGCCATTTTTTTGTTTGAACTGGTGATCACTTTTGCTGGGCAGCTAGATTTTTCGTTGTGACTGACGACAAAATTTTTTGTTGCTGAGATTTATGGATTTTTGTTTGTTTGTTGGGATAGGGGAGATGATTTGCTATAAGTGATGAGATGGAAAGCTGCAACCGGCAATACGATTTGCTGGGACCAGCACATGCCATGCTACAACGAAGGAAACGACGACGAGTTGCGACGGTGCTGCAGTGCGGCGGAGTTGTAACGGTAGACGGGGTATTCATGAGAGCTAGGGTATCGCTAGTCGATGAGCAAAGCATAGGGGCATGGCGTCGGCACCTCGTTTCATTCACGGGCGGGCGGCCGACGGAGTGCTTGCGAGGCGACGACGGCGAGCTGCAACGACGATGCAGGGCAGCCACGGCGAGCTGCAGCAGTGGAAGGTGGGCGTCGCGGCCAAAGCTACGGCGCGTGACAACAACTGCCGGTTCCATGCAGGTGGACAACGGGGGACTCCGTTTTGCATGCGATTTCAGCGGTTTCAGTTTTGCATGACCAAACGTAATGAGCTAGACCCAACGTTTAAGGATGGGCGAATCCAATGGACGGGAGTGGACCGGCGGAGCGACCCGGCCGGTCGACCGGCGCAGATTAGCGCCCAAAAAGAAGGCCACCACTGGTGCAAAAAGGGCCTTTGGTCGCGGTTCGCAACTGCCATTAGTCGCGGTTGCGCAACCGCGACCAAACAGGCGGGACTAAAGGCTCCACCCTTTAGTCGCAGTTGCTTAAGAACCGCGACTAAAGGCCCGTCCACGTGGGCGCCAGGTGGCCGTCGGGGCGGAGGACTTTTAGTCGCGGTTCTTCTGGCCAACCGCGACTAAAGACCGCCGCAGGTTTAGGGTTTTAGCCCCCCCCCCCTAAACCTGCCCCCCTAAACCTGTTTTCTGTTTAATTTGTATTGTTTTATTTCTTTTATGCTTTATTTTAATTTTGAAGGAGTTTCACATATCCTACGCTACTACATACATGCATATGAATGTACAATTTCAAACAAATTTGAAATTAGAACCAAAAAGAATTCAAGAGGAATATACAGTATATATTAAATATCATCGGATGACCATATACAATTTTGAACAAGTTTCCATACATAATTTAAGGCATATAAAGTTCTACGTCCTCGTAATGGTGTTCTCCTTTAGGATGGAGGACTTCCCTCCTGAACCATCCAGCTAGTTCCTCTTGAAGTGGTCGGAAGCGAGCTTCTGGACTAAGCATCATCCGGAGGTTATTCCTCTGAGCATTGGTATCACTCGGAACCCGCTCAGAGGTGTATCTCCGGATCATCTCACAGACATAGTATCCACATAGATTGGTCCCCGCTGGCTGAATATCCCCAGCATTCTTAGCCTTTGACTTTTTGAATTCTAGCTCTTTTTTGAATTCACCGACCTTTGTATCTACGAACCGTCTCCAAACCCTACGAGGCAAAGAAAATTAAATGAACAAGAGAGTTATTAGTTACTTGATATTAGGAAATGAACGAAATAGGCCGATCGATATAGAGCGCAAATGAATGAAAATAATTACTTCTGCAGCATTTTTCTCAGGTCGCCCCAAAGCTTTGGATCCATATTCAGAGAGTCGTGGACGAGACATTCTGAGGTGTCAACTTTAATTACTAGCAGAATCTAGTGGAACCTGCGGACACGATACATGCACAGTACGTCATGCATAACTCATCGATTAGCCGGCCACATACCATGCATGGAGTAAACAAAAGAGAATGTGCTCAAGACAGAAACACTCACCCAAAAAGGTAAGGAAATAGAATATCACTTTTGAGTTCCTGCTTTGTAAGAAACTGCCACAGGTCTGCCTCCATGTCATCGGGGTGATGCCGCAACACATATCCATTAACGATGTGTGGGTCAATGAACCCAACATCATGGATGTTCCTTACTCTGCATTCCTTAATCTTCATTCTGCATGTATAATAGCGGACACAACAAATATAGTTAGGACATATATATAGTGCAGGCAATATGAACGAGATGGGGTAGAAATAAATCACTTACAGAACGTAGCAACTGATGATAGATTTGTCGAGCTCGCGCAGATTGAAAAGCTGGAACAATTCACTCAGATGAATTTGTACATAGTAATGTTTGAAGTGATGCTCATATCTAACTTCCGCATAAATATATTCATTGGCGTTTTTATTTTTTATGTAACCCTTGTACCATTTCAGCAGACCTTTCATTTGTGGAGGTAGATCCTGTTCCTGCGCAGGCTCGACGAGAGGCCCATTCTTCACATATGTAATTACTACCTCCTTCACTGGCGCCTCATCAAGGCCTAACAGTTCACGAAGAGTAATACCTAAGTTGGCCGCTTGTTCTCTGGCACTCGTTACAGTCAATCCAAGTGCTGCCGCAGCTGCTATGATATCGGGGTCATCCGGACCGGCGGCTTTCACTATAAGCGGGGCAATCGATTGTTTACTTTGTTCCCCGAGCTGGGCAACTCGTTTACTTTGTTCCGGATCGGGGTCATCCGCCCGCCCTTTCTTCTCCTTCAACATGAGTGCCTGCCTACGAAGTTCACGTGCATAGTCCTCAGGCAGATTCTTCGCGGCTTGGGACGGTGTGCTAAAAAATGACTTAGCCCACTTCTTTTGCTCATCAGAAAATACTGGCTTGGGCTCGGGCTCTCTTTTCTTCTTGCAGTCCGCCTTCCATTTCTCAAGATCAGCAGCCGCGGCCGCGGCAGTTTCCTCGGCACTACGTTCCCAAGGCCTTGTGGGGAGAGGCTTCAGTGATGGCTCCGGTACCTTTGTGGTCTTAGGTACATAAGGGTCCGGGTTAATAATCCAGGACTGCTTCTGCTTCTTTGCCGGAGGTGGATTGGGGGGCGGCGTCTGATCACCCGCCGGACGAGGACTGGGGGGCGGCGTCTGATCACCCGCCGGACGTTGTGGACTGGGAGGCGTCGGCTGACGTGACGGAGGTGTAGGTGAACCGCCACCACCACCACCACCACCGCCGCCGCCACCGCCACCACCACCACCGTAGGGGGGTGGACTTGTTGTCCTTGGCGCCTCGCCTGGAAACTTGATAAACTTCTTTTGCCATAGAATGAAATGGCGCTTGACATCTCCAAGTCTTTTCTCCCCTTCAGGTGTAGCAATGTCAATCTCCAGGTCCTCAAACCCTTGGACTATGTCCTCCACTGTGACACGAGCATAGCCATCTTGAATGGGGTTGTTGTGGTGGAGTGCTCCAGGTAAACATGGTAAAGCACTGCCGATGGCTACCTTCATGGACATGTTCCCGATAGGATAATATAGATGACATTCTTTCCTCTCCTTTATATCGTCCACGGGGTAGCGAGGAGGCTCCGGTGCAGTAATTTCGACCACCAAAGGCTCCGGTGCAGTAATTTCGATCGTCGGTGCATCTGCACCAGCCGGTGGGGCCTTCGTGGAAGCCACGTTGCTTCTCCGCTGCTGGCTATCGAGATCCGCTGGATGATCTTCATGCTGCGCCCAAGCTGCATCTCTTTCGGCTACTAGTACACTCACGGTTTTCTTCATCACATCCATTTCCGATGCCAACCGCGCCACAACATCTGCTTCCCGATCCATCTTTCTCTTACGGCTTCTGTAACCGTACGGGTCATCGTTCTGGGGGAAACCTATTTTCCACGGAATGTGCCCCATGCCTCGTACACGTCCTCCGTGTTCAGGATTCCCGAGGGCTTTTGTCAGTGCGTCGTTCTCTCTGTTGAACTTGATCTTCCCCTCTTGAGCATCCCTCATTGCGTCAATAAGGGCTTGGGTGGGTTTCATTATTTTGCCCTGGTAAACACACTCCCCTGTCTCCGGGTTCAACGTTCCCCCATGCCCGTACCACCAGCTTTTGGCCCTTGGGTCCCATCCCTCCGTACCTGGACGGATTCCTCACGCCCTCAGCTCGTTCTCCATCTTCTCCAACCTAGGCTGCCAAAGGCGATACCCTCCTGGCCCCATAATATGATTGTACTCCTTCTTAGCCGCATTTTCCTTATTTTTTTCGATATTTGAATGAACTGCTCCGATTTCTTTTGCTTCACAAATTCTGGCCAATCATGTTTCAGTTTCTCATATTGTCCTTTGAAATCCGGAGTCTTGTTCTGCTTGACAAAGTCATGGTTTAGATTTTGCTTGAATTTCCGGAATGCGTCGGCCATCTTATGAAGAGCGAACTGTTTGACTAGCCTCCTCCTCTCCTTGTTTTCCTCAATCTTGTTACCCTCCTCATCGAATTTGTTGTATTCCGGAGGTAGAACGAAATGTTCCATAAGCTTCTTGAAGCAATCTTTTTTTGTTCTCTTATCGACAAAAGTGAAACCAGCAATTCGTGCCTTCTTTGGCTCATTCCACTCCTGGACGGTGATCGAGACGTTGTCTCTAACAACGGCTCCGCATTGGCTGACAAACTTGATGGCGTTCTTGCGGGGCTCCAGCGGCCTGCCGGTTGCACCGTCGACAACCTCGATGGTGCATGTTTCTCCTTGTTTCATCGTCTTGGTTGCGCCACGCTTTGACGACGTACTCGATTGTTTCGACGATCCGGCCGAGGGCTAAAATAAGAAAGAGAGTCGCGCCCGTTAGTACACACATATTTATTCAAATCAGTTAGTTTGTATCACCAGAGGCTCAATGTATATATATACCTCGGCGCCGGAGGTGGTTGCTACTTCCATTTGAAGATCGTCGTTTATCGACGTTTGTTCGGCATCATCTTGCTGACGGCGCCCTTCATCTTCACCGTCAAGGTTCAGATAAGAAGAGACATCATCTTCTTCTTGTCCGGTCGGCACATATTGAATATCGCCGTTTATGATGCCGAACATATGTGCTTCACCGTCCGGATCATAGTTGTTCATAATCGGGTCAGCTCTATCGTCCGCCATTATGTCAGTCCTGAAAACATGTAGTAAAAACAAATTAATTAAGTGAAGAAGGGGGGCGGTGGCGGTGGCGGTGGCGAAAGGGCGGTGGCAAAAGGAGGGGACGAGGAAGGGGTGGGAGAGGGTGTCGCGGTAGAGCGCGAGATGGGGCAGCAGACGACGGCGTCACGGAGAGGGAGGCGAGGACAACACACATGTATAACCCTCGCCATTTGGTTAATTATCAAATTTTACGGTTTTTTGTTAATTATCAAGTTTTAAGTTACTTTTTTTCTTCTTCCTTTTTCCTTTCTTCTTCTTTCTTTCTTCTTCTTCCTTTCTTCTTCTTTCTTTCTTCTTTCCTTTCTCCTTTCTTTCTTCTTCTTCCTTTTCTTCTTATTCCTTTCTATTCTTTCTTTCTTCTTCTTTCCTTTTTCTTTTTTCTTTCTTTCTTCTTCTTCCTTTCTTCTTCCTTTCTTCTTCTTTTTTTCTTCTTCCTTTTTCTTTCTTCTTTCTTTTGGTTTTCATTTGGTTTTTATTTGGTTTTCATTTTTTTTCTTCCTTTTTCTTTCTTGTTTTTTCTTCTTCATTTTTCTTTCTTCTTTCTTTCTTCTTTCTTTTTTTCTTCTTCCTTTTTCTTCTTTCTTTTTTTCTTCTTCCTTTGTTTTTCTTCTTCCTTTCTTTTTTCTTCTTTCTTTTTCTTTCTTGTTTTTTTCTTCTTCCTTTTTCTTTCTTCTTCCTTTATTTTTCTTCTGTTTTTTTGTTTTCTTTTGTTTTTTCTTCTGTTTAATTTTTTTTGTGTTTTCCTTTTTCCTTTTTCTTTTTCTTCTTCTTCTTTTTCCTTTGCTTTTTCGGCCGGCGCGGGTAAAATAAGCAGGGCCGGCCGGCGCCGGCCAGCAGGCGGACGGCAGGGCGACGGGCGGCAGGGCGTCGGACGGCGGGCGGCAGGGCGGCGGGCGGCGGGCAAGGGCGCGGCGCGCGCGCGGGCAAGGGCGGCGGCGCGCAGGCGCGGGCAAGGAAGCGGCGCTCACTGGGGACGGGGGCGGCGGCGCTCACTGGGGACGGGGGCGGCGGCGCGCAGGGCTTCGGCGCCGGCGTCGGCGTCGGGGCAGGGCTTCGGCGTCGATCGGCGTCGGGGCGGCAGCGCTTCGCGGTGCGTCGAGAGAGAGGAGATGGAGTGGCAAAACTGCAGAGTGAAGTATATATAGAAAACCCTTTAGTCGCGGTTGGGGAGGCGGACCGCGACTAAAGGTGCCCTTTAGTCGCGGACCGCCTCCCCAACCGCGACTAAAGGGTTTTGGCGCCGCTTCCTTTCCCGCGCAGGAAGACCTTTAGTCGCGGTTGGGAAGGAGGACCGCGACTAAAGGGCACCTTTAGTCGCGGTCCGCCTCCCCAACCGCGATTAAAGGGTCTGTGCTGAACTGGCGCGTTGCGGTGGGAAGTTTAGTCCCACCTCGCTAGCCGAGAGGCTCCGACAGTGGTTTATAAGCGCAGCTGCGCTCACCACTTCGAGCTCCTCTCAAATGCAGGCTTACGGGCCTATTCTGTGCGGGCCTGAATCCTGGCCCATTAATGGGTTTCTAGTCGTATTCAGGCCGTGGTCGCCCAGTAGGTGGCATATTTTTTATTTTTTGCCTGTTTTTTGTTTTCATTTTTGCTTTATTTATTTTGTTTTGTTTCTACTTACAACAAAAAACTTATTTATTTTATTTTATTTTGTTTCTAATTACTTATTTATTTTTACTTTATGATAATTACTTATTTATTTTACTTTATGATAATTATTTTATTTTATTAAAGTTTATATTATTTTGTTTCTAATTCATTTTAAAATCTTAAAAATACAATTATATATCAAAACAATCAGAAAATAAAACTAATTCATTTTGTTTCTTGTGTTTGTTTCTTCCTTTTTCTTGTTTTTCTTCTTTTTCTCTTCCTTTCTTCCTTTTTCCTTTTTTAAAATCTTCTGACTTTTTTAAAATCTTAAAAATACAATTATATATCAAAAAAATCAGTAAAATAAAACTAATTCATTTTAAAATCCCTTGAAGGTTTGACAAAAGGTTTGATACATCATTCAGTTCATCGACCAAATACAAAGTTTGGTAAAATAAATTATTACACATCAATTCTTCCCTTGTGTCCCTGCTTGCTTACGATTGTGCCGTATCCATGGAGCATCCTCATCATTTAACTTAATGCTTGGGTCGGTGTTCACTTTGAAGGGCGGAATTTCAGCAAACATATTATAATCTTCTGACATGTCTGTCTTGTCCTCCACTCCCACGATGTTTCTTTTCCCTGAAAGAACAATGTGGCGCTTTGGATCATCGCATGATGTACTGATCGTTTTCTTATCTTTCCGTTTCCTCGGTTTGCTACTCATGTCCTTCACATAGAAAACCTGAGCGACATCTTTCGCTAGGACGAATGGTTCGTCAAGGTAACCAAGATTGTTGAAATCCACCATTGTCATTCCGTATTGCTGGTCCACCTTTACCCCACCTCCTGTTAGCTTGAACCATTTGCACCGGAACAAAGGGACCTTAAAGGAGGGTCCATAGTCAAGTTCCCATATCTCCTCTATGTAACCATAATATGTGACCTTTTGCCCATTCTCGGTTGCTGCATCAAAGCGGACACCACTGTTTTGGTTGGTGCTCTTTTTATCTTGGGCGATCGTGTAAAATGTATTCCCATTTATCTCGTACCCTTGGAAAGTCGTTATAGTCGAAGATGGTGTCTTGGCCAACATGTACAGCTGATCTACAACATCATTGTCATTCATTAAATGTTTTCTCAACCAACTGCCGAAAGTCTCCATGTGGGCCTTCCTAATCCAGGATTCAGGCTTCCCCGGGTTGTCCGAGCGTAAAATATTCTTGTGTTTCTCAAAGTACGGAGCCACCAAGCTGGAATTGGTCAGTACAGTGTGGTGTGCTTCAGTCAGAGAATGGCCGTCCATACATATCGTTGATTTCCTTCCGATCGTGCCTTTTCCACTTAGTCTCCCCTCGTGCCGCGATCGAGGAAGGCCAATCGGCTTAAGGTCAGGAACAAAGTCAACACAAAACTCAATTACCTCCTCATTTCCATAGCCCTTGGCGATGCTTCCTTCTGGCCTAGCACGGTTACGAACATATTTCTTTAATACTCCCATGAACCTCTCGAAGGGGAACATATTGTGTAGAAATACAGGACCGAGAATGAAAATCTCTTCGACTAGGTGAACCAGGAGGTGCGTCATAATATTGAAGAAGGATGGCGGGAACACCAACTCGAAACTGACAAGACATTGGACCACATCGTTCTGTAACCGTGGTAGATCTTCTGGATTGATTACCTTCTGAGAGATTGCATTGAGGAATGCACATAGCTTCACAATGGCTACTCGAACATTTTCCGGCAGGAGCCCCCTCAAAGCAATCGGAAGCAATTGCGTCATAATCACGTGGCAGTCGTGAGACTTCAGGTTTTGGAACTTTTTCTCCGCCATGTTTATTATTCCCTTTATATTGGACGAGAATCCAGACGGGACCTTCATACTGCTCAGGCATTCAAAAAAGATGACCTTCTCTTCTTTGGTCAGAGCGTAGCTGGCACGACCTTGAAACCATTCCGGATGCCGGTCATCAGGGTCTTTCAAACGTTGCTGGTCCTGCCGTGCTTCCTTTGTATCATTTGTCTTCCCATACACGCCCAAGAAGCTTAGGAGGTTCACGCAAATATTCTTCGTAACGTGCATCACGTCGATTGCAGAGCGGACTTCTAGGACTTTCCAATATTCTAGCTCCCAGAATATAGATTTCTTCTTCCACATGGCTGCGTGCCCGTCAGCTCCCTTCGGAACTGATTGTCCGCCAGGACCCTTTCCAAAGATGACTTTCAAATCCTTGACCCTATCAAATACCTCAGCACCAGTGCGTTCTGCAGGCTTCGGCCGGTGATCTGCCTTGCCGTTGTAATGCTTGCCTTTCTTTCTTACTGGATGAATTTTCGGAAGAAATCAACGATGCCCAAGGTACACGTTCTTCTTACAATTTGCCAAATGTACACTTTCAGTCTCATGTAAGCAGTGCGTGCATGCATTGTATCCTTTATTTGACAGTCCCGAAAGGTTACTAAGAGCAGGCCAATCGTTGATGGTTACGAAAAGCAACGCTCGTAGGTCAAATTCCTCTTGTTTGTGCTCATCCCACACACGGACACCAGGTCTGCCCCACAGCTGTAAAAGTTCATCAACTAATGGCCTTAGGTACACATCGATGTCGTTGCCGGGTTGCTTAGGACCTTGGATGAGCACTGGCATCATAATGAACTTCCGCTTCATGCACAACCAAGGAGGAGGGTTGTAGATGCATAGAGTCACGGGCCAGGTGCTATGGCTGGAGCTCTGCTCGCCAAAAGGATTCATGCCATCTGTACTTAGACCAAATCTTATGTTCCTTGCGTCAGCTGCAAAATCTTTGAACTCTCTGTCGATCTTTCTCCATTGCGTTCCATCTGCGGTGTGTCTCAACTCCCCGTCCGACTTACGGTCCTCTTTGTGCCATCGCAACAACTTGGCATGCTCTTTGTTCCTGAACAGACGTTTCAACCGTGGTATTATAGGAGCATACCACATCACCTTGGCGGGAACCCTCTTCCTGGGTTTCTCGCCCTCAACATCGTCACCAGGGTCATCGCCTCTGATCTTATAACGCAATGCAGTGCATACCGGGCATTCATTCAAATTCTCGTATTCACCGCGGCAGAGGATGCAGTCGTTGATGCATGCATGTATCTTCAGAACCTCTAAACCTAGAGGGCAGACAACCTTCTTTGCTTCGTACATACTGGCGGGCAACTCGTTATTCTTTGGAAACATATTCTTCAACATTTTCAGCAAGTTTTCAAATGCCGAGTCAGCTACACCTGCCTGTGCCTTCCATTTCAGCAAATCCAGTGTGCAGCCCAGCTTTTTCAGACCATCATCGCATCCGGGGTACAACGACTTTCTGTGATCCTCTAACATGCGATCCAAATTCTCCCTCTCCTTTTCAGTTTCGCAGCGTCTCCGTGCATCAGCAATGGTCCGACCAAGATCATCAACGGTCTCATCACGTGCCTCTTCTTCACCTTCACCTTCCCCTTCACCTTCCCCTTCACCTTCAGCATCCTCCATGAAAGTATCACCGAAATCAGCAAGATAGCTTTCATCGATGAAATCATCCCCTTCTTCATCTTCTTCCATTATAACCCCTCTTTCTCCATGCTTGGTCTATCAATTATAGCTTGGCATGAAACCGTGCCGAAGCAGGTGCAGGTGAACTTCTCTTGAGGAAGAGTAACCCTTCTGATTCTTACAGTCAACACATGGACAGATAACAAAACCCTTCTGCTTGTTCGCATTAGCCACTACGAGGAAATCTTTCAAACCCGTAGTGAACTCGCGGGAGAGTCGGTTACCGTACATCCATTGCCGATTCATCTGCATTATTATAATATAAATATATAATTAACCATCATGCATTTGTTAAACTAACTAGCTATAAACAATAGAAATTAAACAATGAACAACACACATGCATATTTTATCAATGACACACATGCATGAAAGGTTCAAGTTGCTAACCGCGACCGAGGAGGAAAAAAATGAATGAGGAACCTCAAGTGTGGCTCTTGGGGCATTTCATCAAACACCTTGTGTGCATAAGAGGAACCAAAAGCAAACCTACACCCCCTTGTGAAGCTTGTGAAGAGAAGTGGCACCAAATGGCTAAGTGAGTGCGCTGAACTGGTATATATAGGGGAGGAGCTTTAGTCGCGGTTGGCCTGGCCAACCGCGACTAAAGGCCTTTGGGCACCTTTAGTCGCGGTTGGCCTGGCCAACCGCGACTAAAGCCCCTCACGTGCACCAGCTGGCCACCGAGCGCCCTGGGCCCAGGCCTTTGGTCGCGGTTCGTCTGCCGAACCGGGACTAAAGACTTCATTAGTCGCGGTTCCTACAGTTCCGCGACTAATGGGGCTGGACGGAAGCCTCTTTTTCTACCAGTGCACAGAGAGGCGAGGAAAAAGGGAATCGAGCTGGGCCGGGGAGGACGGTACGAAGCGAGGACGGAGATGAATTAAATGAAAGATACTAAACCTACCATCACCACCGCAGACTTCCCCTTTAGGACTAGAAGAAGATATCACTGAAAAGATTACACGTGTCCCACTTTTGGAAGGCTATAAATTAGGGTTCTGAGTCACAACAGTAAGACTTGCTTTACACATCTCTTGAATATAGCACGTTGAGGGAGGCTAATATGCTGATGAGTCTCCACTGTTCGAACATTATAATTTTGGAGTACAAAATTTGTGCCGTCCGTTATCTGTCTTTTTAATAATATATATGCATATAATATATATTTCTTTTGGAATTAACATTCTTAAATCAGTGTGGGAGTTTTTCTTCGAGATCTTTAGTGATCATTCAGAAGCACTTTAAGATCTTATTTTCAAGAGAAAAAAAATTGTAAAAGTATAATTGCAATTTACCAAACCAAATAGCAACAATTGCTACAATATTATTCTTATTGCAGACGTTTATTTCCACACAACAGGCATTATTTCTTGGGACAAGTAAATATGATGTAAGCAAATTCGACTAGGCTGGAGAAAGAGCAGGTGAAGGAGAAGGGGATGTCATCGCCAGTAGTATGGCTTCTGGAGACAATGATTTACAATCTGCCTTGCAATTGTCCATAGTGTCATAGCAGAAACCATTTGCAAAACAACAGAAGCAATACCCGCGTGTGCTGCAATGGATACGACTTACATGAGCGCATAGCCCGTTTGGCAAATCGATCTTCTCGCTGTCCATGTCAGCCATGATTCGGCCTATGGAGTAACAAACGAGCAATTGTTAAGCAATTATTTCAGAGTAGAATAAATAAAAGTACATCATATTAGACAAGAAACAAAAGAAAAAGGCCTTGATAACTACATACTTCGACAAGAAGTGAAAAAATTAAACCCGATCGATGTGCTTACATTGAGCAACGGTAGCAGAGGATACGAGATGTAGACATAGTAGGGCCAGTGCAATGATGCGAATTGTGTACTTGTCCATAGCCCGATACAACACTGGTCAGGCACACACTGTGGTTGTCAATTAGAATTTTTTTTGTTCTACAATACATTGCCAGCAGTCAACACAGGACTCATATATATAGATAGATTGAGAGGTGAGAGATCCGATGCTATAACTTTCCTTGATCCCGTGCAGTAAACATGGACCAAAAACATCTGGAAAGTATATCTCCATTAGAAGCAAGATTATATTTCTTCTTCTCTATTAAATTCCAAAATCTAATGACAAAATACAAGCAGAATAGGAAGTTATTTGTCCCATTTATCTATTACCATTTCTGAATACAAGACCTTCAGTAGAGATTTCAATACGGTGTACATATGGATGCATATAGGCGCACTTTGGAGTGTAGATTTACTCATTTTGCTCCGCATGTACTTTGTATTGGAATCTCTAAAAGGTCTTATATTAGGTAACAAAGGGAATATTCACGATTTTCAAGTTCACAATATTTAGCAATAGCATTAGGTTAGATTTTGAACGACAGATTTACATTATACGGGTCAGCACAAAGTAAACCTAAACGGGAGTATTTTGCCTTGAAAGTTATCATGGATGGGCCCTAGATGCCAAACTAAAAAAATAGGTAGAAGCCGTAGGCTTATAATGTCGAAAACCAATCCTTGACCGCTATATATACACCCTCAGTATACAATGATGATATAGACAGGCTAGGAACATCAGGTACATGCAATTATATTTAAATTTAATTTGTTCGGTCCAATGTGATAAGCATCTTCGAGTGGCGATAGGAATAGAACAAACTTTAAAGCAAAATACTCCCCTCTTCAATAAAAATTAGGCGTTTAAACTTTTTTATGAATCGGATGTATATAGACATGTTTTAGTGTGTTTAGTCACTTATTTTAGTCCATATGTAGTGTATATTGGAGTATCTAAACCATCTCATACTTGTGACCGGTGGGAGTAAGTGTTTAATTACACATCTTTTCCAAAGCACGCCTAAACAAAATACTTATGGTAGTTAGAGTAACGATCTCGGTAAAATACCATAGACATGAGGAACAAATAGGAGGAGTAAGGCCACCTTGTCCCAGTCGGTAAGTTCAAGCTGACAGAAAAGCGCAGTTAGCATCACCATGATCTAATTGGTGAATTCACTTGGTCGGCAACGATAGACAATTCAATTCAACCAGCCTAGCTATATCAAAATCGATGTGTCGCTAAAGGGACATATTTAAGTCGACAGGTGTTTTCTGATAGATTCCTCGGTTTCGCAGATCATTGAGCAATACTCTTTATCTAGCACGATGTGCCAGTCGGTAGGCCATTCGACTTATGAGCTCGGTTGATTCATGCTTACATATATGAAGATACACTTAGCAAGACATGAAAATGCAAGGTTCTATGGTGCCAGTCAGCCTGATTTAGTTTGTCTCCAGCATGGTAAATATTGACGAAAACCCAACTTTTCGTGTTAGGGTTTAAGTTGGGCAGAAATCTGGAAAAAGAGACCTGGATGCACATGATCCGATGCTGCACCAACATCGAACATGAACCAAAGGCACTAAGATAAGGAAACTAGCTTGTCCGATTCGGACCGGTCTCGGTTTCTTGCGCGAAGTCGAAGACCTGCCTAGTTTAGGCTAATTAGGAGTTGTACTCAAATTCAAACATGTAAGCCGTGACTAGCACAGTATGTCAAACTGCATATTAACGTAAGGGTGATGGCTAATTGTAAACTCAAGCACACAAATCCATGGGTGTGGGATTCCCGGCAGTGTGCGGCCTCCCGTCGGCGACGGGATCGGTCTACGGCGGGCTTGGGCACTGGTGTCGGCCACGTGGTGCCGGATCTCATCGCTCGTGGAGGATCTCGCCACTCCGGCCATCATGGAGGAACCTGGACCTAGGGTGGCGGCCCCGTTAGGCATGGCAACGGCGCCCTCGGCTGGCGACGTTCGCGGGGGGTGGATGGATGACGTCTTGACTGTGTGGGTGGTGAGTTGGCGGTGGATCTCCTCCGCGCTGCAGGCTCTCTGCCGCTGCAGTTGGTGGCTTACGATCGCGGTCGTCGGCCTCGGTGCGTTCGCGTGGGCTGGTAGAGGTGACATTAGACAGGAGGAAACTCTGGATGACTCGTTCATCCCGACGGTGGCGACGACCAGGGTCGCTGTTCTCCTCCTTGGAGGCGCCGTCGAGGTCCCTGCCCTCCTCCCTGACCCCATGCCTGGGTGAAAACCCAAAATCTCTTTAGATTGGGCGGCGGTGGCACTGCATGTGTCGTACCTTTCTTGGAGGCGCCGCCTGGCGCGTTCAGGTGCTCGGTTACAGGAACTATAGGCGAAGGGGATGGGACTAGCGGCAGCAGGTGGTGTTCGCGAAGGAGGTGATGGGGAACGTTGCAGAAAAAAAATTCCTACGGTTTCACCAAGATCCATCTAAGAGTTCATCTAGCAACGAGTGATCTGATGCATCTACATACCTTTGTAGATCGCGAGCGGAAGCGTTCAAAAGAATGGGGATGAAGTAATCGTACACGACGTGATCCAAATCACCGGAGATCCTAGCACCGAACGGATGGCACCTCCGCGTTCAACACACGTACGGTCAGCGTAACGTCTCCTCCTTCTTGATCCAGCAAGGGGAGAGGAGAGGTTGAGGAAGATGGCTCCAGCAGCAGCACGACGGCGTGGTGGTGATGAAGCTGCAGTACTCCGGCAGGGCTTCGCCGAGCTCTATGGAGGAGGAGGAGGTGTTGGAGAGGGAGAGGGAGGCGTCAAGGCAAGGGGTGTTCTTGCCCCCCTCCCCCCTTTATATAGGCCCCTGGGGGGGCGCCGGCCCTGGGAGATTGAATCTCCCAAGGGGGGCGGCGGCCAAGGGGGGTGGAGTGCCCCCCAAGGCAAGTGGGCGCCCCCCCACCCTAGGGTTCCAACCCTAGGCGCAGGGGGTGGGCCTTGGGGGGCGCACCAGCCCACTAAGGGCTGATCCCCCCTCCCACTTCAGCCCATGGGGCCCTCCGGGATGGGTGGCCCCACCCGGTGGACCCCGGGGACCCTTCTGGTGGTCCCGGTACAATACCGGTGACCCCAGATCACTCCCGATGGCCGAAACTGCACTTCCTATATATAATTCTTCACCTCTGGACCATTCTGAAACTCCTCGTGACATCCGGGATCTCATCCGGGACTCCGAACAACATTCGGGTGTCCAGCTTCAGCTCGAGGACAGCCTTGGAGTCCTTGGCGGCGTCGAGATCCTGGATCTTCTCAGCGAAGCGGCCCTGCAGCTCGCCAAGGGAGTGAGCGCCCTTCTCGTGCTCCAGTTTGAGTGCGGCAAGCTCCTCGCCGCTCGCCTTGAGGTCGCTGACGAGCTGCGCCACCCTCGCCTCCAGCTCCCCCTTGGCGACCTCGGCGGCCGCGGCGGCATCCTGCGCTTTCTGCAGGTCCCCGCCAAGCGCTTGCTCGTGCGCGGCAACCTCCTCCTCGTGGCTGGCGAGGCTGGCCCTCTGCTGCACCAGCTCGCTTTCCCGCGCGGATAGCCCCGCAGCGGCAAGCCTCTGCTGCTCTTCAGCCTCTGCCTTCTCGAGGAGGAAGGCCGTCCGCGCCTCGTTGAGCAGCCTCCGCTCCTCCGCCAAGGACCGGAGAGCCTCCTGGTTGAGCTCCTGGAGCTCCCCGGCGCGCTTCTCCATGTCCGCGCCGGCCTTCGCGACGAGTGCCTCCTGGCGCTCCACCTTGGCCTGCCGGGCGCGGTAGAGCGACACAAGCTTCCGGAGCAGCCGCTCCTCCTCGGGCTCGCCGCTGCCGGTGCTTGGCGCGTCGACCACTGTCAGCCTGACGGAGGCGAGCACTTCTCCGTCCAAGGCCTCCCCCTCGACTTGCGCCCTGGAGCTAGGACCCCAGGGGAGCCTGATGAAGACGCCATCGCCGGCCTGCAGGTAGGCGCCTGCCGGGGGCTCCTCGGGGCCCGACGTGGTAGCAGCAGCGGGATCGCCGGAGTGCGGAGTGCTTGACGCCTCGGCTTCCCCGGGGCCGTCGGCACGGTCGCCGGTCCCCTCGCCGCCTGCTGCCGCGGCGCCCTTGGCGGCTTCAGCCTCCTTGACGCCTACGGGGTCGTCGGTGCCTTCCGCCTCCTCGATGACGACGACGTCGTCGCCGTCGCCATGCGCGCCCTCCTCGACGACGACCTCGATCTCCATCGGGTCCGCGGTGGGCGGGTCTGATGGTCGAAAGAGGGGAGAAGAGTCAGCTGAATAGCCGACAAAGAAGCTCATAAGGAAAGATAGCCAGGGGAAGTTTTCCGTGCAGGGGGGCTTACCGGTGGCAGGGTCCGTGGCCGCGGCCTTCGCTGCCGGGGGATCGCTGGCCGCGTCCCTCGCCGGAGACCCCTCCCTCGCTGGAGAGGTCTTCCTTGCCGGGGGCTCCTCCCTTGCCGGGGAGGTCTCCCCTGCCAGGGGCTCCTCCCTTGCCGGAGTTTTCTCCCTAGGCGGGGTGGTCGAAGCGGACGGCGCGGCAGGAGTGCCCCCCGTGGTCGCCTGCTGGGGCTGCTCTGCTCCTACCCAACGACAACAACAACAGCCACATGTTAGCAAAGAGAAGGGAAGCTCGCGCACGCGCCAAACGGCAAGAGCTAGCCGTGCCCTCACCCTGGGGGCTGCGCTGTGGGCTGCCCTGCGGGCCCGCTGCCAGGTCCGGCAAGGTCGTCTCCGACACCTCCCTAGTTGCCGGAGGAGATTCGCCCTCAAGGACGACCAGCGGGATCTTGGCCCTCTTCGCCCTCCTCTGGGCCAGCGTCCTGAAAAGGGAACGGTTTCGGGGGGGGGGGGATGAATGGGCTGCGAAACAAGACGAAGCAACAGAAATCAAGAAGATACAAGCTCTACCAGGAACTTACTCTCCGTCCTCCTCTTCGTCGTCGGAGCTGAGCGCGGAATAATCAAAAACCGGCTTGCTCCAGGCGCGAGGAGACAGGGGAGTGGGTTCCCAGGACCGCTTGGCGGGGGCGGTGGACGACCCCGCCCCCATTGCCGCCGCGGAACGAGGAGCGGCAGGAGCAGAAGCCATGGCCCGTGAGGACCCCGCTCCCACTGCTTCATAGGCGCGCGTCACCCGGGGCTGCGGTTGCTGGTCGGCCTGCCGCACCACCTCACCGGCCCTGCGGAGACGCCTCCTCGGCTGGGCAGGGGGCTCCGCCTGCGACGAGCTGCCCGGGAGCTACGAGGAGGGCGCGTCCGCCTCCGGCAAGCCACCCGCGTCCTGGGCGGGCTCGCCCGCACCACCATGCCCGGCTGGCTCCTCCGCGCCGGCGAGCTCCATCTGGTCGGCAAGGCTCTCCGCCTCCGCCGCGTCTGCCTCGGCCAGGGTGAAGCCAGACTCGCCCGCGGCCGCGGCGGCCGCCGCCTCCTCCATCCTGGAGGCGATGTAGGCCAGATCCTCGGGGGTGGTGTCCCGCGTGAGGCCCCTCTTCTCATCGGGGTCGACCGACACCTCCTCCAAATTGTCGAAGAAGGCCTGCACGACGTCGTCCGCCGGCTCCTGCCAGGTCACGTCGATCCCGTGCGAGTCGCACAGCGGCATCGTCGCGAGGATGCGGCTGAGCGCCGAGTTGTTGCACAGGGGGACGACGCCCGGCGGCAACCTGAACCATTCTGGGTGCTCGGAATCGTGCTTGAACAGCTCCTTCAACACTCCATCGAGCTCCAGAACGGTGAAGTTGTAGTTGAGGCCCGGGCGCAGCCTCATGATGTCCGCCGCGTTTTGGAATTCCCAAGCCGGTTTCCTCCTCTCCTGCAGGGGGGCGATACGCCGGCGAAGGAAATCCGCGCCGACGGCGCCGACGGTGAGCCCGGCAAACCTGAGGCGCAAGATGCGGGTGGCGGCAATCTTCAGCTTGGCGTCGTCCGAGGCCAGGTCGCTCCAGTCGCGGCCACGCACCACTGGAGTTCGCCGCACGGCGGTGAACGGCGGTGGATTCTCCTCGACGATCAGGCACCACTCGGCCCTCCACTCCTCCCATCTGCCACGGAGTTCCCCCTCCAAGTAGGCCTC
The DNA here is from genome assembly GCA_032464435.1 of Aegilops umbellulata. NCBI lineage: Eukaryota > Viridiplantae > Streptophyta > Magnoliopsida > Poales > Poaceae > Aegilops > Aegilops umbellulata. The sequence continues at coordinate 604,801,209 of CP136058.1, forward strand.
TTTCTTGCCGGTCCTGGAGATCCAAGCGACTCCGCCGGACAGCGGCTCTCCTTTCTCCACCCGGGGAGTAAAGAAGTGCCGGAAGAGGGCTACGTTGGGGCGAACTCCAACAAAGTTCTCGCAAAGGTGTGCGAAAACCTCCATTGTCAGAACGGCGTTGGGGGTGAAGTCAAGGAGGTGGAGGTTGTAGGTGTGCATGATGTCGCAGAAGAACTCAGAAAAAGGCGGGCAGAGCCCGCAGAGGAAGAACACGGCGAAGAAAGGGTACCCGGTCGGGTACAGCTTCTGGGCGATGGCGGGAAGAACTCGCGTGCGCGGATGCGCTCGCGTCGCCGTCGACCAGAAGAGGAGGTATTCGTTCTTCAGCCTCAGCGCGTCAAGCTGAGGAGGGAACGTCGCCGTCTCCTTCCGAAGCGCTTCCAGCCGCAGCGCCTCGGCTGACTTCACGGCCTTCCCCTTCGCCTTGTCGCTCTTCGGGGCCATGGCCGAAACGGGGAGGGGGAGTTGTCGGCGTTGGCAGCGCCGGGGGCTGCGAGAGCGAATCGCTGCTTTCTCTAGCAAGGAGGAGGCGGCGGAGATTTTCGAGGAACAACAATCGACGGAATGGCGAGCTGCCCCTGTTCCCCTCCGCTTATAAAGGGGGGAAGGAGCGGGGGCGGACGCTCTGCCTTCCCAGATAAAGAGATCGTGCCCGGCGTGACGCATGCCTGCGGGCCTCAAGCCCCGCGCACGCCACCCACGTCACGCACGCCTCGCACGCCTCGCCCCCCCACGACGCCGCGATAAGCGCGCGCCACTTGGGGAGGGCGCGATGAGCACGGAATTAAGGAGGAGCGCAACCCAGGCCACGCGTGCCCGTGCACTGTTAGGGCCTGGCCCAACAACGCTCGGCACCGTGTATGGCCCAGACCCGGGGGCTCCTGTCGGTGTACTAAAGTAGGGGTACCTTAGTACCCCGAACTTGTGCACGGGCAGTAGTAGCCTCCCGCGGCAAGGCCTGCCAGGGGAGCGACAAGAGTCTCCACGGCCCTTTCCGGGCCAGACGAAGGCCAAGTGATCGAGCCTAGAAGACCAAGCCCCGGCAAGAGGAGCTTGCCGGGTCGAGAAGGCAAGGTCCGGCAAGAGGAGCTTGCCGGGCCAAGGCGACAAGGCCCCGGCAAGAGGAGCTTGCCGGGACGACTAAGCCGAAGCACCAAGGCCCCGGCGGGAGGAGCTCGCCAGGACGGCCAAGCCAAGGCACCCCAAGAGAAGCCCATCGCGGCGCACCACGCGCCCCGGCAAGGCCTGGCGAGCGGCAAGCTCCCAGGTGCGGCAAGGCAACTACCGTGGCAGGCCACTTGCCACGGCAAACCACCACATCAGGCCCGCGCTCCAGCTCACCTGCCCACGCGTCGCTCTGGGGCTTCCCCGGAAGCACGTGGCGGGACGCCGCGCAACCTGAGACGCGCGGTGGCATGCGTCGTTGGCAGAGTCGCCCCCGTGGCGAGCGGAGGCGCTCCTAACGGTCCGCCTCGGCACTGTTCAGGAAATCCAGACGGGCATTTAATGCCTTTGTCCCCCGCCGTCAGAGTTAGGTGCGATAGCACTGTGCGGCCACTATTCACACAATCCCTTGCCATTTTTACCCTCACCTGCGTCGCTCCCTGTGGGAAACCCCTTGGCATATAAAAGGAGGCCCATGCGCACGTAGAGAGGGGATCGGACCCAATAGGCCCTCGCCTACGTCCAGCTCCAACTTACTGTCGCTTCTTACGCTCCAGAGCAAGAACCCGAATCAACCAGACATGCAGCAGTAGGGTTTTACGCATCCATGCGGCCCGAAGCTGGGTAAAATCGTTGTGTGTGTGTGTCGTCTCGATCTGCTCTTTGTGCATCCTCCGCCCCCGCCGAACCGACAAGGGGCTCCGTCCCCATAGGTGCTCGTGGAGGCCAGATATCCCCCGACAGAATGAGGCACACGGTGCAAGGCCTATCATTCCCACACACAACTAGCAAAAGGGTTCACAAGCTTACTAATAAGCAAATAAAGAACATATGCTTGTGACAGCCCGTGGTGAGATATAAAAGGAAGCTCCGTTAAGAGGAGGGATACCAATTCAATTGGCAAGAGCCTCATCATAACAAGCAAGAGGGAAATAATCTTCACCACACAAGAGTGCAACAAGATGCAACGAGAAATGACCCGCACTCAAGATAAATCCTTTCATGAAACCACCAAGAAAAAAGGTGGACGTGAAAGAATAAGGATATCAACTAGAGATGTAACTTCTCTCAAGTGTATAAGATTATCGGTAGATCAAAATCATGATGATATCAATCCACAAAGAAGGATGTACACTTGAAATAGTTACAACAAGGAAAGAACAAGATATCCACAAGGAAGTCATAAATATACCGATAAGATATTCGCTTGAAAGCATAGCACTTGGCTAGATATGGTCTTATTGTATATAAATGAAGTCCACACACGAACAACAAAGACATCACCACTAGAAACAAGGTATCATTGTTGGGATGCTTTGAGAAAGGACACAAGTATCACAAGAAGGAATGAGTACCATTCCATGATACAACCTACACAAGGTTGATGCAAGAAATGTGTGCATGCATGAAGTATAAGAATATACTTGTTACCGAGTTAACATTGGAAGGATGTAGTAGATACCAATTGAAGGTACAAATTAGTTCATTGATCATCCTAGCTTGACTCCAATAAGCACATGGTGACAACACCTTCCTTGTGAGTGAGCCGAGCATCCAGTGCATCTCCAACTGTTCTTAGAACAACATCACAAACAAAATGGTACGCATACTCATTGGGACCAAAGAGTTAGTGACCTAACAATACATAGGACAAACTCCACATAAATACGTGCACATAGATATGAAAAAGAATTTCATGCACATCTCATCCAATTTGAGACTTGGTGGAGTTTCCCTATATATTGGGTCAAAGAAAGGAAGCATGCCAAAGGAACTACATGAAGTTAATATGCATGCTCAAGACTTTCAAGAACCGATACCAAAATACAAGGAAATACCAAGTGAAAAGGATACCAAATGGAGAAATCATCACTTGGAAGATATCATTAAAAGATACATCAGGGAATGAGATATCCATTGGAACACACAAAATTATATCAAACTCCCAAAAGAGAGGATGGTTCCAAACAAACCAACCTCTCTACAAAGTTTCATGATGGCACAAGTACCAAAAAGAAACGGCTTGCCGTTCACCAACACACAATTAAAATGGATCACAAGATTAGTGTTTTATAGAAAATAGGATAGCTCCCCCACGAGTTGTGCATTATAGATAATTTGCATTTGAATACAAAAAGCACAAGATGGGATCACCACTTTCACTATATCTATACAAACACTAGACAATCTCAAGGAAATAACAATATCCACAAGTGGTATGGAATACAATGGGAGTTGACACAATCCTAGGCAAGAGATAAGGCAAATAAAAGCAAAGGCCAATGTAAAGATGATCAATAATTTCTACCACACATAAGTGAGTACAAATTGTCAAAAGACAAGAAGTATTTGGAAATAATTCCGTTGGTAGATAGCAAGGATATCCAACATCATCTTCACACTAAACACAAGCAAATTGCAACTTGTAGAACTAACATGCCACCTAGGAACAAGATAATTTTTAATATCAATTCTAGGTGGCAATATCTCAAATGTACACATTTTCTAGGTTTGTAATATGCACATAGCATATTACTCCCCCATAATGTGACACCAATAAAAATGTAACAAGAGGCAATAAGAGGATCCAATAAGAGATAATTAATGGACTATTTAGAATTTGAATTTCTCATGAGAAGACAAACCACATAGTGACTAGATAAGCTTGCAATATCAATACTAGGTGGTATTCCTCATGTCCACACATTTGTGGGACCGTGAGGTGCACAAAGCACAACACTCCCCCGAATTGGGATGTTCCATTAATCTCTCACACGATCCAATTAAGATATAAACAAGATGCAAAAGGCGCAACACATGACACACACGTACATGATGTGCAAACCAACACACACATACTTGATTGCTCAAGATAATCAAGTTGGAAGCACAACATATACAAACACATGCAAGGAACAAAACCAAACATGCAAAGGGGCAAGTAACTATCAATGTAAACACTTTAAGCACGAGTTACCGCAAGGAGGAACATTGGATATAAGATAGAAACTTGATAATCCGAATGACTTGGCTTGAGACGATATGAATGATGAAAATCCCCTTAATTCTTCATAATGTAGCCAAGTCTCCAATGCCCTACGTAGACACCTATTGATCAAGTTTGAGCTAGTTGGTCCCCAACCAAGTTGGGTCCTAAGAGGTTAGTCACAATAGGATTGGCAACCTAAATGGTTCTTTTTGTGACACCACTTTGAGTACCAACAAACTTGGCAAACACATTGCCAACCTTATCCTTCACAAGAGAATAGATATCATCAATAATAATTGGGTTGGGTAAGTTACCACTAGTGCATGAAGAAGCGAGGTAACCTTTCTCACGACATAGGTAGCAACGTCTACTCTTCACTTTCTTGTCACTTGATTTCTCAACTTGAGAAGCATTAGCTCGAGTTTTCTTGGGAAGAGACCTTTCTTCAACTTGAGGTTGAGCATGAGATTGAACTTGTGGCTGCTTCCCTTGTTGCTTGTCACTAATGGCCTTCTTCTTCAATGGGCAATATCTAACATGATGCCCTTCAAATTTACACTTGAAGCAAACAATCTTGGCCGAATTCTTGACTTGTTCTTGGCCCTTCTTCTTGTTCATCTTGGATTTCTTCTTCTTATTGGAGTTGAATCCAAGTCCACCTTTGTCATTGTGGGATTTTTGCACACTCGAGATATTGTTGAGTGTGGATTTCCCTTCATGACACCTTTCCAAGTCTTTCTTCAAAGAAGTGACTTGGGCCTTGAGCTCTTTGATTTCCTCTACATGGTTAGTCTCAACACAAGTACTAGAGGAAGTATAAGCTTCATCGTTAGAGCAACAAGGCAAGGAAAGCAATTCATCACAAGATGTGCCAACATTGTGAGTAGATGAATTACAAGGACTAACACATGGAAATATAGTATTTTGACTAGAAGTGGTGCTAGTATCCACATGAGGCTCACTAGATGTTACCTTAGCAATCATGGCCTCATGAGCTATCTTTAGCACATTGTGGGATACTAGAAGATCATCATGAGTGCTTGAGAGCTTTTCATGGCTTTCTTCCAATTTACCATAATTACTAGATAACAACTCAAGTTGAGCCCTTAGCTCAACATTCTCCTTCAATATGGATGCTTCACAAGATATAGAGTTAGTAGCACAAGCATCATCTTTAACAACAAGAGGAGAAGACAACTTGGCAACTATTTTGAATATGAAGCTTTAAGTTGAGCATGAGACTCGGTGAGTTTGATGAGTTCATTTTTGATGACCCTTGAGCCATTTTCGAGGTGCTAAAAGTCCTCAAGGAGTTTAGCATGCGCAACTTCAAGATCCTTATTTTTAGTTTCAAAATCATTTGCCACCTCAAGAGCTCTATCACGAGATTCCCTCACTCTAGATAATTCTAGAGCAAAAGTCTCCTCAAGAGATTCCTTGGTGGTTTGTTCAAGTTCAAGAGCTTGGGAGAGGTCCGCAATCTCATTAGCGTAATCACGCTCATGACCGTCCATTTTGTCAATGGTGACCTCATGCTCCTCGAGATGAGATTCCAACACCTCAATATATTTCTTGCCCTCAATGGCAATGGACATGATTTCCATGAAGTTGGAACGAGCAATGTTTTTTTATGAAGAGCTTTAAAAATCATTTCCCCCTTAATTTTTAAGGAGGCAACATTATCATTCTCTTCATCATTATCCTCATCATCATTAGCATTAACATCATCATCAAGAGATATATTGGGGTTCAAAGTAGGAGATACCCTTGAAGCTTTAGCCATAAGGCATAAAGCAATAGATGACGATGTAGGATCCCTTGAAGCACCATTTGAGACCACATCTTGTTCCATGGAGTGTTGGGTTTCCTCTACATTGTTAGCACAACAACTCGAGGGCATACATGCATTTTTATCATGGCAACAAGATATAAAAAGCATATAATTATGAGATTTATTCAAGCAATTTCTACATGATATGCACGGACTATCAACACAAGCATGTGAAACATGTAACATGCACGAAGTGTTAAAGTCCAAAGATGGAGCATTGCACCAAGATAGTGATGAAGAGTCATCAACGATAAGCACACTATCATCATTGCAATGACCAACACTACTCACCATAACATTACCTTGTGGCAATCCACATGTAGGTGAAGTAGAAGAAGTTGAGACGGCAACACGGCCGGAGGTGGAGGGAGAACAATCATCCCCACAAATCTTGGACACACCATATTCATCTTGAAGCTTTGTCCACAACTCATGAGCATCTCGGAATGGCATGCGTTGAAATATAACTACATTGCTCAAAGCATCGAAAAGCACATTAGAAGCTTGAGCATTGAGATAATAGTTTTTCTCATCCTCTAAAGATAATCTTTGGGGATCCTTTGGAGGAGAAAAACCCATATCTACAATTCGCGCTAAATTTGGGTCCATGACCCTAAAGAGATTAAGCATGCGAATTACCCGAACATCAAAATTTGTGCCATTGAAACTAAGAGTGTCAGAGAATCCTAATACCCTAGTCGACATCTTTACTCTCTAGGCAGTTAAGCCTAATAAAGAGAGACAAGGCTCTGATACCAATTGAAAGATTGTGGATGTCGCCTAGAGGGGGGGGGGTGACTAGGCGCTTTAAAATAATTACGGTTTAGGCTTGAACAAATGCGGAATAAACCTAGCAGTTAATTTGTCAAGCACAAAACCTGCAACAACTAGGCTCACCTATGTGCACCAACAACTTATGGTAAGCAAGATAAACAACTAGGTGATAGCGAGATATATGACAAGAAACAATATGGCTATCACAAAGTAAAGTGCATAAGTAAAGGGCTCGGGCAAGAGATAACCGAGGCACGTGGAGACGACGATGTATCCCGAAGTTCACACCCTTGTGGATGCTAATCTCCGTTTGGAGCGGTGTGGAGGCACAATGCTCCCAAAGAAGCCACTAGGGCCACCGTAATCTCCTCACGCCCTCGCACAATGCAAGATGTCGTGATTCCACTAAGGGACCCTTGAGGGCGGTCACCGAACCCATACAAAGGCAACCCTTGGGGGCGGTCACCGAACCCGTACACTTTGGCAACCCTTGGGGGCGGTCACCGAAACCCGTCAAATTGCTCAGGGCGATCTCCACAACCTAATTGGATACCCCGACACTTGCTCGGATCTTTACACCACAATGATTAAGCTCTGAACACCACCAACCATCTAGGGCGCCCAAGCACCCAAGAGGAACAAGCTCAAGGGTACCAAGCACCCAAGATTAATAAGCTTCTCAACTTGTAACTTCCACGTATCACCGTGGAGAACTCAAACCTATGCACCAAATGCAATGGCAAGGGCACACGGAGTGCCCAAGTCCTTCTCTCCCAAATCCCACCAAAACAACTAATGCTAGGGAGGAAAATGAGAGGAAGAACAAGAAGGATAACACTAAGAACTCCAAGATCTAGATCCAAGGGGTTCCCCTCACATAGAGGATAAAGTGATTGGTGGAAGTGTGGATGTAGATCTCCTCTCTCTTTTCCCTAAAAAACTAGCAAGAATCCATGGAGGGATTGAAAGTTAGCAAGCTCAAAGAAGGTCAACAATGGGGGCAAAACGAGCTCAAGAGTTAGGGAACCATTGGGGAAGAAGACCCCCTTAAATAGGTCCCCACGAATCTGCCCGTTATGTGCAGAAAAACATAGGAGCGGTACAACCACTATGAGCACCGATACAACCGGTAACAGGCAATAAGCGGTACAACCGGCCCACAACCGCCCAACAACCGCACGACAACAGAAACTAGTCCGGTGGTATGATACGTCTCCAATGTATCTATAATTCTTGATTGCTCCATGTTATATTATCTACTGTTTTGGACATTATTGGGCTTTATTATCTACTTTTATATTATTTTTGGGACTAACCTATTAACCAGAGGCCCAGCCCAGAATTGTTGTTTTTTGCCTATTTCAGAGTTTCGCAGAAAAGGAATATCAAACGGAGTCCAAATAGAACGAAACCTTCGGGAACGTGATTTTTAGGAAGATTATGATCCGTGAGACTTGGACCCTACGTCAAGAAACAAAGGAGGAGGCCACGAGGTAGGGGGGCGCGCCCTCCACCCTTTTATTTTACTTTCCTTTTTTTTACTTTGCATCTTTATCACAAAAATACTTTGCATCTTTGCAAGGTAAAATAAAAGGCAAAGTAAAAAAAGCAAAGCAGTAATAAAGTGATGGAAGACTAATATGATGAGAATAGACCCGGGGGCGATAGGTTTCACTAGTGGCTTCTCTCAAGAGCATAAGTATTATACGGTGGGTGAACAAATTACTGTTGAGCAATTGACAGAATTGAGCATAGTTATGAGAGTATCTAGGTATGATCATGTATATAGGCATCACGTCCGAGACAAGTAGACCGACTCCTGCCTGCATCTACTACTATTACTCCACTCATCGACCGCTATCCAGCATGCATCTAGAGTATTAAGTTAATGAAAATAGAGTAACGCCTTAAGCAAGATGACATGATGTAGAGGGATAAATTCATGCAATATGATAAAACACCATCTTGTTATCCTCGATGGCAACAATAAAATACGTGCCTTGCTGCCCCTACTGTCACTGGGAAAGGACACCGCAAGATTGAACCCAAAGCTAAGCACTTCTCCCATTGCAAGAAGAACCAATCTAGTTGGCCAAACCAAACTGATAAATCGAAGAGACTTGCAAAGATAACCAATAATACACAAAAGATTTCAGAGAGGAATCAAATATTATTCATAGATAGTCTTGATCATAAACCCACAATTCATCGGTCTCAACAAACACACCGCAAAAGAAGATTACATCGAATACATCTCCACAAGAGAGGGGGGAACATTGTATTGAGATCCAAAAAGAAAGAAGAAGCCATCTAGCTAATAACTATGGACCCGAAGGTCTGAAAGTAAACTACTCACACTTCATCGGAGGGGCTATGGTGATGTAGAAGCCCTCCATGGTGGACGTCCCCTTCCAGCGGAGCTCCGGAACAGGCCCCAAGATGGGATCTCGTGGATACAGAAAGTTGCGGCGGTGGAATTAGGGTTTTGGCTCTGTATCTGATTGCTTGGGGATACGTGGGTATATATAGGAGGAAGAAGTACGTCGGTAGAGCTTTAGGGTGTTGGGCAACGTTGCAGAAAATTAAAATTTTTCCTACGGTTTCACCAAGATCCATCTATGAGTTCATCTAAGCAACGAGTCATGGGGAAGAGATTGCATCTACATACCACTTTGTAGATCGCGAGCGGAAGCGTTCAACGAACGGGGATGAAGTAGTCGTACAAACCGTGATCCAAATCACCGGAGATCCTAGCACCGAAAGCACGACACCTCCGCGTTCAACACACGTACGGTCAGCGTAACGTCTCCTTCGTCTTGATCCAGCAAGGCAAAGGAGAGGTTGGGGAAGAAGGCTCCAGCAGCAGCACGACGGCGTGGTGATGGTGGAACCGCAGTACTCCGACAGGGCTTCGCCGAGCTCTTACGGAGGAGGAGGATGTGTTGGAGAGGGAGAGGGAGGCGCCAGGGCATAGGGTGTGCAGCCCCCCTCCCCTCCCCCCTTTATATAACCCCTTGGGAGGGCACCGGCCCTAGGAGAAGGAATCTCCTAGGGGGGGCGGCGGCCAGGGAGGGGGGCTTGCCCCCCAAGAAAGGGGGGCGCCCCCTTTAGGGTTCCCCCCCAAACCCTAGGCGCATGGGCCCTTGGGGGGAGGCGCACCAGCCCACTTTGGGCTGGTTCCCTCCCTCATACAGCCCATGAGGCCCTCCGGGATAGGTGGCCCCACCCGGTGGACCCCCGGGACCCTCCGGTGGTCCCGGTACAATACCGATAACCCCGAAACTTGTCCCGATGTCCGTATGATGACTTCCCATATATAAATCTTTACCTACGGACCATTCCGAAACTCCTCGTGACGTCCGGGATCTCATCCGGGACTCCGAACAACATTCGGGTTACTGCATATACATATCTTCACAACCCTAGCGTCACCGAACCTTAAGTGTGTAGACCCTACGGGTTCGGGAGACACGCAGACATGACCGAGACGGCTCTCGGGCAATAACCAACAGCGGGATCTGGATACCCATGTTGGCTCCCACATGCTCCACAATGATCTCATCGGATGAACCACGATGTTGAGGATTCAATTAATCCCGTATACGATTCCCTTTGTCAATCGGTATATTACTTGCCCGAGATTCGATCGTCGGTATCCCAGTACCTCGTTCAATCTTGTTACCGGCAAGTCACTTTTCTCGTACCGTAATGCATGATCCCGTGATCAAACACTTTGATCACATTGAGCTCATTGTGATGATGCATTACCGAGAGGGCCCGGTGATACCTCTCCGTCAAGCGGAGTGACAAATCCCAGTCTCGATCCATGTCAACCCAACAGACACTTTCAGAGATACCCGTAGAATACCTTTATAGTCACCCAGTTATGTTGTGACGTTTGGCACAGCCAAAGCACTCCTACGGTATCCGGGAGTTACACGATCTCATGGTCTAAGGAAAGGATACTTGACATAGGAAAACTCTAGCAAACGAACTATGCGATCTTATGCTATGTTTAGGATTGGGTCTTGTCCATCACATCATTCTCCTAATGATGTGATCCCGTTATCGATGACATCCGATGTCCATAGTAAGGAAACCATGACTATCTGTCGATCAACGAGCTAGTCAACTAGAGGCTCACTAGGGACATATTGTTGTCTGTTATTCACACATGTATTACGATTTCCGGATAACACAATTATAGCACGAATAAAGACAATTATCATGAACAAGGAAATATAATAATAATGCTTTTATTATTGCCTCTAGGGCATATTTCCAATAGTCTCCCACTTGCACTAGAGTCAATAATCTAGTTACATAGTGATGAATCGAACACCCATAGAGTTCTGGTGCTGATCATGTTTTGCCTTAGGGAGAGGTTTAGTCAACGGATCTGCGACATTCAGATCCGTGTGCACTTTACAAATCTCTATGTATCCATCTTGAACATTTTCACGAATGGAGTTGAAGCGACGCTTGATGTGCCTGGTCTTCTTGTGAAACCTGGGCTCCTTTGCAAGTGCAATAGCTCCAGTGTTGTCACAGAAGAGCTTGATTGGCCCCGACGCATTGGGTATGACTCCGAGGTCGGTGATGAACTCCTTCACCCAAATTGCTTCATGTGCTGCCTCCGAGGCTGCCATGTACTCCGCTTCACATGTAGATCCCGCCACGACGCTTTGCTTGCAACTGCACCAGCTTACTGCCCCACCATTCAAAATATACACGTATTCGGTTTGTGACTTAGAGTCATCCAGATCTGTGTCGAAGCTAGCATCGACGTAACCTTTTACGACGAGCTCTTCGTCACCTCCATAAACGAGAAACATTTCCTTAGTCCTTTTCAGGTACTTCAGGATATTCTTGACCGCTGTCCAGTGTTCCTTGCCGGGATTGCTTTGGTACCTTCCTACCAAACTTACGGCAAGGTTTACATCAGGTCTGGTGCACAGCATGGCATACATAATAGAACCTATGGCTGAGGCATAGGGGATGACACTCATCTCTTCTATATCTTTTGCCGTGGTCGGACATTGAGCTGAGCTCAATTTCACACCTTGTAACACAGGTAAGAACCCTTTCTTAGATTGATCCATATTGAACTTCTTCAATATTTTATCAAGGTATGTCCTTTGTGAAAGACCTATGAGGCGTCTCGATCTATCTCTATAGATCTTGATGCCTAATATATAAGCAGCTTCTCCAAGGTCCTTCATTGAAAAACTCTTATTCAAGTAGGCCTTAATGCTGTCCAAGAGTTCTATATCATTTCCCATCAAAGTATGTCGTCTACATATAATATGAGAAATGCTACAGAGCTCCCACTCACTTTCTTGTAAACGCAGGCTTCTCCATAAGTCTGCGTAAACCCAAACGCCTTGATCATCTCATCAAAGCGAATGTTCCAACTCCGAGATGCTTGCACCAACCCATAAATCGAGCGTTGGAGCTTGCACACCTTGTCAGCATTCTTAGGATCGACAAAACCTTCCGGCTGCATCATATACAATTCTTCCTTAAGGAAACCATTAAGGAATGCCGTTTTGACGTCCATTTGCCATATCTCATAATCATAGTATGCGGCAATTGCTAACATGATTCGGACGGACTTCAGCTTCGCTACCGGTGAGAAAGTCTCATCGTAGTCAATTCCTTGAACTTGTCGATAACCCTTAGCGACAAGCCGAGCTTTATAGATGGTCACATTACCATCCGCGTCTGTCTTCTTCTTAAAGATCCATTTATTTTCTATGGTTCGCCACTCAACGGGCAAGTCAGTCAAAGTCCATACTTCGTTTTCATACATGGATCCTATCTTGGATTTCATGGCTTCTAGCCATTTGTCGGAATCCGGGCCCGCCATTGCTTCCTCATAGTTCGAAGGTTCACCGTTGTCTAACAACATGATTTCCAAGACAGGGTTGCCGTACCACTCTGGTGCGGAACGTGTCCTTGTGGACCTTCGAATTTCAATAGGAGCTTGATTAGAAGTATCTTGATCATCATCATTAATTTCCTCTCTAGTCGGTGCAGGCACCTCAGAAACGTTTTCTTGAGTTTCGCCATTTTCCGGTTCAAGAGGTAACACTTCATCAAGTTCTACTTTCCTCCCACTTACTTCTTTCGAGAGAAACTCTTTCTCCAGAAAGGATCCATTCTTGGCAACAAAGATCTTGCCTTCGGATCTGAGGTAGAAGGTATACCCAACAGTTTCTTTAGGGTATCCTATGAAGACGCATTTTTCCGACTTGGGTTCGAGCTTTTCAGGTTGAAGTTTCTTGACATAAGCATCGCATCCCCAAACTTTTAGAAACGACAGCTTAGGTTTCTTCCCAAACCATAATTCAGACGGTGTCGTCTCAACGGATTTCGACGGAGCCCTATTTAAAGTTAATGCGGCAGTCTCTAAAGCATAGCCCCAAAAAGATAGCGGTAAGTCGGTAAGAGACATCATAGTTCGCACCATATCTAATAGAGTGCGATTACGACGTTCGAACACACCATTACGCTGAGGTGTTCCAGGCGGCGTGAGTTGTGAAACTATTCCACATTTTCTTAAGTGTGTGCCAAATTCGTGACTCAAGTATTCTCCTCCACGATCTGATCGTAGAAACTTGATCTTTCTCTCATGTTGATTTTCAACCTCACTCTGAAATTCCTTGAACTTTTCAAAGGTCTCAGACTTGTGTTTCATTAATTAGACATACCCATATCTACTCAAGTCATCAGTGAGGGTGAGAACATAACGATAGCCACCTCGAGTCTCAACACTCATTGGACCGCACACATCGGTATGTATGATTTCCAATAAGTTGGTTGCTCGCTCCATTGTTCCTGAGAACGGAGTCTTGGTCATTTTACCCATGAGGCATGGTTTGCACGTGTCAAATGATTCATAATCAAGAGACTCTAAAAGTCCATCTGCATGGAGCTTCTTCATGCGTTTGACACCTATGTGACCAAGGCGGCAGTGCCACAAATATGTGGGACTATTGTTATCAACTTTAACTCTTTTGGTATTCACACTATGAATATGTGTATCATCACGTATGAGATTCATTAAGAATAAACCATTAACCATCGGAGCATGACCATAAAACATATCTCCCATATAAATAGAACAACCATTATTCTCGGATTTAAATGAGTAGCCATCTCGAATTAAACGAGATCCAGACACAATGTTCATGCTCAAACTTGGCACTAAATAACAATTATTGAGGTTTAAAACTAATCCCGTAGGTAAATGTAGAGGCAGCGTGCCGACGGCGATCACATCGACCTTGGAACCATTCCCGACGCGCATCGTCACCTCGTCCTTCGTCAGTCTCCGTTTATTCCGCAGCTCCTGCTTTGAGTTACAAATGTGAGCAACTGCACCGGTATCAAATACCCAAGAGCTACTACGAGTACTGGTAAGGTACACATCAATTACATGTATATCACATATACCTTTGGTTTTGCCGGCCTTCTTGTCCGCTAAGTATTTGGGGCAGTTCCGCTTCCAGTGTCCACTTCCCTTGCAATAAAAACACTCAGTCTCGGTCTTGGGTCCATTCTTTGGCTTCTTCCCGGCAACTTGCTTACCGGGCGCGGCAACTTCCTTGCCGTCCTTCTTGAAGTTCTTTTTACCCTTGCCCTTCTTGAACTTAGTGGTTTTATTCACCATCAACACTTGATGCTCCTTCTTGATTTCTACCTCTGCTGATTTCAGCATAGCATATACCTCAGGAATGGTCTTTACCATCCCCTGCATATTGTAGTTCATCACAAAGCTCTTGTAGCTAGGTGGAAGCGACTGGAGGATTCTGTCAATGACCGCTTCATCCGGGAGATTAACTTCCAGTTGAGTCAAGCGGTTGTGCAACCCATACATCTTGAGTATGTGTTCACTGACAGAGCCATTTTCCTCCATCTTACAGCTAAAGAATTTGTCGGATACTTCATATCTCTCGACCCGGGCATGAGCTTGGAAAACCATTTTCAGCTCTTCGAACATCTCATATGCTCCATGTCTCTCAAAACGCTTTTGGAGCCCCGGCTCTAAGCTGTAAAGCATGCCGCACTGAACGAGGGAGTAATCATCACAGCGTGACTGCCAAGCGTTCATAACGTCTTGTTCTGTAGGGAGAATAGGTGCGTCACCCAGCGGTGCTCGTAGGACATAATCTTTCTTGGCAGCTATGAGGATGATCCTCAGGTTCCGGACCCAGTCCGTATAGTTGCTACCATCGTCTTTCAGCTTGGTTTTCTCTAGGAACGCGTTGAAGTTGAGGACTACGTTGGCCATTTGATCTACAAGACATATTGTAAAATTTTAGACTAAGTTCATGATAATAAAGTTCATTTAATCAAATTATTTAATGAACTCCCACTTAGATAGACATCCCTCTTCTAGTCATCTAAGTATTACATGATCCGAGTCAACTAGGCCGTGTCCGATCATCACGTGAGACGGACTAGTCAACATCGGTGAACATCTTCATGTTGATCGTATCTTCTATACGACTCATGCTCGACCTTTCGGTCTTCTGTGTTCCGAGGCCATGTCTGTACATGCTAGGCTCGTCAAGTCAACCTAAGTGTTTTGCGTGTGTAAATCTGTCTTACACCCGTTGTATGTGAACGTTAGAATCTATCACACCCGATCATCACGTGGTGCTTCGAAACAACGAACTGTCGCAACGGTGCACAGTTAGGGGGAACACTTTCTTGAAATTATTATGAGGGATCATCTTATTTACTACCGTCGTTCTAAGTAAACAAGATGCAAAACATGATAAACATCACATGCAATCAAATAATAAACGTGACATGATATGGCCAATATCACATAGCTCCTTCGATCTCCATCTTGGGGCTCCATGATCATCTTGTCACCGGCTTGACACCATGATCTTCATCATCATGATCTTCATCATCGTGTCTCCATGAAGTTGCTCGCCAACTATTACTTCTACTACTATGGCTAACGCGTTTAGCAATAAAGTAGAGTAATTTACATGGCGTTTCTCAATGACACGCAGGCCATACAAAAATAAAGACAACTCCTATGGCTCCTGCCGGTTGTCATACTCATCGACATGCAAGTCATGATTCCTATTACAATAGCATGAACATCTCATACATCACATATAGATCATTCATCATTCATCACAACTTTGGCCATATCACATCACAAAGCACTTGCTGCAAAAACAAGTTAGACGTCCTCTAACTGTTGTTGCAAGTTTTTACGTGGCTGAATTAGGGTTCTAGCAAGAACGTTTTCCTACCTACGTTAAAAACCACAACGTGATTTGTCAACTTCTATTTACCCTTCATAAGGACCCTTTTCATCGAATCCGCTCCAACTAAAGTGGGAGAGACAGACACCCGCCAGCCACCTTATGCAACTAGTGCATGTTAGTCGGTGGAACCGGTCTTACGTAAGCGTACGTGTAAGGTTGGTCCGGGCCGCTTCATCCCACAATACCGCTGAAGCAAGATAAGACTAGTAGCGGCAAGAAAGTTGACAACATCTACGCCCACAACAAATTGTGTTCTACTCGTGCAATAGAGAACTACGCATAGACCTAGCTCATGATGCCATTGTTGGGGAACGTTGCAGAAAATTAAAATTTTTCCTACGGTTTCACCAAGATCCATCTATGAGTTCATCTAAGCAACGAGTCACGGGGAAGAGATTGCATCTACATACCACTTTGTAGATCGCGAGCGGAAGCGTTCAACAAACGGGGATGAAGTAGTCGCACACACCGTGATCCAAATCACCGGAGATCCTAGCACCGAAAGCACGGCACCTCCGCGTTCAACACACGTACGGTCAGCGTAACGTCTCCTTCTTCTTGATCCAGCAAGGCAAAGGAGAGGTTGGGGAAGAAGGCTCCAGCAGCAGCATGACGGCGTGGTGATGGTGGAACCGCAGTACTCCGACAGGGCTTCGCCGAGCTCTTACGGAGGAGGAGGATGTGTTGGAGAGGGAGAGGGAGGCGCCAGGGCATAGGGTGTGCAGCCCCCCTCCCCTCCCCCCTTTATATAACCCCTTGGGGGGGCGCCGGCCCTAGGAGAAAGAATCTCCTAGGGGGGGCGGCGGCAAGGGAGGGGGGCTTGCCCCCCAAGCAAGGGGGGCGCCCCCTTTAGGGTTCCCCCCCAAACCCTAGGCGCATGGACCCTTGGGGGGGAGGCGCACCAGCCCACTTTGGGCTGGTTCCCTCCCTCATACAGCCCATGAGGCCCTCCGGGATAGGTGGCCCCACCCGGTGGACCCCCCGGGACCCTCCGGTGGTCCCGGTACAATACCGATAACCCCGAAACTTGTCCCGATGTCCGTATGATGACTTCCCATATATAAATCTTTACCTCCGGACCATTCTGAAACTCCTCGTGACGTCCGGGATCTCATCCGGGACTCCGAACAACATTCGGGTTACTGCATATACATATCTTCACAACCCTAGCGTCACCGAACCTTAAGTGTGTAGACCCTACGGGTTCGGGAGACACGCAGACATGACCGAGACGGCTCTTGGGCAATAACCAACAGCGGGATCTGGATACCCATGTTGGTTCCCACATGCTCCACAATGATCTCATCGGATGAACCACGATGTCGAGGATTCAATTAATCCCGTATATGATTCCCTTTGTCAATCGGTATTTTACTTGCCCGAGATTCGATCGTCGGTATCCCAGTACCTCGTTCAATCTCGTTACCGGCAAGTCACTTTTCTCGTACCGTAATGCATGATCCCGTGATCAAACACTTTGATCACATTGAGCTCATTGTGATGATGCATTACCGAGAGGGCCCGGTGATACCTCTCCGTCAAGCGGAGTGACAAATCCCAGTCTCGATCCATGTCAACCCAACAGACACTTTCAGAGATACCCGTAGAATACCTTTATAGTCACCCAGTTACGTTGTGACATTTGGCACACCCAAAGCACTCCTACGGTATCCGGGAGTTACACGATCTCATGGTCTAAGGAAAGGATACTTGACATTGGAAAACTCTAGCGAACGAACTATGCGATCTTATGCTATGTTTAGGATTGGGTCTTGTCCATCACATCACTCTCCTAATGATGTGATCCCGTTATCGATGACATCCGATGTCCATAGTCAGGAAACCATGACTATCTGTCGATCAACGAGCTAGTCAACTAGAGGCTCACTAGGGACATATTGTTGTCTGTTATTCACACATGTATTACGATTTCCGGATAACACAATTATAGCACGAATAAAGACAATTATCATGAACAAGGAAATATAATAATAATGCTTTTATTATTGCCTCTAGGGCATATTTCCAACATAGGGAGCCCACGAGACAGGGGGCGTGCTTAGGGGGGCGCACCCTCCACCCTCGTGGCCTCCTCGAAGCTTCCCTGGCGTAGGGTCCAAGTCTCCTGGATCACGTTCGGTGAGAAAATCATGTTCCCGAAGGTTTCATTCCATTTGGACTCCGTTTGATATTCCGTTTCTTCAAAACACTGAAATAGGCAAAAACAGCAATTCTGGGATGGGCCTCCGGTTAATAGGTTAGTCCCAAAAGTAATATAAAAGTGGAAAATAAAGCCCAATATAGTCCAAAACAGTAGATAATATAGCATGGAGCAATCAAAAATTATAGATACGTTGGAGACGTATCAGTTTTCAATGGTGAACATCACTATGTTGATCATATCTACTATATGATTCACGCTCGACCTTTCGGTCTTAGTGTTCCGAGGCCATATCTGCATATGCTAGGCTCGTCAAGTTTAACCTGAGTATTCTGCGTGTGCAAAACTGGCTTGCACCCGTTGTAGATGAACGTAGAGCTTATCACACCCGATCATCACGTGGTGTCTCGGCACGACGAACTTTAGCAACGGTGCATACTCAGGGAGAACACTTTTATCTTGAAATTTAGTGAGAGATCATCTTATAATGCTACCGTCAATTAAAGCAAAATAAGATGCATAAAAGATATACATCACATGCAATCAATATAAGTGATATGATATGGCCATCATCATCTTGTGCTTGTGATCTCCATCTCCGAAGCACCGTCATGATCACCATCGTCACTGGCACGACACCTTGATCTCCATCGTAGCATCGTTGTCGTCTCGCCAACTATTGCTTCTACGACTATCGCTACCGCTTAGTGATAAAGTAAAGCAATTACAGGGCGATTCCATTGCATACAATAAAGTGACAACCATATGGCTCCTGCCAATTGCCGATAACTTCATTACCAAACATGATCATCTCATACAATAAAGTATAGCATCATATCTTAACCATATCACATCACAAAGTGCCCTGCAAAAACAAGTTAGACGTCCTCTACCTTGTTGTTGCAAGTTTTACGTAGCTGCTACTGGTTGAGCAAGAACCGTTCTTACCTACGCATCAAGACAACAACGATAGTTTGTCAAGTTAGTGCTATTTTAACCTTCACAAGGACCGGGCTTAGTCACACTCGATTCAACTAAAGTTGGAGAAACAGACACCCGCCAGCCTCATGTGTGCAAAGCACGTCGGTAGAACCAGTCTCGCGTAAGCGTACGCGTAATGTCGGTTCGGGCCGCTTCATCCAACAATACCGTCAAACCAAAGTATCACATGCTGGTAAGCAGTATGACTTGTATCTCCCACAACTCACTTGTGTTCTACTCGTGCATATAACATCAACGCATAATACCAGGCTCGGATGCCACTGTTGGGGAACGTAGTAATTTCAGAAAAATTCCTACGCACACGCAAGATCATGGTGATGCATAGCAACGAGAGGGGAGAGTGATGTCTACGTACCCTCGTAGACCGACAACGGAAGCGTTGACACGACATAGAGGAAGTAGTCGTACGTCTTCAAGATCCGACCGATCCAAGTACCGAATGCACGGCACCTCCGAGTTCTGCACACGTTCAACTTGATGACGTCCTTCTAGCTCCGATCCAGTCGAGCGTTGAAGGAGAGTTCCGTCATCTCGACGGCGTGATGATGGTGATGATGTTGCTACCGACGCAGGGCTTCGCCTAAGAACCATTACGATATGACTGAGGTGGATTATGGTGGAGGGGGGCACCGCACACGGCTGGAATAGATCAACATATCAACTTGTGTGTCTAGAGGTGCCCCCTGCCCCTGTATATAAAGGACAAGGGGGAAGAGGCCGGCGGGCCAGGAGGGGTGCGCCAGGGAGGAGTCCTACTCCCACCGGGAGTAGGACTCCCCCTTTTCGCATTCCAAGAAGGAGGGGGGAGGAAGGAGTGGGAGAGGGGAAGGCAAGGGGAGCGTCGCCCCCCTTCCTTGTCCTATTCGGACTCAAGGGGAGGGGGCGCGCCTCTTGCCCTGGCTGGCACCTCTCCCTCACTCCACTAGGGCCCAACAAGGCCCATTAGTTCCTGGGGGGTTCCGGTAACCCCCGGTACTCCGGTAAATGTCCGAAACCTCTCGGAACCCTTCCGGTGTCCGAACATAGTCGTCCAATATATCAATATTAATGTCTCGACTATTTTGATACTCCTCGTCATGTCCGTGATCACATCCGAGACTCCGAACAACCTTCGGTACATCAAAACACAAAAAGTCATAATACGATCGTCACCGGTCAATAACCAATAGCGCGCGGACCCTGCGGGTTCGAGAACTATGTAGACATGATCGAGACACGTCTCCGGTCAATAACCAATAGCGGAACCTGGATGTTCATATTGGCTCCCACATATTCTACGAAGATCTTTATCGGTCAAACCGCATAACAACATACTTTGTTCCCTTTGTCATCGGTATGTTACTTGCCCGAGATTCGATTGTCGGTATCTCAATACCAACTTCAATCTCGTTACCGGTGAGTCTCTTTACTCGTTCTGTAATACATCATTCCGTAACTAACCCATTAGTTACAATGCCTGCAAGGCTTATAGTAATGTGTATTACCGAGTGGGCCCAGAGATACCTCTCCGACAATCGGAGTGACAAATCCTAATCTCGAAATACGCCGACCCAACAAGTACCTTCGGAGACATCTGTAGAGCACCTTTATAATCATCCAGTTACGCTGTGACGTTTGGTGGCACACAAAGTGTTCCTCCGGTAAACGGGAGTTGCATAATCTGATAGTCATAGGAACATGTATAAGTCATGAAGAAAGCAATAGCAGAATACTAAACGATCAAGTGCTAAGCTAACGGAATGGGTCAAGTCAATCACATCATTCTCCTAATGATGTGATCACGTTAATCAAATGACAACTCATGTCTATGGCTAGGAAACATAACCATCCACTACTAGCGAAAACCTAGTAGTAGCACGAGTTTAATGCCCACTAGTAGCGTGGCCAGCCACGCTACTAATAAGGCGCTACAGCTATTACTTAGCAGTAGCGCGTGCGACACGCGCTACTGCTAAGTCACATAGCGGCAGCGCTTGTTCTATCCCGTGCTGCTACTAATCTCGCCAGTTGCAGCGTGTTTACTATCCATCGCTACTAGTATTTTTTTTCATTTTTATTGTATTTATACGCCGTTATACAAATTTTGGTACAATTCCAATTATGAGGTTTATATCATTATGTCCATAACAGTGTGTCAAATGAAGGTGGATTAGGTTCAAGTGGAGGCAATATGTGGTGCATGTCAAAAGTATACTATTAATCCAAACTTGATCTAATTTGGACTAGTAGTACTTTCGTTGTGCACCACATGTTGCCTCCACTTGAATCTAATCCGCCAGCACAAGCTATTTAATCATCATCATAGTCATTACACCAACAGTATTTATTTAATCACCATAGTAATAGTGTAGCACATGCTTCATCATCTTCAAACTCATTCTAGCTAGCTAATCACCACCAACACTAGATGCGGTAGCTAACTAATCACCACCAACACTAGCTAATAATAATCATCATAGTCATTACCACCAACACTAGCTATTTAATCATCATCATAGTGCAGCACATCATCAACTTCAAACTCATTTCTAGCTAGCTAATCACTCCTGCTGCTCTCTCTCAGGTAAAATAACATAAAACATGTGTAGCTCCCCTCCTTCATCAAGTTGGAGCATGCAGATGAACCTGTCTCCTAATCATGGGCTGCGCTTGTGATTGCTGCCCCTAGTACTTCTCTGCACTCCTCCACCACAAATTTGGTCCAGTCTTTCACTGTTAAGACTCCCTCGCTATTAGAAATCATGAATGCAGTAAAGTGCATTGTAAGATATCTTGGTCGTAAGCTCAATACTCATGGTACCTTTTGTCTCGATCCCATGAGGCACAACATTCATCGGGAGTACCTGTTCAAGAACATCGTATAGTAACATACTTAGCAATGAAGTTTAGCTTAAAAATAATGTATCCAATAGATGCACTGAGGACAAGTAGTAAAAATATTACCATCTTTCCTAAATAGATGTGACCGTAGTTCATTACGAACACTATTGTTCGAACGTTTTCAGTACTAACATTTCTAAGTGCAGGAAGAAAATTTGTCTTGACAGTATCAAGATCCTCAAGCCATGAAACATAATGACTTAGCTCCTCGCAGTTTAGTTCAGCCCCGGGACAGTAGTAGGTCCTGTCTACCAAGCGTTGGACATGTTTGCTTGAACGGAAATAAGCTGACAATAGAAATTAGTTGTCAACTATTTTTGAATAAACAATATCAAAGACATAAATATGGTTGAGAAACTCACATAATGGTATAACTGGAGGCGTCTGCACATCGATCCAGATGTCGGTATTACCTTCAATATCATCTTCCGGACGAATATCAAAGGTGATAACCATATCAGGCTCAAATGCATAAGTCTTGCATAGTGATCGCCAAGTTTTGCATCCAAAATAGGCTTAGTCATCTGCGTTGTATAATTTTGTGTGGAAAATATAACCATGCTCGGTATTCAAGTAAACTTTCTTTACCTCCATAGTACGACGGAAACCTATCTTATCCAAGACAAAAACTCTTGCATGGCAGGGGATACGCTAGTAGAATAGTAAAAAAATTAAATTATAAGTTGAAGCAAATGAAGCAGATGTCATGCTTAACTAAGAAAAAAGACTTGTCGTTGTGACTTACTGTATCCACTTCGAAGTTCATGTCCAGCTTGATGCTGAAGCGCCTATCATCATATAGGAAGATTTCGTCGCACAGGCCGCGCTCGTCTTCGCAGTATTTGCAAATACCGAAATCCTTTTCGTTGTTAGACATTTCCTATCATCATAGTTGAAACATTAATTGAAAATCGATCAAAGACAACTACCAGGATACTCACAATATCTTATAGGACTCATACTCAAATTAGCATGCATTCAACAAGCAAAAGTAACAACAAATGCGGCGGAGATTCCCCCGGTAGGTAGCGCCTCCCAGTACCACCTCGGCGGAGCCCAGTCCCGGGCACTCGATATGTCCTAGTTTGTAGCACAAGTCATGCCGAAATTCACGTAAAATTTCGGCATGACTTTACTAAAAAGTGGACAAATCGAGAACCTGAAATTTGTCGGAACGGAAATGAATCAACAATCTGGCAAAACATAGGCCACTCGACTTGATTCCCTGGAAACAACAACGCCACTTGGGCACAATCGAACCACTTCAAGTATGGAATATGCAAATGAACATCAATGACATATATCATATAACAACAATCTTGTTTTTTGTTTACATAGCAACAATTAGTTTAACCAAGTTTTTGAAAGAAAAACAATTCTGTTTTTTGTTTTTTGAATGAAACTATTGTTTAGGCATTTTCATAAAAATTTCCCCTAGATAATTTCCTAAAAAAATTGCTAATCATTTTTCCTAAATGCTAAAAAATGCCTACTACCCTAAACAAATCCAGGGTTCATATGAACATCAACACAGCATCAACACATATATGAATTGCCCTAGCAGAGAGAGAGGAGGGTAGGGGAGAGGAGAGGCAGAGACTTACGGTGACTGCGGCGAGGGAGGTGCACGCGGCGTCGAGGACGGGGTCGGGGCTCGGGCGCGCGGCGGAGGGCGGCGTCGAGGTCGGGGTCGGAGGAGGCCTCGAGGGTGTGCGGCGGCCGGCGGCGGTGGTGAGGTTGAGGGCGACGGCGGTAGGGCGACGACGGCGATGGAGCAGTTGGGGGAGAGAGGGAAGTGGAGTGGGAGGACTTAGCGAAATTTTGAGCCCGCGCGGCCGGGGTTAAGTCAAACTAGCAACAACGCGTTTTGCGAAATGCGCTACAGCTATTCCTTTCTGTTTTATAGTATCAGTAACGCTTTGCCCTGAAAACACGCTACTGCTAAGTCTAAGCATGTAAAAGCTTCAAAAATATACATTGGTCATCATTGATCTTTTTGTGTAGAATCTAAATAGTCAACATGAATCCTCACAGTACCTATATAGGCACTGGTGAAGATTCATATTGCAGCCACAAATCCTACACATATAGTTCAATGAAGACCAAGTGTTCGAGATAGTTTGAGAAGTAACATATTTAAGGTGGTAAACACCTTGTTCGCTTAGCAGTATGGGACTAAACTTAATTAGGTGCAATACTTAGCAGCAGCGTGTTTCATATAAAAACGTTGGTACTAAGTGCTTTAGCAGTAGCGCGTCCTAGGAAGGGCGCTACTACTATATCTTGCCTGGGGGTAACGCCGTGGCAATTATAGTAGTAGCGCTTGTTTCATCTACACAGCTGCTGCTACCTTTCAATTAGTAGCGCAGTTTTGTGGAGCTCGCTACTGCTAATTAGCAGTAGCGCTTGTTTTTAAACCGTGCTGCTGCTAAGATTTTGTGTATAAGGTTTTCCCTAGTAGTGATCTTTGATCAACGAGCTAGTCAAGTAGAGGCATACTAGTGTCACTCTTTTTGTGTATGTATTCACATAAGTATTATGTTTTCGGTTAATACAATTCTAGCATGAATAATAAACATTTATCATGATATAAGGAAATAAATAATAACTTTATTATTGCCTCTAGGGCATATTTCCTTCATATATATACTGACCCTTCTTTAAATTAGATCGAATGGAAGCGGGACGCACTCCTACCAAAGGCTCACATACGAATAATTCTAGAGGAATTAGCAGGATTGTTCCTTGAAGAGATCATAGCTAAAACCAGAGTATACCATCAGGAAGTGGAAACGAAACTTGGTAATTAGATATTAGGGATCGTAAGAGATGTTATTTTGTATATATGCATGAACATGTACTATATGTAGTAGCACCGAATAGATATATGAAAACTTGTTGCTCGACCGAGCACGGAGAAAGAAGGGCCACTTCTCTCTATATTCATGACGATGTTGTGTAATGCTTCCTTCATTGCTATATGTAGTAACTAGTTGAATGGAAAACATAAAATAAGAATGGAAATCCTAATTGTAAAAGAATTGAATGGTACACACAAAAAGAAAAGGGGGAAACACAATATGAAGCCCTTAAACCCATCCTTCCAAAAAATAGCGCTTGGCTGGTGCTAGCCCGTGGCTGCCTTTTAGTCCCGGTCGGTGTTACCTACCGGGACTAAAGGTCATCTTGCCTGGGCGCCCCACAACGGCCACGTGGAGCTCCTTTAGTCCCGGTTCGTAACACAACCAGGACCAAAAGTGGGGGCCTTTAGTCCCGATTGCTTAGTCCCGGTTGCAGAACAGAGACTAAAGTCCCTTGGGAACCGGGGACTAATGCCCTGTTTTCTACTAGTGTGAAGACTTATTACACTTGAAGACTGTGATCTTCCAGTCGCTTAGGCATCGCATTCTGAGGATCAAGAGTCATTATGGATCGCTGGTGAATGAAGTCTCTGAAGGTTTGGAAGTCTACATTGAAGATTTACCTAAGTGATTGGGCAAGGACTAAGTGACCTTAGATCAAGGGGAATAAGGTGAAGACGTGGTCTTCTGAGTTAAATCTCATCCTCCCTAACAAGACGTACAATTGTCATGGCAACTGGAACTGCTCTATCAAATGTCTTGTCTTCATCAAGCAACTGGTTCTGTCACTTCAACCTTTACTTACAGTTTAGCTTTGCGAATTCATTGCTTGCTTGCTCTGGTTGTATTCTCTGTGTGAAGACTTTTATCCCTGATTGCATGTTTAGCTTCATACTGTCTTCCTAATCCGATATGTTCTACCTAGCTACTTTTTGTCTTCGTGTATTCACTGTACTATTTCTTTTAATATGGCATGGCTAGTGTAGTTTATCTTCCGCTGCAACCTGTTTAGGTTTTACTTGACTATCTGTCTTTGATGTACTTCCTTCTTTCGAGACTTTCATAAAAATCCCATATTCACCCCCTCTAGTTGATAAATAGCACTTTCACATGCAACATTTCTCTAGCTTTTTTACCCGAGTACAACCAGCACAATTCATCTCATTATATACTTCTGAAACACGTTTAAGAAAATGAGCAAAACCAAATCTTAATTATATTCATCCAAAAATCTCAATTGTACAGATAACCTTAGTTACCAACACCTTTATCAATATACTCAGATCTTCACATGACAAAGGACAGTTACATGTCACTAAGAAGACCTCTTTTAAAATTTATAGCTAAGAGCTAAAAACAGATACATTTTCTAAATTTGACAAAGTTTTCCATTTGCCATAATGCATATGGAAGTTTACAAATACATATGACTTTCTGTTTGCCTTGATCATCTACCCTTGCACTCTGGATTTAGTCCTGGACGGGATGCAACATAATGTTCAGCTAGTGAATACTTCCCAATCTACTATCTCATCAGAGTAACATGTTTTGCCTCCAATTTAGTATTGTGTCGCTAAAGCTAAATAGTAGACATGAGCGTGATTTGATCGGCCTGAATATCATAAATTCAGACCCAATATAACCACCTCAAACAAACCTTAATAGAACAAGCAAATCAAAATTGTGAATTTTGTTCCATTATGCATTGTTTAACAAACGTGTTCCCTACCTGTTGAGAGTAGCCGAGGTAGGTCTCTTGCATTGCAACCTTCTAGTTGTCCCCGTGGTTGGAAGTCACATAGATGGCTCCCTCGATGATCATCATCTCCATGACTTGCTCCCCAATAGCCTGGACGTAAACTTGCCACAAAACCAATGATCAATCCCTCAATTCAGTGGATGCAAGATGCAATGCAAAGATGTGCAGCTTATCTGAATACACAAAGAGCGGAATTAACCATTTTTGTACCATGTCCTTGATGAGCTGGGCGCAAAGCAGGATCCTCTCCCAGCTCTCGCTAACGTCCTTTGTGCAGCAGCATGGCTGTCTTGCAACGATCGGTATACCCTCCCTCAGCTGGTTGAACTTGCAGGCTAAGTCCCAGCCGCAGCATGGACGACATGGAGCCACGAAACCAGCACCTCATGTCGTTCTTCAACTCCAGTATTCACCTGCTGTCCCAAGGAGAAATTCATTAAAGAACGCGGAGTTCAATCTATTTATGTGGTTGGTTCACATAAGATGGATGGACGTGGACACCTTCATGGCATCTGCTGAAGAAGGGAGGAGGAACCTGCGGCGGCGCGAGGAAGAAGGGAGAGGTGCAGGGCGGTCCCCATGACGGAAAGATGTGTTGTTGTATTGTTGATCAGGCGCGATGACGTCCCGTTGCGTCCCAGACCCTTCCTCCTGGTGCGCAAACTCTCCCCCAAACTCTGTTAAGCCGCCACCTGGTAAGAGGGTGGGCGGTGGGCTAACCCTACTACGCCGTGGGAACGGGGTCATGAGTCCGTGCTGGGGCTAGGCTGGCCTCCTGAGTAGTCGCCTCCTCCATTCGATGGTGCGACGACAGTGAGTATGAGATGGAAGGGAGCCGGTGCTGATGCATGCCAGGGGTCGGGTGGTGAGGTGGGAGTGCCGCCGTTGGGGGTCGTTGTTCTCCGCCGCCACCATAGGAGATGGGGTTACGGGAAGGAGTGCAAAACTCTTTGATTTGTGAAAGAAAAAAGAAGGGGAAACGTCGCGCACGCGCATGCGCCGCTCGATCGTGTTGTGTCGCCAGGCGATTCCTATTTAGCGCTGCAGGCGCCAGTTTGTGTGCATTTTGCAAACTGGCGCCTGCAGGCGTCCGCGATGGGCCGGCCCAACTTAGTTTTCTAAGGTGCAAAAAATTGGCGCGCGCACAGAGTATCGATCCCGTGACCTCCGGTTTGTTAGAATAATGCGCTAACCACTAGGCCAATTAAATAGATTTGGTAGTTTCTATCCTTTCAGTTTTTTTCTTTGCGCCCTCAGAAAAACATTATTTTGTTTGTTCCTCTTTTCCTTTTTTCCATTTTTCTTCTTCTTTATATGATGACTTTTTCTTCAAATTCCTGAAGTTTTTTCATTTTTTGATGAACTTTTTTCTTCAAATCGATGAACTTTTTCATTTTCCGATGAACTGTTTTTGAAAATCGTGAACTTTTTTTTTCTAATTCGATGAACTTTTTATCAATTTGTATGAACTTATTTCCAAGTTCGATGAACTTTTTCCAAATCCGATGAACTTGGTTCCAATTCAATGAACTTTTTTCATATCTGGTGAACTTTTTTTCAAATCCGATGAACTTGTTTCCAATTCAATGAACTTTTTTCATATTCGATGAACTTTTTTAAAAAATTGATGAACTTCTTTTAAACTCGTAAACTCTATTTGTGGTTTCCAAATATTTTGAATATTTTTTTGTATAAAATGAACCTTTTGGAACTCTCGAACTTTTTTGATTTTGGTGAACTTTTTTTTGAATACGCAAACCTTTTCAAACACATGAACTTTTTTGATTTTGGTGAACTTTTATTTGAATGCGTGAACTATTTTTGCATGTTCGTGAACTTCATTTGAATTTTGTGAACATGTTTTGAAATAGTTGAAACATCTAAGCGTTATGTGACAAATAGCACACCTAGTAAGCGTGCAAGTAGTCAGGTCGAGTGGTCAATGGCGCTGAAGTAAGTGTGTTGGCGCGAGATCGAATCCCATCTGCAACAGTTTTTTGCGCGGGGTTTTTTCACCGTGCGCCGTCGTGGGCTGGCCCACCCAGACGTTGTTGCGAGCTCCAGTTAGGTTGCGCAGCGCTGAAGGCGCTGACTAGGAGCTCCCGTGTAGCCATCCATCGCTCAACATCTCCCCGATCCACTTTGCATCGTTGGTTTTCCTTTCTTGGCCCATCATGTGCCCTTGGCCCACCACGGCCGCTTGTTCATTCTTCAGCCTTCCTCTTATCTTCTTCTATTCCCTCAAAAAGAAAATCTTATCTTCTTCTATCCCTCAAAAAAAAATCTTCTTCTCTTCTTCTTCACAAAGGAGCGCTCCCAGGTCATCTCCGAGCTCCAAGGTGGGTTGGGGAAAGAGCTGCAACCGCAGCCCGATGAAGCTGCACCCGTTTGTCGGCTATGTTGCGACCGTGGCGACCAAGGCCATGCCCACACCATCATGGCGCTGCGAGCTCGAGGGCTGGCAGGGGTGTTGCATGTTGCTGCCGTGGTGATTGCGTGCTGGAACTAGCGTCAATTTTTGCTGCATCGACTCATGGTGGAGTTACGACGCGACGACAGGGACAACAATTTTTGTTGGAACTGTCATTGAATTTTGCTACAACCTACTAGAAAATTTGCTACATAAATTCATGGCAGAGATGCAACCCGGGACGACGGTGATGACAATTTTTTGCTGCAACTGTCGTTGTATTTTGCTACAACCAGCGATTATTTTTTTGCTACATCCGTTTTAATGGTGATGACTGGTGGCCGTCGTTCCTGCAACCCTGTGCAACGAGCGTCGACGGCGGAAAAAAGTTTCAACCAGCATGGCAAAAAGCTTCAACCGACGCAAAAAAAGCTTCAACGGGTACGAGTGGTGATGCTGAGAGCTGCGGCCGGCGACACGGTGATGATGCGATTTTGTTGCGGTGAATTTTTTTGCCGGAACCAGTATATATAAGAAGTACTGCTACAACTGGCACAACGATTTGCTGCAACCGGCTAAGGCAACCAAGGGTGACATATTTTGTCGGAGCTCGAAGCCCAGATGCTGGAACCCGTCGGTGCGGCGTGCTACGACCGGCACCACGGCTTGCTGGAACCATCCACGTCAGGAGTTGGAACTGGAGGACCATGGATATGGCAATCGACGACAGCCAGAGTTGAAGGCTGTGACCAGCTGACGATGTTGCAACCTCCGAGGAGGAAGCGGCAAATAGAGATGGCGCGAGCGTTGGTGCGCGACTGAACGAAGGCAAGGCTGGAACCGCCACATACCCCTGTGTTGCAACTACTATGAAAAATAGCTTCAACCCTAGATGGAAAAGCTTCAGCCGTGCGTATCACCGTGTGCACAACGCCCCTCGCCGTGCAACATTTTGCCCCTCGCTTAGCTCGCCATGGCCGCCATTTGTAGCCCTGACCTGTTGGCCACAGCTCTTCCCTGTCCCGATTGCAACAACGCGCACGCTCGTTGTTTGCACACCAGATCTTGTTGTCTGTGGTTCACAACATCCCACCCCCATCAACCTTGTCGTGTTCGTCGGCGCACTTGTAGCACCATGGCAGCCATGAAAATGGTTTTGTAGCAAATTCCAACGCCGATTGTAGCAAAAACCGACTATAGTTGCAGCAAAACGTCGTCATCATCGTTGCGAGTCGCAGCTAAGACATGAAGTTTGAAGCTTTTTCAATGCCGGTTGTAGCTTTTGTAACCGCCGGTTGTAGCTTTTTGTTGTCGTCCATGGCCTTTCGTCTCTATGGTTGAAACTTTTTTCATCACCGGATGAAGCTTTTTTTTGTTGCCAGATAAAGCTTTTTCTGTCACCGGTTGCAACTTTTCGTGGTCGCTCATAGCTTCCGCCATATACGGGTTGAAACTTTTTTCGTCGCCGGTTGAAGCTTTTTTATTACCCGTTGTAGATTTTTTGATGTCAGTTGGAGCATTGGGTAGCTCTCCCGACGTTTGATTTTTTTGCTGGAAACGGTGCGAGCAAGATGTTGCAAGAGTTAGGTGCACCCAACAAGCTACGGCATCAGGGATGAGTGGCGGCGAGCACGCCGACGAGCTGCGGTCGTCGACTGGAGCTACAACAGTCGCCACACGAGCTGCAACTGCAGGGTGCGGTTGTTGCATGGGCGAAGCCAGTGACGAGGACGCCCGGCGAGGGCTGAGACCGGCGACTAGGAGGGCCGACGAAGGCGATGACCAGAGACGAGGACGATAGGCGAGGGGCGGCGATGGGAGAACGCATGCGGCCGGCTAGACGAAAGGGGCGATGAGATGCAGAGGGGTTCGTTCATACGTGTGCTTTGACGAAGACGATGGGGCATCAGACGGTTCCTATCAACCAAATCAGACGGCTGCGGGCTGATCGGCCCAAATTTTTGGGTCGGCACGCCAGCGCCTAGTACTACCCCTTTTTTCCTATAACTGACGAGCCGTTCTGCTGGGGCCGGTGTGATTTTTCGCCGCGGCCTGCTACAACAAACTTTTTTTTGCTACAAACGACGAGTTGTTTTGCTTCGACAACCGAGAACTTTTTCTGCATCTGGGCGATGGCAAGCCTTTTTTGTTTGCAGACGGCTATCATTTCTTATGGTACCGACAACCCGCGAGAATATTTTGCTACGACCCACTGATGGCAAGTCAATTTTTTTGCTGATATCAACAATCATTTTTGCTAGGACCGGTGAGAACTTTTTGTTGTGACCGGCGTCCGACGTGAAGTTTTGCTGCAACCCAACGATGGCAAACCATGTTTTGCTGCAACCGGCCATCGTTTTGCTCGGACTGGTGAGAATATTTATCGTGACTGGCGAGATTTTTTGCTACGACCCTGTGATGGCAGCCATTTTTTTGTTTGAACTGGTGATCACTTTTGCTGGGCAGCTAGATTTTTCGTTGCGACTGACGACAAAATTTTTTGTTGCTGAGATTTATGGATTTTTGTTTGTTTGTTGGGATAGGGGAGATGATTTGCTATAAGTGACGAGATGGAAAGCTGCAACCGGCAATACGATTTGCTGGGACCAGCACATGCCATGCTACAACGAAGGAAACGACGGCGAGTTGCGACGGTGCTGCAGTGCGGCGGAGTTGTAACGGTAGACGGGGTATTCATGGGAGCTAGGGTATCGCTAGTCGATGAGCAAAGCATAGGGGCATGGCGTCGGCACCTCGTTTCATTCACGGGCGGGCGGCCGACGGAGTGCTTGCGAGGCGACGACGGCGAGCTGCAACGACGATGCAGGGCAGCCACGGCGAGCTGCAGCAGTGGAAGGTGGGCGTCGCGGCCAAAGCTACGGCGCGTGACAACAACTGCCGGTTCCATGCAGGTGGACAACGGGGGACTCCGTTTTGCATGCGATTTCAGCGGTTTCAGTTTTGCATGACCAAACGTAATGAGCTAGACCCAACGTTTAAGGATGGGCGAATCCAATGGACGGGAGTGGACCGGCGGAGCGACCCGGCCGGTCGACCGGCGCAGATTAGCGCCCAAAAAGAAGGCCACCACTGGTGCAAAAAGGGCCTTTGGTCGCGGTTCGCAACTGCCATTAGTCGCGGTTGCGCAACCGCGACCAAACAGGCGGGACTAAAGGCTCCACCCTTTAGTCGCGGTTGCTTAAGAACCGCGACTAAAGGCCCGTCCACGTGGGCGCCAGGTGGCCGTCGGGGCGGAGGACTTTTAGTCGCGGTTCTTCTGGCCAACCGCGACTAAAGACCGCCGCAGGTTTAGGGTTTTAGCCCCCCCCCCCTAAACCTGCCCCCCTAAACCTGTTTTCTGTTTAATTTGTATTGTTTTATTTCTTTTATGCTTTATTTTAATTTTGAAGGAGTTTCACATATCCTACGCTACTACATACATGCATATGAATGTACAATTTCAAACAAATTTGAAATTAGAACCAAAAAGAATTCAAGAGGAATATACAGTATATATTAAATATCATCGGATGACCATATACAATTTTGAACAAGTTTCCATACATAATTTAAGGCATATAAAGTTCTACGTCCTCGTAATGGTGTTCTCCTTTAGGATGGAGGACTTCCCTCCTGAACCATCCAGCTAGTTCCTCTTGAAGTGGTTGGAAGCGAGCTTCTGGACTAAGCATCATCCGGAGGTTATTCCTCTGAGCATTGGTATCACTCGGAACCCGCTCAGAGGTGTATCTCCGGATCATCTCACAGACATAGTATCCACATAGATTGGTCCCCGCTGGCTGAATATCCCCAGCATTCTTAGCCTTTGACTTTTTGAATTCTAGCTCTTTTTTGAATTCACCGACCTTTGTATCTACGAACCGTCTCCAAACCCTACGAGGCAAAGAAAATTAAATGAACAAGAGAGTTATTAGTTACTTGATATTAGGAAATGAACGAAATAGGCCGATCGATATAGAGCGCAAATGAATGAAAATAATTACTTCTGCAGCATTTTTCTCAGGTCGCCCCAAAGCTTTGGATCCATATTCAGAGAGTCGTGGACGAGACATTCTGAGGTGTCAACTTTAATTACTAGCAGAATCTAGTGGAACCTGCGGACACGATACATGCACAGTACGTCATGCATAACTCATCGATTAGCCGGCCACATACCATGCATGGAGTAAACAAAAGAGAATGTGCTCAAGACAGAAACACTCACCCAAAAAGGTAAGGAAATAGAATATCACTTTTGAGTTCCTGCTTTGTAAGAAACTGCCACAGGTCTGCCTCCATGTCGTCGGGGTGATGCCGCAACACATATCCATTAACGATGTGTGGGTCAATGAACCCAACATCATGGATGTTCCTTACTCTGCATTCCTTAATCTTCATTCTACATGTATAATAGCGGACACAACAATATAGTTAGGACATATATATAGTGCAGGCAATATGAACGAGATGGGGTAGAAATAAATCACTTACAGAACGTAGCAACTGATGATAGATTTGTCGAGCTCGCGCAGATTGAAAAGCTGGAACAATTCACTCAGATGAATTTGTACATAGTAATGTTTGAAGTGATGCTCATATCTAACTTCCGCATAAATATATTCATTGGCGTTTTTATTTTTTATGTAACCCTTGTACCATTTCAGCAGACCTTTCATTTGTGGAGGTAGATCCTGTTCCTGCGCAGGCTCGACAAGAGGCCCATTCTTCACATATGTAATTACTACCTCCTTCACTGGCGCCTCATCAAGGCCTAACAGTTCACGAAGAGTAATACCTAAGTTGGCCGCTTGTTCTCTGGCACTCGTTACAGTCAATCCAAGTGCTGCCGCAGCTGCTATGATATCGGGGTCATCCGGACCGGCGGCTTTCACTATAAGCGGGGCAATCGATTGTTTACTTTGTTCCCCGAGCTGGGCAACTCGTTTACTTTGTTCCGGATCGGGGTCATCCGCCCGCCCTTTCTTCTCCTTCAACATGAGTGCCTGCCTACGAAGTTCACGTGCATAGTCCTCAGGCAGATTCTTCGCGGCTTGGGACGGTGTGCTAAAAAATGACTTAGCCCACTTCTTTTGCTCATCAGAAAATACTGGCTTGGGCTCGGGCTCTCTTTTCTTCTTGCAGTCCGCCTTCCATTTCTCAAGATCAGCAGCCGCGGCCGCGGCCGTTTCCTCGGCACTACGTTCCCAAGGCCTTGTGGGGAGAGGCTTCAGTGATGGCTCCGGTACCTTTGTGGTCTTAGGTACATAAGGGTCCGGGTTAATAATCCAGGACTGCTTCTGCTTCTTTGCCGGAGGTGGATTGGGGGGCGGCGTCTGATCACCCGCCGGACGAGGACTGGGGGGCGGCGTCTGATCACCCGCCGGACGTTGTGGACTGGGAGGCGTCGGCTGACGTGACGGAGGTGTAGGTGAACCGCCACCACCACCACCACCACCGCCGCCGCCACCGCCACCACCACCACCGTAGGGGGGTGGACTTGTTGTCCTTGGCGCCTCGCCTGGAAACTTGATAAACTTCTTTTGCCATAGAATGAAATGGCGCTTGACATCTCCAAGTCTTTTCTCCCCTTCAGGTGTAGCAATGTCAATCTCCAGGTCCTCAAACCCTTGGACTATGTCCTCCACTGTGACACGAGCATAGCCATCTTGAATGGGGTTGTTGTGGTGGAGTGCTCCAGGTAAACATGGTAAAGCACTGCCGATGGCTACCTTCATGGACATGTTCCCGATAGGATAATACAGATGACATTCTTTCCTCTCCTTTATATCGTCCACGGGGTAGCGAGGAGGCTCCGGTGCAGTAATTTCGACCACCAAAGGCTCCGGTGCAGTAATTTCGATCGTCGGTGCATCTGCACCAGCCGGTGGGGCCTCCGTGGAAGCCACGTTGCTTCTCCGCTGCTGGCTATCGAGATCCGCTGGATGATCTTCATGCTGCGCCCAAGCTGCATCTCTTTCGGCTACTAGTACACTCACAGTTTTCTTCATCACATCCATTTCCGATGCCAACCGCGCCACAACATCTGCTTCCCGATCCATCTTTCTCTTACGGCTTCTGTAACCGTACGGGTCATCGTTTTGGGGGAAACCTATTTTCCACGGAATGTGCCCCATGCCTCGTACACGTCCTCCGTGTTCAGGATTCCCGAGGGCTTTTGTCAGTGCGTCGTTCTCTCTGTTGAACTTGATCTTCCCCTCTTGAGCATCCCTCATTGCGTCAATAAGGGCTTGGGTGGGTTTCATTATTTTGCCCTGGTAAACACACTCCCCTGTCTCCGGGTTCAGCGTTCCCCCATGCCCGTACCACCAGCTTTTGGCCCTTGGGTCCCATCCCTCCGTACCTGGACGGATTCCTCGCGCCCTCAGCTCGTTCTCCATCTTCTCCAACCTAGGCTGCCAAAGGCGATACCCTCCTGGCCCCATAATATGATTGTACTCCTTCTTAGCCGCATTTTCCTTATTTTTTTCGATATTTGAATGAACTGCTCCGATTTCTTTTGCTTCACAAATTCTGGCCAATCATGTTTCAGTTTCTCATATTGTCCTTTGAAATCCGGAGTCTTGTTCTGCTTGACAAAGTCATGGTTTAGATTTTGCTTGAATTTCCGGAATGCGTCGGCCATCTTATGAAGAGCGAACTGTTTGACTAGCCTCCTCCTCTCCTTGTTTTCCTCAATCTTGTTACCCTCCTCATCGAATTTGTTGTATTCCGGAGGTAGAACGAAATGTTCCATAAGCTTCTTGAAGCAATCTTTTTTTGTTCTCTTATCGACAAAAGTGAAACCAGCAATTCGTGCCTTCTTTGGCTCATTCCACTCCTGGACGGTGATCGAGACGTTGTCTCTAACAACGGCTCCGCATTGGCTGACAAACTTGATGGCGTTCTTGCGGGGCTCCAGCGGCCTGCCGGTTGCACTGTCGACAACCTCGATGGTGCATGTTTCTCCTTGTTTCATCGTCTTGGTTGCGCCACGCTTTGACGACGTACTCGATTGTTTCGACGATCCGGCCGAGGGCTAAAATAAGAAAGAGAGTCGCGCCCGTTAGTACACACATATTTATTCAAATCAGTTAGTTTGTATCACCAGAGGCTCAATGTATATATATACCTCGGCGCCGGAGGTGGTTGCTACTTCCATTTGAAGATCGTCGTTTATCGACGTTTGTTCGGCATCATCTTGCTGACGGCGCCCTTCATCTTCACCGTCAAGGTTCAGATAAGAAGAGACATCATCTTCTTCTTGTCCGGTCGGCACATATTGAATATCGCCGTTTATGATGCCGAACATATGTGCTTCACCGTCCGGATCATAGTTGTCCATAATCGGGTCAGCTCTATCGTCCGCCATTATGTCAGTCCTGAAAACATGTAGTAAAAACAAATTAATTAAGTGAAGAAGGGGGGCGGTGGCGGTGGCGGTGGCGAAAGGGCGGTGGCAAAAGGAGGGGACGAGGAAGGGGTGGGAGAGGGTGTCGCGGTAGAGCGCGAGACGGGGCGGCAGACGACGGCGTCACGGAGAGGGAGGCGAGGACAACACACATGTATAACCCTCGCCATTTGGTTAATTATCAAATTTTACGGTTTTTTGTTAATTATCAAGTTTTAAGTTACTTTTTTTCTTCTTCCTTTTTCCTTTCTTCTTCTTTCTTTCTTCTTCTTCCTTTCTTCTTCTTTCTTTCTTCTTTCCTTTCTTCTTTCTTTCTTCTTCTTCCTTTTCTTCTTATTCCTTTCTATTCTTTCTTTCTTCTTCTTTCCTTTTTCTTTTTTCTTTCTTTCTTCTTCTTCCTTTCTTCTTCCTTTCTTCTTCTTTTTTTCTTCTTCCTTTTTCTTTCTTCTTTCTTTTGGTTTTCATTTGGTTTTTATTTGGTTTTCATTTTTTTCTTCCTTTTTCTTTCTTGTTTTTTCTTCTTCATTTTTCTTTCTTCTTTCTTTCTTCTTTCTTTTTTTCTTCTTCCTTTTTCTTCTTTCTTTTTTTCTTCTTCCTTTGTTTTTCTTCTTCCTTTCTTTTTTCTTTTTCTTTCTTGTTTTTTTTCTTCTTCCTTTTTCTTTCTTCTTCCTTTGTTTTTCTTCTGTTTTTTTGTTTTCTTTTGTTTTTTCTTCTGTTTAATTTTTTTTTGTGTTTTCCTTTTTCCTTTTTCTTTTTCTTCTTCTTCTTTTTCCTTTGCTTTTTCGGCCGGCGCGGGTAAAATAAGCAGGGCCGGCCGGCGCCGGCCAGCAGGCGGACGGCAGGGCGACGGGCGGCAGGGCGTCGGACGGCGGGCGGCAGGGCGGCGGGCGGCGGGCAAGGGCGCGGCGCGCGCGCGGGCAAGGGCGGCGGCGCGCAGGCGCGGGCAAGGAAGCGGCGCTCACTGGGGACGGGGGCGGCGGCGCTCACTGGGGACGGGGGCGGCGGCGCGCAGGGCTTCGGCGCCGGCGTCGGCGTCGGGGCAGGGCTTCGGCGTCGATCGGCGTCGGGGCGGCAGCGCTTCGCGGTGCGTCGAGAGAGAGGAGATGGAGTGGCAAAACTGCAGAGTGAAGTATATATAGAAAACCCTTTAGTCGCGGTTGGGGAGGCGGACCGTGACTAAAGGTGCCCTTTAGTCGCGGACCGCCTCCCCAACCGCGACTAAAGGGTTTTGGCGCCGCTTCCTTTCCCGCGCAGGAAGACCTTTAGTCGCGGTTGGGAAGGAGGACCGCGACTAAAGGGCACCTTTAGTCGCGGTCCGCCTCCCCAACCGCGACTAAAGGGTCTGTGCTGAACTGGCGCGTTGCGGTGGGAAGTTTAGTCCCACCTCGCTAGCCGAGAGGCTCCGACAGTGGTTTATAAGCGCGGCTGCGCTCACCACTTCGAGCTCCTCTCAAATGCAGGCTTACGGGCCTATTCTGTGCGGGCCTGAATCCTGGCCCATTAATGGGTTTCTAGTCGTATTCAGGCCGTGGTCGCCCAGTAGGTGGCATATTTTTTATTTTTTGCCTGTTTTTTGTTTTCATTTTTGCTTTATTTATTTTGTTTTGTTTCTACTTACAACAAAAAACTTATTTATTTTATTTTATTTTGTTTCTAATTACTTATTTATTTTTACTTTATGATAATTACTTATTTATTTTACTTTATGATAATTATTTTATTTTATTAAAGTTTATATTATTTTGTTTCTAATTCATTTTAAAATCTTAAAAATACAATTATATATCAAAACAATCAGAAAATAAAACTAATTCATTTTGTTTCTTGTGTTTGTTTCTTCCTTTTTCTTGTTTTTCTTCTTTTTCTCTTCCTTTCTTCCTTTTTCCTTTTTTAAAATCTTCTGACTTTTTTAAAATCTTAAAAATACAATTATATATCAAAAAAATCAGTAAAATAAAACTAATTCATTTTAAAATCCCTTGAAGGTTTGACAAAAGGTTTGATACATCATTCAGTTCATCGACCAAATACAAAGTTTGGTAAAATAAATTATTACACATCAATTCTTCCCTTGTGTCCCTGCTTGCTTACGATTGTGCCGTATCCATGGAGCATCCTCATCATTTAACTTAATGCTTGGGTCGGTGTTCACTTTGAAGGGCGGAATTTCAGCAAACATATTATAATCTTCTGACATGTCTGTCTTGTCCTCCACTCCCACGATGTTTCTTTTCCCTGAAAGAACAATGTGGCGTTTTGGATCATCGCATGATGTACTGATCGTTTTCTTATCTTTCCGTTTCCTCGGTTTGCTACTCATGTCCTTCACATAGAAAACCTGAGCGACATCTTTCGCTAGGACGAATGGTTCGTCAAGGTAACCAAGATTGTTGAAATCCACCATTGTCATTCCGTATTGCTGGTCCACCTTTACCCCACCTCCTGTTAGCTTGAACCATTTGCACCGGAACAAAGGGACCTTAAAGGAGGGTCCATAGTCAAGTTCCCATATCTCCTCTATGTAACCATAATATGTGACCTTTTGCCCATTCTCGGTTGCTGCATCAAAGCGGACACCACTGTTTTGGTTGGTGCTCTTTTTATCTTGGGCGATCGTGTAAAATGTATTCCCATTTATCTCGTACCCTTGGAAAGTCGTTATAGTCGAAGATGGTGTCTTGGCCAACATGTACAGCTGATCTACAACATCATTGTCATTCATTAAATGTTTTCTCAACCAACTGCCGAAAGTCTCCATGTGGGCCTTCCTAATCCAGGATTCAGGCTTCCCCGGGTTGTCCGAGCGTAAAATATTCTTGTGTTTCTCAAAGTACGGAGCCACCAAGCTGGAATTGGTCAGTACAGTGTGGTGTGCTTCAGTCAGAGAATGGCCGTCCATACATATCGTTGATTTCCTTCCGATCGTGCCTTTTCCACTTAGTCTCCCCTCGTGCCGCGATCGAGGAAGGCCAATCGGCTTAAGGTCAGGAACAAAGTCAACACAAAACTCAATTACCTCCTCATTTCCATAGCCCTTGGCGATGCTTCCTTCTGGCCTAGCACGGTTACGAACATATTTCTTTAATACTCCCATGAACCTCTCGAAGGGGAACATATTGTGTAGAAATACAGGACCGAGAATGAAAATCTCTTCGACTAGGTGAACCAGGAGGTGCGTCATAATATTGAAGAAGGATGGCGGGAACACCAACTCGAAACTGACAAGACATTGGACCACATCGTTCTGTAACCGTGGTAGATCTTCTGGATTGATTACCTTCTGAGAGATTGCATTGAGGAATGCACATAGCTTCACAATGGCTACTCGAACATTTTCCGGCAGAGCCCCCTCAAAGCAATCGGAAGCAATTGCGTCATAATCACGTGGCAGTCGTGAGACTTCAGGTTTTGGAACTTTTTCTCCGCCATGTTTATTATTCCCTTTATATTGGACGAGAATCCAGACGGGACCTTCATACTGCTCAGGCATTCAAAAAAGATGACCTTCTCTTCTTTGGTCAGAGCGTAGCTGGCACGACCTTGAAACCATTCCGGATGCCGGTCATCAGGGTCTTTCAAACGTTGCTGGTCCTGCCGTGCTTCCTTTGTATCATTTGTCTTCCCATACACGCCCAAGAAGCTTAGGAGGTTCACGCAAATATTCTTCGTAACGTGCATCACGTCGATTGCAGAGCGGACTTCTAGGACTTTCCAATATTCTAGCTCCCAGAATATAGATTTCTTCTTCCACATGGCTGCGTGCCCGTCAGCTCCCTTCGGAACTGATTGTCCGCCAGGACCCTTTCCAAAGATGACTTTCAAATCCTTGACCATATCAAATACCTCAGCACCAGTGCGTTCTGCAGGCTTCGGCCGGTGATCTGCCTTGCCGTTGTAATGCTTGCCTTTCTTTCTTACTGGATGAATTTTCGGAAGAAATCAACGATGCCCAAGGTACACGTTCTTCTTACAATTTGCCAAATGTACACTTTCAGTCTCATGTAAGCAGTGCGTGCATGCATTGTATCCTTTATTTGACAGTCCCGAAAGGTTACTAAGAGCAGGCCAATCGTTGATGGTTACGAAAAGCAACGCTCGTAGGTCAAATTCCTCTTGTTTGTGCTCATCCCACA
Source organism: Aegilops umbellulata (assembly GCA_032464435.1). NCBI lineage: Eukaryota > Viridiplantae > Streptophyta > Magnoliopsida > Poales > Poaceae > Aegilops > Aegilops umbellulata. The sequence continues at coordinate 604,841,916 of CP136058.1, forward strand.
CACGGACACCAGGTCTGCCCCACAGCTGTAAAAGTTCATCAACTAATGGCCTTAGGTACACATCGATGTCGTTGCCGGGTTGCTTAGGACCTTGGATGAGCACTGGCATCATAATGAACTTCCGCTTCATGCACAACCAAGGAGGAAGGTTGTAGATGCATAGAGTCACGGGCCAGGTGCTATGGCTGGAGCTCTGCTCGCCAAAAGGATTCATGCCATCTGTACTTAGACCAAATCTTATGTTCCTTGCGTCAGCTGCAAAATCTTTGAACTCTCTGTCGATCTTTCTCCATTGCGTTCCATCTGCGGTGTGTCTCAACTCCCCGTCCGACTTACGGTCCTCTTTGTGCCATCGCAACAACTTGGCATGCTCTTTGTTCCTGAATAGACGTTTCAACCGTGGTATTATAGGAGCATACCACATCACCTTGGCGGGAACCCTCTTCCTGGGTTTCTCGCCCTCAACATCGTCACCAGGGTCATCGCCTCTGATCTTATAACGCAATGCAGTGCATACCGGACATTCATTCAAATTCTCGTATTCACCGCGGCAGAGGATGCAGTCGTTGATGCATGCATGTATCTTCAGAACCTCTAAACCTAGAGGGCAGACAACCTTCTTTGCTTCGTACATACTGGCGGGCAACTCGTTATTCTTTGGAAACATATTCTTCAACATTTTCAGCAAGTTTTCAAATGCCGAGTCAGCTACACCTGCCTGTGCCTTCCATTTCAGCAAATCCAGTGTGCAGCCCAGCTTTTTCAGACCATCATCGCATCCGGGGTACAACGACTTTCTGTGATCCTCTAACATGCGATCCAAATTCTCCCTCTCCTTTTCAGTTTCGCAGCGTCTCCGTGCATCAGCAATGGTCCGACCAAGATCATCAACGGTCTCATCACGTGCCTCTTCTTCACCTTCACCTTCCCCTTCACCTTCCCCTTCACCTTCAGCATCCTCCATGAAAGTATCACCGAAATCAGCAAGATAGCTTTCATCGATGAAATCATCCCCTTCTTCATCTTCTTCCATTATAACCCCTCTTTCTCCATGCTTGGTCTATCAATTATAGCTTGGCATGAAACCGTGCCGAAGCAGGTGCAGGTGAACTTCTCTTGAGGAAGAGTAACCCTTCTGATTCTTACAGTCAACACATGGACAGATAACAAAACCCTTCTGCTTGTTCGCATTAGCCACTACGAGGAAATCTTTCAAACCCGTAGTGAACTCGCGGGAGAGTCGGTTACCGTACATCCATTGCCGATTCATCTGCATTATTATAATATAAATATATAATTAACCATCATGCATTTGTTAAACTAACTAGCTATAAACAATAGAAATTAAACAATGAACAACACACATGCATATTTTATCAATGACACACATGCATGAAAGGTTCAAGTTGCTAACCGCGACCGAGGAGGAAAAAAATGAATGAGGAACCTCAAGTGTGGCTCTTGGGGCATTTCATCAAACACCTTGTGTGCATAAGAGGAACCAAAAGCAAACCTACACCCCCTTGTGAAGCTTGTGAACAGAAGTGGCACCAAATGGCTAAGTGAGTGCGCTGAACTGGTATATATAGGGGAGGAGCTTTAGTCGCGGTTGGCCTGGCCAACCGCGACTAAAGGCCTTTGGGCACCTTTAGTCGCGGTTGGCCTGGCCAACCGCGACTAAAGCCCCTCACGTGCACCAGCTGGCCACCGAGCGCCCTGGGCCCAGGCCTTTGGTCGCGGTTCGTCTGCCGAACCGGGACTAAAGACTTCATTAGTCGCGGTTCCTACAGTTCCGCGACTAATGGGGCTGGACGGAAGCCTCTTTTTCTACCAGTGCACAGAGAGGCGAGGAAAAAGGGAATCGAGCTGGGCCGGGGAGGACGGTACGAAGCGAGGACGGAGATGAATTAAATGAAAGATACTAAACCTACCATCACCACCGCAGACTTCCCCTTTAGGACTAGAAGAAGATATCACTGAAAAGATTACAGGTGTCCCACTTTTGGAAGGCTATAAATTAGGGTTCTGAGTCACAACAGCAAGACTTGCTTTACACATCTCTTGAATATAGCACGTTGAGGGAGGCTAATATGCTGATGAGTCTCCACTGTTCGAACATTATAATTTTGGAGTACAAAATTTGTGCCGTCCGTTATCTGTCTTTTTAATAATATATATGCATATAATATATATTTCTTTTGGAATTAACATTCTTAAATCAGTGTGGGAGTTTTTCTTCGAGATCTTTAGTGATCATTCAGAAGCACTTTAAGATCTTATTTTCAAGAGAAAAAAAATTGTAAAAGTATAATTGCAATTTACCAAACCAAATAGCAACAATTGCTACAGGATTATTCTTATTGCAGACGTTTATTTCCACACAACAGGCATTATTTCTTGGGACAAGTAAATATGATGTAAGCAAATTCGACTAGGCTGGAGAAAGAGCAGGTGAAGGAGAAGGGGATGTCATCGCCAGTAGTATGGCTTCTGGAGACAATGATTTACAATCTGCCTTGCAATTGTCCATAGTGTCATAGCAGAAACCATTTGCAAAACAACAGAAGCAATACCCGCGTGTGCTGCAATGGATACGACTTACATGAGCGCATAGCCCGTTTGGCAAATCGATCTTCTCGCTGTCCATGTCAGCCATGATTCGGCCTATGGAGTAACAAACGAGCAATTGTTAAGCAATTATTTCAGAGTAGAATAAATAAAAGTACATCATATTAGACAAGAAACAAAAGAAAAAGGCCTTGATAACTACATACTTCGACAAGAAGTGAAAAAATTAAACCCGATCGATGTGCTTACATTGAGCAACGGTAGCAGAGGATACGAGATGTAGACATAGTAGGGCCAGTGCAATGATGCGAATTGTGTACTTGTCCATAGCCCGATACAACACTGGGCAGGCACACACTATGGTTGTCAATTAGAATTTTTTTTGTTCTACAATACATTGCCAGCAGTCAACACAGGACTCATATATATAGATAGATTGAGAGGTGAGAGATCCGATGCTATAACTTTCCTTGATCCCGTGCAGTAAACATGGACCAAAAACATCTGGAAAGTATATCTCCATTAGAAGCAAGATTATATTTCTTCTTCTCTAATAAATTCCAAAATCTAATGACAAAATACAAGCAGAATAGGAAGTTATTTGTCCCATTTATCTATTACCATTTCTGAATACAAGACCTTCAGTAGAGATTTCAATACGGTGTACATATGGATGCATATAGGCGCACTTTGGAGTGTAGATTTACTCATTTTGCTCCGCATGTACTTTGTATTGGAATCTCTAAAAGGTCTTATATTAGGTAACAAAGGGAATATTCACGATTTTCAAGTTCACAATATTTAGCAATAGCATTAGGTTAGATTTTGAACGACAGATTTACATTATACGGGTCAGCACAAAGTAAACCTAAACGGGAGTATTTTGCCTTGAAAGTTATCATGGATGGGCCCTAGATGCCAAACTAAAAAAATAGGTAGAAGCCGTAGGCTTATAATGTCAAAAACCAATCCTTGACCGCTATATATACACCCTCAGTATACAATGATGATATAGACAGGTACATGCAATTATATTTAAATTTAATTTGTTCGGTCCAATGTGATAAGCATCTTCGAGTGGCGATAGGAATAGAACAAACTTTAAAGCAAAATACTCCCCTCTTCAATAAAAATTAGGCGTTTAAACTTTTTTATGAATCGGATGTATATAGACATGTTTTAGTGTGTTTAGTCACTTATTTTAGTCCATATGTAGTGTATATTGGAGTATCTAAACCATCTCATACTTGTGACCGGTGGGAGTAAGTGTTTAATTACACATCTTTTCCAAAGCACGCCTAAACAAAATACTTATGGTAGTTAGAGTAACGATCTCGGTAAAATACCATAGACATGAGGAACAAATAGGAGGAGTAAGGCCACCTTGTCCCAGTCGGTAAGTTCAAGCTGACAGAAAAGCGCAGTTAGCATCACCATGATCTAATTGGTGAATTCACTTGGTCGGCAATGATAGACAATTCAATTCAACCAGCCTAGCTATATCAAAATCGATGTGTCGCTAAAGGGACATATTTAAGTCGACAGGTGTTTTCTGATAGATTCCTCGGTTTCGTAGATCATTGAGCAATACTCTTTATCTAGCACGATGTGCCAGTCGGTAGGCCATTCGACTTATGAGCTCGGTTGATTCATGCTTACATATATGAAGATACACTTAGCAAGACATGAAAATGCAAGGTTCTATGGTGCCAGTCAGCCTGATTTAGTTTGTCTCCAGCATGGTAAATATTGACGAAAACCCAACTTTTCGTGTTAGGGTTTAAGTTGGGCAGAAATCTGGAAAAAGAGACCTGGATGCACATGATCCGATGCTGCACCAACATCGAACATGAACCAAAGGCACTAAGATAAGGAAACTAGCTTGTCCGATTCGGACCGGTCTCGGTTTCTTGCGCGAAGTCGAAGACCTGCCTAGTTTAGGCTAATTAGGAGTTGTACTCAAATTCAAACATGTAAGCCGTGACTAGCACAGTATGTCAAACTGCATATTAACGTAAGGGTGATGGCTAATTGTAAACTCAAGCACACAAATCCATGGGTGTGGGATTCCCGGCAGTGTGCGGCCTCCCGTCGGCGACGGGATCGGTCTACGGCGGACTTGGGCACTGGTGTCGGCCACGTGGTGCCGGATCTCATCGCTCGTGGAGGATCTCGCCACTCCGGCCATCATGGAGGAACCTGGACCTAGGGTGGCGGCCCCGTTAGGCATGGCAACGGCGCCCTCGGCTGGCGACGTTCGCGGGGGGTGGATGGATGACGTCTTGACTGTGTGGGTGGTGAGTTGGCGGTGGATCTCCTCCGCGCTGCAGGCTCTCTGCCGCTGCAGTTGGTGGCTTACGATCGCGGTCGTCGGCCTCGGTGCGTTCGCGTGGGCTGGTAGAGGTGACATTAGACAGGAGGAAACTCTGGATGACTCGTTCATCCCGACGGTGGCGACGACCAGGGTCGCTGTTCTCCTCCTTGGAGGCGCCGTCGAGGTCCCTGCCCTCCTCCCTGACCCCATGCCTGGGTGAAAACCCAAAATCTCTTTAGATTGGGCGGCGGTGGCACTGCATGTGTCGTACCTTTCTTGGAGGCGCCGCCTGGCGCGTTCAGGTGCTCGGTTACAGGAACTATAGGCGAAGGGGATGGGACTAGCGGCAGCAGGTGGTGTTCGCGAAGGAGGTGATGGGGAACGTTGCAGAAAAAAAATTCCTACGGTTTCACCAAGATCCATCTAAGAGTTCATCTAGCAACGAGTGATCTGATGCATCTACATACCTTTGTAGATCGCGAGCGGAAGCGTTCAAAAGAACGGGGATGAAGTAATCGTACACGACGTGATCCAAATCACCGGAGATCCTAGCACCGAACGGACGGCACCTCCACGTTCAACACACGTACGGTCAGCGTAACGTCTCCTCCTTCTTGATCCAGCAAGGGGAGAGGAGAGGTTGAGGAAGATGGCTCCAGCAGCAGCACGACGGCGTGGTGGTGATGAAGCTGCAGTACTCCGGCAGGGCTTCGCCGAGCTCTATGGAGGAGGAGGAGGTGTTGGAGAGGGAGAGGGAGGCGCCAAGGCAAGGGGTGTTCTTGCCCCCCTCCCCCCTTTATATAGGCCCCTGGGGGGGCGCCGGCCCTGGGAGATTGAATCTCCCAAGGGGGGCGGCGGCCAAGGGGGGTGGAGTGCCCCCCAAGGCAAGTGGGCGCCCCCCCACCCTAGGGTTCCAACCCTAGGCGCAGGGGGTGGGCCTTGGGGGGCGCACCAGCCCACTAAGGGCTGATCCCCCCTCCCACTTCAGCCCATGGGGCCCTCCGGGATGGGTGGCCCCACCCGGTGGACCCCGGGGACCCTTCTGGTGGTCCCGGTACAATACCGGTGACCCCAGATCACTCCCGATGGCCGAAACTGCACTTCCTATATATAATTCTTCACCTCTGGACCATTCCGAAACTCCTCGTGACATCTGGGATCTCATCCGGGACTCCGAACAACATTCGGGTTACTGCATATACATATCCCTACAACCCTAGTGTCACCGAACCTTAAGTGTGTAGACCCTACGGGTTCGGGAGACATGCAGACATGGCTGAGACGGCTCTCGTGCAATAACCAACAGCGGGATCTGGATACCCATGTTGGCTCCCACATGCTCCACGATGATCTCATCGGATGAACCACGATGTCGAGGATTCAATTAATCCCGTATACGATTCCCTTTGTCAATCGGTATTTTACTTGCCCGAGATTCGATCGTCGGTATCCCAATACCTCGTTCAATGTCGTTACCGGCAAGTCACTTTACTCGTACCGTAATGCATGATCCCGTGATCAAAACACTTTGATCACATTGAGCTCATTATGATGATGCATTACTGAGTGGGCCCGGTGATACCTCTCCGTCAAGCGGAGTGACAAATCCCAGTCTCGATCCGTGTCAACCCAACAGACACTTTCGGAGATACCCGTAGTATACCTTTATAGTCACCCAGTTACGTTGTGACGTTTGGCACACCCAAAGCACTCCTACGGTATCCGGGAGTTACACGATCTCATGGTCTAAGGAAAGGATACTTGACATTGGAAAACTCTAGCAAACGAACTATGCGATCTTATGCTATGTTTAGGATTGGGTCTCGTCCATCACATCATTCTCCTAATGATGTGATCTCGTTATCATTGACATCCAATGCCCATAGTCAGGAAACCATGACTATCTATTGATCAACGAGCTAGTCAACTAGAGGCCTACTAGGGACATGTTGTTTTCTGTTATTCACACATGTATTAAGATTTCCGGATAACACAATTATAGCACGGATAAAGACAATTATCAAGAACAAGGAAATATAATAATAATGCTTTTATTATTGCCTCTAGGGCATATTTCCAACAATCTCCCACTTGCACTAGAGTCAATAATTTAGTTACATTGTGATGAATCGAACACCCATAGAGTTCTGGTGCTGATCATGTTTTGCCTTAGGGAGAGGTTTAGTCAACGGATCTGCGACATTCAGATCCATGTGCACTTTACAAATATCTATGTCTCCATCTTGAACATTTTCACGAATGGAGTTGAAGCGACGCTTGATGTGCCTGGTCTTCTTGTGAAACCTGGGCTCCTTTGCAAGTGCAATAGCTCCAGTGTTGTCACAGAAGAGTTTGATTGGCCCCGACGCATTGGGTATGACTCCGAGGTCGGTGATGAACTCCTTCACCCAAATTGCTTCATGTGCTGCCTCCGAGGCTGCCATGTACTCCGCTTCACATGTAGATCCTGCCACGACGCTCTGCTTGCAACTGCACCAGCTTACTGCCCCACCATTCAAAATATACACGTATCCGGTTTGTGACTTAGAGTCATCCAGATCTGTGTCGAAGCTAGCGTCGACGTAACCCTTTACGACGAGCTCTTCGTCACCTCCATAAACGAGAAACATTTCCTTAGTCCTTTTCAGGTACTTCAGGATATTCTTGACCGCTGTCTAGTGTTCCTTGCTGGGATTACTTTGGTACCTTCCTACCAAACTTACGGCAAGGTTTACATCAGGTCTGGTACACAGCATGGCATACATAATAGAACCTATGGCTGAGGCATAGGGGATGACACTCATCTCTTCTATATCTTCTGCCATGGTCGGACATTGAGCTGAGCTCAATTTCACACCTTGTAACACAGGTAAGAACCCCTTCTTAGATTGATCCATATTGAACTTCTTCAATGTCTTATCAAGGTATGTGCTTTGTGAAAGACCTATGAGGCGTCTTGATCTATCTCTATAGATCTTGATGCCTAATATATAAGCAGCTTCTCCAAGGTCCTTCATTGAAAAACTTTTATTCAAGTAGGCCTTAATGCTGTCCAAGAGTTCTATATCATTTCCCATCAAAAGTATGTCATCTACATATAGTATGAGAAATTCTATAGAGCTCCCACTCACTTTCTTGAAAACGCAGGCTTCTCCATAAGTCTGCGTAAATCCAAACGCTTTGATCATCTCATCAAAGTGAATGTTCCAACTCCGAGATGCTTGCACCAGCCCATAAATCGAGCGTTGGAGCTTGCACACCTTGTCAGCATTCTTAGGATCGACAAACCCTTCCGGCTGCATCATATACAATTCTTCCTTAAGGAAACCATTAAGGAATGCCGTTTTGACGTCCATTTGCCATATTTCATAATTGTAGAATGCGGCAATTGCTAACATGATTCGGACGGACTTCAGCTTCGCTACCGGTGAGAAAGTCTCATCATAGTCAACCCCTTGAACTTGTCGATAACCCTTAGCGACAAGTCGAGCTTTATAGATGGTCACATTACTATCTGCGTCTGTCTTCTTCTTAAAGATCCATTTATTTTCTATGGCTCGCCGTTCAACGGGCAAGTCAGTCAAAGTCCATACTTCGTTTTCATACATGGATCCTATCTCAGATTTCATGGCTTCTAGCCATTTGTCGGAATCAGGGCCCGCCATCGCTTCTTCATAGTTCGAAGGTTCACCATTGTCTAACAACATGATTTCCAAGACAGGGTTGCCGTACCACTCTGGTGCGGAACGTGTCCTTGTGGACCTACGAATTTCAGTAGGAGCTTGATCAGAAGCATTTTGATAATCATCATTAATTTCCTCTCTAGTCGGTGCAGGCACCTCAGAAACGTTTTCTTGAGTTGCGCCATTTTCCGGTTCAAGAGGTAACACTTCATCAAGTTCTACTTTCCTCCCACTTCTTTCGAGAGAAACTCCTTCTCTAGAAAGGATCCATTCTTGGCAACAAAGATCTTGCTTTCGGATCTGAGGTAGAAGGTATACCCAATAGTTTCTTTAGGGTATCCTATGAAGACGCATTTTTCTGACTTGGGTTCGAGCTTTTCAGGTTGAAGTTTCTTGACATAAGCATCGCATCCCCAAACTTTTAGAAACGACAGCTTAGGTTTCTTCCCAAACCATAATTCATACGGTGTCGTCTCAACGGATTTCGACGGAGCCCTATTTAAAGTGAATGCGGCAGTCTCTAAAGCATAGCCCCAAAAAGATAGCGGTAAATCGGTAAGAGACATCATAGATCGCACCATATCTAATAGAGTGCGATTACGACGTTCAGACACACCATTACGCTGAGGTGTTCCAGGCGGCGTGAGTTGTGAAACTATTCCACATTTTCTTAAGTGTGTGCCAAATTCGTGACTCAAGTATTCTCCTCCACGATCTGATCGTAGAAACTTGATTTTTCTGTAACGTTGATTTTCAACCTCACTCTGAAATTCCTTGAACTTTTCAAAGGTCTCAGACTTGTGTTTCATTAAGTAGATATACCCATATCTACTCAGGTCATCAGTGAGGGTGAGAACATAACGATAGCCACCGCGAGCCTCAACACTCATTGGACCGCACACATCGGTATGTATGATTTCCAACAAGTTGGTTGCTCGCTCCATTGTTCCTGAGAACGGAGTCTTGGTCATTTTACCCATGAGGCATGGTTCGCATGTGTCAAATGATTCATAATCAAGAGACTCTAAAAGTCCATCTGCATGGAGCTTCTTCATGCGTTTGACACCATTGTGACCAAGGCGGCAGTGCCACAAATATGTGGGACTATTGTTATCAACTTTAACTCTTTTGGTATTCACACTATGAATATGTGTTTCATCACGTACGAGATTCATCAAGAATATGAAGGAAATATGCCCTAGAGGCAATAATAAAGTTATTATTTATTTCCTTAATTCATGATAAATGTTTATTATTCATGCTAGAATTGTATTAACAGGAAACATAATACATGTGTGAATACATAGACAAACAGAGTGTCACTAGTATGCCTCTACTTGACTAGCTCATTAATCAAAGATGGTTATGTTTCCTAACCATGAACAAGGAGTTGTTATTTGATTAATGAGGTCACATCATTAGTTGAATGATCTGATTGACATGACCCATTCCATTAGCTTAGCACCCGATCGTTTAGTATGTTGCTATTGCTTTTATCCATGACTTATACATGTTCCTATGATTATGAGATTATGCAACTCCCGTTTGCCGGAGGAACACTTTGGGTGCTACCAAATGTCACAACGTAACTGGGTGGTTATAAAGGAGTACTACAGGTGTCTCCAAAGGTAGATGTTGGGTTGGCGTATTTCGAGATTAGGATTTGTCACTCCGAATGTTGGAGAGGTATCTCAGGGCCTTCTCGGTAATGCACATCACATAAGCCTTGCAAGCATTGCAACCAATGAGTTGGTTGCGGGATGATGTATTACGGAACGAGTAAAGAGACTTGCCGGTAACGAGATTGAACTAGGTATTGGATACCGACGATCGAATCTCGGGCAAGTAACATACCGATGGACAAAGGGAACAACGTATGTTGTTATGCGGTCTGACCGATAAAGATCTTCGTAGAATATGTAGGAGCCAATATGGGCATCCAGGTCCCGCTATTGGTTATTGACCGGAGATGTGTCTCGGTCATGTCTACATTGTTCTCGAACCGTAGGGTCCGCACGCTTAAGGTTTCGATGACAGTTATATTATGAGTTTATGATTTTTGATGTACCGAAGGAGTTCGGAGTCCCGGATGAGATCGGGGACATGACGAGGAGTCTCGAAATGGTCGAGACGTAAAGATCGATATATTGGACGACTATATTCGGACATCGGAAAGGTTCTGAGTGATTCGGGTATTTTCGGGAGTATCGGGGAGTTACGGGATTACGGGAGACGTAATGGGCCTTGATGGGCTTTAGTGGGAAAAGGAAAAAGGCTGCTGCGCCCCCCTCCCCTCTAGTCCGAATTAGACTAGGGAAAGGGGGGCCGGCCACCTTTCCTACTCCTCCACTTCCTTCTCCCTTCCTCCCCTCTTGATGGACTCCTACTAGGACTTGGAGTCCTAGTAGGACTCCCATCCTGGCCGCACCTATAGACTTGGCCGGCCTCCTCCTCCTCCATCCTTTATATACTGAGGCAGGGGGCACCCCATGGACACACAAGTTGATCCTTGAGATCGTTCCCTAGCCATGTGCGGTGCCCCCTCCACTACATTCCACCTCGGTCATATTGTAGCGGTGCTTATGCGAAGCCCTGCGACAGTAGAACATCAAGATCGTCACCACGCCGTCGTGCTGACAGAACTCTTCCCCGAAGCTTTGCTGGATCGGAGCCTGGGGAACGTCATCGAGCTGAACGTGTGCCAAGAACTCGGAGGTGCCGGAGTAACGGTGCTTGGATCGGTCGGATCGTGAAGACGTACGACTACATCAACCGCGTTGACACTACAAGAAATATGTCAACTTATGACCTTCTGTCAGTGACCCTCGAAGAAATGGTCATAGATTTATGACCATTTGAGACCAATTGGTCAAAAGCTGTTCGGGGGGCTCCAAACCGTAAACCATTGCGACCATTTTGGTCAGAAAGGTCGTAATTTCCTTACACGAAATGGTCATAAAGCAAACAGCGCTAGTCCGCTGCCTTATTTCTAGTTGTTAACGACCAATATAGATGGTCATAGCCTTGTAAATTGTGGTGGGTTGCGATGACTAGGCGCCATCTCATCAGTTTTGCCTATGTGTCATGTCCATGTGGCAGTTTTTGCCCTTGGTTGTGAAGCAACCTATATTTCTGTCATTCCCAAAATTCCCAAAAAAATCTCATAAATTTTTTGGGTCATATCTTCGTCAAATATGTAAAAACCTTCCTTGCCAAGTTCAAAAATAATTCAAAAATATTCATTTTCCTATTCTGTTCAGAGTAACAGTTTGTAAAGGAAGTACCACTTTGGCATGTCCAAATAGTATCCATTTTCTACAGTGCCTTCCTATGCCCAAATAACCACCCTCCACCAAATGCTAGCTCAATACATTCATTATTTTGAGCCGAGCTTCAACATTCGTAGTTATGTCTAGTGTGGTGGTTTGCAAAGCAGGTACCACCTAGGCTCCTCCTTTTGAGCTAAAAATTTGTGAACACGGTCTTCTTAGTAACTGATCATCCTCAGCCAAAACTCACGCCCATTAGCCATGTACATTTCCCCTACCGCTAATCAAACACTTGGCTGCTAATTCATGTTTAAGCATCGATCGATCTCCTCGTGAGAATCTTATGTTGTAATTTTCTTCCTAGCACCAACCTGGGGAGTGCCCAACCCAATAGACATGCCTAGGCCGCCCAGAACACATGGCAACGCCACGTCACGCGGTGACCACGCGGCGGGCATGCGAGTTTACGCGCTCTAGAGTTGGGGCCCTTGGCCACCGCCCAAACCTCGACGTATCGCCACCAAACCATGTATTTATGATTAAATAGGTCCTTATGTAACTAGAAATGATTTTTTGAAAAAATAAATAGCAAACTATGAGGCAGCTGCAGTTCAAATTTGACCCGCTTCCAACTGAATCGGCGGAAATTTGTCTTTTTCACGAGAGGTGGATCAAAATTTTTTACACCCAACCATTTTGTCAATTGTGCATTAAATATGGCCTAGTATTTTATAAAAATGATTTGGTCCAATTTTTCAACAATTATTTGGTAGTTCCTTCACAAAAAAACCTCCTTTCGGGCACTCGAAAAATGGAAAATGGTTTTTTCGTCCAACGAAAATGAAAACTTCCTTAGGCAACATTGTTTTCCATTCCAATATGCACCCTTGTGCACAATATGAGATCATTTGAACAAACTATGCCATGAATGTGGCCATAAGATTGATCATTTGGCTTGAAAGCCATTGATCTCCACACATGATAGCTCGTAGCTGAGAACACTTTTTTAAAATAATTGTCGTATTACAAGTTTGTTATTTTTCCTAGGAACTTGGCCACATAAGATGACACAATGCGAAGGTTTCCCATTTTTTTTGAATTTTTTATGCCCGTTCCAAAATGCGGTCAAAACAGCGGGGATGACCGTTCCTAGCTAGTGGTTGAATATTGAAATTTTTTTGGTGTTTCTCTGATTAAATAGGTACTTATGTACCTAGAAATAATTTTTGGAAAAAATAAATAGCAAACTATGAGGCAGCTGCAGTTCAAATTTGACCCGCTTCCAACTAAATCGGAGGGAATTTGTCTTTTTCACGAGAGGTGGATCGAAAATTTTTACACTCAACCATTTTGTCAACTGTGCATTAAATATGACCTAGTATTTTATAAAAATGATTTGGTCCAATTTTTCAACAATTATTTGGTAGTTCCTTCACAAAAAAACCTCCTTTCGGGCACTCGAAAAATGGAAAATGGTTTTTTCGTCCAACGAAAATGACAACTTCCTTAGGCAACATTGTTTACCATTCCAATATGCACCCTTGTGCACAATATGAGATCATTTGAACAAACTATGCCATGAATGTGGCCATAAGATTGATCATTTGGCTTGAAAGCCATTGATCTCCACACATGATAGCTCGTTTCTGAGAACACTTTTTTAAAATAATTGTCGTATTACAAGTTTGTTATTTTTCCTAGGAACTTGGCCACATATGATGACACAATGCAAAGGTTTCCCAATTTTTTGATTTTTTTTGAATTTTTTATGCCCGTTCCAAAATGCTGTCAAAACAGCGGGAATGACCGTTCCTAGCTAGTGGTTGAATCTTGAAATTTTTTTGGTGTTTCTCTGATTAAATAGGTACTTATGTACCTAGAAATAATTTTTGGAAAAAATAAATAGCAAACTATGAGGCAGCTGCAGTTCAAATTTGACCCGCTTCCAACTAAATCGGAGGGAATTTGTCTTTTTCACGAGAGGTGGATCGAAAATTTTTACACTCAACCATTTTGTCAACTGTGCATTAAATATGACCTAGTATTTTATAAAAATGATTTGGTCCGATTTTTCAACAATTATTTGGTAGTTCCTTCACAAAAAAACCTCCTTTCGGGCACTCGAAAAATGGAAAATGGTTTTTTCGTCCAACGAAAATGACAACTTCCTTAGGCAACATTGTTTACCATTCCAATATGCACCCTTGTGCACAATATGAGATCATTTGAACAAACTATGCCATGAATGTGGCCATAATATTGATCATTTGGCTTGAAAGCCATTGATCTCCACACATGATAGCTCGTTTCTGAGAACACTTTTTTAAAATAATTGTCGTATTACAAGTTTGTTATTTTTCCTAGGAACTTGGCCACATATGATGACACAATGCAAAGGTTTCCCAATTTTTTGATTTTTTTTGAATTTTTTATGCCCGTTCCAAAATGCGGTCAAAACAGCGGGAATGACCGTTCCTAGCTAGTGGTTGAATCTTGAAATTTTTTTGGTGTTTCTCTGATTAAATAGGTACTTATGTACCTAGAAATGATTTTTGGAAAAAATAAATAGCAAACTATGAGGCACCTGCAGTTCAAATTTGACCCGCTTCCAGCTGAATCAGTAGGAATTTGTCTTTTTCACGAGAGGTGGATCAAACCTTTTTACACCCAACCATTTTGTCAATTGTGCATTAAATATGTCCTAGTATTTTAGAAAATTGATTTGGTCCAATTTTGCAACAAATATTTGGGAGGTCCTTCGCAAAAAAACCTCCTTTCAGGCACTCGGAAAATGGAAAATGGCTCTTTTGTGCAATGAAAGTGAAAACTCCCCAAATCAACATTGTTTGTTATCCCAAGATACACATATGTGCACACTATTGGTTTATTTTAGCAAACTATAAGTGGTTAATATGTTGAATGTTTACCCTGAATTAGAGGGTGAAAATCATAAGAGAAACAAAAAAACTACCTAAGCTTAATTCTGATTGGTGGAGTCACTAGTGGCTTGGATCGATGACCTGGCAAACATCAGTCCATCCATAGGTCCATCGATCCGTCCCATCCGACGGCAGCAAATCCCCACCCAATCCTTCTCTCTCGCGCGAACCCCACCCAGCCCTTCTCTCTCTCGCGCAAACCCTAGCGCTACACTCCTCCCTTGCCGCCGCCACCTCCGGCACCAGATCTTGGCTACCGCGTCTCCCTCCGACCTCGCCGCTGGCGCTCCCCCCTCTCCCCCTCCCTCACCTCCCCTCACCTCACCGGAAGAGAAGATGGAGATCGTGCACGCGAGCAAGTCAGGCGGTGGCGGCGGCTCCCAGATCCGCAAGGGCTTGGACCTGGAGCTCCATCCCCATGGCAGCGGCTAGGGTTCCTCCCGCCAGGCCGCCGGCCAGCAGCAGCAGCAGATGCCACCCGCCGCCATGGCGCCGCCGCAGGCCCCTCTGCAGGTACGCAACCTTCCAGATCTGGCCAGAGCGGCCGCAATCCTCCTCCTCGTTGGTCGCTGACGTTTGCTGGCGCTGGTTTTCCGAGCAGGGGATCCGCTCTATGATGAGCTCTGGCACGCCTGCGTCGGCCCGCTCGTCACCGTCCCGCGACCTCTTCTTCTACTTCCCGCAGGGCCACATCGAGCAGGTCGGCCAAGCCCCGCCTCCCTCCCCTCCTCGCTTAATTCTAACCCCGCCTCGCGGTTTCGCGCAGGGAGGCTCTTCTGCTTCGGTTCGCGCGCTGAATTTACTTGATCTTTTGGGTTTCCAGGTCGGATCTGTCGAGTTCTCCCGGTGCTCCCACCCCGGCCCGCCACCACCACCGGTCGCCGGTCGCCGGAGAGGACGCCACCACCACCACCACCATGGCACCCCCGCGCTGTCTAAAGTCGTCAAGCACCAGAGCGATGTCGTTTGTGAAATGTCAGTACTTGCGTAATCTGACTAGAACTAGATTTTGGTGGTTCTCTTTTGGTAGAACTTTTTAGATGTATTCTTTCTTCCGTAGCAAGTTGGTGGTATGTCAGTACTCGGTAGTATGTCTCTTGATATAGTTGGCTCTTGCAGATTGTGCTGCTAGTCCAGATACTTGAATCTTAGGTGCTACGTTGACTTGCTGGTTCATGGGTGACATCTATTTTTAGGATTTGGGAATCATTAGTGGGATCGGGCGGCCCATTGTTGTTGCCAAAAATAGTGTGATGTGGTTTCGCTTGTATGCCATATTCTCGCACCATGTTGAACCTGAGCTCAATTATTTTGGGAAATACTGAGACATCAGATGGCCTATCATCATCTATACGCAGCTGTTAGTTGACTTATTGTTATATATAAGCAGCTCATCTGGGGGCAGTACTATTGGTTATTATTTATAAGAAGTCATACTGTTTGTTATCTAGAGTATAGATATGCCCCAAGCCAAACGTGTGCGCTTGGACTGTCAGACTATTTTAGGCTCAACTGAAACTGAATCTCGGTAGGAATGATTATGTATCCATGGTGTATTGTTTATGATTTGGATGGCTTGGAGTGGCCATTTTCTGTCAGAATCTTGTGCCGATAGCTTTGCTTTAACTAGTAAGTTCAGTTTGGGGAAAGCCAGGATGTGTTTGAATAAACCATTTAGTATGCTTGATTGTGAGTCGATGATATTGGGGTAACCAAGTAGAAGCGTATTACTCTGTTGTTTTATTTGGCTATATAAATGCATTGGCGTCAAACACTCAACCATTTCTTCTTATGTTCGCTGACATATTCAGATGCTTCTTCTGTTAATCTGCAGGTGCTGTTGCTGGAGTGTATGTAGGCATGGAGTATGGAGTGGAAAGGGTCCGCGGAGAGTATGACTGGGTAATGATGCTCTGAATATTGTTTGCTACTGTTACACTATCTTGTTGATTTCTTTTAACAATCATACCTAGCTAAAATATTCTTGTCCACAGCAGAGCAGCCTCATCCTCTTCATGCTGGCTCGACTGCCTCTGATTCTTCCTGTTTGCTGCCTTGCCTTGCAGATGCGGCAGCTCAAGGGCGAGGTCGACATCTTCTCCAGGGCCGACGGGTCGGCGCTGTTCGAGATGGGCAACACCAGGGTCATCGCCGCCGTCTACGGCTCCTGAGAGGTAGTCGCTTTTTCTTTGCATACCAACTTTTCTATTCGATGCCATGGCTGTTAGGGCTTTGGCTCCCGGGAGGTCTCTAGTTAATGATCGGTATTGAGAGATTTTGGTGGTTACTTATGCTTATTGTGTATCACATTGAAGAAGAAAATGCACAATGAGCTTACCTTTGTATATCAGGATTTTTTCTTCATCGGTTACCCTTCCTTTAGCTGTAGTTTATTTTCGTACATAAACCAATCTTGGTGTTCTTCCTATTTGCATTTGATTATGTTTTTACAATTCCCTAGCAGAACTATGTATAATAATGTGGGTATGTGTTTTCTTCTGTCAGTGTCTATAGTGCATTTGCATGATGTTGAATTATGTGTTACAGAATATACATTTGCTGAATTAAACTGTAGTTTTCCTTCGCCTAATCAAATGCCCTTTGTTTTAAAGTATGCATACCCAGGTCAAGCTTGCGGTCATGGTGAAGGTGCTGATTTGGGTTTCCTTCTTGAGAAGTAAAATGTTTGCTTGCTACTTTCTTTAGGGTACCGCTTTCTAATCAAGTTCTTGAACACAGGAGTTATGTATACAAATCATGTGCTATTTATACACTGATAGCCATTTTCTTGTCTACTTAGCAGAATCAAGTCTTTGTGTATAAACATCAGTTACTGGTATTTGGCTTTTATGTGCTAATTAAACCTGGTCAGTATGTATACTTCTTTGATGTTGTATAATATTGGTGTCAAAGGAGTTAATTTAAACCGGATATGATCTACTGGAACAATTTTTTTGCTGTTCAAACGGTTAAATTCTGGTTCTTTGTTTCGAACATCTAAATGATGTTTAATTTGTCCTTCTATGCTTACATGATAAAAATGTCGCATTTACAGGATTGTAAACCTGATGTGATTGGAGTAGTATTTACTTCTGCTGATAGTAACTACTTGTATCCAATGATTTCTATGCCTCATTTTGCTTGTTTTACTTTATTTATGCACACAGACTGCCTACAAGTTAATGTGCTTTTAGATTTGCCTTTATTTTGCTCCTTACCATATTGTTTGATAACTTGCAGATGCTGTACTTCATTCGTGTTTCGTCGTGGGCTCCAAGAAGTGAAGAAGCATTGAGTTCTAGCTCATTGGAGCTAGTTATACTCTGATAGATAGTTATATTTTGATATTTAGCTCTGTTCTTGGTGGCTGTAAACCTGATGTGAAGTATGTTCGATTATAAACGTGGTGTATGTTTGATTGTAAGGTGCCAAATTTGGTTGTTGAAGTATTACTTCTGTTTTCAGTCAGTTCTGATTTAAATATTTGTTTTTATTTACTAGGAAATCAAAAATTGAAGAACGTGACTCTGACCATTGGGACCCACTCAAACCCATCTAACTGTTGGATCTGTCTTAAAAAAAGAAATGTAACTAAAAAAAGAAATGTAACTGTTGATCCAAAAAGGCCATGGCCCAAAAACGAAAGGCCCAATTGTTGGGTCAGGCCAACGTAGAAATCAAAATTATTAGAAAAAATAACCCATGTAGCTAGCAGAAAATAACAGGAAAAAAATACAGTAAAAAGGCCGAATTGTTGGGCTAGGCCCATGTAGAAAACCGAAGTGGACCGGGCTGAATCTTGTGCCACATCAGCTTGCCACGCTGGATGCCTACGTGGCCTGGGGGAGGTTGCTAGTGACCAAAACGCCACAATAGGAATATTTTGGTCGTAAACGTCTTTGACCATTCCAGAAGAAAGGTCGCTATAGTCAGTTTATGACCGCCAGCTTTTGACCTTCTGTTTTTGGTCACAAAAAGGTCGTAAATGGAAATTTGTGACCTTTCAGTGACCAATAGTGGTGGTCACAAGTTGACATATTTCTTGTAGTGTGATATAACGCTTCCGCTTTCGGTCTACGAGGGTACGTAGACAATGCTCTCCCCTCTCGTTGCTATGCATCACCGTGATCTTGCGTGTGCGTAAGAATTTTTTTTGAAATTACTACGTTTCCCAACAGTGGTATCAGAGCCAGGTTTTATGGTTTGATGTTATTTGCACGAGTAGAACCCAAGTGAGTTGTGGGCGATATAAGTCATACTGCCTACCAGCATGTCATACTTTGGTTCGGCGGTATTGTTGGACGAGACGATCCGGACCAACCTTACGCGTACTCTTACGCGAGACCGGTTCCCTCGACGTGCTTTGCACATAGATGGCTTGCGGAAGACTGTCTCTCCAACTTTAGTTGAACCGAGTGTGGCTACGCCCGGTCCTTGAGAAGGTTAAAACGGAGTCTATTTGACAAACTATCGTTGTGGTTTTGATGCGTAGGTAAGATGAGTTCTAGCTTAAGCCCGTAGCAGCCACGTAAAACTTGCAACAACAAAGTAGAGGACGTCTAACTTGTTTTTGCAGGGCATGTTGTGATGTGATATGGTCAAGACATGATGCTAAATTTTATTGTATGAGATGATCATGTTTTGTAACCGAGTTATCGGCAACTGGCAGGAGCCATATGGTTGTCGCTTTATTGTATGCAATGCAATCGCGATGTAATGCTTTACTTTATTACTAAGCGGTAGTGATAGTCGTGGAAGCATAAGATTGACGAGACGACAATGATGCTATGATGGAGATCAAGGTGTCGCGCCGGTGACGATGGTGATCATGACGGTGCTTCGGAGATGGAGATCACAAGCACAACATGATGATGACCATATCATATCACTTATATTGATTGCATGTGATGTTTATCTTTTTTATGCATCTTATCTTGCTTTGATTGACGGTAGCATTATAAGATGATCTCTCACTAATTATCAAGAAGTGTTCTCCCTAAGTATGCACCGTTGCGAAAGTTCTTCGTGCTGAGACACCACGTGATGATCGGGTGTGATAGGCTCTACGTTCAAATACAACGGGTGCAAAACAGTTGCACACGCGGAATACTCAGGTTATACTTGACGAGCTATGCATATAAGATATGACCTCGGAACACGGAGACCGAAAGGTCGAGCGTGAATCATATAGTAGATATGATCAACATAATGATGTTCACCCTTGAAAACTACTCCATATCACGTGATGATCGGTTATGGTTTAGTTGATTTGGATCACGTGATCACTTAGAGGATTAGAGAGATGTTTATCTAAGTGGGAGTTCTTAAGTAATATGAGTAATTGAACTTAAATTTATCATGAACTTAGTCCTGGTAGTATTAGCATATCTATGTTGTAGATCAATAGCTCGCGTTGTTGCTTCCCTATGTTTATTTTGATATGTTCCTAGAGAAAATTGTGTTGAAAGATGTTAGTAGCAATGATGCGGATTGGATCCATGATCTAAGGTTTATCCTCATTGCTGCACAGATGAATTATGTCCTTGATGCACCGCTAGGTGACAGACCTATTGCAGGAGCAGATGCAGACGTTATGAACGTTTGGCTAGCTCAATATGATGACTACTTAATAGTTTAGTGCACCATGCTTAACGGCTTAGAATCGGGACTTCAAAGACGTTTTGAACGTCATGGACCATACGAGATGTTCCAGGAGTTGAAGTTAATATTTCAAGCAAATACCCGAGTTGAGAGATATGAAGTCTCTAACAAGTTCTATAGCTAAAAGATGGAGGAGAATCGCTCAACTAGTGAGCATGTGCTCAGATTGTCTGGGTACAACAATCGCTTGAATCAAGTGGGAGTTAATCTTCCAGATAAGATAGTGATTGACAGAATTCTCTAGTCACCATCACCAAGTTAGTAGAACTTCGTGATGAACTATAATATGCAAGGGATAACGGAAAATATTCCCAAGCTCTTCGCGATACTAAAATCGGCGAAGGTAGAAATCAAAGAAAAACATCAAGTGTTGATGGTTGACAAGATCACTAGTTTCAAGAAAAGGGCAAAGGGAAAGAAGGGGAACTTCAAGAAGAACGGCAAGCAAGTTGCAGCTCAAGTGAAAAAGCCCAAGTCCGGTCCTAAGCCTGAGACTAAGTGCTTCTACTGCAAAGGGACTGGTCACTGAAAGCGGAACTGCCCCAAGTATTTGGCGGATAAGAAGGATGGCGAAGTGAACAAAGGTATATTTGATATACAGATTATTGATGTGTATTTTACTAGTGTTCATAGCAACCCCTCAGTATTTGGTACTAGTTCAGTTGCTAAGATTAGTAACTCGAAACGGGAGTTGCAGAATGAACAAAGACTAGTTAAAGGGCAAGGTGATGATGTGTGTTGGAAGTGGTTCCAAGATTGATATGATCATCATCACACACTCCCTATACTTTCGGGATTAGTGTTGAAACTAAATAAGTGTTATTTGGTGTTTGCGTTGAGCATGAATATGATTTGATCATGTTAATTGCAATACAGTTATTCATTTAAGTTAGAGAACAATTGTTGTTCTGTTTACATGAATAAAACCTTCTATGGTCATACACACCAACGAAAATGGTTTGTTGGATCTCGATCATAGTGATACACATATTCATAATATTGAAGCCAAAAGATGCGAAGTTAATAATGATAGTGCAACTTATTTGTGGCACTGCCGTTTAGGTCATATCGGTGTAAAGCGCATGAAGAAACTCCATACTGATGGACTTTTGGAACCACTTGATTATGAATTACTTGGTACTTGCGAACCGTGCCTCATGGGCAAGATGACTAAAACACCGTTCTCCGGTACTATGGAGAGAGCAACAAATTTATTGGAAATCATACATACAGATGTATGTGGTCCGATGAATATTGAATCTCGTGGCGGATATCGTTATTTTCTCACCTTCACAGATGATTTAAGCAGATATGGGTATATCTACTTAATGAAACACAAGTCTGAAACATTTGAAAAGTTCAAAGAATTTCAGAGTGAAGTTGAAAATCATCGTAACAAGAAAATAAAGTTTCTACGATCTGATCGTGGAGGAGAATATTTGAGTTACGAGTTTGGTCTACATTTGAAACAATGCGGAATAGTTTCGCAACTCACGCCACCTGGAACACCACAGTGTAATGGTGTGTCCGAACGTCATAGCCGTACTTTATTGGATATAGTACAATCTATGATGTCTCTTACCGATTTACCAATATCGTTTTGGGATCATGCATTAAAGACAACTGCATTCACGTTAAAAAGGGGCACCATCTAAGTCCGTTGAGACAACACAATATGAACTATGGTTTGGCAAGAAACCAAAGTTGTCGTTTCTTAAAGTTTGGGGTTGTGATGCTTATGTGAAAAAGTTTCAACATGATAAGCTCAAACCCAAATCGGAGAAATGTGTCTTCATAGGATACCCAAAGGAGACAGTTGGGTACACCTTCTATCACAGATCCAAAGGCAAGACATTCGTTGATGAGAATGGATCCTTTCTAGAGAAGGAGTTTCTCTCGAAAGAAGTGAGTGGGAGGAAAGTAGAAAACTTCATAAGGTAATTGTATCATCTCCCTTATTGGAAAATAGTTCATCACAGAAATCTGTTTCTGTAGCACCTACACCAATTAGTGAGGAAGCTGATGATGTTGATCATGAAACTTCAGATCAAGTTACTACAGAACCTCGTAGATCAACCAGAGTAAGATCCGCACCAGAGTGGTACGGCAATCCTGTTCTGGAAGTCACGCTACTAGATCATGACGAACCTACGAACTATGAAGAAGCGATGGTGAGCCCAGATTCCGCAAGATGGCAAGAAGCCATGAAATCTGAGATGGGATCCATGTATGACAACAAAGTATGGACTTTGGTTGATTTGCCCGAGGGTCGGCAAGCAATAGAGAACAAGTGGATCTTTAAGAAGAAGACTGACGCTGACGGTAATGTTACTGTCTACAAAGCTAGAATTGTCGCAAAAGGTTTTCGACAAGTTCAAGGTGTTGACTATGATGAGAGTTTCTCACTCGTATCTATGCTTAAGTCTGTCCGAATCATGTTAGCAATTGCCACATTTTATGAAATCTGGCAAATGGATAAACAAAACTGCATTCCTTAATGGAGCTATTAAAGAAGAGTTGTATATGATGCAACCAGAAGGTTTTGTCAATCCTAAAGGTGTTAACAAAGTGTGCAAGCTCCAGCGATCCATCTATGGACTGGTGCAAGCATCTCGGAGTTGGAATATACGCTTTGATGAGTTGATCAAAGCATATAGTTTTATACAGACTTAGGGTGAAGCCTGTATTTACAAGAAAGTGAGTGGGAGCACTACAGCATTTCTGATAAGTATATGTAAATGACATATTGTTGATCGGAAATAATGTAGAATTATTCTGCAAAGCATAAAGGAGTGTTTGAAAGGAGTTTTTCAAAGAAAGACCTCGGTGAAGCTGCTTACATATTGGGCATCAAGATCTATAGAGATAGATCAAGACGCTTAATTGGACATTCACAAAGCACATACCTTGACAAAATTTTGAAGAAGTTCAAAATGGATCAAGCAAAGAAAGGGTTCTTGCCTGTGTTACAAGGTGTGAAGTTGAGTAAGACTCAATGCCCGACCACTGCAGAAGATAGAGAGAAAAATTAAAGATGTTCCCTATGCTTCAGCCATAGGCTCTATCATGTATGCAATGCTATGTACCAGATCCATTGTATACCCTACACTGAGTTAAACAAGGGAGTACAATGGTGATCTAGGAGTAGATCACTAGACAGCGGTCAAAAATTATCCTTAGTGGAATAAGGATATGTTTCTCGATTATGGACGTGACAGAAAGGTTCGCCGTAAAGGGTTACGTCGATGCAAGTTTTGACACTGATCTGGATGACTCTAAATCTCGATCTAGATACATATTGAAAGTGGGAGCAATTAGCTAGAGTAGCTCCGTGCAGAGTATTGTTGACATAGAAATTTGCAAAATACTTACGGATCTGAATGTGACAGACCCGTGGACTAAAATTATCTCACAAGCAAAACATGATCACACCTTAGTACTCTTTGGTGTCAATCACATAGCGATGTGAACTAGATTAGTGACTCTAGTAAACCCTTTGAGTGTTGGTCACATATCGATGTGAACTATGGGTGTTAATCACATGGTGATGTGAACTATTGCTGGTAAATCACATGGCGATGTGAACTAGATTATTGACTCTAGTGCAAGTGGGAGACTGAAGGAAATATGCCCTAGAGGCAATAATAAAGTTATTATTTATTTCCTTAATTCATGATAAATGTTTATTATTCATGCTATAATTGTATTAACAGGAAACATAATACATGTGTGAATACATAGACAAACAGAGTGTCACTAGTATGCCTCTACTTGACTAGCTCATTAATCAAAGATGGTTATGTTTCCTAACCATGAACAAGGAGTTGTTATTTGATTAATGAGGTCACATCATTAGTTGAATGATCTGATTGACATGACCCATTCCATTAGCTTAGCACCCGATCGTTTAGTATGTTGCTATTTCTTTTATCCATGACTTATACATGTTCCTATGACTATGAGATTATGCAACTCCCGTTTGCCGGAGGAACACTTTGGGTGCTACCAAACGTCACAACGTAACTGGGTGGTTATAAAGGAGTACTACAGGTGTCTCCAAAGGTAGATGTTGGGTTGGCGTATTTCGAGATTAGGATTTGTCACTCCGAATGTCGGAGAGGTATCTCAGGGCCTTCTCGGTAATGCACATCACATAAGCCTTGCAAGCATTGCAACCAATGAGTTGGTTGTGGGATGATGTATTACGGAACGAGTAAAGAGACTTGCTGGTAACGAGATTGAACTAGGTATTGGATACCGACGATCGAATCTCGGGCAAGTAACATACCGATGGACAAAGGGAACAACGTATGTTGTTATGCGGTCTGACCGATAAAGATCTTCGTAGAATATGTAGGAGCCAATATGGGCATCCAGGTCCCGCTATTGGTTATTGACCGGAGATGTGTCTCGGTCATGTCTACATTGTTCTCGAACCGTAGGGTCCGCACGCTTAAGGTTTCGATGACAGTTATATTATGAGTTTATGATTTTTGATGTACCGAAGGAGTTCGGAGTCCCGGATGAGATCGGGGACATGACGAGGAGTCTCGAAATGGTCGAGACGTAAAGATCGATATATTGGACGACTATATTCGGACATCGGAAAGGTTCTGAGTGATTCGGGTATTTTCGGGAGTATCGGGGAGTTACGGGATTACGGGAGAAGTAATGGGCCTTGATGGGCTTTAGTGGGAAAAGGAAAAAGGCTGCTGCGCCCCCCCCCCTCCCCTCTAGTCCGAATTGGACTAGGGAAAGGGGGGCCGGCCACCTTTCCTACTCCTCCACTTCCTTCTCCCTTCCTCCCCTCTTGATGGACTCCTACTAGGACTTGGAGTCCTAGTAGGACTCCCATCCTGGCCGCACCTATAGCCTTGGCCGGCCTCCTCCTCCTCCATCCTTTATATACTGAGGCAGGGGCACCCCATGGACACACAAGTTGATCCTTGAGATCGTTCCCTAGCCATGTGCGGTGCCCCCCTCCACTATATTCCACCTCGGTCATATTGTAGCGGTGCTTAGGCGAAGCCCTGCGACAGTAGAACATCAAGATCGTCACCACGCCGTCGTGCTGACAGAACTCTTCCCTGAAGCTTTGCTGGATCGGAGCCCGAGGAACGTCATCGAGCTGAACGTGTGCCAAGAACTCGGAGGTGCCGGAGTAACGGTGCTTGGATCGGTCGGATCGTGAAGACGTACGACTACATCAACCGCGTTGATATAACGCTTCCGCTTTCGGTCTACGAGGGTACGTAGACAACGCTCTCCCCTCTCGTTGCTATGCATCACCATGATCTTGCGTGTGCGTAGGATTTTTTTTGAAATTACTACGTTTCCCAACAGAATAAACCATTAACCATCGGAGCATGACCATAAAACATATCTCTCATATAAATAGAACAACCATTATTCTCGGATTTAAATGAGTAGCCATCTCGAATTAAACGAGATCCAGACACAATGTTCATGCTCAAACTTGGCACTAAATAACAATTATTGAGGTTTAAATCTAATCCCGTAGGTAAATGTAGAGGTAGCGTGCCGATGGCGATCACATCGACCTTGGAACCATTCCCGACGCGCATCGTCACCTCGTCCTTCGCCAGTCTCCGTTTATTCCGCAACTCCTGCTTTGAGTTACAAATGTGAGCAACTGCACCGGTATCAAATACCCAAGACCTACTACGAGTACTGGTAAGGTACACATAAATTACATGTATATCACATATACCTTTTGTTTTGCCGGCCTTCTTGTTCGCTAAGTATTTGGGGCAGTTCCGCTTCCAGTGACCACTTCCCTTGCAATAAAAACACTCAGTCTCGGGCTTGGGTCCATTCTTTGGCTTCTTCCCGGCAACTTGCTTACCGGGCGCGGCAACTTCCTTGCCATCCTTCTTGAAGTTCTTTTTACCCCTGCCCTTCTTGAACTTAGTGGTTTTATTCACCATCAACACTTGATGTTCCTTCTTGATTTCTACCTCTGCTGATTTCAGCATAGCATATACCTCAGGAATGGTCTTTACCATCCCCTGCATGTTGTAGTTCATCACAAAGCTCTTGTAGCTAGGTGGAAGCGACTGGAGGATTCTGTCAATGACCGCTTCATCCGGGAGATTAACTTCCAGTTGAGTCAAGCGGTTGTGCAACCCAGACATCTTGAGTATGTGTTCACTGACAGAGCTATTTTCCTCCATCTTACAGCTAAAGAATTTGTCGGAGACTTCACATCTCTCGACCCGGGCATGAGCTTGGAAAACCATTTTCAGCTCTTCGAACATCTCATATGCTCCGTGTCTCTCAAAACGCTTTTGGAGCCCCGGCTCTAAGCTGTAAAGCATGCCGCACTGAACGAGGGAGTAATCATCGGAACGTGACTGCCAAGCGTTCATAACGTCTTGTTCTGCAGGGAGAACAGGTGCGTCACCCAGCGGTGCTCATAGGACATAATCTTTCTTGGCAGCTATGAGGATGATCCTCAGGTTTCGGACCCAGTGCGTCACCCATCGTCTTTCAGCTTGGTTTTCTCTAGGAACGCGTTGAAGTTGAGGACTACGTTGGCCATTTGATCTACAAGACATATTGTAAATATTTTAGACTAAGTTCATGATAATAAAGTTCATCTAATCAAATTATTTAATGAACTCCCACTTAGATAGACATCCCTCTTCTAGTCATCTAAGTATAACATGATCCGAGTCAACTAGGCCGTGTCCGATCATCACGTGAGACTGACTAATCAACATCGGTGAACATCTTCATGTTGATCGTATCTTCTATACGACTCATGCTCGACCTTTCGGTCTTCTGTGTTCCGAGGCCATGTCTGTACATGCTAGGCTCGTCAAGTCAACCTAAGTGTTTTCATGTGTAAACCTGTCTTACACCCGTTGTATGTGAACATTAGAATCTATCACACCCGATCATCACGTGGTGCTTCGAAACAACGAACTGTCGCAACGGTGCACAGTTAGGGGGAACACTTCTTGAAATTATTATGAGGGATCATCTTATTTACTAGCGTCGTTCTACGTAAACAAGATGCAAAACATGATAAACATCATATGCAATCAAATAATAAACGTGACATGATATGGTCAATATCACATAGCTCCTTTTGATCTCCATCTTGGGGCTCCATGATCATCTTGTCACCGGCTTGACACCATGATCTCCATCATCGTGTCTCCATGAAGTTGCTCGCCAACTATTACTTCTACTACTATGGCTAACGCGTTTAGCAATAAAGTAAAGTAATTTACATGGCGTTTCTCAATGACACGCAGGTCATACAAAAATAAAGACAACTCCTATGGCTCCTGCCGGTTGTCATACTCATCGACATGCAAGTCGTGATTCCTATTATAATAGCATGAACATCTCATACATGACATACAGATCATTCATCATTCATCACAACTTTGGCCATATCATATCACAAAGCACTTGCTGCAAAAACAAGTTAGACGTCCTCTAATTGTTGTTGCAAGTTTTACGTGGCTGAATTAGGGTTCTAGCAAGAACGTGTTCTTACCTACGTAAAAGCCACAACGTGATTTGTCAACTTCTATTTACCCTTCATAAGGACCCTTTTCATCGAATCCGCTCCAACTAAAGTGGGAGAGACAGACACCCGCCAGCCACCTTATGCAACTAGTGCATGTTAGTCGGTGGAACCGGTCTCACATAAGCGTACGTGTAAGGTTGGTTCGGGCCGCTTCATCCCACAATACCGCTGAAGCAAGATAAGACTAGTAGCGGCAAGAAAGTTGACAACATCTACGCCCACAACAAATTGTGTTCTACTCGTGCAATAGAGAACTACGCATAGACCTAGCTCATGATGCCACTGATGGGGAACGTTGCAAAAAACAAAAATTTTCCTACGGTTTCACCAAGATCCATCTATGAGTTCATCTAGCAACGAGTGATCGGATGCATCTACATACCTTCTTAGATCGCGAGCGGAAGCGTTCAAAAGAACGGGGATGAAGTAATCGTAAACGACGTGATCCAAATCACCGGAGATCCTAGCACCGAACGGACGGCACCTCCGCGTTCAACACACGTACGGTCAGCGTAACGTCTCCTCCTTCTTGATCCAGCAAGGGGAGAGGAGAGGTTGAGGAAGATGGCTCCAGCAGCAGCACGATGGCGTGGTGGTGATGGAGCTGCAGTACTCCGGCAGGGCTTCGCCGAGCTCTATGGAGGAGGAGGAGGTGTTGGTGAGATAGAGGGAGGCGCCAAGGCAAGGGGTGTTCTTGCCCCCCTCCCCCCCTTTATATAGGCCCCTGGGGGGGCGCCGGCCCAGGGAGATTGAATCTCCCAAGGGGGCCGGCGGCCAAGGGGGGTGGAGTGCCCCCCAAGGCAAGTGGGCGCCCCCACCCTAGGGTTCCAACCATAGGCGCAGGGGGTGGGCCTTGGGGGGTGCACCAGCCCACTAAGGGCTGGTCCCCCCTCCCACTTCAGCCCATGGGGCCCTCCGGGATGGGTGGCCCCACCCGGTGGACCCCCGGGACCCTTCTGGTGGTCCCGGTACAATACCGGTGACCCCAGATCACTCCCGATGGCCGAAACTGCACTTCCTATATATAATTCTTCACCTCCGAACCATTCCGAAACTCCTCGTGACATCCGGGATCTCATCCGGGACTCCGAACAACATTCGGGTTACTGCATATACATATCCCTACAACCCTAGCGTCACCGAACCTTAAGTGTGTAGACCCTACGGGTTCGGGAGACATGCAGACATGGCCGAGACGGCTCTCGTGCAATAACCAACAGCGGGATCTGGATACCCATGTTGGCTCCCACATGCTCCACGATGATCTCATCGGATGAACCACGATGTCGAGGATTCAATTAATCCCGTATACGATTCCCTTTGTCAATCGGTATTTTACTTGCCCGAGATTCGATCGTGGGTATCCCAATACCTCGTTCAATCTCGTTACCGGCAAGTCACTTTACTCGTACCGTAATGCATGATCCCGTGATCAAAACACTTTGATCACATTGATCTCATTATGATGATGCATTACTGAGTGGGCCCAGTGATACCTCTCCGTCAAGCGGAGTGACAAATCCCAGTCTCGATCCGTGTCAACCCAACAGACACTTTCGGAGAGACCCGTAGTTTACCTTTATAGTCACCCAGTTACTTTGTGACGTTTGGCACACCCAAAGCACTCCTACGGTATCCGGGAGTTACACGATCTCATGGTCTAAGGAAAGGATACTTGACATTGGAAAACTCTAGCAAACGAACTACGCGATCTTATGCTATGTTTAGGATTGGGTCTCGTCCATCACATCATTCTCCTAATGATGTGATCTCGTTATCATTGACATCCAATGCCCATAGTCAGGAAACCATGACTATCTATTGATCAACGAGCTAGTCAACTAGAGGCTTACTAGGGACATGTTGTTGTCTGTTATTCACACATGTATTACGATTTCCGGATAACACAATTATAGCACGAATAAAGACAATTATCATGAACAAGGAAATATAATAATAATGCTTTTATTATTGCCTCTAGGGCATATTTCCAACAGGAGGAGCGGCGTGGCATCTCGTACGTCTACAACTGCGGGTCTCAGCGGCATGGAGCAGCAGGGTCTCGCCGGTGGGTGTGTGATGATGGACGAGCGCAGGATGGTGGCATTGTCTGGCGTCGTGGTGGCGTCGATTGCAGCTACACCGGGCAGGGTCGATGCGTCAGTACATCTTTAAAGATGGATCGGTGGAAGACGGCGGCGGCAGCCTCGGTGAGTGCGCTGGACCGGTGTGTGACCCAGTCCAGGTATGTGGTCGGGATAGGGCATCCGGCACTAGATGTTAGGATATGGTGCGATGTCTATTTGGTATTAGGCTCGGACATTCGGTACCACTACATCAAAGGGATAGGAGTAGCGACAGGTGTTGCCTAGAGGGTGGCTTCAAGCTTACTGATGTACTTCTTTGTAAGGTATTTTGTGAATAATTAATAAAGTGGCCACATGCATTGCGAGATGCAAAGGCCGGGGGTGCATCCTCCTTTTCTAAAAAAAATACTAGAAAAAGAAAAATTCCATTGAGTCATTCTTGAAATGAAATATGCTAGTTGTGTAGTAGGGCGAGCACATAACGAAGAATTACTACGAAAATTAGAAATTAGATTCCCCACAAGAAAATAGAAATTAGATTATGGCTAGTGTGTTAATAAGATTAATTTTTAGTAAAATTAAGTTTTTTAGGGGTTATTAAAATTAAGTACCTGCCTAATTACACACCACACTCGGCTGTAGAGAGTAGGCCCAGTAACGTAACTAGCATGTCTTGTTTTCTATTTGGATCTTGGGCGGAAATTGATAAGAGTCTAATTGTGGACCTGTTGGAAGGGTATTGGGGCCTCACCGTAAGTTTCCTCCGCTTCACGCAAAATCCGGCTGCATTAGGATTGAGCGAGCCAGCCAAATCGCCAGCGAGTGAGGCGAATTAACCGGACCGGTTCGTGCTTTTTTCCTTCGATGGGGCCCCTGCGATTTTGGGGCCTTGTGCAATCGCACTGCTCGCACAGCCTCCTCGACGACCTGAAGAGGATTTTTGAAACTTTTGGAGTGCACTCAATCCTTTTACATGCTCAAGGAAAGCATCTTGAACACTTGATATGGTGAAAGTTTGGTTGGTTGCTTGCTAGAATAATTTATCATGTGTATGAAAATTCAAATAAAATTTGCATTATGATACTAAAACATGTGTGGACACTTTAATAGAACTGTTTCACTTAGACATGAACACATGTGGATGTGGCTATATGTGTTCTGACTAACATGCAGGAAAGAATGTGCCACAAATAAGTAGTACTATCATTATTAACTTTGCATCTTTTGGTTTCAATATTATGAATATGTGTATCATTATGATCGAGATTCAACAAAAATATACCACTCAACAAGGGTGCATGACCATAAAAGATATTACCCATATAAATAAAACAACCATTATTCTCTGATTTAAATGAATAACCGTCTCGCATCAAATAAGATCCAGATATAATGTTCATGTTCAATGCTGGCACCAGATAACAATTATTCAGGTCTAAAACTAATCCCTAAGGTACATGTAGAGGTAGCGTGTCGACGGTGATCACATCGACTTTGGAAACATTTCCCACGCGCATGGTTACCTCATACTTAGTCAATCTTCGCTTAATCCGTTGCCCCTATTTCGAGTTGCAAATATGAGCAACAGAACCATATCAAATGCCCAGGCGCTACTATGAGCATTAGTAAGGTACACATCAAGAACGTGTATATCAAATATACCTTTCACTTTGCCATCCTTCTTATCCGCCAAATACTTGAGGCAGTTCCGCTTTCAGTGACCAATCTCTTTGCAGTAGAATCACTCAGTCTCAGACTTAGGTCCAGACTTGAGCTTCTTCACTTGAGCAGCAACTTGCTTGCCGTTCTTCTTGAAGTCCCCTTCTAGCCTTTGTCCTTTTCTTGAAACTAGTGGTCTTGTTAACCATCAACACTTGATGCTCCTTCTTGATTTCTACCTCCGATTGTGGACCTGTTGGAAGGGTATTGGGGCCTCACCGTAAGTTTACTCCTCTTCACGCAAAATACGACTGCATTAGGATTGAGCGCCATCCAAATCGCCAGCGAGTGAGCGAATTAACCGGACCGGTTCGTGTATTTTTTCCTTCGATGGGGCCCCTGTGATATTGGGGCCTTGTGCGATCGCACTGCTCGCACAGCCTCCTCGATGACCTGAAGAGAATTTTCAAAACTTTTGGAGTGCACTCAATCCTTCTACATGCTCAAGGCAAGCATCTTGAACACTTGATATGGTGAAAGTTTGGTTGGTTGCTTCCTAGAATAATTTATCATGTGTATGAAAATTCAAATAAAATTTGCATTATGATATTTAGACATGTGTGGACACTTTAGTAGAACTGTTTCACTTAGACATGAACACATGTGGATGTGGTTATTGCCTCGTGCCACACATGGCTATATTTGTTCTGACTAACATGCAGGAAAGAATCCGCCACAAGAAAAAGTGACCGTGAGACGGAAATCTCGTTGTGACGAGAATGATCAATGATGGCATGTTGGGCAGAGTAACATAACTAGCATCTCTTGTTTTCTATTTGGAGCTTGGGCAGAAATTGATACTTGGCCGTTTGCATATTACACTTACATCACATAGAGCATGACTGACCAGAATAATTCGTGCGGGGAGACACGGTTGCGAAGATAGCCTGAAGGTCGGGTTCGTACAGATAGAAGTTCAAGGTTGTGTAACTCATGAAGTTCAGGTTGTGATCAGAATAATATTCTGACCGCGTGATCAGAATAGTGTTTATATATATATGACTACTTTTCTGTACTCCTAGGAATATGTACTCACATATTCAATATACCTCATAGAGCATATACTTCATTAAATATTCTAAGATGCCCCAATATGAGTTTTGTGAAAAAACGATCTTTTGTGATGTATTTTTTGTAATATACATTTTTCACGTAGGAACAAATCAGTATGTACGTAAATCATTAAAAATATGTAGACTCACTTTATTTTCTCATGAAACTCACTATGAGGTATCTAGTAATTATGAATGAAGTTTATTAAAAATAAAAACGAGGTATAATAGATTCATCTATGTGGTATATGAGTGGGTGTACTCACCCAGGAGTGTATATATATATATATATATATATATATATATATATATATATATATATGTATACACACACACACACACACACACACACACACACACATATATATATATATAGGGATTGACTATTCGTCACCCTGGGCGAGGAATAGTTATTCTTCACCCCCTTCTATTTTACCATCAATACACCGTAATTTTACGTTCCCTAAGTTTTGTCTTATTTCCGACATAAAAAGAGACCGTAAGAAAATATACAATCGTCGTAAAAAATATTTTATGTTATGTAAAATTACAAACGTAAAAACATAGTGTAAAATACACATAAACTGCAAATTTTGTTATCTTATGACCTATATTTTGATATTCTTCTGCGAAATTTTACATAGTGAATCAATATGAATGTAATTATTTGAATTTCAAACGTAGTTTAATTATGAAATGATCTTAAGATTACCTCGGGTGAAGAATAGCTTATTCTGCATCCTGGGTGATGAATAGCATCACTATATATATATATATATTTTTTTTTTTATATATTTTGTTGGGGAACGTAGTAATTTCAAAAAAAATCCTACGCACACGCAAGATCATGGTGATGCATAGCAACAACGAGAGGGGAGAGTGATGTCTACGTACCCTCGTAGACCGGCAACGGAAGCGTTGACACAACATAGAGGAAGTAGTCGTACATCTTCACGATCTGACCGATCCAAGTACCGAACGCACGACACCTCCGAGTTCTGCACACGTTCAACTCGATGACGTCCTTCTAGCTCCGATCCAGACGAGCGTTGAAGGAGAGTCTCGTCAGCACGACGGCGTGATGACGGTGATGATGTTGCTACCAACGCAGGGCTTCGCCTAAGTATCGCCACGATATGACTGAGGTGGATTATGATGGAGGGGGGCACCACACACGGCTGGAATAGATCAACAGATCAACTTGTGTGTCTAGAGTTGCCCCACTGCCCCCGTATATAAAGGACCAGGGGGAGGAGGCCGGCCGGCCAGGAGGGGCGCGCCAGGGAGGAGTCCTACTCTCACCGGGAGTAGGACTCCCCCTTTTCCTATTCCAAGAAGGAGGGGGGAGGAAGGAGTGGGAGAGAGGAAAGCAAGGGGGGCGTCGCCTCTTGCCCTGGCCGGCCCCTCTCTCTCTCCACTAGGGCCCAACAAGGCCCATTAGTTCCCAGGGGGTTCCGGTAACCCCCGGTACTCCGGTAAATGTCCAAAACGTCTCCTTCGGTGTCCGAACATAGTCGTCCAATATATCAATCTTAACGTCTCGACTATTTCGAGACTCCTCGTCATGTTCGTGATCACATCCGGGACTCCGAACAACCTTCGGTACATCAAAACACAAAAACTCATGATACGATCGTCACCGAACTTTAAGTGTGCGGACCCTACGGGTTCGAGAACTATGTAGACATGAGCTAGACACGTCTCCGGTCAATAACCAATAGCTGAACCTGGATGTTCATATTGGATCCCACATATTCTACGAAGATCTTTATCAGTCAAACCGCATAACAACATACGTTGTTCCCTTTGTCATTGGTATGTTACTTGCCCGAGATTCGATCGTCGGTATCTCAATACCTAGTTCAATCTCGTTACCGGTTAGTCTCTTTACTCGTTCTGTAATACATCATTCCGTAACTAACTCATTAGTTACAATGCTTGCAAGGCTTATAGTGATGTGTATTACCAAGTGGGCCCAGAGATACCTCTCCGACAATCGGAGTGACAAATCCTAATCTCGAAATAGGCCAACCCAACAAGTACCTTCGGAGACACCTGTAGAGCACCTTTATAATCATCCAGTTACGTTGTGACGTTTGGTGGCACACAAAGTGTTCCTCCGGTAAACGGGAGTTGCATAATCTGATAGTCATAGGAACATGTATAAGTCATGAAGAAAGCAATAGAAGAATACTAAACGATCAAGTGCTAAGCTAACGGAATGGGTCAAGTCAATCACATCACTCTCCTAATGATGTGATCCCGTTAATCAAATGACAACTCATGTCTATGGCTAGGAAACATAACCATCTTTGATCAACGAGCTAGTCAAGTAGAGGCATACTAGTGACACTCTGTTTGTCTATGTATTCACACAAGTATTATGTTTCCGGTTAATACAATTCTAACATGAATAATAAACATTTATCATGATATAAGGAAATAAATAATAACTTTATTATTGCCTTTAGGGCATATTTATCTTCAGTCTCCCACTTGCACTAGAGTCAATAATCTAGATTACACAGTAATGATTCTAACACCCATGGAGCCTTGGTGCTGATCATGTTTTGCCCGTGGAAGAGGCTTAGTCAACGGGTCTGCAACATTCAGATCCGTATGTATCTTGCAAATCTCTATGTCTCCCACCTGGACTTGATCCTCGATGCAGTTAAAGCGTCTCTTGATGTGCTTGGTTCTCTTGTGAAATCAGGATTCCTTTGCCAAGGCAATTGCACCAGTATTGTCGCAAAAGATTTTCATTGGACCTGATGCACTAGATATGACACCTAGATCGGATATGAACTCCTTCATGCAGACTCCTTCATTTGCTGCTTCCGAAGCAGCTATGTACTCCGCTTCACATGTAGATCCCGCCACGACGCTTTGTTTAGAACTTGTCCAACTGACAGCTCCACCGTTCAATATAAACACATATCCGGTTTGCGATTTAGAATCATCCAGATCAGTGTCAAAGCTTGCATCGACGTAACTGTTTATGACGAGCTCTTTCTCACCTCCATAAACGAGAAACATATCCTTAGTCCTTTTCAGGTATTTCAGGATGTTCTTGACCACTGTCCAGTGATCCACTCCTGGATTACTTTGGTACCTCCCTGCTAAACTAATAGCAAGGCACACATCAGGTCTGATTCACAGCATTCCATACATGATAGAGCCTATGGCTGAAGCATGGGGAACATCTTTCATCTTCTCTCTATCTTCTTTAGTGGTTGGGCATTGAGTCTTACTCAACTTCACACCTTGTAACACAGGCAAGGACCCTTTCTTTGCTTGATCCATTTTGAACTTATTCAAAAATTTGTCAAGGTATGTGCTTTGTGAAAGTCCAATTAAGCGTCTTGATCTATCTCTATAGATCTTGATGCCCAATATATAAGCAGCTTCACCGAGGTCTTTCGTTGAAAAACTCTTATTCAAGTATCCTTTTATGCTATCCAGAAATTCTATATCATTTCCAATGAACAACATGTCATCCACATATAATATCAGAAATGCTACAGAGCTCCCACTCACTTTCTTGTAAATACAGGCTTCTCCAAAAGTCTTTATAAAACCATATGCTTTGATCACACTATTGTTGGAAATATGTCCTAGAGGCAATAATAAAAGCATTATTATTATATTTCCTTATTCATGATAATTGTCTTTATTCGTGCTATAATTGTGTTATCCGGAAATCGTAATACATGTGTGAATAACAGACAACAAACATGTCCCTAGTGAGCCTCTAGTTGACTAGCTCGTTGATCGACAGATAGTCATGGTTTCCTGACTATGGACATTGGATGTCATCGATAACGGGATCACATCATTAGGAGAATGATGTGATGGACAAGACCTAATCCTAAACATAGCATAAGATCGCATAGTTCGTTTGCTAGAGTTATCCAATGTCAAGTATCCTTTCCTTAGACCATGAGATCGTGTAACTCCCGGATACCATAGGAGTGCTTTGGGTATGCCAAACGTCACAACGTAACTGGGTGACTATAAAGGTATGCTACGGGTATCTCTGAAAGTGTCTGTTGGGTTGACATGGATCGAGACTGGGATTTGTCACTCCGCTTGACGGAGAGGTATCACCGGGCCCTCTCGGTAATGCATCATCATAATGAGCTCAATGTGATCAAAGTGTTTGATCACGGGATCATGCACTACGGTACGAGAAAAGTGACTTGCCGGTAACGAGATTGAACAAGGTACTGGGATACCGACGATCGAATCTCGGGCAAGTAAAATACCGATTGACAAAGGGAATCGTATACGGGATTAATTGAATCCTCGACATCGTGGTTCATCCGATGAGATCATCGTGGAGCATGTGGGAGCCAACATGGGTATCCAAATCCCGCTGTTGGTTATTGCCCGAGAGCCGTCTCGGTCATGTCTGCATGTCTCCCGAACCCGTAGGGTCTACACACTTAAGGTTCGGTGACGCTAGGGTTGTGAAGATATGTATATGCAGTAACCCGAATGTTGTTCGGAGTCCCGGATGAGATCCCGGACGTCACGAGGAGTTCCGGAATGGTCCAGAGGTAAAGAATTATATATAGTAAGTGCTATTTTGGCCATCGGGACAAGTTTCGGTGTTATCGGTATTGTACCGGGACCACCGGAGGGGTCCCGGGGGTCCACCGGGGGGTCCACCTGCCCCGGGGGGGCCACATGGGCTATAGGGGGTGCGCCCTGGCCTACATGGGCCAAGGGCACCAGCCCCAAGGGCCCATGCGCCAAGGAGACTTGGAGAGGGGAGAGTCCAAAGAGGGGAAGGCACCTCCGAGGTGCCTTGGGGAGGATGGACTCCTCCCCCCCTCTTGGCCGCACCCCTTCCTTGGAGGAAGGGGCAAGGCTGCGCCCTCCCCCCCCCCTCTAATGCGCCTATATAAAGGGAGGGGAGGGAGGGGTGGCCGCACCCTATGCCCTGGCTCCTCCCTCCTCCCTGCAACACCTCCTCCTCCTCCTCCCGTAGTTGCTTAGCGAAGCCCTGCCGGAGTTCTACTGCATCCACCACCACACCGTCGTGCTGGATCTTCCTCAACCTCTCCTCCCCCCTTGCTAGATGAACTCATAGATGGATCTTGGTGAAACCGTAGGAAAAATTTTAATTTTCTGCAACGTTCCCCAACAGTGGCATCATGAGCTAGGTCTATGCGTAGTTCTTCTTGCGCGAGTAGAACACAATTTGTTGTGGGCGTAGATGTTGTCAACTCTTCTTGCCGCTACTAGTCTTATCTTGCTTCAGCGGTATTGTGGGATGAAGCGGCCCGGACCAACCTTACACGTACGCTTACGTGAGACCGGTTCCACCGACTAACATGCACTAGTTGCATAAGGTGGCTGGCGGGTGTCTGTCTCTCCTACTTTAGTTGGAGCGGATTCGATGAAAAGGGTCCTTATGAAGGGTAAATAGAAGTTGACAAATCACGTTGTGGTTTTAACGTAGGTAAGAAAACGTTCTTGCTAGAACCCTAATTCAGCCACGTAAAACTTGCAACAACAATTAGAGGACGTCTAACTTGTTTTTACAGCAAGTGCTTTGTGATATGATATGGCCAAAGTTGTGATGAATGATGAATGATCTATATGTGATGTATGATATGTTCATGCTATTGTAATAGGAATCACGACTTGCATGTCGATGAGTATGACAACCGGCAGGAGCCATAGGAGTTGTCTTTATTTTTGTATGACCTGCGTGTCATTGAGAATCGCCATGTAAATTACTTTACTTTATTGCTAAACGCGTTAGCCATAGTAGTAGAAGTTATAGTTGGCGAGCAACTTCATGGAGACACGATGATGAAGATCATGATGATGAAGATCATGGTGTCAAGCCGGTGACAAGATGATCATGGAGCCCCAAGATGGAGATCGAAGGAGCTATGTGATATTGGCCATATCATGTCACATTTATTATTTGATTGCATGTGATGTTTATCATGTTTTGCATCTTGTTTACTTAGGACGACGGTAGTAAATAAGATGATCCCTCATAATAATTTCAAGAAAGTGTTCACCCTAACTGTGCACCGTTGCTAAAGTTCGTCGTTCCGAAGCACCACGTGATGATCGGGTGTGATAGGTCCTTACGTTCGCATACAACGGGTGTAAGACAGATTTACACATGCAAAACACTTAGGTTGACTTGACGAGCCTAGCATGTACAGACATGGCCTCGGAACACAGAAGACCGAAAGGTCGAGCATGAGTCGTATAGAAGATACGATCAACATGAAGATGTTCACCGATGTTGACTAGTCCGTCTCACGTGATGATCGGACACGGCCTAGTTGACTCGGATCATGTAATACTTAGATGACTAATAGAGGGATGTCTATCTAAGTGGGAGTTCATTAAATAATTTGATTAAATGAACTTTATTATCATGAACTTAGTCTAAATATTTACAATATGTCTTGTAGATCAAATGGCCAACATAGTCCTCAACTTCAACGCGTTCCTAGAGAAAACCAAGCTGAAAGACGATGGTAGCAACTATACGGACTAGGTCCGAAACCTGAGGATTATCCTCATAGCTGCCAAGAAAGATTATGTCCTACGAGCACTGCTGGGTGACGCACCTATTCTCCCTGCAGAACAAGACTTTATGAACGCTTGGCAGTCACGCTGCGATGATTACTCCCTCGTTCAGTGCGGCATGCTTTACAGCTTAGAGCCGGGGCTCCAAAAGCGTTTTGAGAGACATGGAGCATATGAGATGTTCGAAGAGCTGAAAATGGTTTTCCAAGCTCATGCCCGGGTCGAGAGATATGAAGTCTCCGATAAATTCTTTAGCTGTAAGATGGAGGAAAATGGCTCTGTCAGTGAGCACATACTCAAAATGTCTGGGTTGCACAACCGCTTGACTCAACTGGAAGTTAATCTCCTGGATGAAGCGGTCATTGACAGAATCCTCCAGTCGCTTCCACCTAGCTACAAGAGCTTTGTGATGAACTACAATATGCAGCGGATGGTAAAGACCATTCCTGAAGTATATGCTATGCTGAAATCAGCAGAGGTAGAAATCAAGAAGGAGCATCAAGTGTTGATGGTGAATAAAACCACTAAGTTCAAGAAGGGCAAGGGTAAAAGGAACTTCAAGAAGGACGACAAGGAAGTTGCCATGCCCGGTAAGCAAGTCGCCGGGAAGAAGCCAAAGAATGGACTCAAGCCCGAAACTGAGTGCTTTTATTGCAAGGGAAGGGGTCACTGGAAGCGGAACTGCCCCAAATACTTAGCGGACAAGAAGGCCGGCAAAACCAAAGGTATATGTGATATACATGTAATTGATGTGTACCTTACCAGTACTCGTAGTAGCTCTTGGGTATTTGATACCGGTGCAGTTGCTCACATTTGTAACTCAAAACAGGAGCTGCGGAATAAACGGAGACTGGCAAAGGACGAGGTGACGATGCGCGTCGGGAATGGTTCCAAGGTCGATGTGATCGCCGTCGGCATGCTGCCTCTACATTTACCTACGGGATTAGTTTTAAACCTCAATAATTGTTATTTGGTGCCAAGTTTGAGCATGAACATTGTATCTGGATCTCGCTTAATTCGAGATGGCTACTCATTTAAATCCGAGAATAATGGTTATTCTATTTATATGAGAGATATGTTTTATGGTCAAGCTCCGATGGTTAATGGTTTGTTCCTGATGAATCTCGTACGTGATGATACACATATTCATAGTGTGAGTACCAAAAGAGTTAAAGTTGATAACAATAGTCCCACATATTTGTGGCACTGCCGCCTTGGTCACATAGGTGTCAAACGCATGAAGAACCTCCATGCAGATGGACTTTTAGAGTCTCTTGATTATGAATCATTTGACACGTGCAAACCATGCCTCATGGGTAAAATGACCAAGACTCCATTCTCAGGAACAATGGAGCGAGCAACCAACTTATTGGAAATCATACATACCGATGTGTGCGGTCCAATGAGTGTTGAGGCTCGCGGTGGCTATCGTTATGTTCTCACCCTCACTGATGACTTGAGTAGATATGGGTATGTCTACTTAATGAAACACAAGTCTGAGACCTTTGAAAAGTTCAAGGAATTTCAGAGTGAGGTTGAAAATCAACGTGATAGAAAGATCAAGTTTCTACGATCAGATCGTGGAGGAGAATACTTGAGTCACGAATTTGGCACACACTTAAGAAAATGTGGAATAGTTTCACAACTCACGCCGCCTGGAACACCTCAGCGTAATGGTGTGTCCGAAGATCGTAATCGCACTCTATTAGATATGGTGCGATCAATGATGTCTCTTACCGATTTACCGCTATCTTTTTGGGGCTATGCTTTAGAGACTGCCGCATTCACTTTAAATAGGGCTCCGTCGAAATCCGTTGAGATGACACCGTATGAATTATGGTTTGGGAAGAAACCTAAGCTGTCGTTTCTAAAAGTTTGGGGATGCGATGCTTATGTCAAGAAACTTCAACCTGAGAAGCTCGAACCCAAGTCGGAAAAATGCGTCTTCATAGGATATCCAAAAGAAACTGTTGGGTATACCTTCTACCTCAGATCCGAAGGCAAGATCTTTGTTGCCAAGAATGGATCCTTTCTAGAGAAAGAGTTTCTCTCGAAAGAAGTAAGTGGGAGGAAAGTAGAACTTGATGAAGTGTTACCTCTTGAACCGGAAAATGGCGAAACTCAAGAAAATGTTTCTGAGGTGCCTGCACCGACTAGAGAGGAAATTAATGATGATGATCTAGATGCTTCTGATCAAGCTCCTACTGAAATTCGAAGGTCCACAAGGACACGTTCCGCACCAGAGTGGTACGGGAACCCTGTCTTGGAAATCATGTTGTTAGACAACGGTGAACCTTCGAACTATGAGGAAGCAATGGCGGGCCCGGATTCCGACAAATGGCTAG
The DNA here is from genome assembly GCA_032464435.1 of Aegilops umbellulata. Classification (NCBI taxonomy): domain Eukaryota; kingdom Viridiplantae; phylum Streptophyta; class Magnoliopsida; order Poales; family Poaceae; genus Aegilops; species Aegilops umbellulata. The sequence continues at coordinate 604,883,681 of CP136058.1, forward strand.
AAGCCATGAAATCCGAGATAGGATCCATGTATGAAAACGAAGTATGGACTTTGACTGACTTGCCCGTTGAACGGCGAGCCATAGAAAATAAATGGATCTTTAAGAAGAAGACAGACGCGGATGGTAATGTGACCATCTATAAAGCTCGGCTTGTCGCTAAGGGTTATCGACAAGTTCAAGGGGTTGACTATGATGAGACTTTCTCACCGGTAGCGAAGCTGAAGTCCGTCCGAATCATGTTGGCAATTGCCGCATACTATGATTATGAGATATGGCAAATGGATGTCAAAACGGCATTCCTTAATGGTTTCCTTAAGGAAGAATTGTATATGATGCAGCCGGAAGGTGTTGTCGATCCTAAGAATGCTGACAAGGTATGCAAGCTCCAACGCTCGATTTATGGGCTGGTGCAAGCATCTCGGAGTTGGAACATTCGCTTTGATGAGATGATCAAAGCGTTTGGGTTTACACAGACTTATGGAGAAGCCTGTGTTTACAAGAAAGTGAGTGGGAGCTCTGTAGCATTTCTCATATTATATGTAGACGACATACTTTTGATGGGAAATGATATAGAACTCTTGGACGGCATTAAGGCCTATTTGAATAAAAGTTTTTCAATGAAGGACCTTGGAGAAGCTGCTTATATATTAGGCATCAAGATCTATAGAGATAGATCGAGACGCCTCATAGGTCTTTCACAAAGCACATACCTTGATAAAATATTGAAGAAGTTCAATATGGATCAATCTAAGAAAGGGTTCTTACATGTGTTACAAGGTGTGAAATTGAGCTCAGCTCAATGTCCGACCACGGCAGAAGATATAGAAGAGATGAATGTCATCCCCTATGCCTCAGCCATAGGTTCTATTATGTATGCCATGCTGTGTACCAGACCTGATGTAAACCTTGCCGTAAGTTTGGTAGGAAGGTACCAAAGTAATCCCGGCAAGGAACACTGGACAGCGGTCAAGAATATCCTGAAGTACCTGAAAAGGACCAAGGAAATGTTTCTCGTTTATGGAGGTGACGAAGAGCTCATCGTAAAAGGTTACGTCGACGCTAGCTTCGACACAGATCTGGATGACTCTAAGTCACAAACCGGATACGTGTATATTTTGAATGGTGGGGCAGTAAGCTGGTGCAGTTGCAAGCAAAGCGTCGTGGCGGGATCTACATGTGAAGCGGAGTACATGGCAGCCTCGGAGGCAGCACATGAAGCAATTTGGGTGAAGGAGTTCATCACCGACCTCGGAGTCATACCCAATGCGTCGGGGCCAATCAAGCTCTTCTGTGACAACACTGGAGCTATTGCACTTGCAAAGGAGCCCAGGTTTCACAAGAAGACCAGGCACATCAAGCGTCGCTTCAACTCCATTCGTGAAAATGTTCAAGATGGAGACATAGAGATTTGTAAAGTGCACACGGATCTGAATGTCGCAGATCCGTTGACTAAACCTCTCCCTAAGGCAAAACATGATCAGCACCAGAACTCTATGGGTGTTCGATTCATCACAATGTAACTAGATTATTGACTCTAGTGCAAGTGGGAGACTGTTGGAAATATGCCCTAGAGGCAATAATAAAAGCATTATTATTATATTTCCTTATTCATGATAATTGTCTTTATTCGTGCTATAATTGTGTTATCCGGAAATCGTAATACATGTGTGAATAACAGACAACAAACATGTCCCTAGTGAGCCCCTAGTTGACTAGCTCGTTGATCGACAGATAGTCATGGTTTCCTGACTATGGACATTGGATGTCATCCATAATGGGATCACATCATTAGGAGAATGATGTGATGGACAAGACCCAATCCTAAACATAGCATAAGATCGCATAGTTCGTTTGCTAGAGTTATCCAATGTCAAGTATCCTTTCCTTAGACCATGAGATCGTGTAACTCCCGGATACCGTAGGAGTGCTTTGGGTATGCCAAACGTCACAACGTAACTGGGTGACTATAAAGGTATGCTACGGGTATCTCTGAAAGTGTCTGTTGGGTTGACATGGATCGAGACTGGGATTTGTCACTCCGCTTGACGGAGAGGTATCACCGGGCCCTCTCGGTAATGCATCATCATAATGAGCTCAATGTGATCAAAGTGTTTGATCACGGGATCATGCATTACGGTACGAGAAAAGTGACTTGCCGGTAACAAGATTGAACGAGGTACTGGGATACCGACGATTGAATCTCGGGCAAGTAAAATACCGATTGACAAAGGGAATCGTATACGGGATTAATTGAATCCTCGACATCGTGGTTCATCCGATGAGATCATCGTGGAGCATGTGGGAGCCAACATGGGTATCCAGATCCTACTGTTGGTTATTGCCCGAGAGCCGTCTCGGTCATGTCTGCATGTCTCCCGAACCCGTAGGGTCTACACACTTAAGGTTCGGTGACGCTAGAATGGTCCGGAGGTAAAGAATTATATATAGTAAGTGCTATTTTGGCCATCGGGACAAGTTTCGGTGTTATCGGTATTGTACCGGGACCACCGGAGGGGTCCCGGGGGTCCACCGGGGGGGTCCACCTGCCCCGGGGGGGCCACATGGGCTATAGGGGGTGCGCCCTGGCCTACATGGGCCAAGGGCACCAGCCCCAAGGGCCCATGCGCCAAGGAGACTTGGAGAGGGGAGAGTCCAAAGAGGGGAAGGCACCTCCGAGGTGCCTTGGGGAGGATGGACTCCTCCCCCCCTCTTGGCCGCACCCCTTCCTTGGAGGAAGGGGCAAGGCTGCGCCCTCCCCCCCTCTAATGCGCCTATATAAAGGGAGGGGAGGGAGGGGTGGCCGCACCCTATGCCCTGGCTCCTCCCTCCTCCCTGCAACACCTCCTCCTCCTCCCGTAGTTGCTTAGCGAAGCCCTGCCGGAGTTCTGCTGCATCCACCACCACACCGTCGTGCTGGATCTTCCTCAACCTCTCCTCCCCCCTTGCTAGATGAACTCATAGATGGATCTTGGTGAAACCGTAGGAAAAATTTTAATTTTCTGCAACGTTCCCCAACAACTATCAAAGCGTTCATTCCAACTCCAAGATGCTTGCACCAGTCCATAGATGGATCGCGGGAGCTTGCACACTTTGTCAGCACTCTTTGGATCGATAAAACCTTCAGGTTGCATCATATACAACTCTTCTTCCAGAAATCCATTCAGGAATCCAGTCTTTACATCCATTTGCAAAATTTCATAATCATAAAATGCAGCAATTGCTAACATGATTCGGACGTACTTAAGCATCGCTACGGGTGAGAAGGTCTCATCGTAGTCAACTCCTTGAACTTGTCGAAAACCTTTTGCAACAAGTCAAGCTTTGTAAATAGTAACATTACCGTCAGCGTCAGTCTTCTTATTGAAGATCCATTTATTTTCTATGGCTTGCCGATCATCGGGCAAATCCACCAAAGTCCAAACTTTGTTTTCATACATGGATCCTATCTCAGATTTCATGGCTTCAAGCCATTTTGCAGAATCTGGGCTCATCATCGCTTCCTCATAGTTCGTAGGTTCATCATGGACGAGTAACATGACTTCCAGAACAGGATTACCGTACCACTCTGGTGTGGATCTTACTCTGGTTGACCTACGAGGTTCGGTAGTAACTTGATCTGAAGTTTCATGATCATCATCATCAGCTTCCTCACTAATTGGTGTAGTCATCACATGAACCAGTTTCTGTGAAGAACTACTTTCCAATAAGGGAGCAGGTACAGTTACCTCATCAAGTTCTACCTTCCTCCCACTCACTTCTTTCGAGAGAAACTCCTTCTCAAGAAAGGATCCATTCTTAGCAACGAATGTCTTGCTTTCGGATCTGTGATAAAAGGTGTACCCAACAGTCTCCTTTGGGTATCCTATGAAGACACATTTCTCCGATTTGGGTTCGAGCTTATCAGGTTGAAGCTTTTTCACATAAGCATCGCAGCTCCAAACTTTAAGAAACGACAACTTTGGTTTCTTGCCAAACCACAGTTCATAAAGCGTCATCTCAACGGATTTAGATTCTGCCCTATTTAACGTGAATGCAGCTGTCTCTAGAGCATAACCCCAAAACGATAGCTGTAAATCAGTAAGAGAAATCATAGATCGCACCATATCTAGTAAAGTACGATTACGACGTTTGGACACACCATTACACTGTGGTGCTCCAGGTGGCGTGAGCTGCGAAACTATACCGCATTGTTTTAAATGTAGACCAAACTCGTAACTCAAATATTCTCCTCCACGATCAGATCGTAGAAACTTTATTTTTCTTGTTACGATGATTTTCCACTTCACTCTGAAATTCTTTGAACCTTTTAAATGTTTCAGACTTATGTTTCATTAAGTAGATATACCCATATCTGCTCAAATCATCTGTGAAGGTGAGAAAATAACGATACCTGCCGCGAGCCTCTACATTCATTGGACCACATACATCAGTATGTATGATTTCCAATAAATCTGTTGCTCGCTCCATAGTTCCGGAGAACGGTGTTTTAGTCATCTTGCCCATGAGGCATGGTTTGCAAGTGCCAAGTGATTCATAATCAAGTGATTCCAAAAGTCCATTAGTATGGAGTTTCTTCATGCGCTTTACACCAATATGACCCAAACAGCAGTGCCACAAATAAGTTGCACTATCATTATCAACTCTACATCTTTTGGCTTCAACATTATGAATATTTGTATCACTACTATCGAGATTCAACAAAAATAGACCACTCTTAAAGGGTGCATGACCATAAAAGATACTACTCATATAAATAGAACAACCATTATTCTCATATTTAAATGAATAATCGTCTCGCATCAAACAAGATCCAGATATAATGTTCATGCTTAACGCTGGCACCAAATAACAATTATTCAGGTCTAAAACTAATCCCGAAGGTAGATGTAGAGGTAGCGTGCCGACGATGATCACATTGACTTTGGAACCATTTCCCACGCGCATCGTCACCTCGTCCTTAGCCAGTCTTCGCTTAATCCGTAGTCCATATTTCGAGTTGCATATATTAGCAACAGAACCAGTATCAAATACCCAGGTGCTACTGCGAGCCCTAGTAAGGTACACATCAATAACATGTATATCACATATACCTTTGTTCACCTTGCCATCCTTCTTATCCGCCAAATACTCGGGGCAGTTCAGCTTCCAGTGACCAGTCTGCTTGCAATAGAAGCACTCAGTCTCAGGCTTAGGTCTAGACTTGGGTTTCTTCTCCTGAGTAGCAACTTGTTTGTTGTTCTTCTTGAAGTTCCCCTTCTTCTTCCCTTTTCCCTTTTTCTTGAAATTGGTGGTCTTGTTAACCATCAACACTTGATGCTCCTTCTTGATTTCTACCTTCGCAGCCTTTAGCATCGCGAAGAGCTCGGAATAGTCTTTTCCATCCCTTGCCTATTATAGTTCATCACGAAGCTCTTGTAGCTTGGTGGCAATGATTGGAGAATTATGTCAATGTAGCGATCCGACCTCAGATGGTCAAGTCTCTGTGCTCCGGTGTCATCCCTGGATCAGTAATGCTGACACCACACAGTACTTCGAAGCATTTATAACAGAGTAGCAATCACACACTTATTACATCGATGTCTCAAAGAGAACTTATTACAATAAATATGTCTTAAGGCAATCTAATAGTGATAACAGCGGAAGACTTGGAAGATAAGTGAGTCCATCAACTCCAATGGCATCACTGAGTATAGAACCACGACCTAAAAGCACCTTACTCGTCGTCTGAAAAGTCTGCAACACGAAAGTTGCAGCCCGAAAACGGGTCAGCACATGGAATATGCTGGCAATGTAACACATAGAGAGTAATGAACAGTAATGAGCTATACTATATGCATGTATGGCTGGTGGAAAGCTCTATGGTTACAGTTTTTGCATAAAGCCAATTTTTCCCTACTTCAAAGGAATAAATTTTATTTAACTATCATGGTGGTTGAAACATCGAGAATGGTTGACAACATTCCGATCCCAATTAAGTGAACAATTAAAACCCCAACAATATTAATTAGAGTAACATGATGAGATTCACATGATATTCAAGTACTAGATACTCAAGACGTCCATAACCGGGGACACGGCTAATCATGATTAGTTTGTACACTCTGCAGAGGTTTGCGCACTTTTCCCCACAAGACTCGATCGCCTCCGTTGGATTTCTCGCACTACATGGTGTTTGAGAAACGGATGACCGAGACATAGTCTTTCAGAAGCGCTCACACCTTACGTTGTGATAGACCGTACCAACCTACATCCCCTACATCTGCTAGTCTACCACTGTAAGAGTTCGCACGACTTAGTCAACTATGCCAGAGCCCATATTGGTTTGTGGCTGCACATGGAAGTAAGGATGGCAATGGGTCAGGTTCGGCTCGGGTTGAACAATATTAAATCCATATCCAAGTCCATGAAGACATTATGTGCCCATCCATGAAAAAATCCATGGGCGAAAAGCAATGTCCATATCCAAACCCGATGAAAATCCATCGGGTATGGATATCCATCGGGTTCTCTCAACAGATATAGAAAATACATAGCACAATTGCACAAGATACACATAAGCTCTCAAATTTTGACAAAACAACATAACGCAAGTGCACAACATCAAATCATCTATTAGATTCTAACAAAATTACTTTGAAAAGTGCAGATCACCAAATAATCTCTTAGATTCACAAGTTGGCTTTTCCATTATCAACCTTTGTGAGCCTTAATTTTTGTTGCTTTGGCCCTATTGGTGCATGCCTAGCACCACAAGAGCTCATGTGACTCTTCAAATGTGAAGTGCCACTGGTTCCTTTTGCAGTAAGAAGTTTATGACAATACATACACTCAGCCTTCCATTCTCCATCAATCATTTTTTTCTCAAAATTACCTTCCCATACAATTGACGTGAGCTTTCTTTTATTGCTAGCCTGACCTTGCGATGCTCCCACAACACCAGTAGCTTGAGCGTTAAATGTTGGGCTACCAGCTGAGTTAACATTTGCAGGGCTAACCACAACAGGGCCTTGAGAAGCTATTGGTCTATACATGCGAAAAAACAGAGTCTTCAGATTCAGTTAAAGTGAGAAAAGGTACATAATATCTAGACTGTATTCGGTTAAAAAAAATATTGTACATATTTGGAAAAACTGTGATCTCTCAGTTGTAGTGAATGATAACTACCAACCTAAATTGTTTTTTCTATCTTTATTCTTTTAGGGAATAAGGTAGATCTGCCAAGATTACATGTCAGATTCAAATTCACTGATGTTGCAATAAATAATTTACTAATTAACATGCCTATCTACAGACTATAGATCATGCCATGTGCCAAATATGAATGTGAACAAATTAGTAACTAGTCATAATTGCTACTGATGTACAAGAGTAATCTGCAGAAATTGGTACTGGACACTGAAACTGAAGTACAAGAGTAGTCTGCTGACTCTGCTCCAATTGCTACTGTAAACGGAAGTACAAGAGTACTTTGAAAAAATTCACGAACAAGACAAGATGCACACCCACGTACAGATACACTAGACATACAAGAGAGGGATTGATAGAACAAAAGGTTATTACCCTGAGCGTCGACTGTTTGGTCTGGCCGTCACCTCCTCAGCACGGTCAGGCTCCTCGTTGTGGCCTGCGGCTGCCTCCTGGGACACCCGTGCCGTCATGCTCCTGGTCATGCGCGCAGCAGCGCTATTGCACGTCGCGCCGCTCTGCATCGCAGCTTAGAACCTTGCGCCGGCCCGCCGCCGCCGCCGGCCCGCCTTCCTTCCCGTGCGTGCGTGGAGAAGCAGAGATGGAGGGGTCCAGGGGATATGTGGAGCTGGGGCGTTGGGCTGCCACTGTCCAGTGGTGGCGTTGGCTGCTGAAGGACTGCTCCATAAGTAGTGGTGAGGGCTGGCGGCGCCGGCGGCTGTTCCTATGGCTGCGGGAGGAGCAAGTCGAGGAGACGGGCGGCGCTGCTTAATGACGGGTTGTTTAACGAGGAGATACAGGAATGAGCCAGTTAAAAAAAAAGAATGTGAAGCGGCGCTGGGATAAATTACGGTTGGGAGGGATTATACAATTCATTTATCATTTCTATGAAGAAAAAAATTAGAAGGTGGGATATTGTGGATCATTGAATTTTGCCCCGTGACATATTATCGGGTCGGGTTCGGATATATCCACGGATACATAATTATATCCATGCCCTACCCATGAATAATCGGGTCGGGTTCGGGTGCTATCCATGGACATACAAATGTACCCAAACCCTACCCATTCGGGTCGGGTATCCTCGGGTATCCATGTCCGTGGATAAAACTGACATCCTTACATGGAAGTTACTAGCATGAATGATCTTCTGATCCCTTTGAGCCTGGGTGGCGGTCCAAAGAAAAACAGGCAAGTCCTGATAGAAACCAGGTGCCTCAATCCACCCAGATGTGTGTTTAAGTTGCCGCCTTAGATAAACCATTAACTAACAATACTCACATCTGTCATGGATATCACTCACCCAATCCACGTCCACTAGCATAGCATGGCATAATAAGCAAACGTAGAAGTAACTCCCAAAGGTTTCATAAGTAAAACAGGTAATAGGTACTACCTCAACTACTTCCCATCCCACAGTTTAATTAGATCCTAATCATGCAATGTTTGAGGATTGATCTAATGCAATAAAACTGGGTAGGAGAAAAGGGTATGATCAAAGTGTTACTTGCCTTGCTGAGGATCTGCGAAACCTAGAGCTTCGAAATAACAAGCGGCGCACTCCGGGTGATCTATCGCAGACAAACAACAAGCATACAATAAGTACTCATCTAATGCACAGGTAAAACTTGAACAAAAGATCAAACCAGAAAGTTCAACTTAGGAACTCCGGTTGCAAAGAGAAACGAACCGAACAAAACAACGGAAAACCAACTGCGGAAGAAAACAACTCGGTTCTAGCAAGTTGAAATTAGGTCAAACTTTACAGTAGCAAAAACTTGTTTAAGTTGATTAGTCGGAACGGCGGTTTCGAAACGAAACTCCAGGCGCTTGAATCACCTGATTCCGATAAACGAGCGAGAAGATAAACTAGAAAAAAGATCGGATCTGAAATCGTGATCAGAAAATCGCGGAATAAATCCGACGAAAAAGAAAAACGACGAACGGTTAAACGAACGGACGTTCGTTAACCGAGAATAACCGGTGATCATGTTCGTTAAGACGAACGGTCCGGCGAACGCTCGCTAAACAACTAAACCGAAAAAAAACGAAAAACCGATCTAGGGTTTCGAAAAAAACCGAAACGAAAATAAACCGGAACGGTTTTTTTAAAAAAACCGAACCGAGGGAGGGATTGGCGCGGCGCGGGGCTACCTCGTCGGCGGAAGGCTCCGGCGGGGCGGCGGGGCAGCGCGGGGCGGGGCGGCGCTGGCTGCAGGCGGCGGCGGCTGCTACTGCTGCTGCTGCGAGGGCGGGGCCGGGCGCGGTGTGGGGAGGAGAGGGGGGCCGGTATTTAAAGGGGGGGAAGAGGTGGCTTGGGGGAGGGGGCAAGAAAGAGGCGGCGGCGGCGGCGGAGTCCGATCCGGACTCGGCGGCGGCGGGCGCTGAAGCTGCGCGCGGCGCGCGCGCTGAAGCTGCGCGCGGCGCGCGCGCGAGGGGAGGGACGCGGTGCTTGGCCGGCTCGGCTGGGCCCTTGGCCCAGTCGGGCGCTGCGGATTTTTTTAAATAGATTCGTGCGCAGAAAAACAAAATAAAAATCTAAATGAACTCCAAAAATTCCTAAGTTAATTTTCCCCGACTCCTAAAAATGGGTCGAACAAAATGAACTTTTACTCGGGGCCTAAATGCAATATTTTTAAAACATGCATTTTTCCCTAATCCAAATAAAATGCAAATAACTCCAGAAAAATCCAAAATTTGATTTATTTATTAAATCTTCATTTTTCCTAAATTTGGGAAAGTCATATTATTCCTCTCTCATGTTTGATATTGGAAAAATAATTAAAGATGAAATAAATAAAATCAAATGATCCTCTTTCCAAAATTTGAGAAAATTCAAATATGAAAATAACGAAATCTCCAACTCTCTCCGAGGGTCCTTGAGTTGCGTGAAATTTCTAGGATCAACCAAAAATGCAAGAAAATATGTCATGCATGATGATCTAATGTATAACATTCCAAATTGAAAATTTGGGATGTTACAGTCAATGACGCTATCTTCCGGAAGATTAACTCCTAGTTGAATCAAGTGATTATTATACCTAGACATTTTGTGTATATGCTCACTGACAGAACTATTCTCCTCCAGCTTGCAACTATAGAACTTATTGAAGACTTCATATCTCTCAATCCGGGCATTTGCTTGAAATATTAACTTCAACTCCTGGAACATCTCATATGCTCCATGACGTTCAAAACATCGTTGAAGTCCCGGTTCTAAGATGGAAAGCATGGCACACTGAACTATCGAGTAGTCATCAGCTTTGCTCTGCCAGGCGTTCATAACATCTGGTGTTGCTCCCGCTGCAGGCCTGGCACCCAGCGGTGCTTCTAGGACATAATTCTTCTTTGCAGCAATGAGGATATTCCTCAAGTTACGGACCTAGTCCGTGTAATTGCTACCATGTTCTTTCAACTTAGCTTTCTCAAGGAACGCATTAAAATTCAACGGAACAACATCACGGGCCATCTATCTACAACAACATAGACAAGCAAAATATTATCAGGTACTAAGTTCATGATAAATTTAAGTTCAACTAATCATATTACTTAAGAACTTCCACTTAGACATACATCTCTCTAATCATCTAAGTGATCACGTGATCCAAATCAACTAAACCATAACCGATCATAACATGAAATGGAGTAGTTTTCAATGGTGAACATCACTATGTTGATCATATCTACTATATGATTCACGATAGACCTTTCGGTCTCAATGTTCCGAGGCCATATCTGCATATGCTAGGCTCATCAAGTTTAACAAGAGTATTCTGTGTGTGCAAAACTGGCTTGCACCCATTGTAGATGAATGTAGAGCTTATCACACCCGATCGTCATGTTGTGTCTCGGCACGACGAACTTTGGCAACGGTGCATACTCAGGGAGAACACTTTTATCTTGAAATTTAGTGAGAGATCATCTTATAATGCTACCGTCAATCAAAGCAAAATAAGATGCATAAAAGATAAACATCACATGCAATCAATATAAGTGATATGATATGGCCATCATCATCTTGTGCTTGCGATCTCCATCTCCAAAGCACCGTCATGATCACCATCGTCACCGGTACGACACCTTGATCTCCATCATAGCGTCGTTGTCGTCTCGCCAACTATTGCTTCTATGACTATCGCTACCGCTTAGTGATAAAGTAAAGCAATTACAGCGCGATTGCATTGCATACAATAATGCGACGACCATATGGCTCCTGCCAGTTGCCGATAACTCGGTTACAAAACATGATCATCTCATACAATAAAGTATAGCATCATATCTTGACCATATCACATCACAACATGCCCTGCAAAAACAAGTTAGACGTCCTCCATTTTGTTGTTGCAAGTTTTACGTGGCTGCTACTGGCTGAGCAAGAACCGTTCTTTCCTACGCATCAAAACAACAACGATAGTTTGTCAAGTTAGTGTTGTTTTAACCTTCACAAGGATAGGGTGTAGTCACACTCGGTTCAACTAAAGTTGGAGAAACAGACACCCGCCAACCACCTGTATGCAAAGCACGTCGGTAGAACCAGTCTCGCGTAAGCGTACGCGTAATGTCGGTTCGGGCCGCTTCATCCAACAGTACCGCCGAACCAAAGTATCACATGCTGGTAAGCAGTATGACTTGTATCGCCCACAACTCACTTGTGTTCCACTCGTGCATATAACATCAACGCATAATACCAGGCTCAGATGCCACTGTTGGGGAATGTAGTAAATTCAAAAAAAAATCTACGCACACGCAAGAACATGGTGATGCATATCAACGAGAGGGGAGAGTGATGTCTACGTACCCTCGTAGACCGACAACGGAAGCGTTGACACGACGTAGAGGAAGTAGTCGTACGTCTTCAAGATCCGACCGATCCAAGTACCGAACGCACGGCACCTCCAAGTTCTGCACACGTTCAACTCGATGACGTCCTTCTAGCTCCGATCCAGCCGAGCGTTGAAGGAGAGTTCCGTCAGCACGACGGCGCGATGACAGTGATGATGTTGCTACCGACGCAGGGCTTCGCCTAAGCATCGCTACGATATGACTGAGGTGGATTATGGTGGAGGGGGGGCACCGCACATGGCTGGAATAGATCAACAGATCAACTTGTGTGTCTAGAGGTGCCCCCTGCCCCTGTATATAAAGGACAAGGGGGAAGAGGCCGGCGGGCCAGGAGGGGTGCGCCAGGGAGGAGTCCTACTCCCACCGGGAGTAGGACTCCCCCTTTTTGTATTCCAAGAAGGAGGGGGAAGGAAGGAGTGGGAGCACCCCCTTCCTTGTCCTATTCGGACTCAAGGGGAGGGGGCACGCCTCTTGCCCTGGTTGGACCCTCTCTCTCTCTCCACTAGGGCCCAACAAGGCCCATTAGTTCCGGGGGGGGGGGGGTTCCGGTAACCCCCGGTACTTCGGTAAATGTCCGAAACCGCCCGGAACCCTTCCGGTGTCCGAACATAGTCATCCAATATATCAATCTTAACGTCTCGACTATTTCGAGACTCCTCGTCATGTCCGTGATCACATCCGGGACTCCGAACAACCTTGGTACATCAAAACACAAAAAAACATAATACGATCGTCACCGAACTTTAAGCGTGCGAACCCTACGGGTTCGAGAACTATGTAGACATGATCAAGACGCGTCTCCGGTCAATAACCAATAGCGGAACCTGGATGTTCATATTGGCTCCCACATATTCTACGAAGCTTATCAGTCAAACCGCATAATAAACTACGGTGTTCCCTTTGTCATCGGTATGTTACTTGCGCGAGATTCGATCGTCGGTATCTCAATTCCTAGTTCAATCTCGTTACCATTAAGTCTCTGTACTTGTTCTGTAATACATCATTCCGTAAGTAACTCATTAGTTACAATGCTTGCAAGGCTTATAGTGATGTGTATTACCGAGTGGGCCCCGAGATACCTCTCCGACAATCGGAGTGACAAATCCTAATCTCGAAATACGCCAACCCAACAAGTACCTTCGGAGACACCTGTAGAGCACCTTTATAATCTTCCAATTACGTTGTGACGTTTGGTGGCACACAAAGTGTTCCTCCGATAAACGGGAGTTGCGTAATCTCATAGTCATAGGAACATGTATAAGTCATGAAGAAAGCAACAACATAATACTAAACGATCAAGTGCTAAGCTAATGGAATGGGTCAAGTCAATCACATCATTCTCCTAATTATGTGATCCCGTTAATCAAATCACAACTCATGTCTATGGCTAGGAAACATAACCATCCACTACTAGGGAAACCCCTAGTAGTAGCACGGGTTTAATGGCCACTGGTGCGCGGGCAGCTGCGCTACTAATAAGGCGCTACAGCTATTACTTAGTAGTAGCGCGTGCGACACGCGCTACTGCTAAGACACATAGCGGCAGCGCTTGTTCTATCCCGTGCTGCTGCTAATCTTGCTAGTTGCAGCGTGTTTACTATCCATCGCTACTGGTATTATTTTTTTCATTTTTAGTGTATTTATACACCGTTATACAAAGTTTGGTACAATACCAATTATGAGGTTTATATCATTATGTCCATAACAGTGTGTCAAATGAAGGTGGATTAGGTTCAAGTGGAGGCAATATGTGGTGCATGTCAAAAGTATACTATTAATCCAAACTTGATCTAGTTTGGACTAGTAGTACTTTCGCTGTGCATCACATGTTGCCTCCACTTGAATCTAATCCGCCAGCACAAGCTATTCAATCATCATCATAGTCATTACACCAACAATATTTATTTAATCACCATAGTCATAGTGTAGCACATGCATCATCATCTTCAAACACATTCTAGCTAGCTAATCACCACCAATACTAGATGCGGTAGCTAACTAATCACCACAAACACTAGCTAATAATCATCATCATAGTCATTACCACCAACACTAGCTATTTAATCATCATCATAGTGTAGCACATCATCATCTTCAAACTCATTTCTTGCTAGCTAATCACTCCTGCTGCTCTCTCTCTCGGGAAAAATAACATAAAACATGTGTAGCTCTCCTCCTTCATCAAGTTGGAGCATGCAGATGAACCTGCCTCCTAATCGTGGGTTGCGCTTGTGATTGCTGCCCCCTAGTACTTCTCTGCACTCCTCCACCACAAATTTGGTCCAGTCTTTCACTATTAAGACTCCCTCGCTATTAGAAATCCTGAATGCACTAAAGTGCATTGTAGGATATCTTGCCCATAAGCTAACAATATTCATGGTACCTTTAGTCTCGATCCCATGAGGCACAACATTCATCGGGAGTCCCTGTTCAAGAACATCGTATAGTAACATACTTAGCAATGAAGTTTAGCTTAAAAATAATGTATGCAAAAGATGCACTGAGGACAAATAGTAAAAATCTTACCATCCTTCCTAATAGATGTGACCGTAGTTCATTACGAACACTATTGGTCGAACGTTTTCAGTACTAACATTTCTAAGTGCAGGAAGAAAATTTGTCTTGACAGTATCAAGATCCTCAAGCCATGAAACATAATGACTTAGCTCCTCGCAGTTTAGTTCAGCCCCGGGACGGTAGTAGGTCATGTCTACCAAGCGTTGGACATGTTTGCTTGAACGGAAATAAGCTGACAATAGAAATTAGTTGTCAATTATTTTTGAATAAACAATATCAAAGACATAAATATGGTTGAGAAACTCACATAATGGTATAACTGGAGGCATCTGCACATCGAACCAGATGTCGGTATTACCTTCAATATCATCTTCCGGACGAATATCAATGGTGATAACCATATCAGGCTCAAATGCATAAGTCTTGCATAGTGATGGCCAAGTTTTGCATCCAAAATAGGTGTAGTCGTCTGCGTTGTATAATTTTGCATGGAAAATATAACCATGCTCGGTCTTCAAGTAAACTTTCTTTTCCTCCATAGTACGACAGAAACCTATCTTACCCAAGACAAAAAACTCTTGCATGGCAGGGGATACGCTTGTAGAATAGTAAAAAAATAAATTATAAGTTGAAGCAAATGAAGCAGATGTCATGCTTAATTACGAAAAAAGACTTGTCGTTGTGACTTACTATATCCACTTCAAAGTTCACGTTCAGCTTGATGCTGAAGCGCCTATCATAATATAGGGAGATTCCGTCGCACGGGCCGCGCTCGTTTTCGCAGTATTTGCAAATACCGAAATCCTTTTCGTTGTCAGACATTTCCTATGTTCATAGTTGAAACATTAATTAAAAATCGATCCAAGACAACTACCAGGATACTCATAATATCTTATAGGACTCATACTCAAATTAGCATGCATTCAATAAGCAAAAGTAACAACAAATGCGGCGGAGATTCCCCCGGTAGGTAGCGCCTCCCAGTACTACCTCGACGGAGCCCAGTCCCGGGCACTCGATATGTCCTAGTTTGTAGCACAAGTCATGCCGAAATTGACGGAAAATTTCGGCATGACTTTTACTAAAAAGTGGACAAATCGAGAACCTGGAATTTGTCAAAACGGAAATGAATCAACATTCCGGCAAAACATAGGGCACTCGAGTTCATTCCCTAGAAACAATAAAGCCACTTGGGCACAATCAAACCACTTCAAGTATGGAATATGCAAATGAACATCAATGACATATATCATATAACAACAATCTTGTTTTTTGTTTACATAGCAACAATTAGTTTAACCAAGTTTTTGAAATAAAAAAATCTGTTTTTTGTTTTTTAATGAAATTACTGTTCAGGCATTTCATACAAATTTGCGCTAGCTAATTTCCTAAAAAATTGCTAATCATTCTTCCTAAATGCTAAAAAATGCCTACCGCCCTAAACAAACCTAGGGTTCATACGAACACCTAGGGTTCATATGAACATCAACACAGCATCAACACATATATGAATTGCCCTAGCAGAGAGAGAGGAGGGTAGTTGAGAGAAGAGGCCGAGCCTTATGGTGACTGCGGCGAGGGAGGGGCAGGCGGCGTCTAGGACGGGGTCGGGGCTTGGGCGCGCGGTGGAGGGCATCTTCGATGTCGGGGTCGGGGGCGGCATCGAGGTCGGGGGCGGTGTGGAGGTCAGGGTCGGGGGCGGACTCGAGGGTGTGCGGCAGCCGGCGGCGGTGGTGAGGTTGAGGGCCGCGGCGGTAGGGCGACGGCGGCGATGGAGCAGTTGGGGAGAGGGGGAAGTGGAGGGGAAGGACTTAGCGAAATTTTAAGCCCGCGTGGCCGGGGTTAAGTCAAACTAACAACAGCACGTTTTGCGAAACGCGCTACAACTATTCCTTTCTGTTTTATAGTATCAGTAGCGCTTTGCCCTGAAAACATGCTACTGCTAAGTCTAAGCATGTAAAAGCTTCAAAAAAAAATATTGGTCATCATTAATCTTTTTGTGTAGAATCTAAATAGTCAACATGAATCCTCACTGTACCTGTATAGGCACTGGTGAAGATTCATATTGCAGCCACAAATCCTACACATATAGTTCAATGAAGACCAAGTGCTTGAGATAGTTTGAGAAGTAACATATTTAAGGTGGTAAACACCTTGTTCGCTTAGCAGTATGGGACTAAACTTAATTAGGTGCAATACATAGCAGTAGCGTGTTTCATATAAAAACATTGTTAATATGTGCTTTAGCAGTAGCGCGACCTAGGAAATGCGTGATGTCTACTACACAACCTTCTTCTTGTAGACGTTGTTGGGCCTCCAAGTGCAGAGGTTTGTAGGACAGTAGCAAATTTCCCTCAAGTGGATGACCTAAGGTTTATCAATCCGTGGGAGGCGTAGGATGAAGACTCTCTCAAGCAACCCTGCAACCTAATAACAAAGAGTCTCTTGTGTCCCCAACACACCCAATACAATGGTAAATTGTATAGGTGCACTAGTTCGGCGAAGAGATGGTGATACAAGTGCAATATGGATGGTAGATATAGGTATTTGTAATCTGAAAATATAAAATCAGCAAGGTAACTAATGATAAAAGTGAGCGTAAACGGTATTGCAATGCTAGGAAACAAGGCC
This sequence comes from Aegilops umbellulata, assembly GCA_032464435.1. NCBI lineage: Eukaryota > Viridiplantae > Streptophyta > Magnoliopsida > Poales > Poaceae > Aegilops > Aegilops umbellulata. Next base: position 604,900,856 of record CP136058.1, read on the forward strand.
TAGGGTTCATACTTTCACTAGTGCAAGTTCTCTCAACAATAATAACATAATTGGATCATATAACTATCCCTCGACATGCAACAAAGAGTCACTCCAGAGTCACTAATAGCGGAGAACAAACGAAGAGATTATGGTAGGGTACGAAAGCACCTCAAAGTTATTCTTTCCAATCAATCCATTGGGCTATTCCTATAAGTGTCACAAACAGCCCTAGAGTTTGTACTAGAATAACACCTTAAGACACAAATCAACCAAAACCCTAATGTCACCTAGATACTCCAATTTCACCTCGAGTATCTGTGGGTATGATTATACAATATGCATCACACAATCTCAGATTCATCTATTCAACCAACACATAGAACCTCAAAGAGTGCCCCAAAGTTTCTACTGGAGAATCATGACAAAAACGTGTGCCAACCCCTATGCATACGTTCATGCGCGGAACCCGCAAGTTGATCACCAAAACATACATCAAGTGAATCACGTGATATCCCATTGTCACCACAGATACGCACGACAAGACATACATCAAGTGTTATCAAATCTTTAAAGACTCAATCTGATAAGATAACTTCAAAGGGGAAACTCAATCCATTACAAGACAGTAGACGGGGAGAAGAAACATAAGATCCAACCATAATAGCAAAGCTCGCGATACATCAAGATCGTGCCAAATCAAGAACATGAGAGAGAGAGATCAAACACATAGCTACTGGTACATACCCTCAGCCCCGAGGGTGAACTACTCTCTCCTCGTCATGGAGCGCGCCGGGATGATGAAGATGGCCATCGGAGATGGATCCCTCCTCCGGCAGGGTACCGGAAAGGGGTCCCGATTGGGTTTTGGTGGCTACAGAAGCTTGCAGCGGCGGAATTCCCGATCTAGGTTCTGTTCTGGAAGTTTTAGGGTACGTAGGTATATATGGGTGCAGGAGGTATGTCGGAGGGGCCACGGGGGCCCCACGAGGCAGGGGGCGCGCCCTAGGAGGGTGGGCGCGCCCCCATCCTCGTGGGCAGCCGGTGCCTCCCCTGACGTGCACTCCAAGTCCTTCTGGTAGCTTTCCTTCCGAAAATAACTTCTCCAGTTGATTTTGTTCCGTTTCGACTTTGTTTGATATTCCTTTTCTTCGAAACATTGAAATAGGCAAAGAAACAACAAATCTGGGCTGGGCCTCCAGTTGATAGGTTAGTCCCGAAAGTAATATCAAAGTGGATAATAAAGCCCAATAATGCACAAAACAGTAGATAACATAGCATGGAGCAATCAAAAATTATAGATACGTTGGAGACGTATCAAGCATCCCCAAGCTTAATTCCTGCTCGTCCTTGAGTAGGTAAATGATAAAAAAGATAATTTTTGATGTGGAATGCTAGTTGGCATAATTTCAATGTAATTGTTCTTACTTGTGATATGAATATTAAGATCCGAAAGATTCAAGACAAAAGTTCATATTGACATAAAAATAATAATACTTCAAGCATACTAACTAAGCAAGCAATTATGTCTTCTCAAAATAACATGGCCAAAGAAAGTTCATCCCTACAAAATCATATAGTTTAGTCATGCTCCATTTTCGTCACACAAGAATGCTCTCATCATGCACAATCCCGATGACAAGCCAAGCAATTGTTTCATACTTCAATAATCTCAAACTCATAAACCTTCACGCAATACATGAGCGCGAGCCATGGACATAGCACTATGGGTGGAATAGAATATAATGATGAGGGTTATGTGGAGAAGACAAAAAAGGAGAAGATCTCACATCAACGAGGCTAATCAATGGGCTATGGATATGCCCATCAATTGATGTTAATGCAAGGAGTAGGGATTGCCATGCAACGGATGCACTAGAGCTATAAATGTATGAAAGCTCAACAAAAGAAACTAAGTGGGTGTGCATCCAACTTGCTTGCTCACGAAGACCTAGGGCACTTGAGGAGGCCCGTCGATGGAATATACAAGCCAAGTTCTATAATGAAAAGTTCCCACTAGTATATGAAAGTGACAAAACATAAGACTTTCTACTATGAAGAACATGGTGCTACTTTGAAGCACAAGTGTGGTAAAAGGATAGTAGAATTGCCCCTTTTTTTTGGGCCTTTCTTTTTTTTGGCCTTTCTCTTTTTTTCTTTTTTTGGGCCTTTTTTTTTCTTTTTTTCTTTTGGCACAATGCTCTATTGAATGATGATCATCACACTTCTATTTATTTACAACTCAATGGTTACAACTCGATACTAGAATAAAGTATGACTCTATATGAATGCCTCTGGCGGTGTACCGGGATATGCAATGAATCAAGAGCGGCATGTATGAAAGAATTATGGACGGTGGCTTTGCCACAAATACTATGTCAACTACATGATCATGCTAAGCAATATGACAATAATGAATGTGTCATGAAGAACGGTATGGTGGAAGGTTGCATGGCAATATATCTCGGAATGGCTATGGAAATGCCATAATAGGTAGGTATGGTGACTGTTTTGAGGAAGATATAAGGAGGTTTATGTGTGATAGAGCGTATTGTATCACGGTGTTTGGATGCACCGGCGAAGTTTGCACCAACTTTCAATGTGAGAAAGGGCAATGCACGGTACCGAAGAGGCTAGCAATGATGGAAGGGTGAGAGTGCGTATAATCCATGGACTCAACATTAGTCATAAAGCACTCACATACTTGTTGCAAAAATCTAAAAGCCATCAAAAACCAAAGCACTACGCGCATGCTCCTAGGGGGATAAATTGGTACACTACTAGGGAAAAGCCTAGCAGCAGCGCGGGTTTTGGGCCTATTAGCAGCGCGGGTGCCCGCGCTACTAATAAGGCGCTACAGCTAACGTATAGCAGCAGCGCGGGTGGCAACCGCGCTACTACTACGTCCGTTAGTAGCAGCGTGGGTAAAAACCCGCGCTACTACTAACCCGCGGAATTTTTTTTTGAATTTTTTGCCCGAATTTTAAAAATTTTGAATTATTCTAACCTCTAATCTCTAATCACCCTCATCGCTGCTCAATTTAATCTCTAATCACCCCTCATCATTCCAAATCATCTAACTTCTCGGACGGTCACCCATCCTCTCACTACTCCAGCCTGAGCACGCTTAACTTCCGGGTTCTATTCTCCCTCGATTCCAAGTCTGCACTTGTTGTTTTCCTGACAATAGTAAGATGTCAATCCTATTAACCCTCGGGAGTTTAGCTTGAGCAAGAAGTCACACATTTCACTACTTGAGTTCAAAACTATTGTTCTAAAAAACAATACTTATTTATTAACAGTAATGTTTCTTGAATAACTAGTTTGACCATAGTTTGACCACAGTTTGACCAGATTTTGACCAGATTTGACCAAAATTCAAAAAAAACTAAAATAATTATTTAGTAACACTAATATTCTTGAATAATAGGTTGACCACAGTTTGACCAGATTTAACAAAAATTAAAGAAAAAACTGAAATTTGATGATTTTTTTTGCCTCCAGATCTTAAAAGCCCCATAACTTTTTCCTGTTAGGTTTTGAGGATTTTAAAAAATTTTAACGGGGTTCCCCCAGTTAAATTTGGATATAACTTTTCGAGTAGATGATTTTTCATATAAAAAACTTTTTCATCCGAGTTAGTATGCAAAAGTTATGCCTATTTTTACAAATTCTCGAGAGATTTTGCAAATGAAGTCGAAATCCATATTTGCAAATTTTCCCAACAACTAGACCACATATCACATGGGAAACTTATATTCTTTTAATTTTTTGACATTTTCATCATTTTCTTTTATTTTTTTAAAACTGAAAAGGCGATCCACAGGGGGGGTAGAGTTTGAAAATGGGATCACACCCCGCGCTACTGCTATGGCAGACGATTAGTAGTAGCGAGTGTTAAAAACCCGCGCTACTACTATCAACTTAGTAGTAGCGCGGGTTTATAGCCATCGCTACTACTATGGCATGGTCCAGGGGACGGTAGAGACCACTTAGTAGTAGCGAGGGTTAAAAACCAACGCTGCTGCTATCAACTTAGTAGTAGCGAGGGTTAAAAAAACCCGCTACTACTATGGCATGTCCCGGGGGGCACGGTAGAGACCGCTTAGTAGTAGCGAGGGTTAAAAACCCGCGCTCTGCTATCAACTTAGTAGTAGCGAGGTTTAAAAACCCGCGCTGCTAGTAAGAAGCAGTAGCGTGGGTTTTTAACCCTCGCCGCTGCTAAGATTCTGTGTATAGGCTTTTCCCTAGTAGTGGTAGGAAAAGACCATCGCTCGTCCCCGACCGCCACTCGTAAGGAAGACAATCAAATAACACCTCATGTTTCAAATTTGTTACATAACGTTTACCATACGTGCATGCTACGAGACTTACAAACTTCAACACAAGCATTTCTCAAATTCACAACTACTCAACTAGCATGACTTTAATATCACTACATCCATATGTCAAAACAATCATCAAGCATCAAACTTCTCTTAGTATTCAACACACTCATAAGAAAGTTTTTACTAGTCTTGAATACCTAGCATATTAGGATTAAGCACATCACCATGCTATTTAGGACTCTCAAAATAATCTAAGTGAAGCATGAGAGTTCATCTATTTCTTCAAAATAAAACCACTATTGTGCTCTAAAAGATATAAGTGAAGCAATAGAGCAAACAACAAACTACTCCAAAAGATATAAGTGAAGATCAATGAGTAGCCGAATAATTATGCAACCATGTGAAGACTCACTCATTTAATAATTTCAGATCTTGGTACTTTATTCAAACAGCAAGCAAAGCTATATAAAACGACAATTCAAGGATAACACACATCATGTGAAGAAGCAAAAACTTGGGTTCAACCGATACTAACCGATAATTGTTGGAGAAGAAAGGTGGGATGCCTACCGGGCATCCCCAAGCTTAGATGCTTGAGACTTCTTGAAATATTATCTTGGGGTGCCTTGGGCATCCCCAAGATTGAGCTTTTGTATCTCCTTAATTCCTCTCATATCACTGTCTCCTAAATCTTGAAAGCTTCATCCACACAAAACTCAACAAGGACTCGTGAGATAGGTTAGTATAAACCAATGCACAAACCTTATCATACTCTACTGTAGCAAATCACTAAAATCATTATTCAACATTGCATACTAAATGCCTCTGCATATTTAGAACTCCCATCATCAAATGGAATCATTAAACAAGCAAACATATGCAAACAATGCAAACATAACAGCAATCTGCCTAAACAGGACAGTCTGTAAATAATGCAGCAATATCCATACTTCCCTAGCTCCACAAATTATGAAATAAAATTCCCACTGTAGATAATTTATCAGAGCTCATTATGCAAAAGGTTTCAATACTTTATCACACTCTGACTTTTCTGTGGAATTTCTGCAACAGCGGTAAACTTTCTGTTTTCAAACAGTAACATGCATACTTGCAAAATAAGCATGGCCAAGGCTATCCTTGATATTTTTATTGAAACTAGAGAAAAAAACCTTAATCTAAATGACAGCAAGCAAAAACTAACAAAATGAAATGACGCTCCAAGCAAATTATGTTGGTGAATAAAAATATAGCTCCAAGTAAGGTTACCGATGAACGAAGACGAAAGAGGTGATGCCATCCGGGGCATCCCCAAGCTTAGGCTCTTGGTTGTCCTTGAATATTACCTTGGGGTGCCTTGGGCATCCCCAAGCTTAGGATCTTGCCACTCCTTATTCCATAGTCCACCGAATCTTTACCCAAAAATTGAAAACTTCACAACACAAAACTTAACAGAAAACTCGTAAGCTCCGTTAGCGAAAGAAAACAAAACACCACTTCAAGGTACTGTAATGAACTCATTCTTTATTTATATTGGTGTTAAACCTACTATATTCCAACTTCTCTATGGTTTATAAACTATTTTACTAGCCATAGATTCATCAAAATAAGCAAACAACACATGAAAAACAGAATCTGTCAAAAACTGAACAGTCTGTAGTAATTGTAACTAACGCAAACTTATGGAACTCAAACAATTCTACCAAAATATGAAGTCCTAGATAATTTTACTATTGATCTGCTTCAATTGGAATCAATCTTTTATCACGTTCTTATGATTTTAAACCAATGTTTTCGTGAACAGAAAGTTTCTCGAATTTTCAGCAGGATCAAATAACTATCATCCAAGAAGATCCTATAGGTCTTACTTGGCACAAACACTAATTAAAACATAAAACCACATCTAAACAGAAGATAGATGGGTTATTTATTACTAAACAGAACCAAAAAGTAAGAAACTAAAATAAAATTGGGTTGCCTCCCAGCAAGCGCTATCGTTTAACGCCCCTAGCTAGGCATGATGATTTCAATGATGCTCACATAAAAGATAAGAATTGAAACATAAAGAGAGCATCATGAAGAATATGAATAGCACATTTAAGCCTAACCCACTTCCTATGCATAGGGATTTTGTGAGCAAACAACTTACAGGAACAAGAATCAACTTGCATAGGAAGATAAAACAGCATAACTTCAAAACTTTAAGCACATAGAGAGGAAATTTGATATTATTGCAATATGTAGAAGCATATGATCCTCTCTCATAATAATATTCAGTAGCATCATGAATGAATTCAATAATATAACCAGCACCTAAGGCATTCTTTTCATGATCTACAAGCATAGAATTTTTTTTACTCTCCACATAAGCAAATTTGTTCTCATGAATAGTAGTGGGAGCAAACTTAACAAAATAACTATCATATGATTGAAAATTAAGAACAAGATGACAAGTTTCATGGTTATCATTATTCTTTATAGCATACGTGTCATCACAATAATCATCATAGATAGGAGGCATGCTTTCATCATAGTAATTTTTCTCATCAAAGCTTGGGGGACAAAAAATATCATCTTCGTCAAACATAGCTTCCCCAAGCTTGTGGCTTTGCATATCATTAGTATCATGGATATTCAAGGAATTCATACTAAAAACATTGCAATCATACTCATCATACAAAGATCTAGTACAAAACATTTTAATGCATTCTTCTTCTAGCAATTGAGCACAATTTTCCTTTCCATCATTCTCACGGAAGATATTAAAAAGGCGAAGCATATGAGTTACCATTTTTTTAGTTTTCTTTTATAAACTAAACTAGTGCTAAAACAAGAAACAAAAAGATTCGATTGCAAGATCTAAAGATATACCTTCACTTACCTAGCCTCCCCGGCAACGGCGCCAGAAAAGAGCTTGATGTCTACTACACAACCTTCTTCTTGTAGACGTTGTTGGGCCTCCAAGTGCAGAGGTTTGTAGGACAGTAGCAAATTTTCCTCAAGTGGATGACCTAAGGTTTATCAATCCGTGGGAGGCGTAGGATGAAGATGGTCTCTCTCAAGCAACCCTGCAACCAAATAACAAAGAGTCTCTTGTGTCCCCAACACACCCAATACAATGGTAAATTGTATAGGTGCACTAGTTCGGCGAAGAGATGGTGATACAAGTGCAATATGGATGGTAGATATAGGTATTTGTAATCTGAAAATATAAAATCAGCAAGGTAACTAATGATAAAAGTGAGCGCAAACGGTATTGCAATGCTAGGAAACAAGGCCTAGGGTTCATACTTTCACTAGTGCAAGTTCTCTCAACAATAATAACATAATTGGATCATATAACTATCCCTCAACATGCAACAAAGAGTCACTCCAAAGTCACTAATAGCGGAGAACAAACGAAGAGATTATGGTAGGGTACGAAACCACCTCAAAGTTATTCTTTCCAATCAATCCGTTGGGCTATTCCTATAAGTGTCACAAACAGCCCTAGAGTTCGTACTAGAATAACACCTTAAGACACAAATCAACCAAAACCCTAATGTCACCTAGATACTCCAATGTCACCTCAAGTATCCGTGGGTATGATTATACGATATGCATCACACAATCTTAGATTCATCTATTCAACCAACACATAGAACCTCAAAGAGTGCCCCAAAGTTTCTACCGGGGAATCACGATGAAAACGTGTGCCAACACCTATGCATAGGTTCATGGGCGGAACCCGCAAGTTGATCACCAAAACATACATCAAGTGAATCACGTGATATCCCATTGTCACCACAGATACGCACGGCAAGACATACATCAAGTGTTCTCAAATCTTTAAAGACTCAATCCGATAAGATAACTTCAAAGGGGAAACTCAATCCATTAAAAGAGAGTAGAGGGGGAGAAGAAACATAAGATCCAACTATAATAGCAAAGCTCGTGATACATCAAGATCGTGCCAAATCAAGAATACGAGAGAGAGAGAGAGAGAGAGAGAGAGAGAGAGAGAGAGAGAGAGAGCAAACACATAGCTACCGGTACATACCCTCAGCCCCGAGGGTGAACTACTCTCTCCTCGTCATTGAGCGTGCCGGGATGATGAAGACGGCCACCGGAGATGGATCCCCCCTCCGGCAGGGTACCGGAAAGGGGTCCCGATTGGGTTTTGGTGGCTACAGAGGCTTGCGGCAGTGGAACTCCCGATCTAGGTTCTGTTCTGGAAGTTTTAGGGTACGTAGGTATATATGGGTGCAGGAGGTACGTCGGAGGAGCCACGGGGGCCCCATGAGGCAGGGGGGCGCGCCCCCCACCCTCGTGGGCAGCCTGTGCCTCCCCTGACGTGCACTCCAAGTCCTTCTGGTAGGTTTCCTTCCGAAAATAACTTCTCCAGTTGATTTCGTTCCGTTTCGACTTCGTTTGATATTCCTTTTCTTCGAAACACTGAAATAGGCAAAAAAATAGCAAATCTGGGCTGGGCCTCCGGTTAATAGGTTAGTCCCAAAAGTAATATAAAAGTGGATAATAAAGCCCAATATTGCCCAAAACTGTAGATAACATTGCATGGAGCAATCAAAAATTATAGATACGTTGGAGACGTATCAGGGCGCTACTACTATGTCTAGCCTGGGGGCGACGCTGTGGCAATTATAGTTGTAGCGCTTGTTTCATCTACACAGCTGCTGCTACATTTCGATTAGTAGCGCGGTTTTACGGAGCTCGCTACTGCTAATTAGCAGTAGCGTTTGATTTTAAATCGCGCTGCTGCTAAGATTTTGTGTAAAAGATTTTCCCTAGTAGTGATCTTTGATCAACGAGCTAGTCAAGTAGAGGCATACTAGTGACACTCTGTGTGTCTATGTATTCACAGAAGTATTATGTTTCCGGTTGATAAAATTATAGCATGAATAATAAACATTTATCATGATATAAGGAAATAAATAATAACTTTATTATTGCCTCTAGGGCATATTTCCTTCATATATATGTATATATACTGACCCCTTCTTTAAATTAGATCGAACGGAAGCGGGACGCACTCCTACCAAAGGCTCACATACGAATAATTCTAAAGGAATTGGTGGGATTCTTCCTTGAAGAGATCATAGTTAAAACCAGAGTATACCATCGGGAAGTGGAAATGAAACTTGGTAATTAGATATTAGGGATCGTAAGAGATGTTATTTTGTATATATGCATGAACATGTACTATATGTAGTAGCATCGAATAGATATATGAAAACTTGTTGCTCGACCGAGCACGGAGAAAGAGGGGCCACTTCTCTCTATATTCATGACGATGTTGTGTAATGCTTCCTTCATTGCTATATGTAGTAACTAGTTGAATGGAAAACATAAAATGAAAATGAAAATCCTAAATGTAAAAGAATTGAATGGTACACACAAAAAGAAAAGGGGGAAACACAATATGAAGCCCCTAAACCCTCCAGAACCCTAAACCCATCCTTCCGAAAAAACCAGCGCTTGGCTGGTGCTGACGCGTGGTTGCCTTTTAGTCCCGGTCGGTGTTACCAACCGGGACTAAAGGTCATCCTGCCTGGGCGCCCCACAACGGCCACGTGGAGCTCCTTTAGTCCCGGTTTGTAACACAACCAGGACCAAAAGTGGGGGCCTTTAGTCCTGATTGCATAGTCCCGGTTGCAGAACCGGGAATAAAGGCCCTTGGGAACCAGGACTAATGCCCTGTTTTCTACTAGTGTGAAGACTTATTACACTTGAAGACTGTGATCTTCCAGTCTCTTAGGCATCGCGTTCTGAGGATCGAGAGTCATTATGGATCGCTGGTGAACGAAGTCTCTGAAGGTTTGGAAGTCTACATTAAAGACTTACCTAAGTGATTGGGCAAGGACTAAGTGACTTTAGATCAAAGGGAATAAGGTGAAGACGTGGTCTTCTGATTTAAATCTCATCCTCCCTAACAAGACGTACAGTTGTCACGGCAACTGGAACTGCTCTATCAAATGCCTTGTCTTCATCAAGCAACTGGTTCTGTCACTTCAACCTTTACTTACTGTTTAGCTTTGCGAAGTCATTGCTTGCTTGCTCTGGTTGTATACTCTGTGTGAAGACTTGTATTCTCTGTGTGAAGACTTGTATCCCTGATTACATATTTAGCTTCATACTGTCTTCCTAATCCGATATGTTCTACCTAGCTGCTGTTTGTCTTCGTGTATTCACTATAGTATTTCTTTTACTATGGCATGGCTAGTGTAGTTTATCTTCCGATGCATCCTTTTTAGGTTTTACTTGACTATATGTCTTTGATGTACTTCCTTCTTTCGAGACTTTCATAAAAATCCCATATTCACCCCCTCTAGTTGATAAATAGCACTTTCACATGCAACATTTCTCTAGCTTTTTTACCTGAGTACAACCACCACAATCCATCTCATTATATACTTCTGAAACACGTTTAACAAAATGAGCAAAACCAAATCTTAATTATATTCATCCAAAAATCTCAATTGTACAGATAACCTTAGTTACCAACACCTTTATCAATATACTCAGATCTTCACATGACAAAGGACAGTTGCATGTCACTAAGAAGACCTCTTTTAAAATTTATAGCTAAGAGCTAAAAACAGATACATTTTCTAAATTTGACAAAGTTTTCCATTTGCCATAATGCATATGGATGTTTACAAATACACATGACTTTCTGTTTGCCTTGATCATCTACCCTTGCACTCTGGATTTAGCCCCGGACGGGATGCGACATAATGTTCAGCTAGTGAATACTTCCGTATCTACTATCTCATCAGAGTAACATGTTTTGCCTCCAATTTAGTATTGTGTCGCTAAAGCTAAATAATAGACATGACCGTGATTTGATCGGCCTGAATATCATAAATTCAGACCCAATATAACCACCTCAAACAAACCTTAATAGAATAAGCAAATCAAAATTGTGAATTTTGTTCGATTATACATTGTTTAACAAACGTGTTCCCTACCTGTCGAGAGTAGCCGAGATAGGTCTCTTGCATGGCAACCTTCTAGTTGTCCCCGTGGCTAGAAGTCACATAGATGGCTCCCTCGATGATCATCATCTCCATGACTTGCTCCCCAATAGGCTGGATGTAAACTTGCCACAAAACCAATGATCAATCGCTCAATTCGGTGGATGCAAGATGCAATGCAAAGATGTGTAGCTTATGTGAATACACAAAGAGCGGAATTAGTACCATCTCCTTGATGAGCTGGGCGCAAAGCAGAATCCTCTCCCAGCTCTGGTTAACGTACTTTGTGCAACAGCATGGCTGTCTTGCCACGATCGATATACCCTCCCTCAGCTGGTTGAACTTGCAGGCTAAGTCCCAGCCGCAGCACGGACGGGATGGAGCCACGAAACCAGCACCTCCTGTCGCTCTTCAACTCCAGTATTCACCTGCTGTCCCAAGGAGAAATTCATTAAAGAACGCGGAGTTCAATCTATTTATGTGGTTGGTTCACATAAGATGGATGGACGTGGACACCTTCATGGCATCTGCTGAAGAAGGGAGGAGGAACCTGCGGCGGCGCGAGGAAGAAGGGAGAGGTGCAGGGCGGTCCCCGTGACGGAAAGATGTGTTGTTGTATTGTTGATCCCTCCGTCGTGCGCTAGTCCGACACGATGACATCCCGTTGCGCCGTCCCAGACCCTTCCTCCTAGTGTGCAAACTCTCCCTGTTAAGCCGCCACCAGGTAGGAGGGTGGGCGGTGTGCTAACCCTACTACGCCGTGGGAACGGGGTCGTGAGTCCGTGCTGGGGCTAGGCTAGGCCTCCTGAGTTGTCGCCTCCTCCGTTCGATGGTGCCACGGCAGTGAGTATGAGATGGAGGGGAGCCGGTGCTGATGCACAGCAGGGAGGATACGAGATGGGGGTCGTTGTTCCCCGCCGCCACCACAATACCCATGTTTGGTGCAACGGATACGACTTTTTTCATGAACGCGCAGCCTGTTTGGCAAATCGATCTTCTCTCTGTCCATGCCAGCCATGATTCGGCCTATGGAGTAACAAACGAGCAAAAGCAATTATTTCAGAGTAGAATAAATAAAAGTACATCATATTAGACAAGAAACAAAAGAAAAAGGCCTTGATAACTACATACTTCCACAAGAAGTGAAAAAATTAAACCCGATCAGTGTGCTTACATTGAGCAACAGTTGCAGAGGATACGACATGTAGACACAGTAGGGCCAGTGCAATGATGCGAACTGTGTACTTGTCCATAGCCCGATACAACACTGGGCAGGCACACACTATGGTTGTCAATTAGAATTTTTTGTTCTACTACCTCCGTTCCTAAATATTTGTCTTTCTAGACATTTCAAATGACTACCACATACGGATGTATGTAGACATATTTTAGAGTGTAGATTCACTCATTTTGCTTCGTATGTAGTCACTTGTTGAAATGCCTAAAAAAACAAGTATTTAAAAACGGAGGAAATACAATACATTGCCAGCAGTTCAGGGTGGACACGGTCCGGGGCGGTCCGGTCCCTGACCGAGCCACCGTTTGGACCGGCCGCCGGCGGTCCGGACCGGACTGGACCGAGCAGCCTGGCGGTCCTGATTTGAGGGCCCGGACCGGCGGCCGGAAAGCCCGGGCCGGACCGAGAGGACCGGCAAGTGGAGATGTGGTAACCATCGCGGCGGCTGCGGGACGAGGAGGAGGTGGTCGTGAGCTTCGGTGCAGTGACCATGGACGCGGTGAGGCACGGGAGCGAGCCATCGCGGCCACGAACGACACACCGGGGGCAGCAGCAACGCGCGCGCCGTGGTCGTCCAACATGCCGGCGAAGTTCTCGTGCACTATCAAGAACGCACACGCCCGGATTTCCAGGAGGCAGTTGTTTTGCCTTAGCGTTTTTTTATCCGCATGCAAATATGGTAACACGTGCATGAGCCCATAAGTTTTTGTGGGCTAGCCTTCCGTGATTAGTGGATCAAGATTGGCGTGGAGCTGTGGCCAATACGTGCTCGTAGTGGACGCAGATGACGCGTCAATTTCATTAGTCGTGGATGAGAATGATCTTTTTTTTTTTAGGGAAGATGAGAATGATCTGAGCCCATATTTCCCGTTCATTCTGTATCTACTCCGTTGAATAAAAGGAAAAGGAAACTGTAGAAAAACAACCCAACGGAAATCCTATTCCTACGATACGAAGTATTTTTATCTAAATCGTGGGCGTAGTGGACGGAGAAGACGCATGAATTTCGCTAGACGTGGGATGGCAGGGGATCAAAACGTATCAGATCGAGCGCATATTCCTCGTTCTTTCTGTTTCTGCTCCGTCAATCTTACGCAGAGAAAATCGTGAAGAAATAACCACCTCAAGTAAATTGTGAAGATAACCGTCGATCTTGCGTCGCGTGAGTTTACTGGAGCATAAGAAACAGCCGTGTTGTTTCGGTCCAATCGGTCCAATCGAGTTAACCGGGCCAAGACCGGAATGGATAGAAGATGTATTTCTTTCGGAATTAACATTCTTAAATCAGTGTGGGAGTTTTTCTTCGAGATCTTTAGTGATCATCTTGTTTTCAAGACAAAAAAAATTGGTAAAAGTATAATTGCAATTTACCAAACCAAATAGCAACAATTGCTACAGGATTATTCTTATTGCAGACGTTTATTTCCACACAACAGGCATTATTTCATGGGACAAGCAAATATGATGTAAGCAAATTCGACTAGGCTGGAGAAAGAGCAGGTGAAGGAGGAGGGGATGTCATCGCCAGTAGTGTGTCTTCTGGAGACAATGATTTACAATCTGCCTTGCAATTGTCCATAGTGTCATAGCAGAAATCATTTGCAAAACAACAGAAGCAATACCCGCATGTGGTGCAACGGATAGGACTTACATGAGCGCACAGCCCGTTTGGCAAATCGATCTTCTCGCTGCCCATGTCAGCCATGATTCGGCCTATGGAGTAACAAACGAGCAATTGTTAAGCAATTATTTCAGAGTAGAATAAATAAACGGCAAGGTGATCCACTCTCCCTGTTCTTATTTCTGTTCGTTGCTGATGGTCTATCTTCTATTCTCAGAAATAGGGTGAACTCTGGAATTATTTTGCCACTGAAAATTTGTCGTAGGGCTCGGGGAATCTCTCATCTTTTGTCGCAGATGATACACTATTGTTTTTTGAAGCAAATCGTATACAAGCGGAAAGAATTAAGTCTTGTCTTGACCTTCATGCTAGAGCTACAGGCCAGTTTCTAAATTATAATAAGTGTTCAATCATGTTCGGTGAAGCATGCCCTACCAATCTTCAGGAGGAGGTGAGAGATACTCTGAATATTCAGAATGCTGGTTTTGAGGAGAAATACTTGGGTCTTCCAACACCCAATGGTCGTATGTCCAAAGGCAAGTTTCAAAATTTACAAGCACAACTCTTGAAAAGACTTGTCCAATGGGGTGATGGCCATCTTGCTCAGCCAGGCAGGGAAGTTCTTATTAAATCAGTGGCGCAAGCACTTCCTACATATATTATGGGTGTTTTTAAACTGCCTTTTTCTGTGTGTGATGATTTAACAAACATGACATGGAACTTCTATTGGGGTTCGAGGGAAGGAAAACGAAAGGTTCATTGGAAGGCTTGGCAAAAACTCCAGCAGCCAAAATGTAAAGGCGGAGCTGGGTTTCGGGACTTTCGGATATTCAATCAAGCACTACTCGCGCGCCAGGCATGGAGACTGTTGACGAAGCCGGATAGCCTATGTGCTCAACTTCTTAAAGCTCGGTATTATCCAAATGGAAAGCTAGAGGACACTGTGTTCGCAGGTAACGCCTCATCCACGTGGACGGCGATTTCTCATGGCCTGGATCTTTTGAAGAAGGGGCTGATCTGGAGAGTCGGCAATGGCCAGCAGATAAGAATCTGGCGAGACAGTTGGATTCCAAGGCCTTTCTCATATAAACCTATCTTCCCGCAGGGCACGTGTCGGTTCCGCTTTGTCTTCCAGCTGCTCAACAACAATGGTTCATGGAATGTAAATTTGCTGCAGTCTATTTTCTTGCCATGTGATGTTACAGAGATCCTAAAAATTAGAGCCTCGCCAAGACTTGGAGATGATGTGCTTGCATGGGGACCCGGAAGATTGGGAGCCTTCTCTGTGAAATCTGCTTACAACATGGCTTTCGAAGAAACCTGCAGAATGACTTCGGTTGCAAATAGTTCGGCGCCTGATGGTCGTAGGATGTGTTGGAAAATGATATGGGGTAGCAACGTCCCACCTACAATCAAGAATTTTGCATGGCGTGTGGCTGTGAACTCGCTTCCAACTTGGGAAAATAAACACAAGAGAGGACTAAAGGAGTCAGATGTGTGCCCAGTGTGCGACAGAGAAACTAAATCTTCCTTCCATGCTTTATGTCGTTGTTCCCTAGCCGTGGACCTTTGGAACTGCATGGGGAGGCATGGCGTCTGCCAAGATTGAGAGATATCAGTAACACGGGGACCGAGTGGCTCCTTGATATTTTATTTCCGCTGAGTGAGATTGAACGGGCGATGCTACTCTTCACACTATGGAGGTGCTGGCACAATCGGAATGAGGTTGTTCATGGCAAGATTCCACCTCCGATGGATGTCTCAAAGCAATTCTTGTGCAGCTACCTTGACTCGCTACTTGCGATTGCTCAAAACACAGAGTGTGATCCTTTGAAGGGAAAAGTTGTAATAACTTATGCTAGTACCAAAACACCACATGAAATAATAGGTCAGGACCCACCTGTTAGGTGGGTTCCTCCACCGACGGGTTGGGTCAAGCTCAATACAGATGGATCATGGACAGAGGAAGGTGGAGCAGGAGCAGGCATGGTTCTGCGTGATTGTCTTGGAAAAATTATTTTCTCTTCTTGCAGGGTGCTCTTCTCCTGCCGAGATGCACTTGAGGCCGAACTATGTGCTTGTATGGAGAGTATTTCTTTTGCTATCCAGCGATCGGAGCTGCCGATTTGTGTGGAAATGGATTCTGTAGTGGCAGTGAATATGGTTAAGGACAGAGACACGGACAGGTCTATATTTGCCTCCTTGGTGAATGAGATTAAACACCTGATGTCCCTTCGTACAACTAGTGTATTTCATATCAATCGTAACCAAAATGTGGTTAACGATTATTTAGCTAATTTTGCAAGAACTGAAGGTAGAACAGTAGTTTGGTTGGGCTCTGGTCCCCAACAGATTGTGGACTTGTTAAACTGAATTGTAATTCCCTGGATCCTTGATTAATACAAGTCTTTCTCGCAAAAAAAACGAAATATGTATGTGGCAACCGTGTGGCAGATTGCAATTAAACTGCCACACGATCTCATCAAGCGATCCCTTCGTCAAACCCACCCACCCAGGCACCCACAATCCCCACCTACCTATCGCGTTGCTACCATGCGCAGAATCTCGTGGTCGCCGGCACGCCGCCGCCCACGTCAGTCCGTGCCCCCAAGCTCGACACGCTTGCCAGCCCTCCTGGGTCGAGGTTGTCCCTGCTGATCCACTCCGCCGAGCGCTGCCACCGCCGTCAGCGCAAGTCCCGGCCGCCGCGCTCCCATGCCTCCCCATCTCAGCGAACTTCCTTCTCAGGCGGTCGTGATGGGAAGGCGGAGGAGGGCCATGGTGGGGCGGGCAGCGGTGCTCTCCCTTGAAGCAGGACTAGAAGCGAGGCGGCGAGTGCGCGTCTCACGGCCGGGAAGGAGGGCGGGCGACGACTGCCGGCACGGGTGCTGCTGCTGCTGCGGCCACGCGCGACAAGCGGTGGCAGATAGCCTAACGAGCTGCTGTAGCGGGTGCGTGGCTCACAATCGGGAAGACGATGGGCAGCGGCGTCCGGTGCTCACCCAGTAGCCGGAGAGGCCAACGACGGCGGCCGACGTTGTTGCTGCTGGTGCTGCGGCGTCCACGCGTGACGAGCTTTTGCGGCCACGGACCAAGATCCATTCAGCAAGCAGCAGTTTTTCATACTTGTTGTTTGATTGATCCATTCAACTACAAGAGTGCACGTCTCTGTGTCGTGGACATGGACCAAGATCAACAGTTGTTTGATCCATTCAGCTCCGGCTCATGCGACTACTTCTAATGCTGACGATGCTTTTTACAAGTGCCAGTAGTAGCTTGAAGGAAAGAGCCTCCTCTTGATGAAAATAGAATGACGCTAGCATCAATTTTGAAGCAGCAGCAGCAGATCTAGCATCAATTTTGTTCTCTCTTAAGGTGAATAGAGTACTCAGCTTCTCTTTGGTTGAAATTTTGCTCATAAATAGGGGTTATATGTTGATGATAAATCATGGTTGTTGAAAATAGTCTCGCAAGAGGTGAAGAACCAAATCCATTGTATATTTTATCTGTTCTTTCCCAAACTAAACACACACTTAGATACAAACATCGCGGTAACTTTGACCCAGGGAAAAAAATGTTGGAAAATATACCCTTGTAATTGATGTGTAAATATCATGGTAATACACGCACAATAAGTTACCAATTGATGTGTAAACCATTGATCTTAAGCAAAACCGTTTTCACATAAAAGATTCATCAATTTTCAGAATAAGAAGAATCTACGATGACATCGACTTTTTTATGCTCTAGTGCATACATACATATGCATGTAGAGAAGGTGTGAGAATAATGTTTATGCCTCCGGTAATTTATGTGAAAATACCACGGTAAGTTGCATACTACATATGTGATAACTTATGTAGCGAGGCGTGGTAACTTTTGATCTGAAAAAAAAATCGTCGGAACATACCAACATGGGATCTAGTTTGGAAGATCTCGTCGTGACGAGTCTTTTATGTCAAAACGGTTTTTGCATCGGACTGACGGTTTAAGCTACAAAACATTTTGAATTTTCGGAATAATGAGAATCTAGGATGAGATCAGCTTTTTTGTCTTCCGATGCATGCATGTAATTAGAGTAATGGCTGCCCGTGACAGAAAGGTGATTCATTCTAATGCAATTATGCATGTAATTAAAGAGGAAAGAGAAGGTGTGTGGTAGTTTTAGCTATGTGGCATACGTGTGCCAAATAAATAAAAGTACATCATATTAGACAAGAAACAAAAGAAAAAGGCCTTGATAACTACATACTTCCACAAGAAGTGAAAAAATTAAACCCGATCGATGTGCTTACATTGAGCAACGGTAGCAGAGGATACGAGATGTAGACACAGTAGGGCCAGTGCAATGATGCGAATTGTGTACTTGTCCATAGCCCGATACAACACTGGGCAGGCACACACTATACAATTAGAATTTTTTTTGTTCTACAATACATTGCCAGCAGTCAACACAGGACTCGTATATATAGAGATTGAGAGGTGAGAGATCCGGTGCTATAACTTTCCTCGATCCCGTGCAGTAAACATGGACCCAAAAAATCTGGAAAGTATATCTCCATTAGAAGCAAGATTATATTTCTTCTTTTCTAATCAATTCCAAAATCTGATGACAACTAGTAGAATGCCCGTGCATTGCCACAGGCTACTGAAATATTTTGCTGAATTTATATAAAGATAATGCATGTTAAATTTCACGGGTAGAGATAATATAACACGGTCACAATTGCATAATAATTGAAGTCCACTTCACTTGTAATGTAAACTAATAACAAAATGGCAATTTGACAATGTATACATATAAAATGATGACCCAACTAAAAATCTGTTATAAATTATTAAGATCTACTTGACGCGCTTAAGAAATTGCCGCACAATATCATAAAAGTGCTCTTTAACTTCATTCACATGATGTTTGAGCAAGTATAGTGAAAACTACTTCCTCAACTCATACCTATCATGCAAAAGAAATATATGTAGTTAACACGAATACTTTACGTGGAAGGTCTAAATCGTCCGTAACGGACAATACTCATCGCGCAAACCAGCTTCACCAGTTTTTTACCATTCCGTGAGAGCACAAAATAAAAAACAAAATAGCCAGACAAATCCCTGTAATTTCAATGTCATTGTGTTGTAAAAAACTTTGAAACCTTTCGGCCCCTTCCAACGACTCGTCTCAGAACCCTTGTCGATGGATTCTTTTTCAACGTAGCTAGAATACATCTTTATCTCTCCCATGCTCTGAAAAAATAATCATATAAAAATGCACCTTTTGGATAACATAATCGGAATGCGCCCCGAAAGGGGAGGGGCATCGCCGAATCTAACTTTCTTCTTTTAGCACAAAAGAATGAAGAGGAATTCATTTCATTTCATACATATAAAGAATTAGTGGTATGCACCTCTTCTTGTTGTGTTTCAGATCGACCCGTCATCGTTACGTCAGTGCTGATGTGAGATGATGTTTCTAAAACATCATTAGAATCCATCACTTTTTATCTCTAATGAACAAAAGTGGAACATATAAAAATACAACGAATATTTTATACTGCATTAAATAAATATATATAATATCTTAAAACAAAAGTCAGACTAACACATTTTTTATTTGCAATAAAAAATTGGATACTACTAATTTCATATAAATATATGAACATACACTCCCTCCGTAAAGTTTTTATAAGAGCGTTTAGAATCCACGTTCCCTCAAAATCCATACTACTAATTTCATATAAATATATATATATATATAATTTCATATATGAACATACACTCTCACCCGCCGACCGGCGTCGCCTGCACCAGCGAGGTCGCCACAAGATTGTTTTTGTTACCAAAGCGGAGGCGAGGAGCAGCTGGAGAGTTGTACCCGTGGCTGGATCTGAAGTGTCTGGACGTCCCCGCGATGAGGATGAGTGGGAGGAGCCAGAGCACATCTGAAGATGGTGAGGAGTGGAGGCGGCGGTTCTGAATTTGAAGATGGTGCCGTGAGGAGTAGCGGGAGGAGCAGTCGCCGACGGCCTGGCTGCATGGGGTACGCCCTCCCCTTCGTCTCCTATGGCGTCGTGGACATCCTGCTCGACGACGTGCATCTGCTCGAGGACATCCTGCTCGACGATGCTCCTCTTCGCCAGCATCTCTAGCGCGTGGTGAGCTTCCCCTGTCCCCTCCCTTTACTCATGGTTGCCCGTGCGTTTTGGTTCAGATTTGGAGTACTGCGCGGGTCATATTAGGAATAGAGTACAGTTTAGTTGTATGTGTATGGGTACAGATTAGGAGTAGGAGATGTAGTTGTGGGCACAGTTTTAGTGAAATTTCAGTAAACATAGTGTGAGTTTTTTACTCCAGTAATCTTGAAGTAAATTTCAGTAACTTCAGTAATCTTGCTTCAAGTACTCTGAAAATATGAAAATATACTCAGAAAATGTATTGCTTGTACTGCTGATCTTGCATATAGGAGGAGAGTTCTTATACTCACAGCAGCTGTTGATCTGCAACAACTCTAGGAGTAGGATTGACATTGTCATTGTGGTTTCAGTAGAAATGACCTTCTTCCTAATTAGTAACAGAGATCAAAGTTAATATATTTGTGATATTTTCGTGTAATATTATTGTTTGCAATGAGACTACTCGGGAATACAGAGTATTCTATTTTTTTATAACTGAAGAGGGAGTATAAATCGTCCAGTGAGTACAGTATAGATTGAGTATAAACATGATAACCTACCGTGATATTTTAGCAGGCATCATATTCGTGATGGTCTGCAAGCTATCATTATTGTCATATGTGATATTTGATTTTAGTGGTGCCATTTTTGTTCCCCTTATAAAAGTCGTGCTGTGCCGATTGACAGTTTAATAGTTGTTTCACTTGGCAGGCCAGAAGGTGGTTTACAATATTTTTGTTATATTCTAGTAATAAAGAAAAATGCCCACAGCACAGCTTATGCAGAGAGCAAGTGATCATTGTTCTTTCTCCCGTCTGTCCTAATCACTAATTCACTGGAACCTTAATGTGCAGACTGATACAGAAGCAAAGTGTTTCAAGGCACATAAATCCAGTGATGAGAGTGGTAGTTTCAGAAAAGATACTGAAGCTGATTCAAGAAATGCTACTAAGGCTGTTGATCAAAATCCTCCACTACCAAAGCAAGGTTTCATCCATGTGAGGGCAAGAAGGGGTCAAGCAACTGACAGCCATAGCCTTGCAGAAAGGGTCAGTTCAATGCACAATTTTCAGTTTTGACTATTCTGAATGTATTATTTTTGAATTTGTGTATTCTTATACACCCCATGGATACACATTCACACTCCCGATTACACAAGCTACAAATCTGGTCCCTGAAAGTCTACTTTTTTTGACGGGCATGGCATGAGAAAATAACCAAGCGAATGAAAATTCTCGAAGACCCTGTCCCTGGATGTAATAAAGGTGCATATTAATCTCAACAAGAATTCTATATTTTTTGTGTTTACATTCTGTCCCACCAATGTCCAGATATGTATTGACAAGTAAGGATTATAAAATTCAAATAATAAGAGACTATACAGAGACCTCCACATATGATAAATAATATAAAGATGTGGTTTCGATATTGTGTGGTGGTCCAGTATCACACCCTTTGGAAAAAAATTCAGGGAGGTATTTGGGTCCAATCTGTAACATCAATCCAGTTTGGTATATCATTGCTGCTTTCACCACCTGTACCATTAATCCAGTGTGGTATATAATTGCTGCTTTGCCCATCTGTACCATCAATTATCGAAGAACCAACGGCCACATTTCATTGTTGATTAACAGTGACTAATTTAACTTGAGATGCAAATAACCCATTGGTGTAACTGTAGTTCTAATACCAAAGATAGTCTCCGGTCATGATCAAGCAACCAGAGTTATTCTGCTTAAGGGAAATAAGTAGCATAGTAAAAATAAATAAATAAATAAATAAATAAATAACAATGTTTGTGCCTGTTTTGGGGCCGCGTCATAAATATTTCTCTAATGTAGAACACTCCAGTGGAGTCTAGTTTTACAACAACAGAGTGAACCAGGCAGTGTGCAATATTTGTGCAGGAAAACAGAGCCGAGTTGAGATGTAGTAGATGATTGATTACAAAACAACAAAAGAATAATATACATAAGCAAACCAGCAAAATGAAAAATAATGTCACATACAGCAAAATTTGGCAACTTGCAAAGTCTCAAATTCGAGGCAATATTATTGTTACTTGACTTGTAGTATAAACATAATAAAGTTCAATTGGTAACATCGAAAGATAGAGATCTGTACAAGAACACCGAAGAGCATCAAATTATATGCACTGGTGGAAAAAGGGCCTTTGGTCGCGGTTCGCAACTGCCATTAGTCGCGGTTGCGCAACCGCGACCAAACAGGCGGGACTAAAGGCCCCCCCCCCTTTAGTCGCGGTTGCTTAAGAACCGCGACTAAAGGCCCGTCCACGTGGGCGCCAGGTGGCCGTCGGGGCGGAGGACCTTTAGTCGCGGTTCTTCTGGCCAACCGCGACTAAAGGCCGCCGCAGGTTTAAATTTTTTTGCGAATTTTTTCAATTTTTTTTATTTTCAAATTTCTGAATTATTTTATCCTCTAATCTCTAATCACCACCCCTCATCACTGCTCAATTTATCCTCTAATCTCTAATCACCCCTCATCATTCCAAATCATCTAACTTCCCGAACGGTCACCCATCCTCCCACTCCCCCAGCCTGAGCACGCTTAACTTCCGGGTTCTATTCTCCCTCGTTTCCAAGTCTGCACTTGTTGTTTTCCTGACAATAGTAGGATGTCAATTCTATTAACCCTCAGGTATTTAGCTTGAGCATGAAGTGACACATTTCACTGTTTGAGTTTGAAACTATTGTTTTAAAAACAATAATTATTTAGTAACACTAATATTTCTGGAATAATTAGTTTGACCATTTTTTGACCACAGTTTGACCAGATTTGACCACAGTTTGACCAGATTTGACCAAAATTTAAAAAAAGTGAAATAATTATTTAGTAGCACTAATATTCTAGAATAATTAGTTTGACCATTGTTTGACCACAGTTTGACCACAATTTGAATTTATTTGAATTTTTTTGCCTCTCCAGAACTTAAAAGCCCCGTAACTTTTTTTCTGTTAGGTTTTTTGGGATTTTGAAAATGTTTAACGGGGTTCCCCCGTTAAATTCGGATGTAACTTTTCGAGTAGATGATTTTTCATATATAAAACTTTTTCATCCGAGTTAGTATGCAAAAGTTATGCCCATTTTTACAAATTCTCGCGAGATTTTGCAAATGAAGTCGAAATTCATATTTCCAAATTTTCCCAACAACTAGACCACATATCACATGGAAAACTTATTTTATTTTATTTTTTTGACATTTCCATAATTTTCTTTTGTTTTTTCTAAAACTGAAAAGGCGATCCCCGGGGGGGGTAGAGTTTGAAAATGAGGCCTCAAATCCCTTTAGTCGCGGTTGGCCAGGCCAACCGGGATTAAAGGTTAGACCTTTAGTCCCGGTTGGTGTCGCCAACCGCGACTAAAGGTTCGGGCCTTTAGTCGCGGTTGTCCAGACCAACCGGGACTAAAGGTCTAACCTTTAATCCCGGTTGGCCTGGCCAACCGCGACTAAAGGCCTTCGGGCCAGCCTGAGGACCTTTAGTCCCGGTTGGCCTGGCCAACCGCGACTAAAGCCCCTCACGTGCACCAGCTGGCCACCGAGCGCCCTGGGCCCAGGCCTTTGGTCGCGGTTCGTCTGCCGAACCGCGACTAAAGACTTCATTAGTCGCGGTTCCTACATTTCCGCGACTAATGGGGCTGGACGGAAGCCTCTTTTTCTACCAGTGATGTAGCATAAGAGTAAATCCCTGTCATATCTAAGAGCGGACTTCAGCCTGTAAGAACTTCCTTATAGACGATGTTCGTCATCGAGGTCTGTAAGGACAAGGCAGGTCTTTTTCGCTTCTTTGATTTACTGCTTTGCTTCTTGCCATTCTCCTTCTCCTTCTCCTTTTCAATGAGGATCTTTATGTTTCTCTTCGCGGTGGCTCGAGACAATGCGACATAGAGTTGACCATGAGAGAACACTGGATTAGGTAGGTACACGCCAACGATTGGAATCGTCTGTCCTTGAGCCTTGTTAATCATCATAGCAAAGCTAAGCCTTACAGGAAATTGCTTCCTCTTGAACTTGAATGGAAACATGTCGTTGTCAGACGGGCATAGGGGTATTCGAGGAAGGAAAACCCTCCTACCCGCGTGTTGTCCAATCACGATTTCTGCGTCGATGGCGTTCCTCTGGAAACCTCGCACCACAAGCCTCATCCCGTTACATAGACCATTAGCCGGATCAATGTTCCTCAGAAGTATGACAAGGCAGTTGAGCTTCAGTTTGAGTGCATGCGGAGGCAGACCATTGGGAGTCAATCCATTAAGGTACTCGGGAGCGTAGTAGCCATATGGGTCGTCCTCTGCACTGTCAAAGATATGGTAGATTACTTCTTCTCCCCAAAAACGTTCTACCATGCGTATGTTTATCTTGTCGACGTTGTCGTTCGTGGTGGAGAGGATTGCGCGAGAAGTCATGTAATTCGGATCGGACATGTTGTCATGTAGTCTTGGAAAAACATGGTCAATCAGCTTCTCCGGGTCGTCACCCTCGCATGTAGACGACACACAAATATCTTCAGGGAGTCGTATGTTTCCTTGATCGTCAACTTCCTCGGTGCCATTGCCTACCCTTAGCAAGTATCCGCAAACCAGGTGTCATTATTTGCCCTCATGTTGGTGACGAGCCTTAGCTGTCGCATACCCTTCCAGAGATGTGAAATTCGGAGGGTTGCATCGATTATCTGACCCCGGGATCCCCTCCTGACGACCGGAAGCACCTGCCTGAAGTCCCCGCCAAACACAACAGTTTTACCTCTAAAGGGTCGGTCTCGTCTTCCCATGATGTCGCGCATGCTGTTGTCTAGTGCCTCGACCGCCTGTCGCTTAGTCATGGTGGCCTCGTCCCATAGTATCAATGAGGCCATCCTCAGTAGCTTGGCGGTGCCACTCTGCATCGTAAAGGTGCATGAGGCGTCGTCATCGCAGCTCAATGGGATCTTGAACCTCGAGTGGGCAGTCCTACCTCCAGGCATGATAGAAGCAGCTACACCAGACTTCGCTGTAGCGATAGCGATGTTTCCCTCGCTTTGAACCTTGGCGAGCAGCGCCCTGTACAGGAAGGTCTTCCCTGTACCTCCCGGGCCATCAACAAAGAACACACCCCCATCAAGCAGCTAGTATCTCGTCGTATGCAGCCCTCTGCTCCAAGTTTAGCGACGATGCTAATTTAGTGTCGTTGATGTCAAAATCGATATTGGATTCCTCAATCACTTCTCTGGCATCGCCCTCGGTTGAGTCGAACGCATCGTCAATGCATGGAAGAGCGAAATCAGCTATGTCTTTGCCCATGAACTGCAACATACCCCTAATGTCAAGCAACACCATCTGTTCCACCTCAATCGGGCACGTGTGTTATCGCTGATAGTCATCAGACATAGGCTCGAAGTGCCTATCCCATAAACCACACACGTCGCCTCGCTCACAGTGCACAAAAATTGTTGTTAAGAGCCTTCGGAGCGAACATGGCATTGCCCACTGCTCTGCCTCGGTAAGAAAGTCGGCGAGCGTGTTATCTGCCTTGATGAGTCCCAACCTTTCGGCAACCTCTCTAAAGCTCATGCATTCCGTCCACGGTGAGAAGGTCCTCATAGGATGTCTTGCCAGCAACATGGTTTAGCAGCACACGCAGATAGTATCTCTCCCCCTCGGCGGGATTGGCAGACACAATTCGACCTATCTGATAACGCTCCACCCGCTCTTTCCAATACTTCTTACCCTTCTGCCATGTGAACCTTCCAGGAAAATCCTTGTACAATATATTCCTAGCCCACGGGTGTTTTTGGTTAGCTTTAAAATACTCTGTCAACATGGATTTGGAAGCATTCTCAGAGGCAACTACCTCGGTCAAGTGAGCTTGCTCATTGAACGCCACCATGTGCATATTCGGGAGATGAAGAGGCAACTATAGGATAGGCGGGTCATTGGCACACAAGGGGAAGCCAAATATCCTCCACATCACCTCTGGAGAAGTAACCCACCTCGCGTCTATGTATCTTTTGATCTCATCAATGTTACCATTGGCGTCGGGCTGGTCGATGCTGAAAGAAGCCATATCATGGCCCTTGTATATGTACTTGTAAAGGTATTTGACGGCCTTTATGCTGGAGCAAACCTCAACGTTGATGTGGCAATTGAACATTCGCAGAAGGTAAGGGTTATATGGCACAACCCATCTGTTGTCCAACATTTTACCCCGGACCTTAGCATGCCTACTATCATCTCGACGACGATAAACTGGGTATGAGTCCTTGCCTTGTGCTGTGTTTTCATTGAACGGCCGCGGGTATCTGCACTTGCACTCGTTCTGTTGCATGCACACATTTTTGGGGTTGAGAGCACCGCATGGTCCGTGCATCACAAGTTTCACCACCAAGGCATGGAGTTCTGGATACTTCTGCTTGCCTGGGAGCTCGGCAGAAATGAGTGGGTCGTACTGCTCCAGAACGACAAGCTTATAGGCAGAATTCATGATCAACAAAAAGTGTGCGTGGGGGAGGCCCCTCTTCTGGAACTCGACTACGTATACATGTGCGGCAACAACACCCAGGATATTCTTCTTGAACAAAAACTCTTTCATAGCCTCTAGCTTGCCATGGAATACACGAGCCACAAGATCAGGTCGGTCTTGTGTTGTCTGACCAGGAAACAACTCGTTCATGATCTCTTCCCAGTTAGGGTTGCAGGTCATGGTCAAGAAGATGTCAGGCTTCCCGTAGGTATGGACAATTGCCATGGCATCCATATGCCTCCGCTTCATGTCGCGGTCGCCACCTGGGTACGTTCTAGGGAGCACTATCCGTACTCCAACAGCGCTTGCCCGGGTCTCCCCGGATGTAATTGTATCAACAACTCCTTTATACAGGTCGGCACAGATCTTTGTCTGATTCTTCCTGTACCATTTCAACCTACAACTCTCAATCTTGATGTACATGTCCACCCCCCATTGCTGGAGCAATCGTGCTCCACAGAGTATGGGATTGAATATCCCAGGTCGTGTTTGCAACATGTAACAGTAGTAGTCTCTCACGGAGACGCATGACCTACTATTCCCCTCTGCAGGTGGATGAGTAGCGCGGAAGTTAGAATTCATATGAGAACTATAAAGTATATCAAAACGACAGAATACGCATAAGGCTTACCTGCATCCTCATCATCATCATGTCCCCTTCTTGGTTGTTGCACAACCGGCCAAGGGACATTACGTTTAGATAGTTTCGGGTGTCAACCGAGCTCCCCCCTTGGGAAGAAGAGTGGGTAAGAGAGTGGGTCATACGAGCCAGCCGTCACATGTATACTGTGCCTCTGGTTGTCGTTCCCGCAAAGTGTAATCCTACGATTGAACCTCTTCGCTAGGTCAGTGCCCTCCACCCAAATTGCAGCGAGCTCAGATGACAGAGGTCTATTATACTTCCGTTAGTCTCTAGTCAGTGATGATGTCTATCCTGTAATCGTCCAGGTTGTCCCTGTGCGCACCCAAACTCCTAAACTGTTGGGAGTACGGGTTTTCCCTGAGTATGTGCACTAACTTTTTGACGACATCCTGGTCTAATTGCTCAGTGGCAGCCTTGCGATGGGTTAGGCCTGGGTCGTCATCGTAGAAGTACAACTGTAGATGCTCTGGACGAGATGTTGGCCCGAAGAAATGAACGTTGTGGTAGATGGTGCCGTGCGCCCAAAACGTGTACACCCTAGACTTCATGTTTGTGTATGTTTCATCGAGGCTGACGCCCAGGTTTGTGAAGGAGAAGTGTCCGTTGAAGAACCGTATGTTCTCCCGAAAATGCCTAGAGTCCGCATCAGTGCTAGACCAAAGCCTCATGAGCTCCGGGATGGGCTCCGATTGCTTCAGCTCGATCTGCCCACTCCGACAACAGAATCCCGGGGTCTCGCTGACAAACTTCTTGGCCTTGCAGTGGTCGCAGTTCGCGGCGTGCTTGAGGATGTGTGCGTTGGCTGGGAGGTTTGAGTACACATAGTCAAATGGATCATGGTCGTCATAGTTATTGTGACTTGAGTCTTCCAATTCATCGTGCTCCATGTCATCAGCATCTGAGCCTGCAAACAATGTTTCTAATTAGTGTGATACCCCCAACATGTGGAACATGCTCAAGCGGGTGTACATACCTTCACCAGCAAACAGGTAATATTCATCGTCAAAGAGGTCGTCAGGATTGGCATTATCATTCATGAGACCATTGAGGTAAGCGTCCATGTCGTCTGCCCAATTGCCAAACAACACAAAAGAGGGTTCAGTCTCAAGGGACGCAAGGAGAGTAAGGATGGAGTTGTTACCTTCACTTATGATCGTGTACTCCGGCGTGCTAGATGAGGTTGAGGCACCGTGTGCTTCAACTATGGTTGGTTGTCCCGTTGAGCTAATTTCCGGTATGGAGATGGACATGACGGTTGTGGTCTTCACCCTACCTGCAAATCTTTCATTACGACGATCTAGCAGAGCCTTCCTCTCACCATGTGGTACATGCGTACATGATTTTCACTTGACAATTTTCTCCTGACGCTTCTTCGTCGCCATACTTCCCTTGCAAGCTTGCTCTCTCATCCTATGCTGAGCTCTGTACTCATGCCTTTGCTCATCAGCTCCATTATCCGATACTGTTAGCGGATCACTGGTTAGCTGGTCGACACTTTTCCGTTGATCATCGATTTCGACTGGGTCGTCATCTACAACCCCGTGACCGAATGTTCTACTTAGGTAGGCACCTGCAACATTTTTGAGTTGTCATAAACAACTGTTGAATGTTTACAAAATGAAAGCTGGTTGCTGATGGGATAAGTACCATCTGTTTTGGTATTTTGAATGTATTTTCTACTCTTGGTGAAAGTACGAGCACAATCAATTTGTTCACCATGGATTGTTGCCCAGGATCCAACATGACGATATTATCGTCCATCGTACTGCTACAGTAGGCGGCTGCACCGATACGGAGCAAGTAAATATTTGTTTAATGCATACGAACATAAGATGTGGAGTACACAGGCGAGGAATACCGTAAGATTTGAAGGTGTGACCGCATGTGCTCGCCGTAGCTGAGGTTGCTAAATCAGGACGGGGCATCGCAATGGATTCGGCACACGGGGTGTTCCGGATAGCTTGTCGCGCTGTCGGTGCTGAGCACTCATCTCCCCTTTCTGCTCTTGTGTTAAGCTATCTCGATGTTTCTGAGCCGTTTCCCGTCTTTGCGTGTTTACTTCCGTCTTCTCGTAATCGGCTTGCCTCTTTGCGTTTATAATATCTAATGTGTTTGTGTCCTTTGGTGTCTTCATCTCATAAGCTGTCTTTGTGTGTTCAACTTATCCTTTTGGTCTTCGTACCCTTCCTCTTCTTTTTTCTTTTTATAAGTTGCTCTTCTCCGTGCGTCCATGAAATCATTTTGTTCCATTGATAATGTCCCTTTACGTTGGCCCTCACGGCCCCTCTAGCTGGACCTGTTGTTGTAGGTCTATACACATTAGCATCCGAACCAGAACAATCAAGTTCAAAGCTCTCATGGTTGACTGGAGGTACAACAGTAATACTCCCTCCGTCCCAAAACAAGTGACTCAACTTTGTACTTATTTTAATACAAAGTTAGTACAAACTTGAGTCACTTATTTTGGGACTGAGGGAGTAGTATTTACCTCTACAATCATGCACTGTCATGACTGCAATATATTAATTATATACCAAACCATATTACGAGCAAGTGGTCACTGAGGTGGATTAAATTTTTGTTTGGTTGCTTGTAGAAAATCAAAGGAGGTGTGAGTTCAGAAGTAATACCTGGACTACCTATGGGGAGTTCTATGGTTGATGCAGAGGGGATTGTTGCTTCATGTATAATCAGGCCGCTCAATGGTTGTGGGTCAGATGCAATGGCTTGCGAAAGGGATTGTTCAAATTAGTAAAAATTCAATATCAAAGGCATTTAAAGATTGTCGAGGAGTTATACCTAGACTCCCTTTGGGTAGTTCAATGGTTGAGGGCGATGGGGTTGGTGCTTCGCGAATAAACAGTCCGCTTGATGGTTGTGGGCCAGATCGGATGTCTTGCGAAAGGGACTTTGCTAATTAGTAAGAAACAACATTGAAGGCGAATTAATAAAAACATTACACAAATTCCATATACCTAGACCCTCTTTGGGTAGTATATTAACATTGGTGTCTTCACCAAGAGCGTGTCGGAGGCCATTTGTTGCATCCATCTGTCCCTCTCGGTCTTCCTGTTGTTTCTTCTTCTGATAAGATTCTCGTCTCTTTGCGTTCAACTTATCCTTTTGTTCTTGGTACCCTTGCTCTACTTTTTTCTTCTTATAAGTTGCTCTTCTCCGTGCGTTTATGACATCCCTTTCTTCCTTTTATAATGTCCCTTTACGTTGGCCAGCACGGCCCCTCGTAGCTCCATCTGTTGTTGTAGGTATACACACATTAGCATTCGAACCAGAACAGTAATAGTATTTGTGGATAAAATCATGCACCATCAGGGTTGCAATATATTAATTAAATACCAAACCAGATTACTCGCAACAATCCCCTCTGATGGATTAAATTTACCGCTTCATTATATTTAGAAATTCAAAGGAGGTGTGAGTTCGAAAGTTATATCTGGACTACCTTTGTGGTGTTCTATGGTTGACGCGGAGGGGATTGGTGCTTCATGTATAATCAGGCTGCTTGATGGTCGTGGGTCAGATGCAACGGCTTGCAAAAGGGATTGTTCAAATTAGTAATCACCAATATCGAAGGCATTTAAATATTGCTGATGAGTTATACCTGGACTCCCTTTCGGGAGTTCTATGGTCGAGGGAGATGGGACATCTGCTTCACGAATAAACAAGTCGCTCGATGGTTGTGGACCAGCTCCAATGGCCTGCGAAAGGGATTGTTCAGATTAGTAATTTAACAATCACCAAATACCAATCAATTATCAACTCCATATACCTGGACCCTCTTTGGGGAGTCTATCAACATTGGTGATATCACCAAGAGGTTGTCGGAGCCCAGTTGTCGCCTCCAGTTGTCGTTGTCGGTGTTGCTTAACAAGATTCACCCTTTCCCAACGAGAACCAAACGGGGTCAAGTCGTTTGAGGACATCACTATCATAGACAATTGTCATTGGCAAAGCAGATCAATAAGTACCGTCTACTATATTTAACGCACTTTAATCTATATTGAACAGAAATAAAGTAAGTTCTTGGCATGTTTGGTACAATAATGCTTCTCTTAAGTTTTTCTGTCCAATAACCAACATTGTCATCTAATGCATTGCTTGCTACAGGTTCCGTAAAATGGCAGCGGGTAGAGTTCTTGTCCTGTACAAAGGAAGGTGACTGACCTTCTTGTATTATCTTTATATCTGCATGATTTTGGTGGCGGCAACAGAACAATTGGAAATGCGTTGAGTTGCGCAATGGATTAACTACTTTGATTCAAGTTTTCTTCTTCCTAGGCTGGTCGAGATTAAGAAAAGCAAAAAATGGAGAGTAGAAGAAATCACACAGAAAAGCATAGAGTCAGGGGACAACATGAAAATCTTGCTTTGGCCTGGCAGCACCATCTCGTTCTCCATTTGTAGTAATTTTTCTCGGACACAAATCTTATTTCTCATACGCCACCGACAAGACAAACTTGCTTGGAGTTTTGGCTCCAGGGAGCATATACTCCCTGGTGAACAGTAAATAGAAAAAAAATCCCGAAGATGGATCTTGTTTTGTAAACACAATAAATTTTCAAAATCCTGAAGTTTTTCTGTAGATCTTCATGTTAGTGTAACAAGCCTGCTTGCCAATTATTGCGGTCTACTCCTTGCTCTTGCTTTGGTGTCATCACTCTACTTCTCTCCATACAGTTTCACCCTGACATGAAAAGCTAGTTCTTATTATCCATGTAACTTTTCGAGTAGATGATTTTTCATATATAAAACTTTTTCATCCGAGTTAGTATGCAAAAGTTATGCCCATTTTTACAAATTCTCGCGAGATTTTGCAAATGAAGTCGAAATTCATATTTCCAAATTTTCCCAACAACTAGACCACATATCACATGGAAAACTTATTTTATTTTATTTTTTTGACATTTCCATAATTTTCTTTTGTTTTTTCTAAAACTGAAAAGGCGATCCCCGGGGGGGGGGGGTAGAGTTTGAAAA
The DNA here is from genome assembly GCA_032464435.1 of Aegilops umbellulata. Classification (NCBI taxonomy): domain Eukaryota; kingdom Viridiplantae; phylum Streptophyta; class Magnoliopsida; order Poales; family Poaceae; genus Aegilops; species Aegilops umbellulata. The sequence goes on from CP136058.1 coordinate 604,933,317, forward strand.
TGAGGCCTCAAATCCCTTTAGTCGCGGTTGGCCAGGCCAACCGGGATTAAAGGTTAGACCTTTAGTCCCGGTTGGTGTCGCCAACCGCGACTAAAGGTTCGGGCCTTTAGTCGCGGTTGTCCAGACCAACCGGGACTAAAGGTCTAACCTTTAATCCCGGTTGGCCTGGCCAACCGCGACTAAAGGCCTTCGGGCCAGCCTGAGGACCTTTAGTCCCGGTTGGCCTGGCCAACCGCGACTAAAGCCCCTCACGTGCACCAGCTGGCCACCGAGCGCCCTGGGCCCAGGCCTTTGGTCGCGGTTCGTCTGCCGAACCGCGACTAAAGACTTCATTAGTCGCGGTTCCTACATTTCCGCGACTAATGGGGCTGGACGGAAGCCTCTTTTTCTACCAGTGATGTAGCATAAGAGTAAATCCCTGTCATATCTAAGAGCGGACTTCAGCCTGTAAGAACTTCCTTATAGACGATGTTCGTCATCGAGGTCTGTAAGGACAAGGCAGGTCTTTTTCGCTTCTTTGATTTACTGCTTTGCTTCTTGCCATTCTCCTTCTCCTTCTCCTTTTCAATGAGGATCTTTATGTTTCTCTTCGCGGTGGCTCGAGACAATGCGACATAGAGTTGACCATGAGAGAACACTGGATTAGGTAGGTACACGCCAACGATTGGAATCGTCTGTCCTTGAGCCTTGTTAATCATCATAGCAAAGCTAAGCCTTACAGGAAATTGCTTCCTCTTGAACTTGAATGGAAACATGTCGTTGTCAGACGGGCATAGGGGTATTCGAGGAAGGAAAACCCTCCTACCCGCGTGTTGTCCAATCACGATTTCTGCGTCGATGGCGTTCCTCTGGAAACCTCACACCACAAGCCTCATCCCGTTACATAGACCATTAGCCGGATCAATGTTCCTCAGAAGTATGACAAGGCAGTTGAGCTTCAGTTTGAGTGCATGCGGAGGCAGACCATTGGGAGTCAATCCATTAAGGTACTCGGGAGCGTAGTAGCCATATGGGTCGTCCTCTGCACTGTCAAAGATATGGTAGATTACTTCTTCTCCCCAAAAACGTTCTACCATGCGTATGTTTATCTTGTCGACGTTGTCGTTCGTGGTGGAGAGGATTGCGCGAGAAGTCATGTAATTCGGATCGGACATGTTGTCATGTAGTCTTGGAAAAACATGGTCAATCAGCTTCTCCGGGTCGTCACCCTCGCATGTAGACGACACACAAATATCTTCAGGGAGTCGTATGTTTCCTTGATCGTCAACTTCCTAGGTGCCATTGCCTACCCTTAGCAAGTATCCGCAAACCAGGTGTCATTATTTGCCCTCATGTTGGTGACGAGCCTTAGCTGTCGCATACCCTTCCAGAGATGTGAAATTCGGAGGGTTGCATCGATTATCTGACCCCGGGATCCCCTCCTGACGACCGGAAGCACCTGCCTGAAGTCCCCGCCAAACACAACAGTTTTACCTCTAAAGGGTCGGTCTCGTCTTCCCATGATGTCGCGCATGCTGTTGTCTAGTGCCTCGACCGCCTGTCGCTTAGTCATGGTGGCCTCGTCCCATAGTATCAATGAGGCCATCCTCAGTAGCTTGGCGGTGCCACTCTGCATCGTAAAGGTGCATGAGGCGTCGTCGTCGCAGCTCAATGGGATCTTGAACCTCGAGTGGGCAGTCCTACCTCCAGGCATGATAGAAGCAGCTACACCAGACTTCGCTGTAGCGATAGCGATGTTTCCCTCGCTTTGAACCTTGGCGAGCAGCGCCCTGTACAGGAAGGTCTTCCCTGTACCTCCCGGGCCATCAACAAAGAACACACCCCCATCAAGCAGCTAGTATCTCGTCGTATGCAGCCCTCTGCTCCAAGTTTAGCGACGATGCTAATTTAGTGTCGTTGATGTCAAAATCGATATTGGATTCCTCAATCACTTCTCTGGCATCGCCCTCGGTTGAGTCGAACGCATCGTCAATGCATGGAAGAGCGAAATCAGCTATGTCTTTGCCCATGAACTGCAACATACCCCTAATGTCAAGCAACACCATCTGTTCCACCTCAATCGGGCACGTGTGTTATCGCTGATAGTCATCAGACATAGGCTCGAAGTGCCTATCCCATAAACCACACACGTCGCCTCGCTCACAGTGCACAAAAATTGTTGTTAAGAGCCTTCGGAGCGAACATGGCATTGCCCACTGCTCTGCCTCGGTAAGAAAGTCGGCGAGCGTGTTATCTGCCTTGATGAGTCCCAACCTTTCGGCAACCTCTCTAAAGCTCATGCATTCCGTCCACGGTGAGAAGGTCCTCATAGGATGTCTTGCCAGCAACATGGTTTAGCAGCACACGCAGATAGTATCTCTCCCCCTCGGCGGGATTGGCAGACACAATTCGACCTATCTGATAACGCTCCACCCGCTCTTTCCAATACTTCTTACCCTTCTGCCATGTGAACCTTCCAGGAAAATCCTTGTACAATATATTCCTAGCCCACGGGTGTTTTTGGTTAGCTTTAAAATACTCTGTCAACATGGATTTGGAAGCATTCTCAGAGGCAACTACCTCGGTCAAGTGAGCTTGCTCATTGAACGCCACCATGTGCATATTCGGGAGATGAAGAGGCAACTATAGGATAGGCGGGTCATTGGCACACAAGGGGAAGCCAAATATCCTCCACATCACCTCTGGAGGAGTAACCCACCTCGCGTCTATGTATCTTTTGATCTCATCAATGTTACCATCGGCGTCGGGCTGGTCGATGCTGAAAGAAGCCATATCATGGCCCTTGTATATGTACTTGTAAAGGTATTTGACGGCCTTTATGCTGGAGCAAACCTCAACGTTGATGTGGCAATTGAACATTCGCAGAAGGTAAGGGTTATATGGCACAACCCATCTGTTGTCCAACATTTTACCCCGGACCTTAGCATGCCTACTATCATCTCGACGACGATAAACTGGGTATGAGTCCTTGCCTTGTGCTGTGTTTTCATTGAACGGCCGCGGGTATCTGCACTTGCACTCGTTCTGTTGCATGCACACATTTTTGGGGTTGAGAGCACCGCATGGTCCGTGCATCACAAGTTTCACCACCAAGGCATGGAGTTCTGGATACTTCTGCTTGCCTGGGAGCTCGGCAGAAATGAGTGGGTCGTACTGCTCCAGAACGACAAGCTTATAGGCAGAATTCATGATCAACAAAAAGTGTGCGTGGGGGAGGCCCCTCTTCTGGAACTCGACTACGTATACATGTGCGGCAACAACACCCAGGATATTCTTCTTGAACAAAAACTCTTTCATAGCCTCTAGCTTGCCATGGAATACACGAGCCACAAGATCAGGTCGGTCTTGTGTTGTCTGACCAGGAAACAACTCGTTCATGATCTCTTCCCAGTTAGGGTTGCAGGTCATGGTCAAGAAGATGTCAGGCTTCCCGTAGGTATGGACAATTGCCATGGCATCCATATGCCTCCGCTTCATGTCGCGGTCGCCACCTGGGTACGTTCTAGGGAGCACTATCCGTACTCCAACAGCGCTTGCCCGGGTCTCCCCGGATGTAATTGTATCAACAACTCCTTTATACAGGTCGGCACAGATCTTTGTCTGATTCTTCCTGTACCATTTCAACCTACAACTCTCAATCTTGATGTACATGTCCACCCCCCATTGCTGGAGCAATCGTGCTCCACAGAGTATGGGATTGAATATCCCAGGTCGTGTTTGCAACATGTAACAGTAGTAGTCTCTCACGGAGACGCATGACCTACTATTCCCCTCTGCAGGTGGATGAGTAGCGCGGAAGTTAGAATTCATATGAGAACTATAAAGTATATCAAAACGACAGAATACGCATAAGGCTTACCTGCATCCTCATCATCATCATGTCCCCTTCTTGGTTGTTGCACAACCGGCCAAGGGACATTACGTTTAGATAGTTTCGGGTGTCAACCGAGCTCCCCCCTTGGGAAGAAGAGTGGGTAAGAGAGTGGGTCATACGAGCCAGCCGTCACATGTATACTGTGCCTCTGGTTGTCGTTCCCGCAAAGTGTAATCCTACGATTGAACCTCTTCGCTAGGTCAGTGCCCTCCACCCAAATTGCAGCGAGCTCAGATGACAGAGGTCTATTATACTTCCGTTAGTCTCTAGTCAGTGATGATGTCTATCCTGTAATCGTCCAGGTTGTCCCTGTGCGCACCCAAACTCCTAAACTGTTGGGAGTACGGGTTTTCCCTGAGTATGTGCACTAACTTTTTGACGACATCCTGGTCTAATTGCTCAGTGGCAGCCTTGCGATGGGTTAGGCCTGGGTCGTCATCGTAGAAGTACAACTGTAGATGCTCTGGACGAGATGTTGGCCCGAAGAAATGAACGTTGTGGTAGATGGTGCCGTGCGCCCAAAACGTGTACACCCTAGACTTCATGTTTGTGTATGTTTCATCGAGGCTGACGCCCAGGTTTGTGAAGGAGAAGTGTCCGTTGAAGAACCGTATGTTCTCCCGAAAATGCCTAGAGTCCGCATCAGTGCTAGACCAAAGCCTCATGAGCTCCGGGATGGGCTCCGATTGCTTCAGCTCGATCTGCCCACTCCGACAACAGAATCCCGGGGTCTCGCTGACAAACTTCTTGGCCTTGCAGTGGTCGCAGTTCGCGGCGTGCTTGAGGATGTGTGCGTTGGCTGGGAGGTTTGAGTACACATAGTCAAATGGATCATGGTCGTCATAGTTATTGTGACTTGAGTCTTCCAATTCATCGTGCTCCATGTCATCAGCATCTGAGCCTGCAAACAATGTTTCTAATTAGTGTGATACCCCCAACATGTGGAACATGCTCAAGCGGGTGTACATACCTTCACCAGCAAACAGGTAATATTCATCGTCAAAGAGGTCGTCAGGATTGGCATTATCATTCATGAGACCATTGAGGTAAGCGTCCATGTCGTCTGCCCAATTGCCAAACAACACAAAAGAGGGTTCAGTCTCAAGGGACGCAAGGAGAGTAAGGATGGAGTTGTTACCTTCACTTATGATCGTGTACTCCGGCGTGCTAGATGAGGTTGAGGCACCGTGTGCTTCAACTATGGTTGGTTGTCCCGTTGAGCTAATTTCCGGTATGGGATGGACATGACGGTTGTGGTCTTCACCCTACCTGCAAATCTTTCATTACGACGGTCTAGCAGAGCCTTCCTCTCACCATGTGGTACATGCGTACATGATTTTCACTTGACAATTTTCTCCTGACGCTTCTTCGTCGCCATACTTCCCTTGCAAGCTTGCTCTCTCGTCCTATGCTGAGCTCTGTACTCATGCCTTTGCTCATCAGCTCCATTATCCGATACTGTTAGCGGATCACTGGTTAGCTGGTCGACACTTTTCCGTTGATCATCGATTTCGACTGGGTCGTCATCTACAACCCCGTGACCGAATGTTCTACTTAGGTAGGCACCTGCAACATTTTTGAGTTGTCATAAACAACTGTTGAATGTTTACAAAATGAAAGCTGGTTGCTGATGGGATAAGTACCATCTGTTTTGGTATTTTGAATGTATTTTCTACTCTTGGTGAAAGTACGAGCACAATCAATTTGTTCACCATGGATTGTTGCCCAGGATCCAACATGACGATATTATCGTCCATCGTACTGCTACAGTAGGCGGCTGCACCGATACGGAGCAAGTAAATATTTGTTTAATGCATACGAACATAAGATGTGGAGTACACAGGCGAGGAATACCGTAAGATTTGAAGGTGTGACCGCATGTGCTCGCCGTAGCTGAGGTTGCTAAATCAGGACGGGGCATCGCAATGGATTCGGCACACGGGGTGTTCCGGATAGCTTGTCGCGCTGTCGGTGCTGAGCACTCATCTCCCCTTTCTGCTCTTGTGTTAAGCTATCTCGATGTTTCTGAGCCGTTTCCCGTCTTTGCGTGTTTACTTCCGTCTTCTCGTAATCGGCTTGCCTCTTTGCGTTTATAATATCTAATGTGTTTGTGTCCTTTGGTGTCTTCATCTCATAAGCTGTCTTTGTGTGTTCAACTTATCCTTTTGGTCTTCGTACCCTTCCTCTTCTTTTTTCTTTTTATAAGTTGCTCTTCTCCGTGCGTCCATGAAATCATTTTGTTCCATTGATAATGTCCCTTTACGTTGGCCCTCACGGCCCCTCTAGCTGGACCTGTTGTTGTAGGTCTATACACATTAGCATCCGAACCAGAACAATCAAGTTCAAAGCTCTCATGGTTGACTGGAGGTACAACAGTAATACTCCCTCCGTCCCAAAACAAGTGACTCAACTTTGTACTTATTTTAATACAAAGTTAGTACAAACTTGAGTCACTTATTTTGGGACTGAGGGAGTAGTATTTACCTCTACAATCATGCACTGTCATGACTGCAATATATTAATTATATACCAAACCATATTACGAGCAAGTGGTCACTGAGGTGGATTAAATTTTTGTTTGGTTGCTTGTAGAAAATCAAAGGAGGTGTGAGTTCAGAAGTAATACCTGGACTACCTATGGGGAGTTCTATGGTTGATGCAGAGGGGATTGTTGCTTCATGTATAATCAGGCCGCTCAATGGTTGTGGGTCAGATGCAATGGCTTGCGAAAGGGATTGTTCAAATTAGTAAAAATTCAATATCAAAGGCATTTAAAGATTGTCGAGGAGTTATACCTAGACTCCCTTTGGGTAGTTCAATGGTTGAGGGCGATGGGGTTGGTGCTTCGCGAATAAACAGTCCGCTTGATGGTTGTGGGCCAGATCGGATGTCTTGCGAAAGGGACTTTGCTAATTAGTAAGAAACAACATTGAAGGCGAATTAATAAAAACATTACACAAATTCCATATACCTAGACCCTCTTTGGGTAGTATATTAACATTGGTGTCTTCACCAAGAGCGTGTCGGAGGCCATTTGTTGCATCCATCTGTCCCTCTCGGTCTTCCTGTTGTTTCTTCTTCTGATAAGATTCTCGTCTCTTTGCGTTCAACTTATCCTTTTGTTCTTGGTACCCTTGCTCTACTTTTTTCTTCTTATAAGTTGCTCTTCTCCGTGCGTTTATGACATCCCTTTCTTCCTTTTATAATGTCCCTTTACGTTGGCCAGCACGGCCCCTCGTAGCTCCATCTGTTGTTGTAGGTATACACACATTAGCATTCGAACCAGAACAGTAATAGTATTTGTGGATAAAATCATGCACCATCAGGGTTGCAATATATTAATTAAATACCAAACCAGATTACTCGCAACAATCCCCTCTGATGGATTAAATTTACCGCTTCATTATATTTAGAAATTCAAAGGAGGTGTGAGTTCGAAAGTTATATCTGGACTACCTTTGTGGTGTTCTATGGTTGACGCGGAGGGGATTGGTGCTTCATGTATAATCAGGCTGCTTGATGGTCGTGGGTCAGATGCAACGGCTTGCAAAAGGGATTGTTCAAATTAGTAATCACCAATATCGAAGGCATTTAAATATTGCTGATGAGTTATACCTGGACTCCCTTTCGGGAGTTCTATGGTCGAGGGAGATGGGACATCTGCTTCACGAATAAACAAGTCGCTCGATGGTTGTGGACCAGCTCCAATGGCCTGCGAAAGGGATTGTTCAGATTAGTAATTTAACAATCACCAAATACCAATCAATTATCAACTCCATATACCTGGACCCTCTTTGGGGAGTCTATCAACATTGGTGATATCACCAAGAGGTTGTCGGAGCCCAGTTGTCGCCTCCAGTTGTCGTTGTCGGTGTTGCTTAACAAGATTCACCCTTTCCCAACGAGAACCAAACGGGGTCAAGTCGTTTGAGGACATCACTATCATAGACAATTGTCATTGGCAAAGCAGATCAATAAGTACCGTCTACTATATTTAACGCACTTTAATCTATATTGAACAGAAATAAAGTAAGTTCTTGGCATGTTTGGTACAATAATGCTTCTCTTAAGTTTTTCTGTCCAATAACCAACATTGTCATCTAATGCATTGCTTGCTACAGGTTCCGTAAAATGGCAGCGGGTAGAGTTCTTGTCCTGTACAAAGGAAGGTGACTGACCTTCTTGTATTATCTTTATATCTGCATGATTTTGGTGGCGGCAACAGAACAATTGGAAATGCGTTGAGTTGCGCAATGGATTAACTACTTTGATTCAAGTTTCCTTCTTCCTAGGCTGGTCGAGATTAAGAAAAGCAAAAAATGGAGAGTAGAAGAAATCACACAGAAAAGCATAGAGTCAGGGGACAACATGAAAATCTTGCTTTGGCCTGGCAGCACCATCTCGTTCTCCATTTGTAGTAATTTTTCTCGGACACAAATCTTATTTCTCATACGCCACCGACAAGACAAACTTGCTTGGAGTTTTGGCTCCAGGGAGCATATACTCCCTGGTGAACAGTAAATAGAAAAAAAATCCCGAAGATGGATCTTGTTTTGTAAACACAATAAATTTTCAAAATCCTGAAGTTTTTCTGTAGATCTTCATGTTAGTGTAACAAGCCTGCTTGCCAATTATTGCGGTCTACTCCTTGCTCTTGCTTTGGTGTCATCACTCTACTTCTCTCCATACAGTTTCACCCTGACATGAAAAGCTAGTTCTTATTATCCATGTCATTTATTTTCGTATGCACTGGTAACGCTCATATGTACTCCCTCCGTTCCAAAATAGATGACTCAACTTTGTACTAAAGTTAGTACAAAGTTGAGTCATCTATTTTGGAACGGAGGGAGTATATATGTGCTCCTCAAATATCTGGATTTTGAACTACCAGACCATTCAAATAAATGCATGGACTCTTACCAAAACATAAACAAATGGCAGGGATAGTTCCATCAGTACATGCTTGAGGAACACTATGTTTATCCACCAAGATAGGTTTGTGACAAGTAATGATTTGTGACAAGTACTGATTTGTGACAAGTATATATACAAACTGAAGATAGTTCCATCAGTATATATAGAAACTGAAGATAGTCAACTAAGTGCATATAAGTGCATACTGGATTCCATATCAATTATGTACCACAGTTATTTTAACAAGCTCTTGATAATTAAAAAAAGGAACACTATGGAGCTAATCTGAAACCGCACAATCATATTCGTGCTGCTATTATTCTGGTAGCGTTGCTTGTTGAATAGAAATCATGTATATAGCAAATTATCCTCTCTGAGCCATGTTCTAGGTACTGGTTACTTCGGTAGAACGTCAGAAAATTATAGCTGGGGTATTCTCAAGAAGCAGCGACATGGCTTGACGCAGTAAGTTTTCAAAAGGGTTGAATATATACATGTGTCAAGCCTTGCTATGCAACTGTTGTATACTTAAAGCAGTTGACTACTTTGAACAGGTATATGCCTGGCTAGCACACAAGAACAGTCAGGACCATGTACGAATCGAACGAACAGTTGGGGCTATGTCACACCACCAATCGAATAGTTGTATGTTAACCCAGTCTCTTCCGCATTAGTTCTTCCAGAAGTAAACTATGTACGGTTTACTAACCTGTGGTTCGCTCGCAGCCGCGCCGGGACCCGTGGCTCGCTCGCAGCCGCGCCGGGACCGTGGCTCGCTCGCAGCCGCGTCGGCACCCGTGGATCGCTGGCAGCCGCGCCGGCGCCGGGGGCAAAGTTTGAAGGACCAGGCCTTGCACACCTATCCCGACGGCAAACTTTGAAGAAATAGTTCAAATCCACATGATTCGAACGCAAACCTGGAAGCATGGAGAATCAGCCCTTGCGCGCCCTGCTCGGAAGATAGGATTTGAAAATTGTTTGTTGTCTACGGAAAGAGCAAAAATATTTGATTAAACTGTTGTTTATGGAAGCTTCTCGTGACGGATTTTTTCGATATGATTCCATATGATTTGATTTGATTGGTGTCATAAATGGAAGGGAAGAATGGAAGGATTGTTGTTTTATATGGAAGGGGATGGAACGTTTCGCTTGGTTTGGCTTGGTTCTTGTGATGCATGAATGAAAACCGGTATCGATTTTCGGAGGGAGGAAAAAATCAGTGGGGGGAGGGATCGGCTGGTGCGGAGATCGATGGGACGGTGGGAACGAACGAAGCGAACGAACGACTCAAGTCTGTTGTTCAATCTATCCCAACTTATGCTATGTTGGTCTTTAAAATTCCTAAAAAAAATTGTAAAGGAATAACTGACGAGATGTCGCATTTTTGGTGGGGCGATGACGACAACCAGAGAAGGATGCATTGGATGGCGTGGTGGAAAATGTGTGTCCTGAAAAGCCAAGGTGGAATGGGCTTTCGTGACATTCATTGTTTTAATTTGGCGATGTTGGCTAAACAAGCTTGGCGTCTCCTTGAGAACCCCGATTCCTTGTGTGCCACCATTTTGCGAGCTAAGTATTTTCCTGATGGAGATTTATTGAACGCAAAGTTAAAAAAGGGATCATCCTTCACATGGCAAAGTATTATGGCGGGGGTTAATACCTTAAAACATGGCTATATTTGGCGTGTTGGAAATGGTCAGAAAATTGACATTTGGGAAGATTCTTGGATCCCTAACTGTGCTAACAGGAAAGTCATCACTCCAAAGGGACAACATTTGTTATCAAAAGTGCCTGATCTCATTGACCCCTCTTCGAACAGGTGGGATGAGGATCTCATCAGACAGACCTTGTGGCCTGTTGATTTACAGCGGGTCCTTGCTATCCCTCTGCCTCAGTTTGATATGTTAGATTTTGTTGCCTGGAGTCATACTAAGAGTGGGATTTTTTCTGTTCGATCTGCATATTTTGTCGAGTGGGATTATCAACATGGAAGGAAACTTCGTCGTACTAATGGAATGGGTCAAACAAACTTTAATCCAATTTGGTCTAAGATTTGGAAGTTATCTTGTCCAGCGAAGGTGAAAATTTTTATTTGGCGGACGCTGCATGGTACTCTTCCATGTCGTGTTATGCTTGCTAATAGACACATGAAAGTTTCACCTTTATGCCCTTGTTGTGCTTCTGGTTTAGAAGACAGAAAGCATATGTTGTTTCAGTGCCAGAAGGCAAAAGAGGTCTGGAGAAGGCTTGGATTAGACGAGATCATTGCTCAAGCTTGTGAAGTTGATCGTGCTGGAGAGGCGGTCCTCGAGTTTTTGTTGCTCATGCCTGACCAAGATTTATCTATTATGGGGTTCCAGAATACTCGGGAGATGATTGCCATTACGTCTTGGTATTTATGGTGGGAAAGACGTAAATTAGTGCACAAGAAGAGAATTCAAGATGCAAAACAGATTTCAATGGGGATACAAGCTCTTACGACTAATTATGTTGTTGCTTCCAGTCCAAGGGCTTCTACGAAAAGAGGGGATTGGATTCGTCCCCCGGTGGGTTTTGTGAAACTGAATGTTGACGCTTCTTTTGATCATTATCTTCTTAAAGGTACGGCGGGGGCTGTCCTGAGGAACGACAAAGGGAAGTTTATTGCAGGGGGTACTTGGAAAATTGATCATTGCATCGATGCTCTAACAGCAGAAGCTTGGGCTCTCAGATTCGGTCTTTCACTAGCGCAACGTGCGGGTTGCAATCGCCTAGTTATTAATTCTGATAATTTAGAGTTGAAATGATGAATAATGGCGGACGGTCAGCAGGAGCGGCGGCGGCAATCTTTGATGATTGCTATTTTTTGGCGTGTGATTTTCCTACCTCTAGGTTTGAACATTGTAATAGGGAAGCCAATAAGGTTGCACACGAGCTTGCTAGGTTGGCTGGATTTTCTTCTACCATTGATTGGTTTGAGGAGCCTATGTTTGAGATTGTACAATTCCTCACAAACGATGTATCTGTTATTTCTGTTGAATAAAGTCCATTTGTTTTTCAAAAAAAAAGGAGTAGAGAAATACAAGCAGAGTAGGAAGCTATTTGTCCCATTTATCTATCACCATTTCTGAATACAAGACCTTCAGTAGAGATTTCAATACGGTGTACAGATGGATGTATATAGGCGCATTTTGGAGTGTAGATTTACTCATTTTTGTTCCGCATGTACTCTGTATTGGAATCTCTAAAAGGTCTTATATTAGGTAACAAAGGGAGTATTCACGATTTGCATGTTTACAATATTTAGCAATAGCATTAGGTTAGATTTTGAACAACAGATTTACATTATACGGGCCAGCACAAAGTAAACCTAAACGGGAGTATTTTTCCTTGAAAGTTATCATGGATGGGCCCTAGATGCCAAACTAAAAAAATAGGCAGAAGCCATAGGCTTATAATGTCAAAAACCAATCCTTGACCACTATATATACACCCTCAGTATACAATGATGATATAGACAGGCTAGGAACATCAGGTACATGCAATTATATTTAAATTTAATTTGTTCGGTCCAATGTGATAAGCATCTTCGAGTGGTGATAGGAGTAGAACAAACTTTAAAGCAAAATACTCCCCCCTTCAATAAAAAATAGATGCTTAAACTTTTTTATGAATCAGATGTATATAGACACATTTTAGTGTGTTTGGTCACTTATGTTAGTCCATATGTAGTGTATATTGGAGTATCTAAACCATGTCATACTTGTGACCGGTGGGAGTAAGTGTTTAATTACACATCTTTTCCAAAGCACACCTAAACAAAATACTTATGGTACTTAAAGTAACGATCTCGGAAAAATACCATAGACATGAGGAACAAATAGGAGGAGTAAGGCCACCTTGTCCCAGTCGGTAAATTCAAGCTGACAGAAAAGCGCAGTTAACATCACCATGATCTAATTGATGAATTCGCTTAGTCGGCAACGATAGACGATTCAATTCAACCAGCCAAGCTATATCAAAATCGGTGTGTCGCTAAATGGACTTATTCAAGTCGACAGGTGTTTTCTGACAGATTCCTCGGTTTCGTAGATCATCGAACAATACTCTTTATCTAGCACGATGTGCCAGTCGGTAGGCCATTCGACTTATGAGCTCGGTTGATTCAGGCTTACATATATAAAGATACACTTAGCAAGACATGAAAATGCAAGTGTCGGTGTCAAAACCGGCGGATCTCGGGTAGGGGGTCCCGAACTGTGCGTCTAGACGGATGGTAACAGGAGACAAGGGACACGATGTTTTTACCCAGGTTCGGGCCCTCTCGATGGAGGTAAAACCCTACTCCTGCTTGATTAATATTGATGATATGGGTAGTACAAGAGTAGATCTACCACGAGATTAGAGAGGCTAAACGCTAGAAGTTAGCCTATGGTATGATTGTTGTTCGTCCTATGGACTAAAACCCTCCGGTTTATATAGACACCGGAGAGGGCCAGGGTTACACAGAGTCGGTTACAAGGGAAGGAGATCTACATATCCATATTGCCAAGCTTGCCTTCCACGCCAAGGAAAGTCCCATCCGGACACAAGACGAAGTCTTCAATCTTGTATCTTCATAGTCCAAGAGTCCGGCCGAGGGTTATAGTCCGGCCATCCGGACACCCCCTAATCCAGGACTCCCTCAGTAGCCCCTGAACCGGGCTTCAATGACGACGAGTCCGGCGCGCAGATTGTCTTCGGCATTGCAAGGCGGGTTCCTCCTCCGAATACTTCATAGAAGATTTTGAACACAAGGATAGTGTCCTGCTCTGCAAAATAAGTTCCACATGCCACCGTAGAGAGAATAATATTTACACAAATCTAATCTGCTCACGTATTCCATAGCGTGACATTACACCATGGCCAAGCCTTTATTCGAAACGTTTTCACTATCCCACCTCAACGTGTTTAGCAAGGTGGTTTCTTTGGCACGTCTTTGTCGAAGCACAGATCGTGTCCCATTTATTTACGGGATCCTCATCATTACAGACATGGGTAGCCCAGTCGTGCCCGTTGGTATATCCCCTTGATCAAAGGTAAGTCCCAAATGGTCACGGGGAGGGCTCTTGGTATTCAACCTGTTATAAAGAGACCAAGGCCTCACTCCTTTATTTCGATCTCAATCGAATCCACCTCTTGCCTCGAGTTCCAGCACCCAAGGCCCCAGATTTTAGGTGCTTCAGACCTTCGACGATGTCCGGCTCCGACCTTCGAGGCTGATGGATGCCTTCCTCCGTCACGGAGGAGGACGTGCTAAAGCTGAGAGAGGCCAGGTTTTTGACCGGCGAAATCTCGCATAGGCTGCCTGCTCGAGGGCAGGTCATCTCCACTCCCAAGCCTGGCGAGAGCGTGGTGTTCGTGTCTCACTTTCTCCGAGGGTTAGGCTTCGCGACGGATCCCTTCGTTAGGGGGCTGATGTTTTATTATGGTCTGGAATTTCACGACTTAGCTCCGGAGTCCATCCTTCACATCTCATCGTTCATCATCGTGTGCGAAGCCTTCCTCCGCATTACTCCTCACTTCGGACTGTGGCTTAAGACCTTTAAAGTAGATCCAAAGATGATCGAGGGATGGGCGTGTGGAGGTGCCGTTATAAGCAAAAACGCTGACGCTCCATGGCCCGAGGGCTCTCCTTAAGAGGAGTTCAGCTTATGGCAACGAGAGTGGTTTTATATCACAGCTCCTAGGGGCACCAAGTGGGTGGCGCCGCCTGCTTTCCGCTCGGGTCCCCCGCCACGACTAGCGTCATAGGTCAACAAGGGGCTGGACTGGGGGCCGGCAAAGGACGTGCCCCTGTTGCAGGGCCGCATCCGAGATTTCCTAGAACGATACATCAGTTTGGTCATGGTGACGCAAATTATGTTAATTCGCCGAGTTCTGCCCTGCAAGCGTCGCCCCCTTCGCCTGTGGGAGTTCAATCCGGAGGGACCGCGAGCTCTCCAACATTTTCTTGGCAAGATGCCCGTGGAGATGTATAAATTGTTCTTCGGACCACAAGTAGTGTGTCCGGACTCTACGGAGGACGCAGGTCTGACCTGCAATCGTCCGGATACTCAAGTAAGTAGCCATGTGCCCGGACATACCCTTCGTTCATTTATCACGACATTACCCTTAAAAGAGTTGTCCTTGAAATAGGAGTGGGTAGCGAAGGCGAAGCTAATCAGGTGTCCGGCCTCCCTTCCTGAGACCTCGCCGGATCCCATATTAACCAGGATGCTGGAGATCACGCCCTTAAAAGAAAGCGAAGGGGGGACAAGGGGGTTACTGCCTCCCCGAAGGAGGCCGTCCGGAAAGGAGGAATCAAAAATTCCTCTACTCAGGGAAAAAAAGGACCGCCTCTGAAGACCCGGAGACCATGGTCTTAAAGCGGGGGAAGAAATCTTCACCAGAGGGTACGGTGCCGGGAGATAATTCAGCCGTATTACGCCCTCAAGGGGATCAGCCCTCCACCGAGCCATAAGTAAAGAGGATGTTTTAATAATGGGAAAAATCTTTGCTTTACCCTTGAGGAAAATAACCGAACATTTACCTTGTAGTTCGGACCGTAGCCCTTCTCAGCAGAGCTCGTCTTCAGGGGATCTTCTTCTGGAGATGATGGAGAGCGAAATGCCTCCCCCTGCGATACCGCCTCATGAGGCGGGCGATCCCGTGGTGTCGTCGCGGCGGGTTTCTCCTGATCCGGCAAGGCCGGAAGGTAGTAATAAGGCCACCCAAAGCCCTCCGAGTCCGGCTTTCAAAAAAGGCAATCGGACGAGTCCGGCACCGCCTGGTGCACGGTCGGAGGCACTGCAGGACTTGCTAGGGCGGGCGCCTATCTCAGAGGAGCACCGTATGTTAATGAGTACGGTGATCGAGAAGATTTCATCTGCGGAAAGCGGGTTGCATGTAGCTGTCGTGAGTCTACTGGCGGGTTTTGAGGTACGTGAAATGATGTACCTTGTTTGGACAGTGCCGCATACTTTAAGATGTGCCCTGTGTAGGTAGTAGCCCCTGAGACTCTAGGTGTTGTCGAAGACGACGGCACATGGAGGATCATAGTCCTAGGTATAATTTTGCCGCCTTCGTATGCAGGTGGCGAAGTGTCCGGTGTCCAGCCGGAGTGATGAATTTGCCGAGCTAAGGCGGCAACTTGACGTGGCAGATGCCGACATCACGCTTGTCAACAAGCGGCTTGATGAGGCACAAGGTATGTAAGTTTCCTGGAGACGCCTGGTAAGAGGAGCTTGATGCCAGCATCCTATAACTCGTGTGCTTGACGCAGATGGGGCTGCTGCCGTAGAGAAACTTCGGGCAGAGCTTGCCCGAGCCAAGGAGCAAGCCAGAAAAAGTGATGTGGCTGCCTTAAAGGCGGTTGAAGAGCTGAAAGCCGAACAGGCTGCTCACTGCCGAAGCAAGAAGGAAATGGCCGAGATGGCTGTGAAGTTGAAGAGTGCTGCTGACCGTTGCAAGCTTCTTGAAAAAGAAGATCAGGCGGAACGGACGGACCTGGAGAAGGCCACTACAGCGACCAAGGATGCTCGTTCTGCGATCAGGGCGATGAGGGAGGAGCTTCGTCAAGCCGGAGATATCGCGGCTGGAAAGCCCTTTATGCTGCGGATGAAGTTCGGGGATCCTAAATATGCTCCGTTGGACCGGAGGTGGAGTTCGGCGGACGCGTATCTGGATTTAGTGGCAAGTGCCGCTGATGCGGCCGAACACTTCCGAGATCAGGAGGGTCGTGAAGTGGAAAAGCTTTTCTGGTCGCAGTTCCACAATCCCGAGCGTCCGCTTCCATTAACCGATCGTTTGGCCGAATGGGCTGAGCTGAATAGGTTATCTAGACTCGCCATGAAGTATGTCGTCGATCATCTGTGGCCGAAAAGGCCAAAGCCGAACAATTATTTTAGCTTGGTGCAGTAGTTCCTTGGTGCGGTGCCGTATATCGACGCGATGAAGAGGTCAACATGTGTGGAGGGTGCGCGGATGGCCCTTGCCCGTGTCAAGACATATTGGGCGGAGATGGAGGCCACCGCTGTTGCAACCCAAGACTCGGGCGACAGTCGAGTACCTGCCGAGCACTTCTTTCAGGAAGTCCTGGAGGGCGCTCGTTTAATAGAGACGCGGTGCTCGAAGGATGTTATGTTCGAATAACATGTATTCTTATTGAAAACAATATTTTGCCAAAGTAGAAGCTTTTTATACTTGTGCTTGCAAGACTTATAATACCTCATGTGCGGCCGTTTATGTATATGTAACCTGAAAGATGGCAGTTGTTGGCTTTAGCCCCCACGCATATAATGCGGGGGTGTTTACAAAAGGCGCATCATCACACTTGATCCAACATCTTGGTCCATTAAGCAGGTGATAGCGCAGCGAACTAGGCAACCGGACTATAATGCTTTATCACTTTCACTTAGCCATAGGAGTTTGACCGTGGAGCTACGATATAGCCCCTGGTGGCACCGCGCTTCGCCCGAATTCGGGGCGCGTGTGTGCCTGGCCGGGAAACGGCCCTTCGTTAATGCGGAGGAATCTCGAAGATTCCGATAGGTCATCGAGTGGTTGACCAGTCTCACGCTATATCATGACAGTCAGTTTTTGGCTTTCTCTACTGAGGTGCTCGCCTGGCTGAACCGGGGCACAATCGCAGTAGTTTTCCTGGTGCCGCCTTAGCCGATAGAGCGGAACGTAAGGCAGCAAAACAAAGGAGGGCAAACCCAACATTTGACCAAAGACATGATTCGGAGCTGATGCATATAAGGCCAAACTCGCGACGCCGAACACTCCCTAAGGTATTCGGTCTTTATGAAAAAGGGCCAAACAGTGCCCTTGGTAATAAGCCCCTGGTGTCCAGGTACGTGCAAAATTCTGACGTGGCCACATGCCAAGACGTCAGCCTCCTCCTCGGTTATACTGAGAATCCGGGGGATGTGTATCAACAAGAGACAGTAAAAAAGGTTTACGCAGGGTCTTAATCTAAAAATAATCCTTGGGACGGGTCCCTGCTGCACGTCTGCGCCTGTATCTCCGTTGTGCCATGTCCTGGACGGGTGTAGCACGGTGTTCATCTGTAAAAGAGAGGAACTTAGTTGAAATAGGTCATGCGAAATGTACGGTATACTAAATAAAGTATGATTCGAGATGGAAAAAACTGAGCCTTAGTGTCTCTTATTTTACATGCGCGGATCCCCTTGTACAGGGGTATACGGCTATTAATCCTTTATCAAATGTGTGCTTACGCCGGACTCGTCTAGCCATGTCCGTGGTCTTAACGACCTGTTTAGGTGCTTTGATTATTGAAGCCTTTTTAGTGTGTGGCTGTCAAGGCAGCCGCACAGTCTTTCACACGGGAGGGACACTCGATATTTCCCTTTAGTGACATGATGCCTCGTGGACCGGGCATCTTAAGCGTGAGAGACGCGTAATGTGGTATTGCGTTAAAGCGAGCGAAAGCTTCGCGTCCCAGTAGTGCTTGAAAGCTACTTGAAAATGGGGCGATGTGGAAGGTTAGCATTTCGCTACGGAAGTTATCGGGAGAACCGAACATAACTTCTAGTAAGAGGGAACCCGTGCAATGGGCATCTGGGCCTGGCGCTACTCCTTTAAAGGAAGTGTTGCTATGGCGAATTTTTGTTGGGTCCATCCCCATTTTGCGGGCTGTGTCCTGGTATAGCAGGTTTAAACCACTGCCGCCATCCATCAGGACTCGTGTAAAGTGGAATCCGCCAATTATCGGGTCTAATACCAAGGCAAACCAGCCTGCGTGCCGGATACTTCTGGAGTAATCCTGATGGTCGAAGGTGATCGGTTTTAACAACCAGCGGCGATACTCCTTTGTGATAGGCTGTATGGCGCGTATCTCTATAGGGGGGGCGCCCCCACCCTCGTGGACAGGGTGTAGGCCCCCTGGTCTTCATCTTTGGCGAGGATTTTCTATTGTTTTTTCTAAGGTGTTCCGTGGAGTTTCAGGACTTTTCGAGAATATTTGATTTCTGCACATAAAACAACATCATGGCAATTCTGCTAAAAACAGCGTCAGTCTAGGTTAATTTCATTCAAATCATACAAGTTAGAGTCCAAAACAAGGGCAAAAGTGCTTGGAAAAGTAGATACGACGGAGACGCATCAACTCCCCAAGCTTAACACCTTGCTTGTCCTCAAGCAATTCAGTTGACTAACTGAAAGAGAAAAAGAAAACTTTTACAAACTCTGTTTGCTCTTGTTGGTGTAACTATGTCAGGCCAGCATTCAATTTTTCAGCATATATCATAACTAACCACATTTGCAATAATTCTCAGGTCTCACAATTACTCATATCAATAGCATAATCAACTAGCAAGCCATAATAATAGACCTCGGATGATAACACTTTCTCAAAACAATCATAATATGATATAACAGGATGGTATCTCGCTAGCCCTTTTTGAGACCGCAAAACATAAATGCAGAGCACCTTTAAAGATTAAGGACTGACTAGACATTGTAATTCATGGTAAAAGAGATCCAATCATAGTCACACCCAACATAGACTAATAGTGATGAATGCAAATGACAGATGTGCTCTCCAGCTAGTGCTTTTTAATAAGAGGGTGATGACTCAACATAAAAGTAAAT
Organism: Aegilops umbellulata; assembly: GCA_032464435.1. Lineage (NCBI taxonomy): Eukaryota > Viridiplantae > Streptophyta > Magnoliopsida > Poales > Poaceae > Aegilops > Aegilops umbellulata. The sequence continues at coordinate 604,952,719 of CP136058.1, forward strand.
GGATATGCCCTTCGCATAGGGAAGCAAGGATTTGTAGAGGTGCCACAGCTCGGTTTTGAAATAGAGATAAATTGCGTTTTGAGAGGTACACTTTCATTCTCAACGTAACAACTAAGAGATGGCGATATCTTCCATGCTAAACAAATTCTAGGCGGTTCCCAAACAGAATGGTAAAGTTTATACTCCCCCTCCACCAACAAGCATCAATCCATGACTTGCTCGAAACAACGAGTGTCTCTAACATACATCAGGTCCCAGGGGGAGTTTTGTTTGCAATTAATTATGATTTAGTTTGCACAAAGCATGGGACTGGGCATCCCGGTGACCAGCCATGTTCTCGTGAGTGAGGAGCGGAGTCCACTCCTCTTCAGACTAACCTGCCTAACACGGAAGATAAGGACAACCTTGGTTGATACATGAGCTATTCGACCATACAAAACAGAATGTTTATTTGAAGGTTTAGAGTTTGGTACATATAAATTTACTTGGAACGGCAGGTAGATACCGCATATAGGAAGGTATAGTGGACTCATCTGGAATGCACAAGCAGTATTCCCGCTTAGTACAAGTGAAGGCTAGCAAAAGACTGGGAAGCGACCAACTAGAGAGCGACGACAGCCATGTACATGCATTAAAATTAATAAACATTGGATGCAAGCATGAGTAGGATATAATCCACCATGAACATAAATATCATGAAGGCTATGTTGATTTGTTTCAACTACATGCGTGAGCATGTGCCAAGTCAAGTCACTCAAATCATTCAAAGGAGGATACCACCCCATCATACCACATCATAATCATCTCAATAGCATGTTGGAGCGCAAGGTAAATCATTATAACTCATAGCTAATCAAGCATGGCACAAGCAACTATGATCTCTAATTGTCATTGCAAACATGTTTATTCATAATAAGCTGAATCAAGAACGACGGACTCATCATATGTACAAAAACGAAAGAGGTCGAGTTCATACCAGCTTTTCTCATCTCAGTCAGTCCATCATATATCATCATAATTGCATTTCACTTGCACGACCGAATGGTGTGAATAATAATAAGAGTGCACGTGCATTGGACTAAGCTAGAATCTGCGAGCATTCAAGAAACAGGAGAAGACAAGGCAATATCGCTCTGGGTTAAATCAACAATAATGCATATAAGAGCCACTTCAACAATTTGATCATGGTCTTCTCCTACTGACCCCAAAGAAAAAAAAATAAAACTATTTACACGGGGAAGCTCCCAACAAGCAAAAGAAGAACGGGAAATATTTTCGGGTTTTCTTTTTAATTACTACTAGAGCAAGAAAGTAAACTACTACTAATTTTTTTTGGTTTTCTTAAGGTTTAACAAACACACAAGAAGAAAGCAGGAAAAAGAAAATAAACTAGCATGGATATTACAGTGAAAGAGTATGAGCACCGACATCTAGCAATGAGTGTGTGTGAACATAAATGTAATGTCGGTGAGAAATACGTACTCCCCCAAGCTTAGGCTTTTGGCCTAAGTTGGTCTATTGCCAGGGATAGCCTGGCGGATACCCATAGGTGTGGCTGGGGTCGTACTGTGATACAGTAGTTATCGCCTGCTGAGCTGCAGCGTGGAGTCGGGCTGCTTCCGCTCTCCTCTCGTACTCATCTGCCTCCTCTCTGGTGATAGTATATCTTCGTTTTGCCTGAGAATCAAAAAGGGTTGGAGCAGGGAGAGTAATATGGACAACATGTTGTTTGTTAAAAGTTAAATGATATAAAAGAGATGATTCGGGTCGCTCAACAAAATGATGTGAGGCCATGGAGTCATAATCTAAATATGCAGTGGGCAACTCCGTATCACCCTCATGAATGTCTATCTCAAGAAAATGAGCTAAGCGGGTTGCATAAATTCCTCCAAAGAAATCTCCATTATGTCTATTATGATGCAACCTACGAGCTACAATGGCTCCCATATGATAAGATTGCTCTCCTAGCACAGCACTCCTAAGAATGCTGAGGTCAGGGACACACATGTGACATGCTTCATCCTTAGCATTTACGCATCTACCGATGAAAAGAGCAAAATAATGTATAGCAGGAAAGTGAATGCTCCCTATGGTAGCCTGCGTTATATCTCTAGATTCCCCTACAGTTATACTAGAAAGAAAGTCTCTAAATTCATATTTAGGGGGATCCCTAATACTGCCCCATGATGGAAGTTTGCAAGCAAGAGTGAAATCCTCTAAGTCCATTCTATAAGATTTATCATAAAGATCAAACATGACTAAAGGAGAATTACGCGAAGATGAATACTCAAACCTCCTCACAAATGAACTTGTGAGATCATGATATTGGGGGCATTTGTCAGCCTCAAAATCCTCAAGGCCGGCATTGTGCAAGTATGCTTTGAATTCTTCCTTAATTCCCGCAAGGTCCATAAAATTTTCCGACGGCCATTCGCAAGGCTGTACGGGGGCGTCTCTTGGTGGATCCTCGTCAGCATCGCGCATAGCAATCCTAGGTCCTTGCTTCTTAGAAGAACCAGCTTGGAACATCTTCCAAAGCATATTGTTTTCCTCTGAAAAAATCTGAAATTTTTAGTAACTTCAAGCAAAAGTGAACCAACTTCAATAAAACTGATAGCAACTACTCCTACAAGTGCCTAGAGCCTATATCAAGCATTAGAACTACTTGGAACCATATAATTTGACATGCAAGCTCAAGAACATGGTCACCTATGCAGCACAAATTTGCAAGGAATAGAGCACTAGAACAAAAACTAATTGGACCAATGGAGGAGTGACATACGAAGGAACAATCTCCCCAAGGAGTTTTGCGATAGGTGCTTTGAGAAAGGAGATCGAAAATCATAGCAAAGTGGTTGGAACTCGTGCTTGAGTTGGTTTTTCGGGTTTGTGTGAGGCAGAGGAAGAAGATGGGTGCTGGGATAAGTGGAGGAGGGCCACTGTGGGCCCACGAGGCAGGGGGCGCGCCCAGGGGTGTAGGGCGCGCCCACCACCCTCGTGGCCAGGTGGCAGCTCCTCCCGTGGTAATTTTTGCGCAGTAAATCATCAAATATTCCCGAAAAAATCATATTAAATTGGCATGGCATTCTGAGGACTTTTATTATCGGGGTATTTTTATATTGCACGGCTAAGACAGGAAACAGACAGAAAAATACTATTTTTACTTTGTTTCTACTAATTAACAGAAAATTTAAAGAGGGTACAGAAGGTTGTGCTTCTAGTTTCATCCATCTCATGCTCATCAAAAAGAATCCACTAACATGGTTGATCAAGTCTTGTTAACAAACCCATTCCGATAATCATGAAACCGGAGAAATTTCGAATAACACTAGATTACCTCAACGGGGATATGCACATCCCCTATAATAAGTATATCATATTTCTTTTTGACAGTAGGAAGAGGAAATTCAAAATCTCCAAATATAATAGATGGAATTTTTCCAATAGAGTTGATATTGTGGACTTGAGATTGTTTCCTCGGGAAGTGTACCGTATGCTCATTACCATTAACATGAAAAGTGACATTGCCTTTGTTGCAATCAATAACAGCCCCTGCAGTGTTAAGAAAAGGTCTTCCAAGAATAATAGCCATACTATCATCCTCGGGAATATCAAGAATAACAAAGTCCGTTAAAATAGTAACGTTTGCAACCACAACAGGCACGTCCTCACAAATATCGACAGGTATAGCAGTTGATTTGTCAGCGATTTGCAAAGATATTTCAGTAGGTGTCAACTTATTCAAGTCAAGTCTACGATATAAAGAGAGGCATAACACTAACACCGGCTCCAAGATCACATAAAGCAGTTTTAATATAATTTCTTTTAATGGAGCAAGGTATAGTAGGTACTCCGGGGTCTCCAAGTTTCTTTGGTATTCCACCCTTAAAAGTATAATTAGCAAGCATGATGGAAATTTCAGCTTTCGGTATCTTTCTTTTATTAGTGCTGATATATTTCATATATTTATCATAAGGATTTGTTTTGAGCACATTAGTCAATCGCATACGCAAAAAGATAGGTCTGATCATTTCAGCAAAGCGCTCAAAATCCTCATCATCCTTCTTCTTGGATGGTTTCGGAGGAAAAGGCATGGGTTTCTGAACCCAAGGTTCTCTTTCTTTACCATGTTTCCTAGCAACAAAGTCTCTTTTGTCATAACGTTGATTCTTTGATTGTTTGTTATCAAGATCAACAACAGGTTCAATTCCTACATCGTTATCATTACTAGGTTGAGCATCATCATGAACATCATCTTTATTATTTTCATTAGGTTCATGTTCATTACCAGATTGTGTTTCAGCATCAGACACAGAGATATCATTTGGATTATCAGGTGGTTCAGCAATAGGTTCACTAGAAGTTTGCACAGTTCTATCATTTTTCTTCTTCTTCTTCTTAGAAGAACTAGGTGCATCAATATTATTTCTCTGAGAATCTTGCTTGATTCTCTTAGGGTGGCCTTCAGGATACAAAGGTTCCTGAGTCATTCTACCAGTTCTAGTAGCGACTCTAACAGCATAATCATTTTTCTTACTATTCATTTCATGCAGCAATTCTTTTTGAGCCTTAAGTACTTGTTCTACTTGACTGGTAACCATAGAAGCATGTTTGCTAACAAGTTTAAGTTCACCTCTAATATTAGCCATATAATCACCCAAGTATTTAATCATATCGGAATCATATTTCAATTGTCTACCAAAATAAGCATTGAAATTTTCTTGTTTGACAATAAAATTATCAAACTCATCAAAGCATTGCCTAGCAGACTTATAGTGAGGGATATCACCTTCATCAAATCTATAGAGAGAATTTACCTTTACTACCTGTGTCGGGGTATCGGGATCAGGAGGTTCTTCACTAAATAAGTGATCAAGTTCATATGTTTCTTCGACAGGCGGTAGGTTAAGACCATGTATTTCTTCAATAGGAAGTAAATTCTTGACATATTCAGCTTTAATACCTTTTTCTTTCATAGATTTCATTGCCTCTTGCATATCTTCGGGACTGAGAAATAGAACACCTCTCTTCTTCGGAGTTGGTTTAGGAATAGGCTCAGTAATTGGAGCGGGAGCTGGCTCAGGAGGTGCCCAATTATTTTCATTTGTCAACATATTATTCAATAGAATTTCAGCTTCATCCGGTGTTCTTTCCCTGAAAAGAGAACCAGCACAACTATCCAGGTAATCTCTGGAAGCATCGGTTAGTCCATTATAAAAGATATCAAGTATTTCAGGTTTCTTAAGAGGATGATCAGGCAAAGCATTAAGTAACTTGAGAAGCCTCCCCCAACCTTGTGGGAGACTCTCTTCTTTAATTTGCACAAAGTTGTATATTGCCCTCAAAGCAGCTTGTTTCTTATGAGCAGGGAAATATTTAGCAAAGAAGTAATAAATCATATCCTGGGGACTACGCACACAACCAGCATCAAGAGAATTAAACCATATCTTAGCATCACCCTTTAATGAGAACGGAAATATTTTCAGGATATAGAAGTAACGCGATCTCTCATCATTAGTAAACAGGGCAGCTACATCGTATAACTTAGTAAGATGTGCCACAACAGTTTCAGATTCATAGCCATAAAGAGGACCAGATTCAACCAAAGTAATTATATCTGGATCAACAGAGAATTCATAATCCTTATCAGGAACACAGATAGGTGAAGTTGAAAAAGTAGGATCAGGTTTCATTTTATCTCTAAGTGATTCTTTGTTCCATTTAATCAATAACCTCTTAAGCTCGTATCCATCTTTGCAGGCTAAAATAGCTAAAGAAGAATCTTTATCAAAAAGATAACCCTGAGGAATAACGGGCATATTTTCATCATCACTTTCATCATCGTGTTCAGATTCATCAATTTCTCTTTCTCTAGCCCTAGCAATTTGTTCTTCAAGAAATTCACTAAGGGGCACAGTAGTATCAGGCATAGAAGCAGTTTCATCATAAGTATCATGCATAGCAGAAGTGGCATCATCAATAACATGCGACATATCGAAACGAATAGCAGAAGCAGGTTTAGGTGTCGCTAGCTTACTCATAACAGAAAGTGAATCAATTGCAGAGCTAGATGGTAGTTCCTTACCTCCCCTCGTAGTTGAGGGATAAATTGTTGTCTTAGCGGCCTTCAAGTTCTTCATAGTGTCCAGCAGAGATAAATCCCAAGTGACTCAAAGAATAGAGCTATGCTCCCCGGCAACGGCGCCAGAAAAAAGGTCTTGATAACCCACAAGTATAGGGGATCGCAACAGTTTTCGAGGGTAGAGTATTTAACCCAAATTTATTGATTCAACACAAGGGGAGCCAAAGAATATTCTCAAGTATTACCAGCTGAGTTGTCAATTCAACCACACCTGGAAACTTAGTATCTGCAGGAAAGTGTTTAGTAGCAAAGTAATATGATAGTGGTGGTAACGGTAACAAAATTAAAGACAGCAAAAGTAATGTTTTTGGTATTTTGTAGTGATTGTAACAGTAGCAGCGGGAAAGTAAATAAGCGAGAACCAGTATATGGAAAACTCGTAGGCACCGGATCAATGATGATTAATTATGCTGGATGTGGTTCATCATGTATTAGTCATAAGATAGGATGACACAGAACTAGCTCCAATTCATCAATGTAATGTAGGCATGTATTCCGTATATAGTCATACGTGCTTATGGAAAAGAACTTGCATGGCATCTTTTGTCCTACCCTCCCATGGCAACGGGGTCCTATTGGAAACTAAGGGATATTAAGGCCTCCTTTTAATAGAGAACCGGAACAAAGCATTAGCACATAGTGAATACATGAACTCCTCAAACTATGGTCATCACCAGGAGTGGTCCCGATTATTGTCACTTCAGGGTTGTCGGATCATAACACATAGTAGGTAACTATAGACTTGCAAGATAGGATCAAGAACTCACATATATTCATGAAAACATAATAGGTTCAGATCTGAAATCATGGCACTCGGGCCCTAGTGACAAGCATTAAGCATAGCAAATTCATAGCAACATCAATCTCAGAACATAGTGGATACTAGGGATCAAACCCTAACAAAACTAACTCGATTACATGATAAATCTCATCCAACCCATCACTGTCAGCAAGCCTACGATGGAATTACTCACGCACGGCGGTGAGCATCATGAAATTGGTGATGGAGGATGGTTGATGATGACGACGGCGATGAATCCCCCTCTTCGGAGCCCCGAACGGACTCCAGATCAGCCCTCCCGAGAGGTTTTAGGGCTTGGCGATGGCTCCGTATCGTAAAACGCGATGATTTCTTCTCTCTGATTTTTTTTCTCCCCGAAAGCCAATATATAGAGTTGGAGTTGGCGTCGGAGGGTTTCCAGGGGGCCCACGATGTAGGGGGGCGCGCCCTAGAGGGGGGAGTGCGCCCCCACCCTCGTGGACAGGGTGTGGGCCCCCTGGTCTTCATCTTTGGCAAGGATTTTTTATTGTTTTTTCTAAGGTGTTCCGTGGAGTTTCAGGACTTTCCGAGAATATTTGCTTTCTGCATATAAAACAACATCATGGCAATTCTGCTGAAAACAACGTCAGTCCGGGTTAATTTCATTCAAATCATACAAGTTAGAGTCCAAAACAAGGGCAAAAGTGTTTGGAAAAGTAGATACGACGGAGACGTATCAGGCACCCCCCGGGCACACAAGTTGATCACGTTGATCGTTCCTTAGCCGTGTGCGGTGCCCCCTCCATCATAATCCACCTCGGTCATATCGTAGCGATTCTTAGGCGAAGCCCTGCGTCGGTAGCAACATCATCACCGTCATCACGCCGTCATGCTGACGAAACTCTCCTTCGACGCTCGGTTGGATCGGAGCTAGAAGGACGTCATCGAGCTGAACGTGTGCAGAACTCGGAGGTGTCGTGCGTTCGGTACTTGGATCTGTCGGATCGAGAAGACGTACGACTACTTCCTCTATGTTGTGTCAATGCTTCCGTTGCCGGTCTACGAGGGTACGTAGACAACACTCTCCCCTCTCGTTGCTATGCATCACCAGGATCTTGCGTGGGCGTAGGAATTTTTTTGAAATTACTACGTTCCCCAACAGTGGCATCCGAGCCAGGTTTTATGCGTTGATGTTATTTGCATGAGTGGAATACAAGTGATTTGTGGGCGATACAAGTCATACTACTTACCAGCATGTCATACTTTGGCTCGGCGGTATTGTTGGATGAAGCGGCCCGGACTGACATTGCGCGTACGCTTACGCGAGACTGGTTCTACCAACTTGAACCGAGTGTGGCTACGCCCGGTCCTTGCGAAGGTTAAAACAGCACCAACTTGACGAACTATCGTTTTGGTTTTGATGCGTAGGTAAGAACGGCTCTTGCTTAGCCCTAGCAGCCACGTAAAACTTGCAACAACAAAGTAGAGGACGTCTAACTTGTTTTTGCAGGGCATGTTGTGCTGCGCTATGGTCAAGACATGATGCTATATTTTATTGTATGAGATGATCATGTTTTGTAACGAAGTTATCGGCAACTGGCAGGAGCCATATGGTTGTTGCTTTATTGTATGCAATGCAATCGCCTTGTAATGTTTTACTTTATCACTAAGCGGTAGCGATAGTCGTAGAAGCATAAGTTTGGCAAGACGATGACGATGCTACGATGGAAATCAAGGTGTCGCGCCGATGACGATGGTGATCATGACGGTGCTTCGGAGATGGAGATCAAAAGCACAAGATGATGATGGCCATATCATATCACTTATATTGATTGCATGTGATGTTTATCTTTTATGCATCTTATTTTTCTTTGATTGACGGTAGCATTATAAGATGATCTCTCACTAAAATTTCAAGATAAAAGTTTTCTCCCTGAGTATGCACCATTGCCAAAGTTCCTCGTGCCGAGACACCACGTGATGATCGGGTGTGATAAGCTCTACGTCCATCTACAACTGGTGCAAGCCAGTTTTGCACACGCAGAATACTCGTGTTAAACTTGACGAGCCTAGCATATGCAGATATGGCCTCGGAACACTGAGACCGAAAGTTCGAGCGTGAATCATATAGTAGATATGATCAACATAGTGATGTTCACCATTGAAAGCTACTCCATTTCACATGATGATCGGTTATGGTTTAGTTGATTTGGATCACGTGATCACTTAGATGATTAGAGAGATGTCTGTCTAAGTAGGGAGTTCTTAAGTAATATGATTAATTGAACTTAAATTTATCATAAACTTAGTACCTGATAGTATCTTGCTTGTCTATGTTGTTGTAGATAGATGGCCCATGCTGTTGTTCCATTGAATTTTAATGCGTTCCTTAAGAAAGCTAAGTTGAAAGATGATGGTAGCGATTACAGGGACTGGGTCTGTAACTTGAGGATTATCCTCATTGCTGCACAGAAGAATTACGTCCTGGAAGCACCGCTGGGTGCTAGGCCTGCTGCTGGAGCAACGCCAGATGTTGTGCACGTCTGGCAGAGGAAAGCTGATGACTACTCGATAGTTCAGTGTGCCATGCTTTACGGCTTAGAACCGGGTCTTCAACGACATTTTGAACGTCATGGAGCATATGAGATGTTTCAGGAGTTGAAGTTAATATTTCAAGCAAATGCCCGGATTGAGAGATATGAAGTCTCCAATAAGTTCTATAGCTGCAAGATGGAGGAGAATAGTTCTGTCAGTGAGCATATACTCAAAATGTCTGGGTATAATAATCACTAGATTCAACTGGGAGTTAATCTTCTGGATGATAGCGTCATTGACAAAATTCTCCAATCACTGCCACCAAGCTACAAAAGCTTCGTGATGAACTATAATATGCAAGGGATGGAAAAGACTATTCTCGAGCTCTTCGCGATGCTAAAGGCTGCGGAGGTAGAAATCAAAAAGGAGCATCAAGTGTTGTTGTTAACATGACCACTAGTTTCAAGAAAAAGGGCAAAGGGAAGAAGAAGGGGAACTTCAAGAAGAACGGCAAGCAAGTTGCTGCTCAAGAGAAGAAACCCAAGTCTGGACCTAAGCCTAAAACTGAGTGCTTCTACTGCAAGCAGACTGGACACTGGAAGCGGAACTGCCCCAAGTATTTGGCGGATAAGAAGGATGGCAAGGTGAACAAAGGTATATGTGATATACATGTTATTGATGTGTACCTTACCAGAGCTCGTAGTAGCACCTGGGTATTTGATACTGGTTCTGTTGCTAATATTTTCAACTCGAAACAGGGACTACATATTAGCGAAGACTGGCAAAGGACGAGGTGACTATGCGCGTGGGAAATGGTTCCAAAGTCGATGTGATCGCCGTCGGCACGCTACCTCTACATCTACCTTCGGGATTAGTTTTAGACCTGAATAATTGTTATTTGGTGCCAGCGTTAAGCATGAACATTATATCTGGGTCTTGTTTGATGCGAGACGGTAATTCATTTAAATCAGAGAATAATGGTTGTTCTATTTATATGAGTAATATCTTTTATGGTCATCCACCCTTGAAGAGTGGTCTATTTTTATTGAATCTTGATAGTACTGATGAACATATTCATAATGTTGAAGCCAAAAGATGCAGAGTTGATAATGATAGTGCAACTTACTTGTGGCACTGTTGTCTGGGTCATATTGCTGTAAAGCGCATGAAGAAACTCCATACTGATGGACTTTTGGAATCACTTGATTATGAATCACTTGGTACTTGCGAACCATGCCTCATGGGCAAGATGACTAAAGCGTAGTTCTCCGGAACTATGGAGCGAGCAACTGATTTGTTGGAAATCATACACACTGATGTATGTGGTCCAATGAATATTGAGGCTCATGGCGGGTATCGTTATTTTCTCACCTTCATAGATGATTTAAGCAGATATGGGTATATCTTCTTAATGAAACATAAGTCTGAAACATTTGAAAAGTTCAAAGAATATCAGAGTGAAGTGGAAAATCATCGTAACAAGAAAATAAAGTTTCTATGATCTGATTGTGGAGGAGAATATTTGAGTTACGAGTTTGGTCTACATTTGAAACAATGCGGAATAGTTTCCCAACTCACGCCACCCGGAACACCACAGCGTAATGGTGTGTCTGAACGTCGTAATTGTACTTTACTAGATATGGTGCAATCTATGATGTCTCTTACTGATTTACCGCTATCGTTTTGGGGTTATGCTTTAGAGACGGCTGCATTCATGTTAAATAGGGCACCATCAAAATCCGTTGAGACGACGCCTTATGAATTGTGGTTTGGCAAGAAACCAAAGTTGTCGTTTCTTAAAGTTTGGGGCTGCGATGCTTATGTGAAAAACCTTCAACCTGATAAGCTCGAACCCAAATCGGAGAAATGTGTCTTCATAGGATACCCAAAGGAGACTGTTGGGTACACCTTCTATCACAGATCCGAAGGCAAGACATTCGTTGCTAAGAATGGATCCTTTCTAGAGAAGGAGTTTCTCTCAAAAGAAGTGAGTGGGAGGAAAGTAGAACTTGATGAGGTAACTGTACCTGCTCCTTTATTGGAAAGTAGTTCATCACAAAAAACAGTTTCTGTGACACCTACACCAATTAGTGAGGAAGTTAATGATGATGATCATGAAACTTCAGATCAAGTTGTTATTGAACCTCGTAGATCAACCAGAGTAAGATCCGCACCAGAGTGGTACGGTAATCCTGTTCTGGAAGTCATGCTACTAGATCATGATGAACCTACGAACTATGAAGAAGCGATGGTGAGCCCAGATTCCGCAAAATGGCTTGAAGCCATGAAATCTGAGAGAGGATCCATGTATGAAAACAAAGTGTGGACTTTGGTGGATTTGCCCGATGATCGGCAAGCCATAGAAAATAAATGGATCTTCAAGAAGAAGACTGACGTTGACGGTAATGTTACTATCTACAAAGCTCGACTTGTTGCAAAAGGTTTTCGACAAGTTTAAGGAGTTGACTACGATGGGACTTTCTCACCTGTAGCGATGCTTATGTCTGTCCGAATCATGTTAGCAATTTCTGCATTTTATGATTATGAAATATGGCAAATGGATGTAAAGACTGCATTCCTGAATGGATTTCTGGAAGAGGAGTTGTATATGATGCAACCTGAAGGTTTCATCGATCCAAAGAGTGCTAATGAAGTGTGCAAACTCCAGCGATCCATCTATGGACTGGTGCAAGCATCTCAGAGTTGGAATAAACGTTTTTATAGTGTGATCAAAGCATATGGTTTTATACAGACTTTGGGAGAAGCCTGTATTTACAAGAAAGTGAGTGGGAGCTCTATAGCATTTCTGATATTATATGTGGATGACATATTGTTGATTGGAAATGATATAGAATTTCTGGATAGCATAAAGGAATATTTAGACAAGAGTTTTTCTAAGAAAGATCTTGGTGAAGTTGCTTATATATTGGGCATCAAGATCTATAAAGATAGATCAAGACGCTTAATTGGACTTTCACAAAGCACATACCTTGACAAAGTTTTGAAGAGGTTCAAAATGGATCAAGCAAAGAAAGGGTTCTTGCCTATGTTACAAGGTGTGAAGTTGAGTAAGACTCAATGCCCGACCACTGCAGAAGATATAGAGAAGATGAAAGATGTTCCCTATGCTTCAGCCATAGGCTCTATCATGTATGCAATGTTGTGTACCAGACCTGATGTGTGCCTTGCTATAAGTTTAGCAGGGAGGTACCAAAGTAATCCAGGAGTGGATCACTAGACAGCGGTCAAGAACATCCTAAAATACCTGAAAAGGACGAAGGATATTGTAGCGACCCGACCTCAGATGGTCAAGTCTCTGTGCTCCGGTGTCATCCCTGGATCAGTAATGCTGACACCACACAGTACTTCGAAGGATTTATAACAGAGTAGCAATCACACACTTATTACATCGGTGTCTCAAAGAGAACTTATTACAATAAATATGGCTTAAGGCCATCTAATAACGATAACAGCGGAAGACTTAGAAGATAAGTGAGTCCATCAACTACAACGGCATCACTGAGTATAGAACCACGACCTAAAAGCACCTTACTCCTCGTCTGAAAAGTCTGCAACATGAAAGTTGCAGCCCGAAACGGGTCAGCACATGGAATATGCTGGCAATGTAACACATAGAGAGTAATGAATGATAAGCCTATACTACATGCATATATGGCTGGTGGAAAGCTCTATGGTTACAGTTTTGCGTAAAGCCAGTTTTTCCCTACTGCAAAGGAATAGATTTTATTTAACTATCATGGTGGTTGAAACATCGAGAATGGTTGACAGCATTTCGATCCCAATTAAGTGAACAATTAAAACCCAACAATATTAATTAGAAGTAACATGATGAGATTCACATGATATTCAAGTACTAGATACTCAAGACGTCCATAACCGGGGACACGGCTAATCATGATTAGTTTGTACACTCTGCATAGGTTTGCGCACTTTTCCCCACAAGACTAGATCGCCTCCGTTTGGTTTCTCACACTACATGGTGTTTGAGAAACGGATGACCGAGACATAGTCTTTCAGAAGCGCTAGCACCTTACGTTTGGATAGACCGGTACACCTACTTTCCCCTACATCTGCTAGTCTTTCCTGTAAGAGTTCGCACGACTTAGTCAACTATGCCAGAGCCCATAATGTCTTGTGGCTGCAAACGGAAGTTACTAGCATGAATGATCTTATGATCCCTTTGAACCTGGGTGGTGGTCCAAAGAAAAACAGGCAAGTCCTGATAGAAACCAGGTGCCTCAATCCACCCAGATGTGTGTTTAAGTTGCCACCTTATATAAACCATTAATTAACAATACTCACATCTGTCATGGATATCACTCACCCAATCCATGTCTACTAGCATAGCATGGCATAATAAGCAAACGTAGAAGTAACTCCCAAAGGTTTCATAAGTAAAACAGGTAATAGGTACTACCTCAACTACTTCCCATCCCACAGTTTAATTAGATCCTAATCATGCAATGTGTGAGGATTGATCTAGTGCAATAAAAACTGGGCAATGAGAAGGTATGATCAAAGTGTTACTTGCCTTGCTGAGGATCCGCGAAACCTAGAGCTTCGAAATAACAGGCGGCGCACTCAAGGTGATCTATCGCAGACAAACAACAAGCATACAATAAGTACTCATCTAATGCACAGGTAAAACTCGAACAAAAGATCGAACCAGAAAGTTCAACTTAAGAACTCCGGTTGCAAAAAGAAAACGAACCGAACAAAGCAACGGAAATCAAACGGCGGAAGAAAACAACTCGGTTCTAGCAATTTGAAACTAGGTCAAATTTTACAGTAGCAAAAACTTGTTTCAGTTGATTAGTCGGAACGGCGGTTTCGAAACGAAACTCCAGGCGCTTGAATAACCTGATTTTGATAAACGAGCGAGAAGATAAACTAGAAAGAAGATCGGATCTGAAATCGCGATCAGAAAATCGCGGAATAAATCCGACGAAAAGAAAAAAAACAACGAACGGTTAAACGAATGGACGTTCGTTAACCGAGACTAATCGGTGATCACGTTAGTTAAGACGAACGGTCCGGCGAACGCTCGCTAAATAAATAAACCGAAAAAAATACGAAAAACCGATCTAGGGTTTCGAAAAAAAACGAAATATCGGAACGAAAATAAACCGGAACGGTTTTTTTAGAATAACCAAACCGAGGCGAGGGGTGGCGCGGCGCGGGGCTACCTCGGCAACGCGGGGCTCCGGCGAGGGTGGCGGGGCAGCGGCGCGGCGGCGGGGCAACGGCTGCTGCTGCTGCGGGCGGCGGCGGCGGCTGGTGTGGGGAGGAGAGGGGAGAGGGGAGGGTATAAAAAGAGGGGGAGGGGGTTGCTTGGGGGAGGGGGCAAGCAAGGGAGGAGAGGGGAGAGGGGGGCGGGGCCGGCTGGGCCGGCCGGGCCTTTGGCCCAGGCGGGGCGCTGCGCAACTTTTTTTAAAAAAAATACGCGCGCAAAAAAACAAATAAAAAAATCTAAATGAGCTCAAAAATCCCGAAATTAATTTTTCCCCGACTCCTAAAAATGAGTCGAACAAAATGAACTTTTACTCGGGGCCTAAATGCAATATTTTAAACACATGTATTTTTCCCTAATGCAAATAAAATGCAAATAAACTCCGAAAAAATCCAAAATTTGATTTATTTATTAAATCTTTATTTTTCCTAAATTTGGGAAAGTCATATTATTCCCTCTCTCATATTTTTTTGATATTGGAAAAATAATTGAAGATGAAATAAATAAAATCGAATGATCCTGTTTTCAAAATTGAGAAAACTCAAATATGAAAATAACGAAATCTCCAACTCTCTCCGAGGGTCCTTGAGTTGCGTGAAATTTCTAGGATCGACCAAAATGCAAGAAAATATGATATGCATGATGATCTAATGTATAACATTCGAAATTGAAAATTTGGGATGTTACAGATATGTTTCTCGTTTATGGAGGTGACAAATAGCTCGTCGTAAATGGTTACGTCGATGCAAGCCTTGACACTGATCCGGACGATTCTAAATGGCAAACCGGATACGTGTTTATATTGAACGGTGGAGCTGTCAGTTGGACATGTTCTAAACAGAGCGTCGTGGCGGGATCTACGTGTGAAGCAGAGCACATAGCTACTTCGGAAGCAGCAAATGAAGGAGTCTGGATGAAGGAGTTCATATCCGATCTAGGTGTCATACCTAGTGCATCGGGTCCAATGAAAATCTTTTGTGACAATACTGGTGCAATTGCCTTGGCAAAGGAATCCAGATTTCACAAGAGAACCAAACACATCAAGAGACGCTTCAACTCCATCCGGGATCAAGTCCAGGTGGGAGACATAGAGATTTGCAAGATACATACAGATCTGAATGTTGCAGACCCGTTGACTAAGCCTCTTCCACGAGCAAAACATGATCAGCACCAAGGCTCCATGGGTGTTAGAATCATTACTGTGTAATATAGATTATTGACTCTAGTGCAAGTGGGAGAATGAAGGAAATATGCCCTAGACGCAATAATAAAGTTATTATTTATTTCCTTATATCGTGATAAATTTTTATTACTCATGCTAGAATTGTATTAACCGGAAACATAATACTTGTGTGAATACATAGACAAAAAGAGTGTCACTAGTATGCCTCTACCTGACTAGCTCGTTGATCAAAGATGGTTATGTTTCCTAACCATAGACATGAGTTGTTATTTGATTAACGGGATCACATCATTAGGAGAATGACGTGATTGACTTGACCCATTCCGGTACTTAGCACTTGATCGTTTAGTATTCTGCTATTGCTTTCTTCATGACTTATACATGTTCCTATGACTATGAGATTATGCAACTCCCGTTTATCATAGGAACACTTTGTGTGCTACCAAACATCACAACATAACTGGGTGATTATGAAGGTACTCTACAGGTGTCTCCAAAGGTACTTGTTGGGTTGGCGTATTTCGAGATTAGGTTTTGTCACTCCGATTGTCGGAGAGGTATCTCTGGGCCCACTCGGTAATGCACATCATTATAAGCCTTGCAAGCAATGTGACTAATGAGTTAGTTGCGGGATGATGTATTACGGAACGAGTAAAGAGACTTGCCGGTAACGAGATTGAACTAGGTATTGAGATACCGATGATCGAATCTTGGGCAAGTAACATACCGATGACAAAGGGAACAACATATGTTGTTATGCGGTTTGACCGATAAAGATCTTCGTAGAATATGTAGGAGCCAATATGAGCATCCAGGTTCCGCTATTGGTTATTGACCAGAGACGTGTCTCGGTCATGTCTACATAGTCCTCGAACCCATAGGGTCCGCACGCTTAATGTTTGATGACGATCGGTATTATGAGTTTTGTGTTTTGAAGTACCGAATGTTGTTCGGAGTCCCGGATGTGATCATGGACATGATGAGGAGTCTCGAAATGGTCGAGACATAAAGATTGATATATTGGAAGCCTATATTTGGATATCGGAAGTGTTACGGGTGAAATCGGGATTTTACCGGGTTACTGGAGGGGTTACCGGAACCCCCCGGGGGTTTAATAGGCCATAGTGGGCCTTGGTGGAGAAGAGGAGGGGCGGCCAGGGCAGGACGCGCTCCCCCTCCCCCCTAGTTCGAATAGGACAAGGAGAGGGGGCGGTGCCCCCTTCCTTCTTCTCCTCCTCCTCTTTCCCCCTCAAGTCCTAATCCAACTAGGAAAGGGGGGAGTCCTACTCCCGGGGGGGAGTCCTACTCCCGGTGGGAGTAGGACTCCTCCCGGCGTGCCCTCCTCCTGGCCGGCCGCACCTCCCCTGGCCTTTATATACGGGGGCAGGGGGCACCCCAAGGCACACAAGTTGATCACTTTGATCGTTCCTTAGCCGTGTGCGGTGCCCCCCTCCACCATAATCCACCTCGGTCATATCGTAGCGGTGCTTAGGCAAAGCCCTGCGTCGGTCGCAACATCATCACCGTCATCACGCCGTCGTGCTGACGAAACTCTCCATCGACGCTCGACTGGATCGGAGCTAGAAGGACGTCATCGAGTTGAACGTGTGCAGAACTCAGAGGTGTCGTGCGTTCGGTACTTAGATCGGTCGGATCGGGAAGACGTACGACTACTTCCTCTATGTTGTGTCAACGCTTCCGTTGCCGGTCTACGAGGGTACGTAGACAACACTCTCCCCTCTCGTTGCTATGCATCACCATGATCTTGCGTGTGCGTAGGAAATTTTTTGAAATTACTACATTCCCCAACATAAAGTTTCCTCTATATGCGTTGTTACCAAAATTATTCCTACCAACAAAATTCACATCCATAGATTCATTATTATTCTCAATCAAAGTAGACAAAGGCATATCATTAGGATCAGAAGAAACACTTTTAATAGCAAATAATTTCATAAGTACATCCATCTTTCCACTCAAAACATTAATTTCTTCAATAGCATGAACTTTCTTACTAGTGGATCTTTCGGTGTGCCATTCAGAATAATTAACCATAATATTATCTAGGAGTTTAGTAGCTTCTCCTAAATTGATTTTCATAAAAGTGCCTCCCGCGGCCGAATCTAAAAGATTTCTAGAAGCAAAATTCAATCCAGCATAAATTTTTTGTATAATCATCCATAAGTTCAAACCATGTGTAGGGCAATTACGTATCATTAATTTCATTCTCTCCCAAGCTTGTGCAACATGTTCATGATCAAGTTGCTTAAAATTCATAATACCGTTCTAAGAG
Organism: Aegilops umbellulata; assembly: GCA_032464435.1. Classification (NCBI taxonomy): domain Eukaryota; kingdom Viridiplantae; phylum Streptophyta; class Magnoliopsida; order Poales; family Poaceae; genus Aegilops; species Aegilops umbellulata. The sequence goes on from CP136058.1 coordinate 604,970,883, forward strand.
AGATGATCTTAGCGGGAGGAAATTACTTAGAGATAAAATCATCTTTGCACTTATTCCATGAATCAATACTATTTTTAGGCACCAGCCAGCCCGGATGTTTTATTTCTCTAATGGATCCGGCCTTGATAAGCTTGGCCAACTCCTCCCCCACAGCTTGTCGTTAGGGTTCAGAAAAGCGCCACAGTGTTTTCTTGACCGGTTTGTATCCCTTGAGTATATTGAGGTTGTGTTCGGCCAACTTGCATGGGATTCCTGGCATATCTGAGGGGTGCCAAGCAAATATATCCTAGTTTTCGCGCAGGAATTCTCGTAGCGCAGCGTCAACTGTGGGGCTTAGTTGCGCTCCAATAGATGTTGTCTTCTTGGGGTCTGGTGGATGGACATGAAATTTGACTATTTCTTCTGCTGGTTTGAAGGAGGTGGATTTGGGTCGTTTGTCTAGGATCACATCGTCCCTATCCACAGTGGAGCGCAGTGGGGTTAACTCTTCGGCCGCGAGGGCTTCGGATAATGCCTCGAGGGCCAGGTATGCGGTTTCGTTTTCGGCACGGAATGCAATCACTAGCAGAAAAAGGGCCATTTGTCCCGGTTCATAAGGCCCATCTGTCCCGGTTAGGGAACTGGGACTAAACTGTTGGTACTAATGCCCTAGACCATTAGTCCCGGTTCTTATACGAACCGGGACAGATGTGCCTCCACGTGGCCGCTCCAGCGAGCCCAGGCAGGAGGGCCTTTGGTCCCGGTTGGTAGCACCAACCGGGACCAATAAGCTTCCACGCGTCAGCAGTTCAGAGGCTGGTTTTTTTAAAGGAGGTGGTTTTGGGGTTAATTTAGATTGTTGTAGGTAGCTAATAGAGAGATGTGTCTTCTCTTATCTCTGTGCTACTGCTACTGATATGCCTAAACATGACTTAGATTGAAGTGAGGCAACATGTGGTGCATGTTGAAAGTAATACTAATCCTAACTTGATCACGTTTGGGTTGTACTACTTTCGACATGCACCACATGCATGTTGCCTTCACTTCAATCCAATCCATGTTCATTTCACCCACATATATATAATAACTCTTCATGCTCGCATCATCCATCATCATAATAACAAGTCCTACTAATCATCATCATACAACTTCTACTCGTTATTAATAACAAGTCATACGATCATCATCCTGATAGTCATCGAACCAACCCTCCTTAATTGCTCTTAGCACATGATCATCAGTATTAGGCAGGACCTAAATACCCTATTTAAGGTAAAATAGCATAAAACAATATAGACCCTGACTCTCCATTATGGAGAATGGAGATCATCCTGTCTCAAATTCTTGCATGGTGCTTCCTTTTGCTTCCAAGCACCTCCCTACGACTGTCCATACATTTTTTCCATTCTCTGATTAGCATGTCTCCACTTCTTTTAGAAATTCGGTATGGACAGTAGAGATTCATAGGATGACCTGGTTCTATGTTCAAAACATGAAGGCTACCATACTCATACATCAAATGAGGCACACAATCCGTCAGGATTCTCTGTTGAAAAACATAGTAATAACTTCATAGTTAGCAATGATGTACTAGTTTTAGAAGTATGCAAAAGATGCACGGATGTCGTAATAGTAAAAAATCTTACCAGGGTATCTCCATGGTAGTTACCATAGTTCAACACGTGCACTAGTGGCACGTATTGACCATAATGTTGAGGAGTTTGATTGTAGATATTGTAATTCTCAAGATCATTACAAAATCCAACCAGATGATTTTTCTCCTTATAAGTTAACTCAGAGCCATTGGTGTAGTAGGTTCTGTCTACCATCTTTTGCACATTCTTTGATACTTCAAAATAAGCCGCCAATGGAAATGAGCTGTCAACTATTTTGAAATGAACAATATAACTTAGTTAATAATTAACTATGTTTGAGAAACTCACATAGCGGTAGAACTGGAGGCGTATCAACAAGGACCCAAATGTCCATATTGTCTTGGTCGATGTCAGGATCACCAAGATCCATGGTGACAAGCATACCCTCATCAAAACTATACATCTTGCAAAATGCTTCCCAATTTTTGCAACCAAAATGGGTTACCCTCTCAGCATTATACAAATTTACTTCAAAATCCACATCATGATGAGTCCTTAGGTGAATTTTCTTTGTTTCATAATTTCCATGGTCTTCAAAATCCATCCTCTCCAAGACATAGCGTCTTGCATTGCATGGGATAAGCTATACTCGAATTGTAAAAGATAAAAATTACACGTTGAAATAGTTGAAGTCATGCTTAATTATGAAAAAAACACGTGTCTTCGTTGCGTACCGTTTCAACTTCGAAGGTCTCCTCGAGCTTAATGCTGAAGCGCCGATCATCATCCAGGTGAGGCCTGTCGCACACACCTCGATCGTCGTGGCACCAGCCGCACTCCTCTGGGACACTTTCGTGGTCCGATGATGACATTTCCTAAGTTCATAATTCAAAGATTAAATTTGTACAATTAAATATATGTTCTACAAAAACTAAAGTAGATCATTATTATTCATCACGGGTTGACTATCGGTCTGTTGAGTCTTTTGTTGAAAACTCTCAGCTCACGTGGTGTATACATTCGACCGTTGGTGATGGTCGCTCCTCCTTTCATTCCCGAGTGCATTACACCAAAATGTCTAGCACACGGGAATGAAGGAGAAGCGACCCCACGACAACAGTCGTGAATCTTCATCCTCTCATATATATATGGTGGAAATCTCCCTCACTGATTCCTCTCTGACATTTGCGACCGTCGGTGATGGTAGCTCCTCCTTTCGTTCGCGAGTGCATTACACCATATTATCTAGCACATGGGAACGAAGGAGAAGCTACCCCACGACAATAGTGAGGATTCTTCGTCCTCTCATATATGGTGGAGACTCGACAGACTTAAAGTCAACCCGAAATATCGTTTAATTTTCTTTCTAAAAAAGAATTTGGCTGGTCTCACCTCGAGGTCGGAGGGGGTCGGTGACGGGGACGACGACAGGGATGATGGAGGGGGAATCCTAGATTTCTGCGAAAACAAAAACCCTATAAGCTATCAACTAATCATATGCACACGCCTTGCATAGTGCTCTCCATTTTTAGCATTCAAAGTAGGTAGGAGTAGTTTTCCCATTTGAGAATTCAATAAGCAAAATCAAATCGCAAAATAAAGTAGTATTCAAATTAGGATGCATTCAATTATAAGAAAAACTACATCATCTCTTGCGTCCGTACATCGTCGAATATTATCTCTAATACACCTCGAATACTATCATACAGATATATAGCATCGCTAGTACAGCTAGAACCATAGCGCCCGACGGGTATCGGCGCGGGCGGTGGAGACCCAAAGAGAAGGAACCATCACAGGATCATAGCTCCAGTGAGATCCCTGAAGAAGCTACCAGGTATTATCGAACCTGCCCTCCAATGCAACCATGTAGCAAGGTCCGTGCTCGTCCACCTCGCTGACGTGGTGACGTACCACCTCCGCGGTGTCCGGAAGCCTTGGCACCGTCACAGGCCCACGCGATCGCCACCAAACAAGGATCGGGTCAACGACGGGCTGGCTCCTCACCAACCTACGCGCCCCGGAAGGTAGCACCTCCCAAAACCAGCCCGGCGGAGCCCAGTCCCGGACATGGCCCCTCTGATCAAGCCGGCCTCCTCCGCCGAGTCGATGACGAGGATGCGGGATAGGCATCGTCGACGTCAATGCGGGAATAATTGCTTGAACTAAAAAATAAACTAGTTCTATTAATTTTCTTGCTAAAAAAACTACTTCTATATATAGTAAAATAAAGTAGTTTTCTTAAATCAACTAGTTCAAGTACTACTAATATAAGCACTTAATTACTATAAATAAAATAAACTAGTACTTACTAAAAATAAACTACTTCTATATATAGTAAAATAAAGTAGTACTTATTAAATCAACTAGTTCAACTACTAATTAAGCACTTCCTATAAATAAAATAAAGTAGTACTTACTAAAAATAAACTACTTCTATAGTAAAAATGAAGTAGTTTTATTAAATCAACTAGCTAGTTCAAAGCACTTACTATAAATAAAATAAAGTAGTACTTACTAAAAATAAATTAGTTCAAAGCACTTTCTTATTTTCCTTTTTCATATCCTTCTTTTTCTTCTTCTTCCTTCTTCCTTCTTCCTCTTTTCTTCCTTTTCATTATTTTACTTTTTCCTCTCCGATCCACTAACCTAGAATGTATTATCCTAAAATGCACTAACAGTAGAACTAATAACCTCAAATGCATTAAATCAACTAACCTTAAATGTAACTTTTGCAACACAATTTTTTTTCTAAATATGCATATATATATATATGGATGTTGACTATTCGTCACCCTGGGTGAGGAATAGTTATTCTTCACCCCCCCCCCTCTATTTTACCACGAATGCACTGCAATTTTACGTTCCGTAAGTTTTATCTTATTTCTGAAGTAAAAAGAGACCGTAAGAAAATATATAACGCCGTAAAAATTATTTTATGTTATGTAAAATTACAAACTTAAAAACATAGTGTAAAATATACATAAGCTCCAAATTTTCTTGTCTTATGACCTATATTTTTATTTTCTTATACCAAATTTTATGTAGTGAATCAATAGGAATATAACTATTTTAATTCCAAATGTAATTTAATTATGAAGTGATCGTAAGATTATCTTGGGTGAAGAATAACTTATTCTGGACCCTGGGTGATGAATAGCATCACTATATATATATGAACATATATATACATAAATTGACAAAAAAAATCTAGGAACAAAAAAAATCATACATCAATACATACATATCAATGGATCATACATACATCTGCATATATACATATACATACAACATCCATATATACATACATCAATGAATTACAAAAAAATGTATGAAAAAAATACAGAGAGCAGGCCGGGGCGACGGCGGCTGCACGCGGCAAATCAGAGCAGGCCGGGGCGGTGGCGGCGGCGCGCGGCAAGCAGAGAAGGCAGGGGCGGTGGCGCGGGGGAAGGGAGGCGCCTCACTGGGCGGCGACGACTAGGTCGGGGCAGAGGGCGGCCATGTCGGGGTGGCGCAGGGCGGCGACGGCGTCGGGGTGGCGCGGGACGGCGCGCGGCGACGACGGCGATGGCGAGGCAGAGGGCAGCCTGGCGCCGTCGTCGGGGCGGGGAAGAAGAACTGAAACGAAAATTTCCTAAGTATTGTATATATAGACAAAGCATTGGTCACAGTCCGTGGAACTAACCGGGACCAATGCACCCCTTTAGTCCCGGTTGGCGCCACCAACCGGGACCAAAGGTCAGTTTTCGGCAGCCCAAAGGGCGGGAAGCGGCGGCCTTTGGTCCCGGTTGGTGGCACCAACCGGGACTAAAGGGGGGCATTGGTCCTAGTTGGTGCCACGGACTGGTACCAATGAGCCCTTTAGTCCCGGTTGGTGGCACCAACCGGGACCAATGGCCTTGTGCTGCCCGCGGCCAAAACTTTAGTCCCACCTCGCTAGTTGAGAGGGGCTCGGAGTGGTTTATAAGCCCCACTCCGGCTGGCCTCTCGAGCTGCTCTCAAATGCAGGCTTATGGGCCTAATATGTCACTATGTTTCCTGTGGGTCTACTGGGCCTTCTTCGGGCCTGAATCCTGGCCCATTGATGGGTTTCTAGTCGTATTCAGGCCGTGGTGGCCCAGTAGGTGGAATTTTTTTATTTTTTCCTAGTATTTTTTTTCTTTTTTGCTTTATTTATTTTGTTTTCTTTCTACTTACAACAAAATACTTATTTTATTTTATTTTATTTTGTTTCTACTTATATATTTTATTAAAGTTTATTTTATTCTGTTTCTAATTACTTATTTATTTTATTTTATGATAATTGTTATTTTCCATGCATTTACTGATTATTTTGAGGTATAAGACCCTGAAATTGAATAGCAATACAAATGAACTCTGAATAGGTTGTATTTTGTTTCTACTTATATATTTTATTAAAGTCTATTTTATTCTGTTTTTAATTACTTATTTATTTTATTTTATGATAATTGTTATTTTCCATGCATTTACTGGTTATTTTGAGCTATAAGACCTTGAAATTGAAAAGCACTAAAAATGAACTCTAAAAAGGTTGTATGTTGTTTGTACTTCTATATTTTATTAAAGTTTATTTTATTCTGTTTCTAATTACTTACTTATTTTATTTTATGATAATTGTTATTTTCCAAGCATTTACTGATTATTTTGAGCTATAAGTCCCTAAAATTGAAAAGCACTACAATGAACTCTGAAAGGGTTGAATGTTGGCATGGTATCATCATTTCACCCACATAGCATGTGCAAGAAAGTAGAGAGGGTTACGGAAACAACTTGATGCACTTCATGTACAAAACGGACAATCTCTTTCGAAGTATCAGGATTACATACGGAAACTCGTCTGTTACAAAGCGATTTCACTTTTTAGAACTCATTTGAACTCCATAGTTTTTCTGTGTTCAAAATGCACCATTCAAATCCACATCATCAATTTTCAACCCTTTCTGACTTCATTTGTTATTTTTCATGCATTTACTGATTATTTTGAGCTACAAGTCCCCGAAATTGAAAAGTATTGCAAATGAACTCTGAAAAGGTTGAAAGTTGGCATGGTATCATCATTTGACCCACATAGCATGTGCAAGAAAGTGGAGAGGGTTACGACAAAAACTGGATGAACTTTGTGTACAAAACGGACAATCTCTTTCGAAGTATCAGGATTTCATACGGAAACTCGTCCGTTACAAAGGGATTTCATTTTTTAGAACTTATTTGAACTCCATAGTTTTTCTGTGTTCAAAATGCACCATTCAAATCCACATCATCAATTTTCAACCCTTTCTGACTTCATTTGTTATTTTTTATGCATTTACTGATTATTTTGAGCTATAAGTCCCTGAAATTAAAAAGCACTGCAAATGAACTCTGAAAAGGTTGAAAGTTGGCATGGTACCAGATAGCATGTGCAAGAAAGTAGAGAGGGTTACGGCAAAAACTGGATGCACTTCGTGTACAAAACGGACAATCTCTTTCGAAGTATCAGGATTTCATACGGAAACTCGTCTGTTACAACAGGGATTTCAAATGAACTACGAAAAGGTTGAAAGTTGGCATGGTATCACCATAATAGTTCTGGCGAGAAAGTCTTCACTTTTTTTTCACTTGTGTGCTTTGCTTACTGCGCCGTAACCATGGATAATCTTCATCGTTTATCAGGATGCTTGGGTCAACCTTGACTTTGAAGGGAGGAATTTCATGAAACTTTTCATAATCTTCAGACATGTCTGTCTTGCCATCCACTCCTGTAACACTCCAAAATTTTTCATTTGGTTTTCATAAAATTCTTTAATTTTGGGAAAGAGGTTATTTAAATTTTTCTTAAAGCCTCTCCTTCTCAAATCTTTTATGACAAATATTTTATGTGTTCTTCGCAACCTTGATTTTTGGTCTTAAGGGATTTTCATTTAGTGTTGATTCAACACAAATAATTTTGGGAAAGTTTTTTTTAATTCTTTTTATTAAAAATAATTCCCATGGATTATGGATTTATTCTTTTCCCATTCAAAAATTTCTCTTTTGCCATGACATATGTTGAAATTTTCTTTTGAAACCACCTCCCTGCTTTGGCTCAAGTCAAACATCCAATTCCAGCAAGTTTCAACCTCTTTTAGATTTTTCTTCTATTTATTTTATCTCAAAATCTTTTCTGTCATTTATTTTGGACCTTAGAGATTTACAAAGGAACTGCCAGATTTCCTTTGAGTTTTGACTCCAAATAAATTGCTCTGGCTAGTCCTTAGCACCCTCAACCGAGATCCATCAAGATCCACTGGTCCACAATTCAAATTTTTTAAAATTTGCTTACTGCAAGTTTGGACCATATTTGCCATTTTTGGTGAAATTTATTCTTTTTCTTCTCCTAAAAATCTGGGATAATTCAGGCAGTCTCGAGATGCATCAAGAGAGCACCTCACCAAGTCCCAGCTCCAGAAAAAATTTCCACGTGCCCAAATCATTTCGTCGAGCAGTTGGTGTGCACTGTTTCTGTTCAAGTTCAGAAAATTCAGTGTTTCAGTTCAGACGACAGTGTCGTTTCTTCAGAACCGCGGCGTCAATCTTGCCAGTGCACGCGTTGGCGCCTTGCTCCCTGCTCCTCCTTCTTATCGAGTGCGCCGCACGGTCGTTTGGATGGACGCAAGTGTCGGTGGCGACGTGTCTCGCCAACGCCGGCGTCTTCCGCGGTGGCAGAACCGCCTGTGGCGCCCAACAGGGGCCAGCTCTGCCATACGATGCCGCCAGCACCGCCCACACCACCAGAAGCCTCCGCGTGGCCGTCCCCTTCTCTGTGCACGCTGCAGCACCGTCGTCGTGGCCTGGAAGGCACAGAGCGCGCTCCCTGCCGCCGACGTGCCCGTGAGGCCGTTCCATCGAAGACTTGGCGTATCGGCCAAGTTGTGCCAAGGTTAGATGTTGAGCGGAACCAGTGAACCAATCCGATGATGCCCAATCACCTAAACCGCCTGTCCGACCACTGCGTCGCCGTAATCGCTCGCCGGAGTTATCCCGTTCTCGGCAACCGCCTCGGACCGGCTATAAAAGGAGGCCTCGAGCTCGCCTTCGACCCAGCACCACCCCTCCACCTCACCAGAGCCGCGCCCAGCCACTAGGAGGACCTCGAGGAGGCCTTCTTCCCCGACTCTGGCCACCCCGATCCGCTTCGGGCTCCGACACGATTCTCTCCGTGAGGGCACCCCCGCCTCCCAAACCTTGCCAGTAGCCTCCTAGTGCACTCGCTCTTCTAGCCCTAGCCCCAATTTGACGTCTGCAGCCCTCCTCGACGAGATCCACCATCGCCCGAACCACCGTCCGCCGGAGTGGAGGTTGCCGTCGACGTGGTGCTCACCGACGACCAACTCCACCACCCATAGACGCGGAAGAGCTCCGTGAACACGCAGGTACCCTCCGTTTTCCCTACCTCGCCGTGGATCGACGCCGGCGACCACCGCGGTCCTCGGGCGCCGGCGTACTCCGTTTTCCTTTTTCAAATTTTTAAACCTGACGGGTGGGACACCCTCGTCAGCCTCCCCTCTTCTGTTTGAAATGTTTTCTGAAAGCGCCTTCGGGCAAAGTACGTTTCTCCTTTGGGCTGGCGTATTTTTAACCGAAGCGTTTTCTATTTTTATAAACTAACCCCTGGAAACTTTCTGTTTCATTACAGAAAAGTCCCTGGACTAAAACCTTTATAACTTTTTAACACAAGATGATTTTGAATTGATTCTTATTATGTCATCTTTATTTTTCTGTCTAGTTTTTTATCATATTTATTTGAAAATTATTTGGAACAATTTTTATGCATGCTCGGTATTCACGTTAGTATGCGATTTCTTTATACCGTAGATACCGGAGGAGGTGATGGAACCGCAAACTTCGCCGAGCTAGACTCCGACTACTCCGAACCAGGCAAGCATGTTTGAACCTTTGATATGATAAGTGCTTTTCATGTTGGCTTGAGTAGTTTCGCATGGCATGTTTATATGAACAATCGGTGAAGGTTATATTTCATGCAAAGAAAGCTGCGGATGAACTTTTATATTGATGTGTTCTTATGATGGTGATATAACATGATCATGTGGTGGCATGATAGGTCGCAAGCCGGTATTCTTGAAGCATGCCAGTTTTATGTCAACCATTTAACTCCAGTATTAACGTGGATCAAGTCTCGATCCCGTTCGCTTCCCCCTTCGTGCTGCCACATGTTTTCTACAAAGAGTGCGGTTTAGTAAGTTGCAAACCTCTTTCCGTGTACACACCAAACAGAGGGACCATGATGAGGGTTCCATGGCCCTGGATTAAAGCCGTCATCCGGTCAGGGGGCATGGGTGTTTCCGGTTGGGACCGAGAGGGGGGCACCCCTTAGAGCGCGCGATATAAATTTGATCCCATGCTATTCGAGGTTGTGGCCTCCCCGTCTTAAAGTTTTTCTTGAACGTTGCCTAGGGTGATTCCTGGCAGCGGAATGTGGAATGGGTGTGTACTGGTTAGATGTGTTTCTCCTAAAATACCGTAAACGGAACTAGTCCCTTGTGACTACTGAAATCCGTTGGCTGTGGTTAAAGAGTACAAACTCTATAGAGTCAAAACCATTCGAGAATCCATGTCCACGATCAAGGGCTTGAACAACATCTCAATCTCAGTGTCAACACCAGTGGCAGTCTCCGGAAAATAAGCATGAAAACTGAGAGTGGTAAACCCGGCTGAATGTTATTCCTATGAATGGACTAACCAGTTTATTACTATGTGTTGAGTATTTCCGTGGGATGATTTAAATTCACGAACTGCCTGAATTCGAATGATGCAATATAAGCCCTTTATGAGATGTCGCTCAGACGTCCGACTGTGGCACTCTTGTTATTTACTTTCGATATAAGCCCTTTATGAGATGTCGCTCAGACGTCCGACTGTGGCACTCTTGTTATTTACTTTCGATATAAGCCCTTTATGTGATGTCGCTCAGATGTCTGACTATGTCATTCTTGTTATTTACTATCGATGTAAGCCCTTTATGTGATGTCGCTCAGACGTCCGACTGTGGCACCCTCGTTATTTACTTTTATTATAAGCCCTTTTCAAGATGTCGCTTAGACGTCCGACTGAGGCACGTTCTGTCATTTTCTTTTCAATATAACCCCTTTATGTGGTGTCGCCGTGACGCCTGACTGCGGCATGTTAATTTAAATTTACCTTTTGAGGCGTCGCTTCAGACACCCGATCGGTCTTCAGCTATTTTTATTGGGATTTCGGGAGGACTACCGCCTGACTTCTTATTTTCTTTACATGCAGTGCAATTTATTATCTGAGTGCGCATTACTAATCTGCTCATGTGCATCATGTTTGCATTTGTTATATCTTATGTCCAAACTGTCTTGCGAGTACATTCAAAGTACAAACCTGGCTTGTTGATGTGGCCAGATGTTGACGAAGGCGATCTTATGGATGAAGAGTTCAATAGCGACTCCGACGCCTAGAGGAGTCCCAGTCAGTCCCGTGCGATCCTGGAGTTGATCACTTGTATTATATACGCTTCCGCTACCCAAATAAAATCATCGAGCCTCACTCCGACGCTTGATGAGCTGTAAGATTTAGGAGTCATGACACCCACTTCACTGTGACATATCCACCACCACTTTTATTACGAGTCAGTAGTTATGTCACCATACCCTTGGGTCATATCCGACTTTATGTATAATATCGCCGTGTTTGCAATAAATTGTTGAGCAGCCTCAGCTCAACCTTGTATCATATTTAGTACTTATGGATTTATGTATCAAGGGTTTGTCTACCAGTAAGGAGGATTCTTCTATACTGGTCTGATAAAAGGGTTGGTTTTTTAATAAATGTTTTATTGGAAAACCGGTCCTGACAACCTTGGTATCAGAGCCAGGCTGACTGTAGGAAGCCACTAGGTGCGATCGCTACTAGGTTATTAGCGTAAAAAGTGCTATTTTTAGCATTTTGCAATTGTAGCAATTTTCTGTTAGTCATCATAAAATTTATGACTTGACTATTCGGAATTTTTGTCTACCTTTGTAGATGGCTGGCAGCGACTGTGAGTCGCAGGTGTTCGCCAATGTGCCTGAGGGGTTCATCAAGCTTCTCATCTCCATCACCAAGGTCGCGATCGGGCCATCGGCTCGTCCGGAGTTCACGCTCTACCAGCACAAGCTCAGCGACAGCGTATCTATGCACCAGGCCGCGGTGCAATTCAAGGGAGGACGTGCTGAGTCAAGCCGCTTCCGTTTTGTGGGAAGGGCCATGCCTACGAAGAGGCATGCCATGCAGATGGCTGCCCGTGAGGCGATAGCTCGTCTCCGAGATGTGCTCCCTTTGATGAAGGCTCGTCGCTACCACTACCTCCCATGCCACATGCCATACACTTGTCACTATGCATTCGCTTGTCCTAGAGGAGAGAGAGATGAGGCTATTGAGATGCTTGTTGAGTATCTCAAAGCTCTTGAGTCAGCGTTTGATAACCTCGTGGACGACTTTGTGGCTGCTCGTATGGACTTTGTTCAAGGTTGTTCCGCCAACAAGAGGGAGCTCCTCCGTACAGCACCACCACTGTCATACATCTCGTCCTCAACATCCTTTTAACTCTCAAATGGCCCACTTTTCTGGGGGAATATGGATAACCAGCATAAGTATCACTTGGCTAATTGGGGCATGATCTCTAGGAAGAAAGAATTTGGTGGTTTAGGTATTCCTAACCTCAGAGAGTTCAATATGGCCTTGCTGGCCTCATGGGGGAAAAGATTCTTTGACAATAATGACAGTGATTGGAAGAAAATTATTGCTTACAAATATGACATTAATCATACTAATATTCTGTGGGCTAGAAATGGGGTGGGCTCTACCTTCTGGAAGAGTGCTACCTGGGCTTTATCTGCTGCAAAAACCTTCTATAAGTGGAAATTGGGCAATGGGGAAAGAATTAGCTTTTGGCATGACACTTGGATTGGAGATTATTCCCTTAAAACTCAGTTTTGGGAGTTATATTGCATTTCTAACCAGACTGAGTGCTCTGTAGCAGAAGTTTGGGATGGTGAGAACCTTAAGCTGGCCTTTAGGAGATGCGTAGATGAAGTGGTTTATGATGGTTGGAACCAATTGGTTAGCCTGGTTAAATGGGATATACTCTGTCAAATCATTTTATAAGCAGATTAACTTTGGGGGGGGGGGGGGGTCTCCATTGTTGAAGATAAGCTGTGGAAAGTTCTATGCCCACAAAAAATTCGTGTGTCCTTATGGTTGTGTGCTCATAACAAGGTGCTTACTCGCGATAACCTAGCCAAAAGAAGACCAGTTGAGGATATTTCCTGTCTTTTTTGCTATGAAAATGAATTTGTTCATCATCTTTTGTTCGATTGTGTGGTGGCAAAACAAATTTGGGATTTTGTTGCTGAGTGCTCTGACCACCCATATATTTCTAACTTTAGTGATGTTCATGCCTTGTGGAGAAACATAAGGAAAAACCTGTACATAACTTGATGGTAGATGCATCCTTATGGAGCATTTGGAAATTAAGGAATGATTTTTGCTTTCAGGGCCGTACCTGGAGAAATGTCAGATGTGTCCTAGCAAAACAAAGCTCCCACTTGCATCAATGGAAGGTTATCTGCGACGACACTCAGGCGACCTTGCTGCGTCAGTACATCCGTATCCTGAACAAGCGACGGGGGGAACTCCTGCGGATTGCCTAGAGGTGACTTCTGGGAGCAAGATCTGAAGCTGCAGTGGTCGAACTTCAGACTATCTCTTTTCAGGTCGCTGGACCTTGTAATAAGTAGTTGAACTTCCAGTAGTATTTGGTGTTCGGTGGTCGTTTTCTGTCGTGGCTGAGTTCGGTTGTGGGGTGCCTTGTCCCCCGGGTGAAACCTGTGCTGTTTAAGACTGTGCTTTGTAGCTTCTGTTTCGCTTCATTAATAAAAATGGGGCGGGGGGAAACCCCTTTCATTCAAAAAAAATCATGTTTGCTTTCTACCATCTCACAGGGCAGGAGGGGACGCCAAACTGATCAGATCATAATCAGGACAGGCGCACGAGAGATAGAGAGAGACGATGACGATTCCAACTGGCAGCAGCAATATTTTTGAGGTTAGATACATCAGGCCACTAATTAAGCAATCAGTGATCAGTCAATACCAGAGATAAACAAATAGTCAGGCCACATGGCGGTTGCAGGCTTGCAAGAGCATGATATGGGTTTGGTGATGAATATGTAGTTGAATATATGCAGCATTAGTAGTACTATATACTAAGTAACCGATAATCCAGACTGATAGAAACAAGAACTATATCTTGTGGTCATAAGCTTGACACTTCCCAAGTGGTAGCGTGAGACAACCGGTTAGCATGGGCGATTAGTTTGGGTACAGCAAGAACTCGTAGGTTAGCTAGCTAGGATTTGTCATGTCCAACTTATTGATACATCCACAACCAACATGTGCTACTTGACAACTTGTAACACAGGTATACAACCAAGATTTCCTAGATTCAGTGATTACCAAATGAATCCTTGATGTGAACAATGATCGATGTCAGCTAACAAGTGATCAAGTTTCCGTTGAATAAATTCCAGAAAATGATCAAGGAGTGGTCAAGTAGTTGGTGGTGAGAAACAAGGTTGGTTTCTTTTTGTAAGGTTCAGAGTAGCCGAAACTTGGAGTTGGTGCACGGAATCAACCTGATGAGGCAGCTAGATGAGTTTCTTGTCAGCTGTTGGAATAAAGAATGCACCGGATACATGCAATAGATGAGGGATCAGATTAAGCAAATGAATACTACTAGTACTAGCTGTGCATGGTTTGACATATTGACATGTAGACAAGGGCTATGAAACCAAAGTAAAAGTTAGAACACTGAGCATTCTGCAGACACTTCCCCAGATTCTCTAACTCTGTCTTTATATATCGTCGTTACACGCAGTACGCCAGTGCCTTTCCTGGATATATGGGCCGATGTAGCTGCAGATAATGATTTTTGTTTTGTTTTTGGGGTCAGCTCGAATCGTAAAAAATCACAGCATGTCACTAGAGTATTACCAAATTTAATGTGCAGTTCTTCCAATCTAATCTTCAGTTGTAACGGATGACTGAAACGGTCGCACTCTACTAACAAGGGCCCCTTTGGTTCATAGGATAAGAAAATCATAAGAATAGGAAAGTCGTAGAAAATGAAATGACATGTATCTCAGTTTCTATTAAAAAAAGATGTCATTTGGTTCATAGGATAGAAATTTTTTCATTAGATCTGAGCAAATATTTTTTTTCTTTGAAATGTGAAGGATGGGAACCAATTCTACATACGAATAGGAGTCTATTCCTACAAACCAAGGGGCTCTATACTCTATAGGGATTTTTCCTTTAGAAATCTCATCCTATAGAATTCTTACTAAAATCCTACAGACCACAGAAGGCCGAATAGAATTAAATTTCATTAGGACATATATCCAGGTTTCATGTGGCCATTGGAAGAATTCAGGCAACGATAATTGTCATGGCAATTTACCAGGGACCAGATGCAAAACAGCAGAACATCATTTTGAACAATGATTAGCTAGCTAGAGAACTTTGTGGCTTCTGATGCGCCAAGCATGCCGGCCTGGCTAGGAGATAGCATTGCATGTGACGCTGCATCCTGCAGCCATGCACTTTGCTTGTTCATTAATTACTAATCTGAGTATTGATGGATGTCACTTGACAGACGCATGTGGTCGGTTGAATTATTTGAAAATATGATTTACGAGCTTGTAGAGTAAATTACAAATTCAAAAGTACTCCCTGAAAAATAAGTTCAACAAAACATGTTAATTTTAATGCTTTTGTGTGTTCAAACTTCCAGTACAATCTTCAGAAGGGTAGTTCCTCAAAAAGATGTGCACGTACTTCAGCTTCTTTCCTTCTTCCACACGATTTTTCCAAGTTCAATTGTCCTGGTCTACTACGTACTACTGAACAAGTCTAGGGCTCCAGGTACCTTGTGAAACCCTATCACTTTTGTCAAGGCATGAGTATAGGTCAATAATTTACTTGATCTAGAGAGATACTCCCTCCATCTGTGAATAAGTGTACTCCTAGCTTTTAGCCTAAGTCGAAGTTTTAAAATTTTGACCAACTTTATATAAAAGAGTAGTAGCATATATGGCATCAAATTGGTATATTATGAAACTACATTTCAAAACGAATCTAGTGATACTAATTTAGTGTCATAAATACTGCTACTTTTCCCTAAATAATTGGTCAAAGTTTTAAAATTTTGACTTAGTATAAAAACTAGATGTACACTTATTCGCGGACGGAGGAAGTAGGCATTATATAGGTGTCAAGTGCATGGGGATCTCTTGATTGAGAGAATCCCAAGATCCTTGCTCCTTTGACCAGAGTACACACAACTTTAACTATTCATTCTCGAATGACGAATGTGACATGATACTCTAGCCGATAGCTTGGATTGTCCAGTAATCCCAAACACAGGCGTGGCGCAGTTGTTTAAGATGATGCTTGGATACGTTTTAGTCTCATGACTAAAAGTAGTGGGACTAAAACTTGCTAGCCTCACCCATGCTTGGATCCAAATACTAAAGAGACTAAAATCAAGTTATTGAGCATTTATTATGCTCCAAACCATCCAATCCAGAACTTGCATGTGTAAAAGTAGAGAAATTAAATGAGGAGAGAGAGGGCTAATACACATTTTAGTAGGTTTCCTATGACTAAAAATTTTTAGCCTCAAAACTAGTGCTAGCCTCTCTTTAGTCAGGGGTGCTTGGAACTTTAGCCTTTAAAAGAGACTATTTTTAGTCGGACTAAAAATAGTTCCTTGGATCCAAGCACCCTCTAACTATGTGCAGTGCGAGTCCAAGCAAAGACGACAAACGCATGGAGACCACGGCTTTCGATTTGACTGGCGCGCGTCCGAGCTAATCGCATGCACCAATGCATGTGCTAGTGCTACCCTAGTTCCATGCACGCACGCACCGTGTTCTTCCCTTGTGGTGGGCAAGGATCGATCAACACTCGGTCATGCATATGTAATCCCTATCCATTGTGCTAGTTAATCGTGCATTAGTCAGGAGTCAAAAGCTGGCTCCATCGGCGAGTACCTACTGAGTGTACTAGAAAAGATTAGCTGCTAGTGATTAGCACGCACCTGGTTCCACATTGACCGCCTTTATAGCTATGCACGCGTACATCTCGTACGTACTTTAAGTCCAAAAGTTTTCCCTTAAAAAGTGCAGAGGTTAATTCATCTCCAAGAAAAGCATATGGCCAAGGTCAAAACTCAAAAAGGAGCCCCGGCACCAACTATCAACAACGTCAATTCCCTAGCTGCTTAGCTAGTGTTTTTTTGAACACGCTACTCTACTCTACCAGTCTACGTTTGGAGTTTGCATTGCATGAGTGCTGCGTACTGTATGTCTGTGTGTGCGTGTCTGTGGTATGGAAGGTGGGGGCCAGGTGATGAAGGACGCATGACAAACATCCGTAGACAGCGCAAAGAAGGTGGCCAACACACAACAGTGAAATCCCTCGGTGCGAGGAGCGAGCAAACGATCGACAAGGTTTCCGTGACGACAGGTGGAGGCCGGACGTCCGTGCATGCGAGTGCACCAGCATAAAGAAGATGGCAGTGGATGGCGGTCGATGGACATGGGCTCCATGCATGCATGATAACTTGCAGCCCTGTGCAGTGTGCTGACATGGACTACATGCATGCATGCATGCATGCATAGTTGCCGGCCCTGTGCACCACCACGCATGGCGCACGGCAGCGACCAAGTCCGGCGTGAAGAGAGGGATGAGGGCATCTCCAATGCAAGTCGTCAAAACAGACACCCCAAATGTCAGACACGTCCAGGACATATCCGTGAACAGGACATGGGAAGAAGTTATCCAAAGTTATCCCAAAATTTCCCATTTTATTTTATGTGGAGCTCCCTTTGTCGTGTTTGTTATGCGGCGGAGAGAGGTGAGAGAGAGAGACCACATGTTTGTTTATGGTTGGACATGCGGATGTCCGGACGCCTGTAAAGCTCCGGCAGGTTTGCTTCCAAAATAAGGCGGAGGTGGTGCCGCGAGTTCCTCATCGGAGAAGTGGCCATCTGGGTCATCGACGAGCCATCCGACGCTTGGCCCGGGCAGCGTCCACTCCATGGGCGCGTACACCGGCGGAGGAGGCTGCGGTTCCGGGGCACCCGTCGTGATGTTGGAGGTAGAGGCATCATGCTCACATTCGGTGCCGACCTCGACAACGACTTCTGGCACAGCAGCAACCTGTTTGTCGACGACAGTTGGTTCAATAATAATCTCCTGGAGTATGACCGGGGCAACTTCCCTGGGCTCAGCTGCCCTGGTGCTCCTGGGGAGTGGCAGCGGTGCACCAAGCGGTAGTCACGATGGTGGTGTTGGCGATGGGCATGGTGACGACGGAGGCCACCACCAGAATCATGGTGACGCCAAGGAACACCTGATGGTAAGCTGCGGTAGCGGAGTCCACCGTTCCTGTCCAGGCGACGTTGATGGTGGCGAGTGAAATTCCAGCGACAAGAAGCAGGGCAATACCTCTCATTGTATAAGAGGTCAAGCGTACAACGTGTTCGACTCCGATGCGACACATATCCTACCCAACACAAGTACAAACGTAACCTGACTCATACATAATATTCGACACAAACTCAACCCTCATCACAAACTGTCAGTAGACTTTCTCAGAAAATAAAACTAACTATCAGCGATAGCCAGATTCCTGCATGCATCGTTCAGATGCAGAGGCTGGGGGCAAGCCTCTTTTTACCGAAAAAGGGTTTTCCCCACTTTGTATTACAAAGCACCAACAACGATCACAAAGCAATGCTCGGGCGAGAAGCACAACAAGCCCAAAAGGAAAAGAAAGAACAAAGAAGAAAGAAATGCCAATAACGGCAGCTCGACAAAGCGCGGATGACCCGCCACCGCTGCGCCCTCTGGACTCGACCCACCACATACCAAGGCTCCGATCCGCCGCGTACCAAGCAGCACCTCCAAGAAGGGATGCGACGCCAACGACGCTGCTGCCCGGACGTGTCCTAGGGTTTCCCCCGGCACACGGAAGGGAGTGGGGGATGGATACCTCCGACACCCTTCAGGAAGGAATGGTGGCACCCGCAGGTGTCACCGCATCGGAGCCGGAAAAGCCGGTAAGGGATTTCTCCCGAATTCCAACCCCACCGATCAACCAGGCCGGAGCCAACCAGCCACCTCGCCGCCCACCAATGCGCCACCGCGGTCTTGACGCCACCCACGCCGCCTCACTGAGATCACCACCACGAGACCAAGAGGATGGAGAGAGACGCACGAGGCGACGGAAGCAGCAGCACCGGAGCCACGCGGGAGGGAACTACCTCCACCGCTGTCGTGCGGGAGGACCGAGTCTCCGGCACCGTCGCGGTCGCCGTCCGGACGCAACAGCCGGGCATACCAGGCCACCCCTGGCCCGGCCAGACCCAAATCGGGCCCGTAAAGCCCCGCCGGCCACGCTGCAGCAGGGCGGCACCATCGTCGCTCCCCGGCGTCCTGGAAGCCACGCCGACGACCCTCCCCGCCGCCGGCCCGCCCAGGCCTAGATGGGGCCCGGAGGGCCCAGATCTGGGCCGAGCGGGCGCCGTCAGATCGCGCCGCCCCGCCGCCAATGACAGCGCCGCCGTCCGGTAGATCGCCCGCCACCACGCCGGAGAGCCCCGCCGCCGCGCCGGACCGTCGCCGCCTAGGAGCACCCCGCGGCGCCGCACCGCCCCGCGTCAGTGCGACCCGAGAGGGGAAAGGCCAGGGGCCGCCGCCGCCAGCGCCGCCCGGGCCAGGCCCAGCGTCGGACGCTAGCGACGGCGGCAAGGAGGGAGGGAAGGGGGAGAGTTCGGGGGCGAGGTGTTGGGGACGCGGCCGGTCGCCCGCGGGGGCGACGCGGTCGCGAGAGGAAAACGACGCCCCGCAAGCCTCTTTTTCCAAAACAAACAAAAAAGTGACAGCCAGATTCTCCCTTCTCCGCTGAAACATCTCTACTTTTCCCATCTCATGTACATTGCAGACTTGCACTTACAATTGCAGTATCACACTTCAGACATAAGCAGCTTGGGCCCTCTACAGACTACTGCTGATTACTCTGAAACAGAACTACCGCTGACAAAAAGAAAGGTTCTTTGACGGTGCACTACTCACTTGCCTCAAAGAATGTACTCCTACTACTCTACATGCTCTCATTGGAACATGCACCTTTAATCAGCAGTCAAACAAGCAATCCTTGTGTGGTAATCAGTAGTCAATGGGATAGGGTCGCGGACTTTTGATCTGCGAGGTTGGACTCGTGAAGGCACAATGCTTCATGCATGGAATATTAGGTTGTGTGTCAAGATTTAACCATATAATCAGATGGCATGTCGTAAACAATGCCCTCTCACGCGCCTTCCCAACCTATCGCCACAGACAACCACGCAAGCTGCATAGGGTGCTCCATCTTCTTCCATGTACTGATATGAATCCAGACTGATAAATATATGTAAGCCCCTACTTATAGATAGATTAACACATGCACCAGACTGATAAATGTAGTAAGAACCCCCGCTTTTTTTACCATTCTTCCGTTACACACTGTGAAAAGGAAAACCACTCTAGCTAGAGCATCTACCCTCTAAAAAATATAGGCCTGGTATAAGGAGGCGTTTTACTATATATACTATGTTGATTAAACAGGCATTTTTCTTGTAAAGCGACATGCGAATCTTGCTACATAATTTCGTCCTGCATGGCCAAATGATAGCCTTTGGAGAATCATTAGTCAACCACTACTTCTTGACTGAACATAAATTATACTCAAAATGCACCAACTATAACAGAACCCCACCAAAAAAAAACGTCTCGCCATTTTGCTGATTTCGGATTCATACTTGTTAGCACACGCATAATTTGTGTTTGCCTTTTGGCATCTCATAGGGCAGAAGGCGACGCGAAACTGATCAGATCATAATCAGGACAGGCGCACGAGAGAGACGGTGATTCCAACTGGCAGCAGCAATATTTTTCAAGTTAGCTACATCAGGCCACTAATGAAGCAATCAGTGATCAGTGAATAGCAGAGATAAACAAATAGTCAGGCCACATGGCGGTTGCAGACTTGCAAGGGCATGATATGGGGTTTGGTGATGAATATGTAGTTGAATATATGCAGCATTAGTAGTACTATATACTAAATAACCAATAATCCAAACTGGTAGAAACAAGAACTATATCTTGTGGTCATATGCTTGACACTTCCCAAGTGGTAGCGTGAGACAACTGATTAGCATGTGTGATTGGTTTGGGTACAGCAAGAACTCGCAGGTTGGCTAGGATTTGCCATGTCCAACTTATTGATACAGGCCAGGCCCATCCAACCTGTGTGCTACTTGTAACACAGGTATACAACCAAGATATTGCAGATGCAGTGACTACCAAATGAATCCTTGATGTCAACAATGATCAATGTCAACTAACAACTGATCAAGAAAAAAACTAACAAACGATCAAGTTTCCGATAAAACGATTAAATGATCAAGGAGTGGTCAAACAGTTGGTGGTGAGAAACAAGGTTGGTTTCTTTTTGTAAGGTTGAGTTTGGCCGAAATTTAGAGTTGGTGTAGGGAATCAACCCGATGAGGCAACTAGATGAGTTTCTTGTCTGTTGGTGGAAACTTGGAATAAAGAAGACACTGGATACGTGCAACAGATGGGTGATCAAATTAAGATAATGAGTAATTGAATATTCTAGTGCTAGCTGTGCATGGTTGGGCATCTAACTTTGACATCGTGACATGACGACAAGGGTTATGGAACCAAAGTAAAAGAAAAAAATCAAGCATTATGCAGACAGTTCCCCTGATTCTCTCTCCCTGTCTATTTATAACGGCCCTTGAAGCTGAAGATCATAAAAACATCACGGCATGTCACTAGGTTAAATTTTGTTAGAATATTGGGAACAATTCAGGCAGCAATAGTTGTCATGACAATTTATCAGGGATCAGAAGCAAACGGCAAAACATCATTTTGAACCGTTACTACCTAGCTAGAGGATGGTCGTGGCTTCTGATGCGCTAGGAGCCGTTTTTTTATTAATAGTAATTAGTACTGCAGCAATTAGAAAATTGGTAATGGTTGGGCCGAAATTTGAAAAATAGGAGGGACGCTATTGACAACGGCGTCCAGGCTGGACGCTATTGCGAATGATGTCCATGCCTGGATGCTGTTACAAACAGCGTCCAGTTATGTGGTTCAGTCAGGTGCTCTTATTTTAGCTATATTGAGAGTATTTCCTCTAATAGATTTAATATATGAGCTTTGGATTTTTTGTGATGGTTGTGAGGCATCGATAACAAATCACTGAGATGCCCATTTGTTCCATTCTAGACCAGTTTGCTTTTGCCGAATTAGAGGGGAAATAGTCTTAACACGCATGAATGTATGTATTTCTAATTCATTAGCTACTAAAACTGACGCAAGCAAGTCTAATTGTGCATTCTACACCTAAGCCTTGATTGCTTTCTGGGCTGCCTTGGGGGCGAAAGCCTCCAGCAATTCAACCATGGACAGTGTGCTCCGGTACACTCCTTGCTACTAAGAAAATAACTCGAGTGGTGAGCTAGTCAGGAGGCCTCTCCTCTTTCCCCTCTCCCTTCTGCGTCGCTCACATTAGCTATGGGGGCTAACCCTAGCCACCGTCATCGGGGTTCCCCCTCCCATTCTCCCTCCTCCCTAATCGTTGCCAAAGGGCGTGGCCGGGCAAAGCCCGGTCGGCGTATAGGTGACGGCGGGGACGTTTTGTCTTCCATGCACAGGAGGTCAGGCCTAGGCCAGACCGAGCAGGCATGGACACCGCGTTGGAAAACGGGCGTGGTGGTGCGCCGAAGCGGTTACAGACGGTGTTGTGGCGGCATCGTGACGGGCAGCATGGTGGCACGGGCGGCGCAGGCTGCGACCGACACAAGCTGCTAGGTGCGGCGGCGTGGGTCGTGGGTGGCACGGTCTGCGGGCGGCTACCCATGCCATGGGCGTGCGGGCGGCATGGTGTCCGGTGGTCCGCGACCAATGGTGGTCTCGGAGGCGGAGAGTGCGTGCGACAGGTAATCCTTGTTTTGCTTGCACCAGGCCAATGGCAGCGGCAACCATAGACGTGGTTACGCATGCACAGATATTCATGCACAAATTCACAACACATCCACTCACACAGTTACACATGCCTAGTGTAGGAGAGCGAGAAGGGTGGAGAGAGGGCTCACGATGACATGTTAGTAGTTAGTATTGCTAGAGATGGCTCCGAGCATAGCAAGGAAGAGGTCAGGGCGGTCCTTGCTGAGGAGGATATGGCTGTCGGAGTTGGACAACCACGACCCCGGCAGCAACGGGGGTTTAGCGGATCACCATCGCGAGCGAGGCACGACGATGGGAATTGGCAAAGAGAGACAACAACGAGCGAAAGAGGGTGGTGCGTTGCTGGAGTGCCATTTTCGGCGGGCTAGAGGTGGCGGAGTCTGCTTTGGTCCTGCTAAAGTTGCTGAGGGTACAAGTCGAAGGCCGGGGATAGCCGGACAGGGTCTAGTCGAACCAAACACAGTGGACGCTGTTTATAAGAGCGTCCAGCCTTGGACGTTGTTGGTATTGGCGTCCAGCCTTGGACATTATTATTCCTAGCGTCCTTCCTATTTTTCGAATTTCTCATTAGTGTTTCTTAGTTTCAGAATTACTGAAATATTAATTACCAATAATAAAAATTTCGGCGCTAGGAGATACCACTGCATGTGACTCTGCAATGCATGCATTTTGCTTTGCCCGCTAATTACTCATCTGAGTATTGGTGGCTGCCTGGCTGGGCACTTTACATATCCATGTGATGGATTGAATATACTGTACTAGTAATTTTATGAACTGCCACCAGTACATAACAATCTGGCATTTCCAACGAGGAAGGTCCACAAAATTCTGATCGGACGGTCCGAACACTTTTAGCCATTCAATATGGATTATCAAATCGGCCAACCGGACTGGACCGGATGTTTGAAATCCCACATCCTAGCCCCAAATAAAGGGGGTGATCCGAGGGAGTCTGGACATTCACCAAGGCTCGCCGGCTTCCGGTCCCTCGCATTCACGTCGGGGCACCACCCGAGAAGCCTACTCCTGCTTTCACCCCCCCCCCCCCCTCCCACCACCACCAACAAACTATATCCTCCAATCCTCCTCCTCTCCCAAAGCCGCCGAGGCACACCAGACCTCCACCGCCCGTGGTGATGGGCAAGAAGACTGACGCCATGAAGACGTGGGTGTGGTGGCTGATCGGTGGCGTTCGCCAAGACCAAGGCCGCACTGGCTCCTCACGGACCCCACAATCGCGAAGGCTTGGGCACTTGATCGGTCCAAGGCTACCAAGGAGACGGGGCGTTCGTCGTCGGTGCCGTCTCAATGAGCAGCTCCTCCACGTCGGTTGGCCGAGTTCGAGAGCATACTGAATAGTGAGCTAGCAAATCCCCTTCCTTTTGATATTGGACTTTCCAAGCAAATTGGTTGTAAGACGCATAAGGATCTACTTCACAAAGATCCAATACCCTCGTCGGGAAATTAAGAACATGAATCCAGTAGCTCAAACAAGATGTTCAAATAAGAACATCCACACCCATAACGATAAACTATTCATCCCAAAACTACGGCCCGCCTCGAAGACGACAACATGCGGCGCAAGGTGGAGGAGGCAGCGGAGCACCAGCGCCACGAGGGAGGGATGTCGTGACGCCTGGTATGGTTTCCTCAAATGGCGCGACGACAATGGCACAAACCGGTTGTACCGGTGGCCTCGGAGACCATACCTACAAGGTCATCGTCAACTACTTGGCCTAGTTTAGAATATTTTAAAAAAAATTAGTTTAAATTTAATTCATACTCAAATATTTAAATTCCATGTGTTTGCATGTAATATGATGTATTTGCTTAAATTCCGTCTACATTTGTGTTCAAGCAGTTTGGGTGAGGTGGGGGGGAGGGGGGAGGACATTTTATGGCCACGGTTGGATGGCTCCGCACAGCGGCTGTCTGCCGGCCGAGACGTCTAAACGTATCCACAAACATTTGATAAGGTCCGTTCAGTGATCCTAAAAACAAACCCATTTCATATTTATGCTTGTATATATTCGATCGCTCCAGACTTTCCGTACAATTTTGAGCAGGGTAGCTCCTCAGAAAGATATGCGCTAGTACTTCAGCTTCTTGTGCCTTCTCCTACACGATCCTTCCAAGTTCAGGATTCCTGGTCTACCACTTACTACTGAACAAGTCTAGGTACGTGAAACCCTACCCATTTTGTCAAGGCACGGGTATAGGTTACTAATTTACTTGATCTAAAACGCTAGGTACTATATAGGTGTCACGTGCATGCGATCTCTTGATTGAAAGAAGGGATCCCAAGACCTTTGCTCCTTTGACCAGAGTAGAGGCGACTTAGGCTGGTCACAATGGGGAGGAACTTAGAAGTAACATCACACACTTCAATGCAACTTTACTTATGTGGCATATATTTAATGAAGAGAGATGTGCTTATGGTAACTAGCTAAGTTACCGGAACATCACACACTCCAAGAAGCAATGAGTCTATAACCTAATAAATACATGGTTGCATGACACTACATAGATGTTCCTACCCACTGTAGAGGTAGTAACATAGTCTAGGAAAACGTGAAGTTCCTAGCTTATGTTCTTGCCCATTGTGACCAGCCTTAAACTATTCTCGAATGACGAATGTAACATGATGCTACAACTAGGAGTAGCAGCTACGTAGTTCGGTGTGTACAGTAATCCTAGACACAGGAGTAGCTGTTCAAGTGTGTGTGAGTCCAAGCGAAGACGACAATCGCATGGAGACCACCGCTCTTGATTTGACAAGTGCGCGTCTGGGCATCCATGCATGCATGTGTTACCTCGTTCTACGCACGGGCACGCACCGTGTTCTTCCTTTGTCGTGGGCAAGGATCAACACTTGGTCATGCATATGTAATCCCTACTGATGATGGTACTACTTATTGTCCATGTGTATTTGATCAACCTAAGCCTCGAAAGCAGACAAGCAGCTGGCTCGGTGAGTTGTTTAATCACTCATCTTTGACAAAGGATTAGCTAGTGAGTGTGCTACTAGCTACTCACCTGGTTTCACATTGGCCGCTTTTGTTTTCTAGCAGGGTATAGCTCTGCACGCGCACATCTCGTACGTAATTAAGTGCAAAAGTTTTCCCCAAAAAGTGCACAGCAGGTCAATTAGTCTCCAAGGAAAGCACATACATGGTCAAAAAGGAAGAAGCACCAACTATCAACGACGTCAATCGATCACCTACTCTATCGTAGGAAGGGGTTTGCATGGGTGCTGCGTACTGTGTGTATGTCTGGGCTATGGAAGCGCGTGCATGGCAACGGGTACGTGCACGGTGCAGTGCATCTGTGCATGAGCTGATGAGCAGAGGGCGAAGGCCAGGTGCTGAAGTGACGCATCGCATCACATAGATCCGTAGACAGCGCAAAGTTGGCCAACAGTGAAGCCCATTCAGGCGAGCAAATCGATCGACAAGGTGTCCGTGTCGACATGTCGAGGCCGGACGGGACGGACATCCGTGCATGCGACTGCAGTTCGACAGCGTAGTAAAGAAGACGGACATGGACTATGCATGCATGCATGTAAAGTTGCCGCCCTGTGCATGCGCGGCACAACCCATGCATCATGCATGGCACACGGCATCGGCGACCAGGTCCGCCGTGAAGGGAAGGGATAAAATGGACCGATGGAACCTCTCCGTCCTTCCACCGGCGAGACCCACGTAAATACTAGCATAGTATTTTTTATCATTCTAGTCTCCTTCGTCATCCCATGTCCCGCATCCCAGGACAGGTACGACCACCGAGGGACGCACGGAGGAGGTCGATCGATGGGATAGACATGGACAGACAGGGTACGTACGTGGTGAGGCGACGTCACCAGACTCTGGTTCGCCGTGACATGTCCGAACCACGGAGAACAAGACAGCATGTCTGGATGACACTGCTGCCACAGATGCATCTAGAGCTAAGCGTACACGGAGGCACGCTCACCACTAAGCATAAGCTCTGGTGCTGATGGGATTCATATTACCACGTCGAAAAACTGAACGAAATTTCTACTGGCATCTAGTAGTTCATGTATATGATGCAACACAATTAACCTATAGCTATAGCATGCATGTGCCGTGCGGGGTCATCCATTGATGATCGATCGATGGCTAATAAAGCGCACGGGAACAAAGGAACATGGCGTTTGCGCGCTGTGTGGTTGATTGACGGTTACGGCCGGCTTGTGTTGCGCCCGAAACGGGCATGGATGAGTCCCAATCCATGCGCCAAACTTCACACCCACCTACACTCCCACATGCACGTCGCTCTTCGGCCACAAGCACTTCTTCCGTCCCGCCCTCTTCCTTCATGTGTCCTTTCTCTATCATCAACTTTTTTAGTGGACTTTTCTCTATGATCAAAGCTAACTTAGCTACTCCACTCAGGGCCTAGGAAATTAAAGCTGCACTAGTACAGCACGAAGTTACCGTAGTACAGTACTATGACATTTCTTTTTTTTTCTTTTTTGGCGAGAGGTATGATGTTCGCATTAGCTCATGATGGCATCACTCGGACCAGTTTTCTAATCACCACCGCCGTTCGCGATTTAGCACCGGAATGAAGGGTTATGCCATGACCGATGCTACTCCTAGCTTAATTTCTCTTCTTTGTGGTTAGCTAGTCACGTGGAGCAGTTCAGCACTAGAGACTGCCCTAGAGATCACTTCCTTTCACTGGCCTGCACTCTCTTCCTTAGAACATCTCCAACAGTCGTGCTAAACTAACGCCGCGCTGCAAAATTCCCCGTTTTAGCGCGCGCGCAACCGAAATAGTTGCTCCAGCGGGCGCGTGAAAACAGCGCGCGGCATACGTAGTCCAACGCGCGGGCCGAAACACAGTCGCGCGCCGCTTATTTGCTGCGCCCGCTCGCTGGACTCTCGCGTGCTCGCTCGCACCTTCCACCCCCCATCCAGCCGCGCCGCCGCCGCCGACCGCGCCACCCGGCGACCGTTCCGGCGCTTCCCCGGCCTATCCCCGCCCCGCGCGCGCTTTCTCCGGCCCCCCTCTAGTCCCGCCGCCCCGCGCGCGCTGGCCCTCCGACGAACAGCACCTGCGCGCTCGCTGCCGCTCGGCGCCGCAAGGTGTTCGACAAAACGCCTAGAAGGTATGTATTGCTCAAAAGCCATGAATTTCGTGCATGTTGATTGTAGTTTTTATTTATAGCATAGTATTCAACATTGTAGATGAGTTCGCCGTATGATTCTTCCGAAGACGAATTTGATATGGAAGAGGAGGAGGATCTTGCAATGATCCTAGCTATGCATATTAATAAAAAAACCAAAGCACGGTGGTTCGGTTATGGGTCGGCAGAAAATTTGGAGGGATAGGATCGATGCCCACAACAGATTGATCAGAAATTATTTTGCGGAGAATCCCACATACCCCGAGTCGTATTTTCGTCGCCGGTTTAGGATGAGCACCGAGTTGTTCAGGCGCATTGCAGAGAAACTAGCGAGCCATGACCGCTTTTTTCAGCAAAGGAGGAATGCCGCCGGAGAGCTCGGGCATAGCACCTTTCAGAAGGTGACAGCCGCTTTGCGTATGTTGGCATACGGTATACCGGCTGATCTAGTTGATGGTCACTTGGCTATGGGTGAGATCCAAGCCATCATGTGTGTCAAGCGCTTCGCAGTCGGAATTGTGCAAGTATTTGACGAGGAGTATTTGAGATCTCCCAACGCTGAAGACGTCGCAAGGCTTTTGGCGATGAACAAAGCTCGCGGCTTTCTTGGCATGCTTGGTTCAATAGATTGCATGCATTGGACTTGGAAGAATTGCCCAAAGGCATGGCATGGGCAATTCCACGGCCAAAAAAAGGTTCCACTATAATCCTTGAAGCGGTGGCCGATCAAGAGACTTGGATTTGGCATGCATTCTTTGGAATGCCTGGATCTTTGAATGACATCAATGTTGTCAACTGGTCACCACTGATGAGTAAGATTGCAAATGGAGAGTTGCCACGGGTGCAGTTTGCAGCAAATGGCCGTACATACAACTATGGCTATTATCTAGCGGATGTCATCTATCCAAAGTGGCAAATCTTTGTCAAGCCGTTGAAAAAGCCAGAAGGTAAGAAAAATCTTAATTTCCACAATACTGAGGCGGCGGTTAGAAAAGATGTGGAGAGAGCTTTTGAGATTTTGCAAGCCCAATTTGCTATTGTGAGAGGACCTGCTAGATTTTGGGATCAGAAGATGCTTTGGTACATAATGCACGCTTGTGTGATCATGCACAACATGATCATCGAGAATGAGCGTGGCCAAGATGTAGACTACTCTCAGTATGAGCTCTCGGGATATCCCGTGCGAGTGTGACGGAGGGCTGAAAGGGTGGCCCGTTTTGTTGCCTCCTATCATGCCATTCGACGTCCCGCAGCGCATAATGATCTTCAGAAGGATCTCATTGAGAAGTGGTGGGCATGGAATGGACGACAAAGAGCATCATGATTTGTGTGTTTGATATTATATTGTTGAACTATTTGTTGTGTTTAATTACACTATTTGTTGTATTGAACGATAAACTATTTGTTAGAGTTGTAATAAACGAAATTAAACTATTTATTTTTGTTTGTTTTGATCTTTTTGCTTCTGTTTATGAATGGGTATGTTGTTTGTGCGAGAGTCACGCACGCTGCATTTTTGCGCGCTGCTGGATCGGCGCGCGCTGCATTTTAGCGCGGCTGCTGGAGCCAGCGCCGCGCCAAGCCAGATGATGGGCGCGTGCTAAAACTGTTTTTTTGCGCGCGCCGCGTTCGGCCGCTGTTGGAGATGCTCTTATGTCTAGCATTTTTGCTCTCTTCTTCCCCTCTACCTCTATTGTCTTTTTTTTTTAGCATCAGTACCTCTACCTCTATTGTCGTTGTCTCGCTTTCAATTCAATGCCCGTGTCGAAACCTGTCTGTCTTTTCTTAACATCGCATTGATTGAGTAATCCGCTGCCACAAACCGATCGATCGCTGGCCGCTGCTTTGATTATGTCAGCGTAGCATCGATCAGGGGTACGCAGGCCGTAATTATTCTCCTCCTCTCATCATTCACAGGTTGGTCTAGCAGTGCAGATCAACGTGTTACTATTTGGCAGGGCCTGCGGCTCTGCACCTTGGGCCCTTGATCATTTCACACGCGCAATGCTGTTCTCTTTCTGCACCACTTCCTGTCGAGAAATGAAGGTTGAAGTTACAGCTGCTAGTAAGTAGTACTACTACTCTTCTTATTTGCCGGTACTACTGCTAGCTAGGGCCAATAGCTGGCTTTTACCGATCCAAGCCAGCCCGCCTTGTTTGCAGGGGCAGGCGCGTGGCCGCGGCGCACGACGATTTGCCTGAACCCAGAGATCATGTCAAGGGGTACCGTACGTGCGCGATCTCCATCCAGACACTGACCGCTCCTGACTAGGTAGCCCATGCAATGCAACGCAAGACCCTCTGTGCCTCCATGCGTCCCAGCATCTCGTCCCATGTACTAGTATGCATCTCTCGGAGATCATGTCAAGTACACGTACCTTCGTCCATACTACTCGGGGATCGGACAAAATTACTGTTCTAACCCTTAGTGCAAAGAAAATCCCGATTTGACCTCGTTAGCAAAAAAATTTCGTTTCTGACCTTTTTTGGTGTCGCCAAGGTCCCTGGCGTCTGGGTTACGAAGCAGACGCCAGGGACCCTGGCGTCTGGTCCCTGGCCCGCACTGCCCGCCTGCCCGTTGACCTGCTGACGTGGCAAAGGGGCCAGACGCCAGGAACCCTGGCGTCTGGCCCTGGTAAGTGGATAACGGCGCGGGCCGAGCCCACCCATCCGCATCTCATTTTCTCCCTGGCGTCTGGGTCGAGCAGAGGCTGTGTTCGTCGCCCCTTCTCTCCCTCCCACCACCACCCCCCTTGATCTACTCCATTAACCGCTCAAACTCGCAGATCTGACCCCCCAAAGCTTCTTTGAGGTATTCTCCCCCATTCCCTCCAATTTTTTTTTTGTTTTCCCCTCTCTTGTTGGATGCATTATTTCATATTAGGTAATGTTAGATTAGTAGATGGTTTATTTGTTTTAGGAAATTGTTTGTAGTTGATAGATGATTTGGTAGGCAGTAGATGATGTGTAGTTGAACATGTAGGCAAAATCAATTCCGTTTTGTGTATATGTTGTCCATAGGAATTTTTTTGAACTAAGAGGGGTGATGAATACATGATTTTTGTATGTAAAATAGACTTGTTTGATAATTTGGTTTGATAGATGATGTGTGTATGTGTATATAATCCTATTGTTGGCATACTATATTTGCAAAAAATATGGTGAAATTTGGTACTCTAGATGAAATTTGGTACTATATTTGACAAATTTATTTGATTGAGATGATGTTGGTATGTTTGAGAAGAATTATGTGTGCATATGAAGAAGAAAGAAATGATGTTGTTATTGTGTGAAGTGGTATGACAATATAGTTGAATATATAGATGGCAATTTTTTTATGCAAAGAGATGATGAAATTTGATTATTGTGTTTGACATGATTTGTTCAATAGAATGGCGGATGATGATTACGAAATTTATTTGATGGTAAAATTTGGTACTCTAGATGATATGTGTGCATATGTAGAAGAAAGAAATGATGTTGTTATGTTTGAGAAGAATGGTGTTTTCATATGGCATAAACTTGGAGAAGCTAATTGTTTGATATTGTTCATGTATTCATAGATGATTGTTTGTGATTTATTTTGTAGGATGGCGGATGATGAGGGACCTTGGTATGACGGATTAATCGATGAGTGGGATAAGGAGCATCGTGCTCGTGCCATTGTGAACGGAAATGTAAGAAGCAAGACTTATCATTTTTCGTTGTTTCTCATTTGTTTTTTTGTATTGATTAAAACATCACTTTATTTGCAGGTTGTAGTTGCTATGCGCATGAGGGGTCATTCCGCTGATGACTTTGATTACGATCCGCGGTATGAGCCTTACATTCGGAGATTGGGTCTTCTCCCATTCGTGTTGCAGTTTAAGCGACGCGCTCCGCCGGTGAACCACGCGGCGCTGACCGCACTTGTGGATCGTTGGAGGCCGGAGACTCACTCGTTCCACCTTCCATGTGGGGAGATGACGATGACCCTACAGGACATGGCTATGATAAGCGGCCTTCCTATCAACGGACAAGCTGTTACCGGTCGTGTCAACGTGGGCAATTGGCGAGAATGGACTGCCGATTTAATCGGTGTTCAGCCCGAGGGCCGTGAGGAAGGCAAGGCCGATACCGCGAAAGTGAGGCATTCTTGGCTAAAAATGGTCAGAGGAAACACCAATCCGTGCCCTCAGGATGCCAATGACGTGGTTGTGCAGCAGTACGCGCGGGCCTATCTTTGGTATGTACTAACGAAGGTAGTCTTCTCAGATGCAACCGGGAACTCAGCCCTCTGGATGTTCTTAGAGCTACTCAATAACTGGGATACCCAGTATAGCTGGGGTTCGGCCGCACTAACTTATTTGTATCGTCAGGTAAGAGATATTTGCAACCATTTATCTTGCATTTGTCATGTGCCTCCATATCTAACATGTTTGTTTGATTGCAGCTTGACTTGTCGTGTCGGAGAACGGGAGATACATCCTCATTGTCTGGGTTTGTTTGGAGCCTATCCGTGTGGATGTGGGAGCGGATCCCGGTTGGACGGCCCGATTTCAAGAACCCCCTCTTGCCAAACCCACGGGGTAATCATGACGGGTTGCATGATGATGATACATATCGGCGCCCTACGCTTGCTTACTATTGGGAACAAGTGACAGTCTACACAGGAAGCTCGCAAGTGCGATACAAGTGCTATATGAACGAGCTGGACACCTTGACTGCTGAGCAGGTTTTTAGAAGTTCGATGAGATAAAATTTAGTCAAGAATAAAACTTATGTAGCTAACAATGTATCTCTTTGTTTTGCAGGTATATTGGTTGCCTTATGTGGAAGATCGTGACTTTGATCTTAATGAGATGTGCACGCGTGATAGCCATCTTTGGCGGTCGAGGTGTCCAATGATATGCTTCTTCGCAATGTGGCACTTTGTAGACCGTGTGGCAAGACAATTTGGAAAAAGACAAGGTATTCCAATTGAGGAGAGCAAGGAGGAAATGCTATCTCTGCATCGGTAAGAAAGCATGCCTTGAGTACGTAGTAGAGCATTGAATAAGTCAATGTTTGCTAAAGCTTTGTCCCGTGCATCATTTGTAGGTTCGATCGAAGGAACAATCAGGATATATCAGATTGGGCAAACAAACACCGTGCATGGATAGAAATTTGGAATCAAAGAGACACGCTAGTGCAATCAGAGAATAGACCTCACAATCAGATAGCATATTAGAAGTATCAAGTGTGGTATGCGGATCGTTACCGGTTGAAGCTGAAGCCAGGTTGGACTCACGACGAGTGGTCGGAGTTGGTGTCTGAAGACCCGGAGACTGCAGAAGGTTATAGTACCTTCAACATGGCTGTGAGAGAAACCAGAGGGGCTCATGTTGACTACGCACCGATGCATGACGAAATGGTAGCCTTTTTGACCTATTCTAACATACTTGCATCATGTTGTCTTCTTTAAAATACATAATATTGGTGTGTTCATGAATTGCAGGGCCGAGAGTTGCTTTTGTGCGTCAACGATGCCAATGTTGCACTGAGTCATCCAGTTGGGGGTGGATTATCTGAGAGAACTCTTAGGAGCACGATGGAGGTGTGACAAATATATTAGAAAAGTTTCTTTTCACGGATTATTTATTTGCATCTCATATCATAGCATATTTTGTGTTGTTGCAGAAGTTTAAGAAGCGGTTCCATAAGATGGCAGCAATGCTTTCTTGCCATGGTGCTAAGTCCAGTGACGTGTACGCACCTGGTACCCGCGCCGCGAGAGCTCATAGACGGCATTTACTCCAGGATGATGATGACATGGAGGAGGAGGCAACACATCAAGAGGAGCCAATGCATCAAGAGGAGCCAACACATGATGAGGAGCATCAGTATGATGCAACACAGCAAGAGGATCATGCGTATGATGTTGATGCTCCACATCCATCACAACCGACACAAGGCAATGCTCGCGATAGGAAAGGCAAATCCATTGCTAAGACAGCAGGCAAGAAAGGTAGAAAGAAGACATGGAACACACAATTCCATAGTCCGGAGTATCCTCTTAAGCTTATCCCAACAGGAATGCAAAGATATAAGGCCAACATTGAGGCGGAGGAGGAGGCATACAACGAAGAGGAGGAGGAGGAGGCTAGCGAAGAGGAGGAGCCTACAAGGGGAACCATTGTGAAGAGAGGAAGGAGGAAGTGAGCTTCTTGTTTGGAAGTGCATGAATTTGGTGTCGTGGTATGCACTTGGTTGTCTTGAACTTGGTTGTCATAAATTTGGTGTCTTATGTATGCACTTGGTGTCTTATGTATGCTTGAATTTGTCGTGATGAAAAATCTATGAACTTGTCGTTTGTATGCAAGAATTTGTCGTGCTGAAAGTTATGTGAAATGTGCTATCTTCTGTGCTGTATGAACCTATCATATGAATATATATGTGCTTCTTGTGTCAAACAGCAAGTTCAAAATAAAATACAGGGCACCAGACGCTAGGGTCCCTGGCGTCTGGTTTCATGTCAGGGGGCCAGACGCCAAGGACCCTGGCGTCTGGGGGTCGACTGGAAGCAAAACAGAGTCCTGACAGCAGAAACAGGGCGACCAGACGCCAGGGTCCTTGGCGTCTGGCCTTTGGTGTTGTACTTTTCATTTTGTTTTAGCCTCCTATAGTATCGAATGACAAATGAGAAGCATAGTTCATGAGCACACAAGGTCTCAAATTAAACAAATAGTCTCGAATGAGAAATTCATCACATAATCTCAAATTACACAAATAGTCTCGAATAACATAGGTAGTTCATGAGCACAGAAGGTCTCAAATTAAACAAATAGTCTCGAATTTGAAGTTCATCACATAATCTCAAATTACACAAATAGTCTCGAATAACATAGGTAGTTCATGACCACGATGGTCCACGATAGTTCAAACGACATGAACATCACATATAACTCGGTTTCCTGTAGCAATGCAAGTCAACAACCCTTTTCCATTTCCATTCTTGCATCATTTGTTGAATCTTGTCATCATCAGTTATGTCAACCAATTTTCTTTCCCCGGGGCCATCTGCCTGCCTCCTGCTGACGTAGTACACAAAATCCTCTTCCTTCAACCCTTGCTTCAACATGAATTTAGTCTTCAACCAATCAAAAGTGAGGTCTACTTCACTAACTTGCACAACACATGGAGACAAGCCTTGGACATGAACAACAGGGCTAAGCACCCACTGAGTACCATTAGCCATCTACAACACACAAATCTCTTAGTACCTAACATATGATACATTAAACCACGAGGAAAACAAACAAACTAGGGTTCACACAAAACTATGATACTGGAGATCCTGAAACCAACCAATAAGTGGGGGTGTAGTTGATTTACCTTCTAGTTTCGAAATACTGAAGATCCAACGGTGAAACCTGACCGATTCGTGAGAGATTTGAGGGGGGTTATGTTACTGGATGAGAGTGAGTGGACGAGAGGGCTAGAGGTGAGAGTGAGAGTGAGTGGAGATGAAAGAAATGACAGGGGTAGAGGTGGAGATGAATGGATGAGAGGGGTAGAGGTGCGCCCAAAGAATCTTATCCTCTCTGGTCAGGGAACCAGACGCCAGGGACCCTGGCGTCTGGGTCTCTATCCAGAGAGCATTTCCGAAAGCTCTCTGGTTAGAGACCCAGACGCCAGGGTCCCTGGCGTCTAGCTCCCTATCCAGAGAGCATTTCCGAAAGCTCTCTGGTTAGAGACCCAGACGCCAGGGTCCCTGGCGTCTGGCTCCCTATCTAGAGAGCATTTGAAAATGCTCTCTGGATAGGGAACCAGACGCCAGGGACCCTGGCGTCTAGTTCCCTATCCAGAGAGCATTTTCAAAAGCTCTCTGGATAGAGACCCAGACGCCAGGGTCCCTGGCGTCTGGTTCCCAATCCAGAGAGCATTTTCAGAAGCTCTCTGGATAGAGACCCAGACGCCAGGGTCCCTGGCGTCTGGTTCCCAATCCAGAGAGCATTTTCAAAAGCTCTCTGGGTCAAGGAACCAGACGCCAGGGACCCTGGCGTCTGGGTCTCTATCCAGAGAGCACTTTCAAAAGCTCTCTGGTTAGAGACCCAGATGCCAGGGTCCCTGGCGTCTGGTTCCCTATCCAGAGAGCATTTTCAAATGCTATGTTTTAAACAGATTTTTAAACATTGAATAGGTTGCACATAATTTCAAACAAAGCATAGTTTGCACATAATTTCAAATAGGTTGCACATAAGTAGTTCATGACCACACAAGGTCTCGAATAACAAGTTCACACACGATGTCTCAAATGACATAAATAGTTCATGAGCACACAAGATCTCGATCAACAAGTTCATACATTAAACAAAGTCTTGACAGTTCGTCATCGACGCCGATGCCTTTCCATTTGTCTACTGAGTAGTACGGGGCCACTTTCCCTTCTTGTCACGTGCCTCGTCCTCCTCTCGTGCATCGCGGGCCCTTGCAAGTTTTCTTGCCCTCTCTTCTTGACGAGCCTCCTTCTCTTTGCGTGCCCTCTCTTGCTCACGCTTCTTGCGCTCACGAGCCTCCTTCTCACGACGCTCCCGCTCCAATCCCCGTGCATAGGACTCCTCGAACAGGCGCTGCCTCCGTAACCAATCTCGACGTTGGTCCTCTTGGACATCTTTTGGTACCTCGTGATCTATCCAAGTGAAGTACTTGCAAAGTGGAGGAGGGGACTACATATAAACCATGATTTTGTTAGACATATGAGTGACAACTTGTTGATGTTTTTTGTATGTACACCTAACATACCGGTGGTATGTCATATGCGTTAGTTGGCCTTCGACGATCATGTGCATAGTTGGGACACACGAAAAACCTTCTACCTTCTGTCCATGACTTGTTGCGATCAGTGGACACCTTCAGCTTGCAAACATCACCACACCAACATGGTGGTGTGGGCACATCCTTCTCCTTCTCCTTGTCCAAACTGGCCTCCAACCACGTCTTCGGCATGTCCTCTTGGTCCGCGCACGCCGGCCTCGTCCTGGAACCGGATGAAGCCATGCCTACAAAAAGACCAATTGTTAGCACAAGACATAAAGATAGTAAATGCGTAAATACAGTAAATGAATAAATGCTAGGAATTGTATGAACAAATACTATACCATTATTATTAGATCAACCATCTGGATTATGCAAATAACCGAAGGCCGATCCATTATCAACCATTCGTCTACGACCACCAGCACCTCTAGCACTTGTGCTTCCTCTCCGACCACCACGACCTCTAGCACTTGTGCTAGCTCGACCACCACCTCTAGCACTTGTGCTAGCTCGACCACCACCTCTAGCACTTGTGCTAGCTCGACCAACACTGGCACCCCTAGCACTTGTGCTCCCTCTACGACCGCCACTACCACCTCTGACACTTGTGCTTCCTCGACCACCACCACCGTCACCTCTTCCACCTCGTTCACCATCGGTGCCGCCTCCACGACTTGTTTTTCTTTTTTTGGTTTTCTTTTTCTTGCATGTCCGCTCATTGTGTCCCCCTTCACCGCACACCCCACAGTTGATGATGTCAGGAGCCTCCATGAAATGACCGCTACCAAATTGTTTCATGCCAGTGTATCCAGCCAGGTCATCCATATCACCCCTGAACCTCTTAGTTCTCCTTCTACCCTTCGTCTCCACCTTCAGAAGAGGGTCTGGCCTAATATGAGGGCCATGGTACTCAGGCCACTGTGATTGGTCCAAGAAAGGGTGAAATCTTGGCGCCCATGTCAACCTAGTAGCTTCCACATGAAACTCTTGCATCCTCACGGTTTTTCCATCATTAACATGTATGTTTCGCGCCTTCGCCGCCGTTATCAAATGCGAGCATGGCCAATGATACTTACTAGGCCTCTCGCACTAGCACCACCGAGTCTTCAGTTTCACCTCAAATGCAGCACCACCATATTGTCTACCGTCTCGTGTTGTGCCACCTGGCTCATCAATTTGATAGATCATTTCAAGCCTATCGAATATGATAACTTGTTGCCGTGAAGACTTGCTTGCGTGTAACTACAACCATTCATCAACCTTTTCCGGATAATCCTTTTTCTCACCTATCCATTTTGCAGTCTCTTCAGAATGCCTCTGAAAGTACTCATTAAGCTTAAAGAAGGTGTACTCCACTATTGCAGTCACCGGCAATGCACGAGCACCCTTCAACACATTGTTGAAACATTCTACGAGATTGCTCGTCATGTCACCATATCGCCAACCACCATCGTCATGAGCGCGTGCCCACTTGTGCTTCTCGCTTAAATTCCTAGTTAAGAAGTCTTTTCCCCCTTCGTTCACCGCTGCAAAGAGTTTGTTGTACCGAGCATCGAAACCTTGGGTGGTGAATGCCACACATACATGGGTAAGGTCTTTGCTGAGCTCCTTGCTCTTACATGCCCGGTAAAAGTTGGCCACGAAATGCCTCATGCACCATCTGTGGTGAAGCTTTGGAAATCCTGGAATAACAATGTCCATTGCCTTGAGTATGCCATGATGCCGGTCCGATATGATGCATACCTCCCTAGCCCCAATCACGTTGTGCCTAACATGACCCATGAACCACTCCCAGTTGTCTTGGTGCTCGGAAGGCACCAAAGCAAATGCACACGGCAACACGTTGTCGTTTGATGAGTGCGCCATTGCTACCATTAGTGTGCCCTTATATCTACCGGTCAAGAATGTGCCATCTATAGACAAGACCGGACGACAATGCTGAAATGCCTCCACACATTGTTCATAACTCCAGAAGGCACGGTGGAACACTCCCTCGTGATCCTCGACCACATGAAACATGCCTGGGTTCCTATGTGCAATCGCGGCCAACAACCTTGGGAGCTGGTTGTATGCTTCTTCATATCCACCGTACAACATCCTAATAGCATTTGCCTTTGCCTTCCATGCCTTCCCATACTTGACTTCGTAACCAAATTGTTTTTTCACCGTCCGCATGAGAAACCTCACTTTCACAGTGGGATCAAAGGCTATGTCTTTCATCCATTTGTATCCAAGATACTCAGATGTGAGTTGACGGTGTGTCTTTCTAAGTCGTTTGGATGGCGGTTTGCATCTATGAGTGGTATCACAACTTTTTAACACCCATTCTTCGGTTTCTTTAAGCTTCCTTGCACGAACCTTCCATGTGCAATCCTTTTGCTCACACACCACGGTGTAACGCAACTTCATGTCGGAGTGCTCAACATAAATTGGCCTATGGTTTCGAATGGCATAGTCAGCCAACCAAAACTTCAGCATAGGCAAGCTCAGAAACTTCAGTCCTTTCTTCAAATAAGCATTCTCGTCCTCATTCTCCACCCTTGGTTCTCCTGGATCCGGGCATGGTGTTGGCTCAATCGCCGTCATTCTGATTCCACCATCAACAACAGCTTTATGGGCAAGGCTCAGATCTTTAAACAAGTGAGTTCTTTTTTGTAAGCCCGTCAGCTCAAAGTGGATTTGGTTCTCCTCCTTTGTGAATCCATCCTCGTCCAACTGTTCAACTGGACCCTCGTCATCCGAGTCATACGCATATTGACGCCTAAAAGGCAAGTCACGATCCATGTCCTTTTGCGCTATGTACGCATCCAAGTCACCAACATCATTACCATGAAACCCTTCCTCTTGCTCTTCGTCATCATCATAAGCATCTTCATCCTCTTGAATTACTTCGTCACTAGCAATCACCTCAACTTCATTTGCTTGGCTAGTTGGTGGTTGGCTAGAAGCATTGGGGGCATACAACTCAACCTCATTTGCTTTGATAGATGGTACACGGGGACGTGGGCGGGGATAAACATTGGGGGCATCAACCACAACCCTATGCTCAACAAGTGGCACCATTGTCCTCTCGCTCATGTCATCCATTGGGGAAGAGACATGCCGGTTCAAATCAAAGGCCAACCGAGGAGATTCAACCTTGGTGGCAAACAATTCAAGTGACTTGTCTTCCGATTGGGATACTTTTTCCTTGTATACATCCCAATGCAAATCCGAGGTGATAGGCATACTTTTCAAGCGAGATTTGGCTCCAACTCCAACATCATACCTTCCTATTAACTTAACATCAACATTGGTGTCCATCCACTCTAAGACTTGTCTCACTTTTGCAACAACATCCTCATAGCTAGGGCTTGTATCAAAAACCAATGGTTCCTCACCCGTGTCGGCATTGTTACTCAAGAATGCCTCCTTGTCCATGTAATGGACATTAACAAGTCTCTCCATCTAAAAATAGCATGAATGCATTTAAGACTTCAATGAGAATTGGTGTGTTCATCATATCAAGACTAAATTATTGGTGATGTCCACAAAAGTATCACTAATTAACACACACTAAGCTAAGTTAAACCTAATCACTAACTAACCCTAACCCCAAATCTTTCAACTCAACAAGCATATATTACTACTACACACCATGCATAGCACTATATTATCAAAGTTAACCAGGCCATTCATACTAACATAAGGGAGAAAACATGAACTAGAGGGTTCCACCAACATGTATAAAATGCAACCAAAATAACAAGATTTGACAAAAAATAATTGGATGATTTGAGGGAGATTACCACAAGCAACAAAGTGATGGAAAGATCCACCTAAGGGAAGCACCTTTTGGGGAGGATTTGAGGGGGGAGCTTGAGGGGTGAGAGAGAGTGGGGGGGCAGCAAATCTTCTTCAACCTCGGGCTGGATTGGGGAAAGTGTGTGGGGTGGGTCCCACACACTTTCCTCAAAGGTTATCCACTTACCAGGGCCAGACGCCGGGGTCCCTGGCGTCTGGTCCCTTTGCCACGTCAGCAAGTCAACGGGCAGCCGAGCAGTGCGGGCCAGGGGCCAGACGCCAGGGTCCCTGGCGTCTGCTTCGTAACCCAGACGCCAGGATCCTTGGCGTCACCCAAAAAGGTCAGAAACGAAATTTTTTTCGACACGAGGTCAAATCGGGATTTAGTTTGCCTTAAGGGTCAAAACAGTAATTTTGTCCTCGGGGATCAACGCAAGTACAAGGCGAGGGAGTGGCCGGCTGACCCTGTGAGTCGGAACGGCAGGATGTCACGGGCCGGCTGAGCTGTGTGTACGCGTATGCCCGACGCCATGAAGTCATTGGTCAGCCAGACACACGCAGATTCCATGGGCGTACGAGTGGACGGACGGACGGCTAGGGCCCGTCGCGTCCACGAATCTCGAGCGCTGCAGCGCCTATCCTATCCTAGGCTGCATGCATGCATGCAGTGAACCATGCAAAGGCTACATACTGTGCACACCCCGTCTCGGCCGATCCTACTCCATGAAGCTACTGGTAGGATCTGCAGTGTACTGAGTCGCAGGCGTATATTACTAACGTACAGTACGCTTCGAGGAGTAAAGGGTTTTCACCGTAGAGGAGCATGCGTATATTACTAACTAGATAGATGGATCGCTCGGCGCTACACTGCATTGATCTAGCCTTTGCTGCGCAATTATGGGGCAGGTTGACCTCCGTCGATAGACTCCATCGGTTTTAATGGCGATCGGTCCATCGATCGGGCGCATGCATGCGCCCCTGCAGCGCAGGACATGCGAAAGCCTAGATGTGGAGTAAAGACTCTGCACTGCACTGGGCTGGCTGCTCTACGGCCTTTTTTGCTCGCTGCATGCGTCCTTGGCTCTGCCATTTAAATTAAATTCAACCGGGGTTTAAGTAGCCATTTGCCTCTCGTAAATTCAAACGTATATATGTTCCGCAATACAATAATAGTTCAAATATATATGTGTGTGTGTGTGTGTGTGTGACACACACACATTAGTGGGGCATTTTGGTGACCTAGCACCATGGAGTCAGAATTTTTTTAAAATTCAAACTTTCCGGTTTCAAAAAAATCTAAAAAAATGCAAGTATACAAGGATGAAATGCATATGTCTGTAAAAATTCAGGATGAGTAACCTGAAATGCGACATGTATAAAAAAACAAATTGATGGAGTTTGAGGGTGAATAGTATCATGTGCCGAAAAGCCCCAAATTTATTTTTTTGCACAACCTCGTTCCAGCGCATTTCGTTCAGAAAATTTACATACATGCACACTAAGCCTCCATGCATATCTGTATATTTTCCAGAACTTTTCAAAGCATAAAAGTATGAATTTTAAATTTTGCAAATGGAGGCCTCCATGAAGGCTTTGTATATACACGAGTGGGGCATTTTGGTGGCTGGGCTCCATGGAGCCCGGAATTTTTCACGACATCTTCTATTTAAATTATATATATTGGCATGATGACGGCAAGTTTAGTTTGCAAGCATGGTAATTTTCTCACCAATAAATAAGCTGAGACAAATTTGCCATGCTCGCCAACCAAACTTGCCATCCTCGACAAACTTAATTTACCATAAAAATTGTTCGATTTGCCATACATAAAAAACCAGATGTTTGCTGGATATTATGGTTCTTCAATTAAGCAGACTGGCCACTGGCGGGAACCAATCATGTGGTTTATAGGTGAGGCATCGGTCAGGTGGACCTAACATAACCATCTTCCACATGCACATCCACCCCACATATTTGTAGTAGGCCTTGCCATTTGACTTGACTTTGTGTGTGTGTCTCCTGGGCGGACCCGACAAGGATCAATTGTCATGTCCGGGCAACCGGGCCGGCGTACGGTAGGTATGCAACGACAATACTGTTTGCTATGCTCAGCTTGCGGCCAAATTTCAGCGTTCCAGACGAACCCATACCCATTGATCGACATCTAAATGCCAAGTGCAGTGGTGATAATGGCAGCCTGCGGTTATTTCGGCCGATGGATCCATCCCTGCAGGCTGCAGCAAACAGAAGTGTAGTGGGGCCTCTCGTATTCTAGATCAAACTTTGGTCATCTGTAAAACAAACAAAATATACTTCGTTATATGATAAAAATGTATATTGTTGGATTTGAATTTGAAAAGGTTTCCCATGGTATATTTAACTTCATGACATATAGTTGACATTTTCTTAATTAAATTTATGATCAAACTTTTATTTGTAGTCTAAAGCTACCTAAAGAACCCGTGCATTGCAACGGGAGAGAAAATAACACACGCTCCTAACCCAATTACCATGACTCAAAACCTTAATAGGTCCATGTCCTTTATTTTTACATGGCATCACATTTGTGTTGCCGACGATGGGCTCAGTACTCACACAACAACACGTTTGAATGTGGTCAGTTCTAAGGCCTCTCCCCCCCTCCCTCTCTCTCTCTCTCTCTCTCTCTCTCTCTCTCTCCCTTAATCGGAATAAAATGAGAAATATGTTATTTTTTCCTGTGAGGTTTTTAGAGTGTGCATGCATGGTTATCGATGGTTTTTTCATCTCAATCTAGTTTAATGGGTATTTATTTGAAATTCGGATCACCGCCGGTACGAAAGAAAACTGACAACTATAGATTGAGTTTGCACAAAAATAATATTTTAAAATATTTAACAGCTAAAAATAATATCATATTT
The DNA here is from genome assembly GCA_032464435.1 of Aegilops umbellulata. NCBI lineage: Eukaryota > Viridiplantae > Streptophyta > Magnoliopsida > Poales > Poaceae > Aegilops > Aegilops umbellulata. The sequence goes on from CP136058.1 coordinate 605,014,237, forward strand.
AGATTTTACACATTTTTCTAATCAAATTTCATATATAACATGTTAAAATCGGAGTTGCAGTTTAAAAGATATGTATAATTTTGTTTTGGATAAGCTGCGGATTGGTTAACCGAAAAGTCGGGGGGGTTTTATTAAAACGAAAAACAGTTCGACTATCGTGTACTCCAGGTTAAGTTAAAAGACAGTAGATTTTATTTCGGAAATACTAAAGCCCATACGTGTGGGCGTTTGCATCTCGCCCACACGTATGGATCAACGTCTGTTTTTGTTTGCACGAATCTTGGCATATTTAGCATGCCACGTAGGACTGGGCTGATGTATGGGCATTTATCCGGTCACCCACACGTCCGTTTCACCACAAGGAGGAGCTGGTGTGTGGGCGCAGTTCGTCCACACGCCAATTTTCACGCACGCAGAGGGGCTGGTGTGTGGGCGTTTATCAGTTCACCCACACGCCCGTCTCCACTTCCACACCCAAAGTCGTCGGTTGCCATGTGTTTTGAAGGGGTACATGGCAACTGCCCCTGGCGTGCTTGTAAGCAGATGACAACTCTTCATTTACCCGAGTTGCCATGTGTTTTTGCAGGGTACATGGCAATTGCCTTACTGTGCTTGTAAGAAAATGGCAACTCTTTCTTTACCGGAACATGCTTTTTTGGCATGCCTTTTTTGTAGTGCTACATGACAACTGCCTAGTGTTAGTGGGTGGCAACTGTTAAAGTTTTCAAATCATGACAACTGTAGTAGACCAGACCATACATGACAACAACTGCTGTTGTCCAAAAATGACATCTAGCACTCGACCTGAGATGGCAACTGCAGTTGAGCAACCACGGCAACTGTAGTTAAACGAACATGGAAGAGGGTCCGGACCATGATAACTGCGGAGACGCGTGGTGACTGTCACGCGGAGCGTGAGGGACCGTGAGTACGAGCGTTATCTATTTTGCCCACATGCAGGCGTGTGAGTGCGACCGCAAGACAAAAGACCGGGCATGTGGGCATTACTTGTTTTGCCCACACGCAGACGTGTGGATTGATTCTTTAGGTACCGCATGAAACGTGTGGCCAGACCATTTAACGCCCACTCATGCGGGCGTTATCGGCGTCCTTTTATTTTAGTGATGCGGCGATAAACCCATAAAAATACTCTGTGCTTTATTAGTAGGTGGGTATAGATATGGATATAGATGGATAGATAGATAGATATGGATATAGATGATGAGGGCCTGATATGCCCGGACGGAAAAACGATGCGATGAATGTCACCAGTGGGCGGGCGGCGCATTGACGGAAAGTAGCGGCACCGATCGGCCACGGACACGCCCCGCACGTCCTTCCGACCGAGGTAACTCGCACGGTCGCCGCGCAGTCAATGCCATCAAATCATCGGGGGAGAAGAATTAAATTGGCTCCGTCCGTCGCAGCGTAGTACTTGGGCTCCGGCGCCAGCGAGGTCCCCGAGCTTTATATAACTCGGGCCGGCGCCATAACTTCCTCATTTCCGTCCACAGCCACTTTCCCTAGCTCTCTTCTCTGCCAAGCTAGCTCCGCGGCCGTGCCGAGCGTCGATCAGGAAGGTAAACGTGCGGCGCGGACGCGGTGGCCGGCCGGTTGGTGTAGCCGATAGTGAGGCCGAAGATGCTGCAGGCGGCCAGGTACCTGCTAGGCTCCCCGGGCGCCAGCGGGTTCGGCTCCAAGTCCACCGCCGAGGAGGTCACGGCCGCCTGCCCCGACCTCGGCTCGCTCACCGCCATCATCACCGGCGCCACGTCGGGGATCGGGGCGGAGACGGCGCGCGTGCTGGCCAAGCGCGGGGCGAGGGTGGTCATGCCGGCGCGGAGCGTCAAGGCGGCCGAGGACATGCGCGCGCGCATCCTGGCCGAGTGCCCCGGCGCCGACGTCCTCGTGCTGCACCTGGACCTCAGCTCTCTCGCCTCCGTCCGCGCCTTCGCCAGCCGCTTCCTCTCACTCGGCCTGCCCCTCCACCTCCTGATCAACAACGCCGGCAAGTTCTCGCACGGCCAGCTCGCGCTGTCCGAGGACGGCGTCGAGATGACCTTCGCCACCAACTACCTCGGCCATTTCCTGCTGACGAAGCTGCTGCTGGGGAGGATGGCGGAGACTGCGGCGGCCACGGGTGTGCAGGGGCGTATCGTCAACGTGTCGTCGAGCGTGCACGGCTGGTTCTCCGGCGACTGGGCCGACTACCTCCAGCTCGTCACCCGCCGCAAGATGTAAGCATCGCATCTTTCTTCGGTCCTTCACCTAACTCTGTGGACTGACAGTAAGCACCATTAGTTAGTTTTATTATCCTCGCCTCACCTGATCGATCGCCATTGTTTAGTCTGCCGCTAATCAAGCTTGGCATGTGCATGTGCACGTACGTGCGACCAGACCCTACGACGCGACGCAGGCCTACGCGGTGTCCAAGCTCGCCAATGTGCTGCACACCAAGGAGCTCGCCGCCCGCCTCCGGGAGATGGGCGCGGACGTGACGGTGAACTGCGTGCACCCGGGCATCGTCAGGACGCGCCTCAACCGCGACCGCGAGGGCCTCATCACAGATCTCGTCTTCGTGCTGCTCTCCAAGCTGCTCAAGACCATCCCACAGGTCAGGTGGCGATTAATCCACTGCTCTAATCTGTGTTATCATATGCAGACATGTCTCTGTCATCGCTGCACTCTGTTCTGTGCCTTGCCGCGCCGGAGGTGAAGGCTCTGCTTTGCGCAGTTAATGCGCCGCTCGCCCCTCCTCGCTGACGTACGTAGTGCATTCTCTTCTCGTGTGCAGGCTGCGGCGACCACGTGCTACGCGGCGGTGCACCCGAGGCTGGCCGGCGTGTCCGGCCGCTACTTCGCCGACTGCAACGAGGCGCTGCCGTCGCCGGCCGCCGCAAGCCGCCGCGAGGCCGCGCGGCTCTGGCAGGCGTCGGAGGACATGATCAGCGGCTAGAGTCAACAGGGAAGCAACACAAGGACAGGAGTATCTGAGCATCCGACCGTGTAAACTTATTCCTCCCTTGGTTTGTTCTGCTTCAAGCCAGGATGTAACATGCACATATTCATATTTTAGTAGTATAAGCAGTAGCCAATCAGTGATCGTGTTTGTCACAGAGTGAAGATCATCTATAAGAAAGAGCTCCGACTGTGAGATCCATGTGTATTACATACATACGGTATTATAGAAGCACATCTTGTTGTATATATACACTAGACTAGAGGGTCATTTCACTAATGTAGTGTAAAAACGCTCATATATAATGAGACCGGGGAGTATACTGTTAGTGAGATCCCAGTACACTCGTAGCTTGGTCTGTTCATGTCAGAGAAGTGAGACATGCCACAGTGTCCCACGCACGCACGCTGTGCAACTTCTTCTACCTATCGTATCTACCTCAGTCGCATGCTGCTGCAAGGTGGTGATGATACGTGCGTGCGTGCGTGCATGGGCCAACATAACAGAAGCGCTGAATTGTCTCAGTTCGATTGGACTCATCGACCGCCAACACCATATGCGACCGATGCCTGTCGAAAGGCACGCGACGCATCATCTACGGCCGAATGATTGCGTCCGTTGTACGTCCCCGTGGGGGAGGAAAGGAAGGGGTGTCCTTGGCCGTTTTCCCTTGGGCGTTGGACGCTTCCTTGAACATGGCTGGCTTGGAGCAGTGGCGGAGGACGAAACTTTTTTAAGGTGGGGCGAACACTTAAGCCAAAAAAAAATTTGTGCACAACCAACATAAATAATACGAACCAACAGTGCACACCAATATTTTCATATAAACCTAAACAGAATAGGCAAGTAAAATGAAAATGCAAACATATTTTAAATAGACGAACAACCTAAAACATACCCAGGCAAGTTTTAACGGCGCGTAGAAGACCCAGGCAACGGTAGTGCTCTACCCTTCTTGTGAAAATCTTCCTTAATTTTACCAAGATCAAGACTTTTGAATATCCCTCGCTTAATGTAACACACCATCAAGTCATTAAGCCAGCCATCGGACATCTTGCTGCGCAACTCAGTCTTGATGATTTTCATTGCTGAAAAAGCCCTTTCAACTGTTGCCGTCGCTACCGGTAGTAGCAATGCCAACTCAATGAGGCGATAAACCGTGGGAAACATGATGTGCCTTTCAAGTTCAACCATCTTTTTAGCTAGGCTTGCAATATCATGACATTCTCTAAAATCTTCAATTCTTCTCATATGAATAATGAATAGCTCAAGGTGATCTTGTATATGCTCACGGTCATAACTAGAGAAATCCTCATAATAAATCTCTGTGAGTCGAGCAAGCTTACTGATATTGAACCTAGAAAAGGAGTCTCTTGGGTCAAGACAAGAGAAGTTTTGGAGGAGCTCCGAAGATACCTCATTAAAACGATGATCAAACTTCGTGATGATGGAGTCTATAGCAACATAAAAGGTGTCCACACGGAAAAAAATGATCAGCAGTTACATTGTTTCTTCCACCTTTTCTTGATTTCCCCCATTTTGTGAAGGTGTCATCCATACTTGGTATTGGAATTTCATTTTTGGTGCAGAATGCTTTGACATCTTCCAACAGTGGCTCCCAACCATCATTTCTCCAATTGATCAAACGTGTTCTCACATCCGTAACCAATGACATAGCCTGAAATGATACAGTTGTGAGTTTAGATGCAACTCTACTTACATGAACAGAACATATCAAGCAAACTAGGTACATATCAAGCTCCATCTGTCTATCACATACCTGAACAACATTTTGATCCTTCTTTTGCAATAGAAGAGATAGATCATTCGTCATACGAAGGATTTTTAACATCATCTTTAGGATGAACACAAAGCTGAAAGTCTCCATTTGATGAACCAAACCTCCTGCCCTACATGGAACACACACATCCTCCTCAACAATGCCCAAAACTTCTATCACTGCATCCCACATTGATTCAATGCGAGATAAAGTTGTGTAATGAGAGCCCCAGCGTGTATCTCCAGGTCTGACCAATGAGGTTGCTTGATTTTTCCCTCTTCCCGTGGGCATCTCACCCCTCTCAATCTTATCCAAAAGAATCTGCTTTTGCTTATCAAGCAATTTATCCTTCCTCCTGCAAGATGAACCACTGACATTGACAATCATGGTCACATACTCAAAAAAATCCTCAACACCCTTGCAACATCTCGAAACAGCAACAACTACCAATTGTAGTTGGTGGGCAAAGCAGTGAATATAGAAAGCATAAGGATTCTCATCACGGATTAACTTTTGAAGGCCGTTGAATTCTCCTCTCATATTAGATGCACCATCATACCCTTGCCCTCGCAGTTTTGCAACAAGCAAACCATGTGTACCAAAAACCTCCAACAAAGCCTTCTTCAAAGATGCCGATGTTGTGTCTGGGACATGCTTGATACCCAAAAATCTTTCAATGGTCTCTCCTTTTTTGCTCAAAAACCTACAAGGAAAACTTACAATGAGTTCACCCACTCTACTACTCTAGATTGAACAAAACTAAATAAATGCAGAAGTAATTAAAATACTGAAACATGTACCTGACAACCACAGCCATTTGCTCTTTCACTGAAATATCACGGCACTCATCAATAAGAACAGTGAAAAGGCAACCATCCATCTCTTCTTTGATTGCTTTGGTGACCGCCATTGCACAATATTTAGAAAGTTCTTTTTGCATGGTTCCTGAAGTCATTTTGGCATTTTTAGGACATAGCTCATCAAATGCAAGTTTAACTTCCGGGCACCTTTGTTTGACCCAATCAAGTAACTCTAAAAAATTCCCCTTGTTCAAAGAGGAACTGGATTCATCATGCCCACGGAATGGTTCACCTTGCAATGCTAGATAACTTACAATGCCCAAAGATGTATCCACACGAGTTTCATACTTGACTAGTGACTCTTTGTTGTAAGTTGTTACTTTAGTTTTCAAACTTGCCCTTTGATCTTTGAAATCTTCATGTGTTGTCTTTGACATATTGTGGATGCTAGTTGCCCCACCAACATGCTTACGGAATGCTGCGACTGCATTTTTCCAACTGTCATACCCCAATTTGGAGAAAACCTCATAACCAAATTTATCATCCATTCGGTCATGTTTAAAAACAAAACAATAGTGACAGTAAGCTTTTTTCTTGGAAACACTATATTCCAACCATTCAAAATCCTTATACCATGCTGCTCGAAAGCATCTTTCATCTTTATTTGATGGAAAACTGGGACACATTGGTTGAGTTGGACCCATCTCTATGTAAGCAAATCTAACATCATCTCTAATATTGGGGCTAAATCTATCAAGTGGAATGCGAAGTCCTGGATCATCCTTTATGTAATCCATTGAAAAAACGGTTATACCTTCATCTCCTAGAACCTCAACATTCTCCTCAACTATGGCTTCCATGGAATCTGGAATCTCTTCTTCCACTTGTTGAGAGGGCAAAGAATTTGCATTCTCTGTTTCCACGGTATTTGCTTGATTTTGATGAACAGATTGGCCCGGAGCATTGCCACTTTCCCGGGTACTTGGATTGGAGTTGGAGCTGCTGCGACTGCCACCAAGTACCTCAAAGTATCTCTTCAAATCTGCAATTCATCACATAAAATCTGTAATTAATCACTGCGTTCTATCCTCTTGGCCCTTCCTGTCCTAAAATTCACAGAATACCTATGCCCTTCTTCTTTGCCATTCCTTTCCCCTTCCTGTCCATCTTCTCTTTTCTGGCGGCCGGGAACAGCGCGCCCTCCTGCTGACCGTCGACCTGGAAGAGGCCCCCGCCCCCACGCGCGCTTGAAGCTCCTGCTGCCCGCCTGGAAGAGGCCCCCGCCCCCACGCGCGCTCGAAGCTCCTGCTGGCCGCCGCGGTGCCGCCCCCGCGCTCGCTGCTGCTGGCCGTCGCCCCCTCTCGGCCTCGCCTAAGCTACTGCTTGCTGCCGCCCCGGCGCGCCGCTAGGGTTGTCTTTTCTCCCGTGGACGAGTGGATGGAGCGAGGCGAGGGCGTGGCGGCTTGGACGAGACGAGACCGTGGGACGGATCGAGCGAGGCTGCGAGGCTGTGTGTGCGCGTGTGGGCTGGTGAGGTTGGTTTGGGCCGGCCTGATAAGGTGTCCATGATAAATCACAGCCCAACAAAACGTTTGACGATTATTCTAGCGATCAGACAAATCAGATCGATGTTTATACGTATACCTAGTAAAAAATTACGAAAAATCAAGGTAGGGCGAGCGCCCCACCTCGCCCTACCGCGTCCTCCGCCTGTGGCTTGGAGAGTCGCTTTCTTTCTTCTGGGACTTTCTTCTGTGACATGAGATGGCTCCTTCCTGTCTCTCGATGATTGCCGATCAAGGAACGGTGACCGGGCACAAGGTTTTCCGTTTCTTTCTGATGATGCGATGGTTCGTAACGTTCCACCGTAAATGGGTAGCGCGTTCTCTGTGGGACTGAAAGTAGGTGCTGTTCCTCGGACACGGAGGAATTGATCCCGGGCACCAGTGATCTCTGATGAACAGTAAAATTCGAAAAAATAGTAAATCTGAAATTATTTGTCAAGAAACTTTGATGTTTTTTCTACATGCGTCCCAATTTTCGTAATGAAATGACATTTGTGGAGGTCCCGGCAAAAAAACAAAATCATGCTCCAAAAAAACTGTTTTTGATACATTTTGGAGCATCGATTTTGTCTTTTTTGCCGAGACCTGCATGAATGTTATTTTGTCATGAAATTTTGCAAGCATGTGAAAAAGATATCAATGTTGTTGCCAAAAAAATTCAGATTTTTTTGAACTATTTAAATATTCTTTTTGTTTGTACTGTAGCAAAGGGTGCCTGTGAGCTCGAGCTCACAATAGAAATTTCCCTGTTCCTCTTCTATCTATCATAATGAGGGCTCGTGTCACATTGATATCCCTTTTATTCTGGGATGCCATCATTAGTTCAGATGCTCGTGCTGTATGATCACAAGAAGGTTCACAACTCAATTTCACAACATCACAAAGCATTTATAGTACAATATACTTTAACAGCATCACACAGATAAACAGTAGGGAACTAAAAACCGTCTGCGTAAGAGGAGCTAAAAGAAGAAGAAAAAATTTCTGTATTTATCCATAGAACTACAAGGATATATAACAAATTGGACCAAGGTTTAATTTTGAAAGAATTCCTTATTTGGCCCTTTCTTAAAATTTGCGTCCCTATTTAGCCCAAAATAATATTTCTTCCCTATTTGGCATTAAATATAAAGGGTCTGTCTAGGACACATCTAGATGTGACATAGTTATGTCACATCTAAACTGATGTCCACTTCGTTTGTGGTCTATTTTTTTGTCCTAGTTTTTTTGTTTCTTTTTGCTGCATTATATATTTGTGGAAGCTTAGATGTGACATCCTTAGAAAACATCTAGATGTGAATTAGTCAAACTGAAATATAAAATCTGTTCCCTTTGTGACACTTTTATCTATTTTTGGCAACTAAAGGTGTTGAGTGCAATGTGAAAAGACCATCTGCCCCCGTGTTATTGATGGCTTAAAAGAAGAGCATTCAGTTCTTCAGCCTGGCGGGGCAACCCAGCCAAGACGTTGCCGTGGAGCTATAACAGGTTTTTTAAATTCGTACCTCACTTTAAAATTCAACGCATGTCACCTCACAAGCTTGCAGCCGCCTGCATGAAGATGACAAGTGCTAGTACTCCAAATATAAACACGACATCCATTCATATGCATGCACACTGGACTTTAGGAGCAGTACCATTTCTGCTGCATATACGTGCGCACTGTCAGACTCATGAGTGCATGACGTGGTGCAACTCTCCATGTGCCCGACGCACGCGAATACAACATATGCACCACAGCACCAGCGGCGGCCTGTTGGAGTTAATCACAATTTACTTCCTAGCTACTGCACCACACAACTAAAAAAAAGCTACTGCAGTACAAGTCTTAATGATTTTTGTGTGACTCCTAATGAATTAATTTGAGTTAGTTTAATTCATAAGTTAGTACTCCCTCCGTTTCTTTTTACTCCGCATATAAGATTTGGTCAAAGTCAAACTACACAAAGTTTGACCAAATATATATATAAAAATATAAACATCCACAATACTAAAATTATATAATACGAAAATACGTTCCATGGTGCATCTGATAATATTGATTTCATATTGTGAATGTTTATATTTTTTAATACAAAGTTAGTCAAACTCTACAAAGCTTGACTTTGACCAAACCTTATATGCGGAGTAAAAAGAAACGATGGGAGTATTACTTATAGCTGAGTTAATCTGGGTCTATATGTTGCATTAGCTTCCACTTATGGCTTTCGTTTGGGCGGTAATAATAAATCGGCTCAGCGAAACAAATAAAAACTCTTGTTCTCAGCCTAGTATAATATCAGGGGTTGAATGCTCCTTTCATGTCCTGTTAGGGGCCAAACTAGGCAGGAGTGTCACATAGGGGCCAAATAAGGAAGCAACATTTAAGAAAGGGCCAAATAAGGAATTCTCTCTTTAATTTTTCATAATTTTTCCTTAAGCCAGCAATGGATCTCCAATAGTCTAACGTATGTCCGTTCAGGATTAATATTTGTATTATAATTTACTATTTCAAACTAGGTTCCTTTATTTTCGACAAAGAATTAAGCAATAATCTCTTGGAACTTCATTCACAAAAAACTTAATAGAACTTCGTCAGGGGGGTTAGTATAAATAATATTACATCCTAATCATGTCTTGCTGTAATATTATTGAAAAAAAATTATCCATCATTAGCTATTGTAAACTAAACAATTCTAGAACCATCACACAAAATGGGAAGAATATATTTGCAAACATACCAAGTTTACGAGAACTATAACAACAATCTGTCAAAGCAGAGACTCTATAAAGATGCAAATGGCAATTATACTTTTGTAACTCCATCAATTTTGAAAAATTAGCATGTAATAGAGAACTCACACATGTTTTTTTTTTGTTACAATGTCGTGAACTTATCATCTTATGTTGAATCGATATAGCTTTTCTAGTGACAAGAAAAGTCTGTTCCAGTGCAAGACACACTTGCAATTTCAAACATGCTAAAGATAAATCTTGGCACTTTATTTATGGTATGATGATTTAATACAAGGGATAATTATTCTTATTTGAGAAGCTTCCTTGAAAGGATTTACATTGTTTCCATGGGCATGAAGCAAATGTTCAAGGTGCACTCCCAACTTATGTGGAGCTTCAGGGAAGTTTTGGGCAATAGATGCTACCCAACCAACATTCCTGATTGGCACCAATTGTTGGCTAATTGCTCGGATCAGGTTCGCAGAATGTTGTGGGTGAATTTTGGAACCTTGGTTTGGACCCTGTGATGCAATAGGAATAAACTAGTCACAAAACATATTTTCCCATCTAGGGATACCGATGCAATTTACAAACTCTACGGATTCTTGCAGCTTTGGAAGCCTCTCTCGAAGCAGCAGGATAAGGTGACCATTGATGAGTTGACGAGGAAGCACAAGGAGGTGTCAGCCCAACTGCTTATGATCATTTACCCTCCTTGAGGCATTGCTTTCTTTATTTTGCGGGCTTGTTTGCTGTTGTCCCCAGCTCGTATAGTAATAAGTTTGTTGTTTATTTTCTTGTTGTGTACCCTTATTGTTGTTCTTGTGGACCTTCATTTTGGTTGGATGTTGGATGTATTCGGTATGCCTTTATTTATAAAGCGCCGGCGAGAAGCCCTTTTTGGTGATTAACATGTGTGATTTATCTGAGTAACACAAGCACTTGCATATTAGTTAGGATTTGTCATGTGAACTTATTGATGCAGGCAGAACCAACATGTGTGCAACTTGACAACTTGTAACACAAGTATACAACCAAGATTTTCTAGATGCAGTGACTACTAAATGAATCCTTGAGAACAAAGATCGATGTCAACTAACAAGTGAACAGGTTTTCCTAAAAAAATGTCCAGTTACCGACGGAGCAGTGGTCATACAGTTGGTGGTGAGAACATAAAGGTGATTTATTTTTGTAAGGTTGAGTCTGGCCGAAATTTAGAGTTGGTGTAGGGAATCAACCTGATGAGGCAATTAGATGAGTTTCTTGGCCGTTGTTGGAATAAAGAACTCACTGGGTACATGCAACAGACGAGGGAATGAATTAAGCAAATGAATACTACTAGTACTAGATGATACCCCGCGCGTTGCGGCGGGAAATGATCAGCTATATATGTGTGACATTAATACATGTATCAAGGGGACATAATGCAATTAATAATATGATAGTTGCATGCTCAAATATATCAGATCCTAAAATGAACAAAAAGATATGGTGTTGATTTCAACTTTTTTGTGTAATAAATAGACATTCTAAATTCAAATTTAAGCGTGGTAATGTATTGTCGAGGTTGTTGTTGCACATATTTTCGAATTCACCAACAAATCATTAGATCTGGACATTTTCAGACACCGTAGTGGGAGGGAAGTCACATCTCATTGTAAACATGGCAGATTGTTTGATGTAGGACAATTTGATCTTGCAGCATGTTTATATCTATTTAATTATTTTTCGAGTGTACAACATCTTTATATACATGCAATGATGTCTGCCTATTATATAGCACATGTAACTTGGAATCAGAAAATACCCAAAAAAACTTAAAACCAGAAAAAGAAAAGCAGCAAGACCATGACCATCAACGTCGACAAAATTGTACTGTATAATCTACATATGAGTAATGACGGTAGAACTTGTTTGTTCACTGCTCTGCATGAAACAAAAATACAAATTGATAGTTACATATTTCTAGAAAAAACAAATGAAATTTTCTAGTGCCTACCCATGTAGGTGTTTCAGAGAAATATACATAACTGGAAGCTAGCTGATCTTTCTCAAATATCAGTTTAAAAATCCTGCAAAAAAAATCATCTGAAAACAAAATTAGTGGCAACGATGGCAGGCCGATAACCCTGGAAGCAGCCTAGAATCTTTCATTCATAGTGTCAGATCATATATGTGGATGTGGCGAACAGATATAAACTTGACACACATATACATACACAAACACCCAAAAAGATGAGAGCACCAGGCGCCGGTCTGATGGTTACCCTTCAGCGTGGTCTGTTGCGTGAGATCCAAGCAGCAGATTCACCACCAAAACTTTTTGATGGCCGCCAAGTAGCAACAGAACTTGCAACAACGGCAAGGCTAGAGGCCAGAAGCCTATAGTGTGGTTACTGCAAGAGCGCCTGGAACGTGTGGGAACATAATACGAAACATGATGCTGGCAAACGATGGTGATTCAGGCAGTAGCGCCTGCACACAGGTGTTGAGAAGACAGAGTCGAGGCAGTCCTTTATAGTGAAGACGACTGCTCGGCTATCAATATCGTAGACCGCTGAAATTCTGTCAGTTTCTTGGGCAATTATGGTGGAGAGTAATATAGTGGGATGTGTCGTTCAGGGATAACTGAAAAGTTGGGATGAAGATGCGATGGCATGTGAGGCTAGCCCGCAACAAAACATCAAGCAGATGTTCTCATGCAGTCCACTATTTACTGTCCACCCATGGGTCGTAGTGGAGTCGGGCACAACCGGGTGTGATGGCTCCACCCTTGAATTTATCCCGTGGAGAAGACCAAGTGGAACTCTGCATCTATTTTGGTGGAAAGGAGGAAGTGAAACTGCCGCATGAAGATGAAGAAAGTGGTGGAAAATTAATGGGTGGGGGAGTTATATTTGAGGAGATGGCAAAGCCGGAGCGCTCCAGCCGGAGCTTCGTTTCTTTTCCAATAAAGAAAACTGAAAACAGCTGATGACGTGGATGACCAAAGGCATTATGCATGTTTAAATTTGTATATAGGAAAGGCAGTACGCTGATGTGGCATGCAAGATAATGTGGACAGTGTGCATGGTGAGAGAATAGGGAGTAGTGGGGAGCAACTTCTTAAGAATGGTAGATTTGTACATGGTTGGTCATCTTAGTTTGACAGATTGATATGAAGACAAGAGCTATGGAACCAATGTAAAAGTTACATAATCGAGCATTATGCAGACAGTTTCCCAGATTCTCTCACCCTGTCTATCGATATCTTTCTACACAAAACACCAAGGGCTTTTAGATATATCGAGCGTTGGAACTGCGGATAATGTTATATTCATTTAGATCGTCTTTCATTCAAGGGATCCCTGAAGAAATTTTGGAGGATTGTAGTCCTCATGATTTTTTTTTTCTTGTTTGATTCGTAGGATTACAATCGACAGGAAATTTTCATCCACTCCAACCTCATGTGTAGAAATCTAAAGTGATGCTGGATCATTAAAAGTCACGGCAAGTTAGCTAGGTTCCTGTCAATCTAATGTTCAGTTCTTGCAAATCTAATCTTCAGTTATAACAGATGACTGAAATGGTGGTTCATTACTTCATCTGGCCATTGGAGGAATTCAGTCAGCAATAATTGTCACGATGATTTAGCAGGAATCAGTCAGATGCAAATATCAGAACATCGTTTTGAACAATTGACCTAGGTGAGCTATTTTATGAGCTGCTACCTGGGTACAGAGTACTCGTACATTACAAATTCAAAATTGATCCCTGGTGAAAAAACATGCCTTTATTTATGCTTCTGTATGATCAAACTTCCGGTACAATCCAGCTTGTTGCCTTCTCCCACACGATTCTCCCAAGTTCAAGTGTACTTCTGGTCTACTACTTCCTGACCAAGTCTAGGTTCCTTGTGAAACCCTATCAGTTTTGTCAAGGCATGGGTATAGATCAATAGTTTACTTGATCTAGAGAGCTAGGCACTATATAGGTGTCGACTGCATGATCTCTTGATTGAAAGAATCCCAAGATCTTTGCTCCTTTGACCGGAGTACACAGAACTTTAACTATTCATTCTCGAATGACGAATGTGACATGATACTCTGGCAGCTTGCTTGGATTGTCCAGTAATCCCAAACACAGGCGAGGCGCAGTTATTTAACTGTGTGCGGTGCGAGTCCAAGCTAAGACGACAAGAGCATGGAGACCACCGTTTTAGATTTGACAAGTGCACGTCCGAGCTAATCACATGCATGCATGAGCTACCAGTTCCATGCACGCACGCACCGTGTGTTCTTTCTTTATGGTGGGCAAGGGTTGATCAACACTCGGTCATGCACATGTAATCCCTACCGATGCTAGTTAATTATCCATTGGTATTTGATTAATCGAGGAACGTCTCGTAAATTCGTACTTGAGTGCAAAAGGTGCCCCAGAAAAAGTGCACACGTTAATTTGTCTCCAAGAAAAGTATATATGGTCCCCGCAAAAAAAACATATATGCTCAAAAAGGAAGAAGCATCAACTATATATACGACGTCAATCGATCGCCTAGTAAGCTTTTTTTAAAAAAAAACTTTCAATCTATCCATCAACAGTCAAGGTAATACAAAAAACATCAGAACGAACCAGATCCCTAGACAACCTAGCGACGACTGCAAGCACTGGAGCGATTACGACGGAGCGCCTTCGGATCGCCTACTAAGCTGCTTAGCTACTCTGCTCTACCGTCCGTAGGAGTTTTCATTTTCATGGGTGCTGCGTACTGTGCGCGTGTCTTTCTTTATGGTGGGCAAGGGTTAACTCGCAAGTGACATGGGTGCAGTGCATTAACACAAGGTGAAGGCCAGGTGATGAAGTGACGCATCACACACATCCATGCCGTAGATAACGGGAAGTTGGCCAACAGTGGAACCCCTCGTGCCAGGAGCGAGCAAACGATCGACAAGGTGACTGTCCGCGTCGACATGACGAGGCCGGACGTACGTCCGTGCATGCATGCGAGTGCAACAGCGTAAAGACGACGGCGATCGATGGACATGCGTACTTGCCGGCCCTGTGCATGTGCGGCACCACCCATGCAACATGCATGGCGCACGGCGGCGACCAAGTCCGTCGTGAACGGAAGGATAACATGGACCGATGCAACCGGTGATGCAACCTTTCCTTCCGTCCTTCCGCCGGCAGGCCCCGTGGATTTTATCCTGCTTATCTCCTTCCTCATCCCAAGAAAGGCACGACCAACGGAGGCACGCACGGGTGGAGGCCGATCGAGGAGATGGACATAGACAGACCGGGTACCTGGTGAAGCGATGTCAGGCCAACTCCACCGCGCGACCCTATCCTGTCCGGCCCCGTTCGTTTGGGGTAAAAGGGACAAAAAAGGCGGCCCAGCGCGCGGGAGCAAACGGACTTTTGTCCGCTTTGTGTCCGCTTTCGACCCATCCCCGGCCCAAACTTGCGCTGGTTTTGGAATGAAACGGACAGCGCGCGGACGGGCGGGACACGCGCGCTTATCCTCCCCTGGCCCGCCTGTCGGGAACACTAGCAGTCCCTCCGCTCCCAATGCTTCACCCTCTCTCCCCGCCCCGCCCCGCCGCCGGCGCCGCCGCTATTCTCCGGCCATCTCCTCACCGCGCAGCCTCCCCCCCCCCCCCCCCCCGCCGTCCATACCAAACCACGTCTCGACATGGCCGCCACCACGCCCGTGCTTCCGCCGTAGTTTTGGTCGTCGGTCGGAGGAGGTTTGGCCGTGGCCGTCCTTGCCGGTGGCAGAGCGGACACGACTGCCGGCGACGTACCACGGCGGCCGAGGCAGATTCCGACGAGAGCTCCAGAGCGGCCTGTAGCCGGCCGGCAACCACCCTGCTGCGTCGAGGTGATCATCGCGGCCTCTTCGCCACCACGACCGCAAGGTGTCCGACCTTTTCCCAACAAAGGTATGGACAGTGGAGACGAGTTTTTCTTCCATCACTTCCTTTGTTCATCGGACGATTCGTCGTCGGATGATGACGATCTTGTGGTGGCTGCACTGGTCGTTCACGACCATATTCAACGGCAGCTTCCTCGGTACAGGGGGTCAGTCCCTGGCCGTGCTCCCAACCTGAACCGCAACAGGAAGAGAGGCCACGCCCTGCTCTATGCAGATTACTTTGCCAACACCCCGCTCTTCAGGCCAGATAAATTCCGTCGCCGTTTTCGTATGGCAAGGCATGTGTTCAATCGTATCCGAGAGTGAGTGGTTGCTCATGACCCATACTTCGAGTGCAAGACGGATGCCCTTGGCAAGCTTGGATTCTCCTCCTACCAGAAATGCACCGCGGCCATCCGCATGCTTGCATATGGAATTCCAGACGATCTGGTGGATGAGTATGTGCGTATGAGTGAGACAACATGTCTGATGTCAATGTACAAGTTTTGCCAGGCTGTGATCGAGGTCTTTGGGCCAGAGTACTTGAGGCAGCCAACTGCCGCTGATACAGAGAGATTGTTGGCGACCAACGCAGCTAGAGGATTTCCAGGTATGCTTGGCAGCATAGGTTGTATGCACTGGGAGTGGAAGAACTGTCCATTTGCTTGGCAGGGCCAGTACAAGGGGCATGTTAACGGGTGCACTGTCATATTAGAAGCGGTGGCATCACAAGATCTTTGGATATGGCATTCTTTCTTCGGCATGGCAGGTTCTCACAATGATATCAACGTGCTGCAGCGTTCTCCAGTCTTCGCGAGGCTTGCAGAAGGCCACTCCCCACCTGTCAACTTTGAGATCAACGGCCACTATTACAACAAGGGATACTATCTAGCAGATGGTATATATCATCAGTGGTCAACTTTTGTGAAGACAATCTCGAAACCCCAAAGTGAGAAGAGAAAGAGATTTGCCCAAATGCAAGAGAGTGTTAGAAAGGATGTGGAACGTGCTTTTGGTGTGCTTTAATCCCGGTGGGGTATCGTTCGAAACCCTGCACTGTCATGGGATGAAGGGAAGCTTTGGGAGGTGATGACTACTTGTGTGATCATGCACAACATGATCGTTGAGGACGAGCGTGATGAGAGTATCTTCGACCAAGGATTTGATTATCAAGGTGAAAATATTGAGCCCCTGCACCAAGACCCGGCCATATTTGAACAGTTTGCCCAATTCCACCGTGAGATGCGTGATTGGCACACTCATGTGAATCTTCAAAATGACTTGGTTGAGCATGTGTGGGAGCACGTTGGCAACCAATAGATGTATTTGGCCATTTTATGTTCAGTCAAGACAATTTCGATTTGGTTGTAAAACTATTTTATTAAAGACAATTTTAATTGGGTTGTAAAACTGTTTTAATTTTCAGACAAATATTTGGGTTCGAAACTACTTTGAATGCAAATTTGGGCAATTCTTGGCCCTGACGGACAGGATGGGGCAAAAGGATGCGGCCGCGCGCTGGACGCACGGCCACCGCATCCCAGGACAGGCCCGGACACGACCCCAAATCCCTACCCAAAGGGACAAAAATCGGACAAAACGGACGTCCGTTTAAGGTCGCGCGGTGGAGATGGCCTCACTAGACACTGGCTCGCCGTGCCATGTCTGAACATCGGAGGACATCTTGTCCGGCCGGATGACACTGCTAGCTGCCACACAAGCATCTAGAGACTAGAGCTAACGTACACGCACGCATGTTCAACACTAGACAAGGTCACAAGGAGCTCCGCTGCTGAGTTCCATGCACTTCTACATGTGGAAAACCCTGTATGTCCATCGTCCCAAGGAGTTGATGGATGTAATGTGATTCATATTACCACGCCGTAAAACTGAACGGAAATCCAGTTTATGCATTTGATGCAACACAATGAACCTATAGCTGTAGAAGCTAGCTCGTACCAAGCATGTGCCGTGCGGGGTCATCGATCGGTCACTAATTAAGGCGGGAACAAGGGAACATGGCGTTTGCGAGATGTGTGGTCGATGGACGGGCATGGATGAGTCCCAGCCGAGGCGAAGCGCCAAACTTGACGCCTACACTCTCACATGCACGTCGCTCTTTGACCCAAACCACTTCTTCCATCTTGCCCTCTTAATGCATGCATCCTTTATCTATCCTCAAAGGTAGTACTGTAGCTAGCTATCCAGGGTCTAGCTAGGACGTGATTAAATTTGCACTAGCACGATACTCCGTATTAGCTCGCGGTAGCATCACTTGGACCCGTTTCATAATCACCGCTGTCGTTCACTGGTTTTATTTTAGAGGTAAATACATTAGTGATGCTTGAACTTGTCATGGATATGCACTTTAGTGCCCGAACTTGCAAAATGCATTAAACTGGTTCCATAACTTGGCATGGACGTGCATATACGGTTCAAATGGCGCTTGTATACGTCTGTGAAGTTGAGGAGGCGCGCTAGCATGCCATGGGGCCTACTGTCAGTGAAAAGTGTGTGTGGCCTGGTGTTTTGTAGAAAATACTTCAGAATTATCTTCTTACAATAAGGCCCTCAGGGAGAAACTGACAAATTATAAAACAAAATCTAAGAGTATAACTATAAGATAAAATTGAAAATGTTTATGAATGATTAAAATGTTTATATGATTCAAGTATTATTCATGTGAGGATCCGCAGTCTAATTAATGGCGCACTAGGCTTGTATTTTTTTTTAGAAAACACACAACCTTATATATTATATAAACTTTTTTTAAAACAACACTGTTTTTTGTGAAAGCATGAACACATTGATATACTACATAAATAGTTTATTAAAAATTTGGAAATTTTAAAATATATGAGAATTTATTTAAATATATGAACGTTTCTAAAATTACTTTAATATTTTATTAAAATACAAGCATCTTTTCAAATTATAAAATATATTCTTAATTCATAATTTTATTATGTGTATTTCTGTTAAGTTATTGCATAGGTATTTTATGAAATTATTTACAGGACGAAGACATTGTCAAACAGGGAAACACAGTGGAC
This sequence comes from Aegilops umbellulata, assembly GCA_032464435.1. Classification (NCBI taxonomy): domain Eukaryota; kingdom Viridiplantae; phylum Streptophyta; class Magnoliopsida; order Poales; family Poaceae; genus Aegilops; species Aegilops umbellulata. The sequence goes on from CP136058.1 coordinate 605,033,002, forward strand.
AGTACTAAGCATTCATCATTAGTTAATTTTTTTACAGATGCGACTTGGCATGATCAGGACACTGCTCACAATACAGGGGCAGGAAGAACATGCATCCGAATATTCATACAAATACAAGAGGGACATCACAGGATGCAAGCTAGGATCTCAGCGATCACTAAGCAAGTAGAGTCAGTGATTCATGAAAAAGCACAGGGGATCTATCTAGCAGCAATCATCATTGACAGGTTGGATATCCACCAGGCAGTAATATTCATAGATAATCTAATATTGGCACAGGCAGCGGCCGCAAGAGCCCCCAGCTCACATCCTGGACATTGGCAGATTAGGAGCACTCTAGCAGACTTTTGTGCCAAAACTAATTCCAAGGATATACAGGTTTTCCATATTCCTAGAAATCTTAATAATGAGGCTCATGAAGCAGCTAGACTAGCTTACTCTCAAGGCATTTCTTCTGATGAGTGCTCTAGGTTTTCTTGTAAAAATGTAGAACACCAAGAACGGCATTGTCCCCTGATTAAGGCCAATTCAGATATTGATATAGAGGGATATGCCATCTCTCATGTAAGTTGCAGTTAAATGAATGAAAGGCGCATTATGCGCCATTGTCTTGTTCAAATTTTTTTTGTGAGGATCCGCAGTCTAATGGCCGAGCATATGTATTTCTGTTAACGTAATTTGTTTTAAATATATGCATATTGTTTGTAACACGATAATAATTTATGTATTTATAAAAAAGAAATGAAAAAGAACAAACCCGTTGAAAACTAAGCCACACCGTGGTCTGTCTTAGCCACACATGGTCCATCCATACACTGTCACGTAGTACTCCAAACTAGGTAGCCCATGCAGCGCAGTGCAAAACCCTGTGTGCCCCCATGCGTGCCGTCGTCTCGTCACATGCATCCGGCGGTGACACCAGCTCCGCGGGGATCACGTCAAGTACTGCGCGTACCTTGGTCCAGACTAGGCGAGCATGGGAGTGGCTGGCTGGCCATGTCAATCGGAAAGGATGCCACCAGCCGAGCTGAGCTGCGTGTACGATGTGTATGATGAGTATGACGGACACATAGGCAGATTCCATGGGCGTACGAGTGGACGGACGGCCCGAGAGGGGTCGCGTCCACGAATCCCGAGGACCACTGCTGCAGTTGTCACCGTGCAGGGCCTATCCTAGGTGTGCATGCATGCTGTGCGCCATGCAAAGGCTACATACTGCTCCATGCAGCTAGTCGAGTAGTCGGATCTGCAGTAACGTAGGAGTAGTACGCTGCAGTAACGTAGGAGTAGTACGTTTGAAGCCTTCCACTGTAGAGAAGCATGCGTATCGAATTACTACCCCGTCGATCGGTGGATCGCCCGGCCCCTAGATGAATCCAGCCTTTAGGCTAACTCCACCGCGCCACTCCAAACGAACACTCGGTTTGTCCGGATTTTGTTCTTTTGAGACGTCGATGGGTTCGCCCGTTCCGGTCTTGTCCGTCGGATCGTGCGTGCGTTCATCGCACGGCCGCATCTCAAATCACGTCATGAACATGATTTAAAAAAACAGAAAAACGTAAATAAAATGACTAAAAAAAGTAAATAAGCGCAGTTTAATAAACATAAAACTTAGTTAGGGTTGCCACGGCCGCAAAACGGCCCAGTTTCACGTCCAACTTGACATCATTAAACATAAAAAAGAAAATAAAAGACGGCCGCCGCCAGCACACTTCTGCCCGTGCCCGTCGATGCCGTCGCCGTCACCGTCTTCAGTGGCCGCCGGCGTCGTCGTCGTCGCTGATGAGGTCCACGTAGGCCGGCGGCGTCCAGAGGTGGGCCGACGGTGCGTGGTAGACGGGGGCGGGCTGGACGGCGGGAGGTGCCTGCACGACCTCCTCCCGTGGCGGCGCCTCCCGCTCCGGTGACCACGGCGGCGTGGGGCACCCGTTCACGCCCCCCACGGCGTCGGCCATCTCCGGCGCGGTGCACGACCAGCTCCATTGCTGGCCCACCAGGCCGGGGTGGAACGCAGCCTCCTCCCTCATCTCCTCCTGCTTGACGGCCACCATCGCCAACTCGGGGGGAAGGCGACGTCGCCGGCGGCAGAGAGTGCCAGCGCCTCCTCCAAGCCGTCCCACTGGCGCTCGTCGTGCGTGTTCATGGAGTCTCCATGACACGCTACATGAGCCGGGCCTCCTCCTCGCTGTCATGCGAGGAGGTGGAGGTGGGGAAGGCGACGGCGTGGGCTTGAGGCCGCGCACCCGCGTACGCCCGCGCACCTCTTGACGTGGCCGCCGCGGCCCCGACACCGTGCCGGCGAAGTAGGACGCGCGGCGTGTGTCGTGCTCGTCCTAGAGCCATGTGTCCCAGAGCACCGAGTCGGGGGCATACTTGTCGTCGTAGAACAGGTCGTCGGGGAGGAGGCGGCGGCGGCGCTCGATCTCATCGTGGCGCATATAGCCGCTTGCCGGCACCGGCGGGATCGGCACACGGTCGGCGCTGAGGTGCCATCCGTTAGGGAGGTGGACGTCGCTTCACGGGACCGGCGTCCTCGTATCCCAGTACCGCCGGCACACGTCCGCCATGAGGTACTGCCGGTCGCGCTCGCCGGCGGGCCTAGGGTTGATGGTGAAGGGGGCCGGCGCGGGGGCTCGACGGTTGGAGCGCGGCGGTGACGCGGGCTCCTCCTTCTTCACGGAGCCGTGGCGGCGCCCCGAGGAGGAGCCGGCCTCACAGTCGTGCTTCCCCTTGCGGTTCCAGAAGCCCATGGCTTCGTGGTGGCCGGTCGGCGAGCTCGAGGACAAGGGAGGGCTCGGGTTCGGCGCTGTCGGGTTTTGAGGAGGCCGCGGGGTGGCGTGGGGCAGTGTGGACGACGACCGGTCCACGGTTCCCACTTAAAGAAGGACGGCGACCTTTCGATGTGCGGATGACAGGTGGGGCCGCCCGCTCGTGCGCATTGATGTGGGCGGGTGGGAGGTAGGTGGCCGCCTGCCACGCGAACGAGGCGCTCGTCCGTTTGGTGTCCGCCGCGACCCAAACCCGGCGCAAGTTTGCACTCGAAATGGGTCGGCCCGGACACAAAACAGATTAGATGGGTCCGGGCCGTCGCGCGCTGGGCCGCCTCGTTTGTCCCTTTTACCCCAAACGAACGGGACCGGATAGGATAAGGTCGCGCGGTGGAGTTAGCCTTACGCGCAGTTACAGGGCAGGTTGACCTCCGTCCATGGCCGATCGCAAGAGCAGAAGCTAGCTTCATCCATGTTAAGGGCCTCTTTGATTCACAGGATTCTGAAAACGCGGGAATAGGAAAAACATAGGATTGGAATGTCATGCTCATTTCCATCCTATAGGATTTGGGGTTGCTTGATTGCATCATAGGAAAAATAAAGGATTCCTTCAAAGAAATTTGAGTGGATGCTAGAAATCCTATTGAAAGTAGTACAAAGAAATCCTTTGAAAAAGTTCCTGTAGTATTCAATTCTTTGAATCAAACAGCCAACATAGGAAAAAATCCTATGGATTATGATCCTCCAAAAATCCTATGTAAATCCTTTGAATCAAAGGAGCCCTAAAGGCGATCCATCGTTCCCGCAAAAGATAAAAATGGCGATGCATGCGCCACTGCTTCACGCGCGGCGCAGGACATGCGAAAGCCTAGATGTGGAGTAAAGACTCTGCACTGCACTGTCATTATCATTCGCTCTGCTCTACTACAAGCTTTTCGGTCACGGAGACCCGCTCCATGCATCGCTGGCACTACCAAAACCGGTGTTTAAGATTGGGAGTGACTACTCATCCGTCGACTGATTTTTTTAAGTGGTTAGTTTATTTCATATCAACCGTCAAATCAAGATCCAACATCTAGGGCATCATCTTCCATCTTTGTTCCCTTCTTCCTCATCCTCATCTTTTCCTGAGCCACCACCACGGACCATCGGCCACCGCCGCCTGCGGTCGATGGCACTCCGGTGCCGCCTCGCCCTCCCTGGAACCACCTCCCACCGCCGGTCTTCCGCCGCCCCTAGCCATCCCACTAGGCCCCCCTACTCCTGCATCGAGTTTTTTCTCAAGTGAATCCCACACCACCACCCCCACCACAACCGTCCACAACCACCCCCACCCTAAACTGTAAGATAGATACTGGGTTACCATGTCCATCGAACTTCTTCCTCCCCTTCTGTGAGTTTATTCCTCTCCTCTGGTTGTTTCTTCCTTTGACCAAAATCGACTGACCCAACTTCGATATTCGATCGACTGAAATGTAGGTATAGCGTTTAAGATTCACAAGAGTAGATGACCCATTGCCATTTTTTTTGGCAGCGAACAGCGAGAGCTTAATTCAAACAAAAGCATTCGGTGAACACTCCATCTTTGCCATTTGCTTCTCGCAATTTCAAACGTACTAGTGCTCCGTATATATACATTGCTTCCTGTTTTGATTAAGCACTGTGGCAACTGGCGGGAACCAATCATGTGGTCTGTAGGTGAGGCATGCATCGATCAGGTGGACCTAACATAACCATCTTCCACATGCACATCCACCCACACACTTGTAGTTGTAGGTCTCGCTAATTGACTTGACCTTGTGTTGTGTCTCTTGGGCCCGCACCCGACACGGATCAACTGTCATGTCCCGTACGTAGATTTCCAGATACAGCAGTACTGTTCGCTTTGCGCAGCTCGCGGACAAATTTCTGCGTTCCATCATACATCCAGATAAACCCATGCCATCGACATCGAGTTGACAAGTGCAGTGGTAAAATACAGTGAGATCACAACCGGCGGGAGCTAACAGTGAGGTCACGAGCAAAGACGACGCGGCTCCTGCAACGAGTGGGCGGCTCACTGACCGAAAGTGTCGTCCTTCCAACCGAGATGGCTCGCTCCTTAAGAACAAGTATAATAAAATGACATAAACGGGTTATAAAAATTTAAATACAATGTTATGGCTGAGTTGAAAGAGAGAGAAGAGAAGCGGGCTGTAGACTTACAGCCAACTGTAACACGAGCTCCAAATTTTTTTGTAAGAATGAAAGGTAGGGCATATATTGACAAAGTAGTACTTTCTTATAGCCAACTATTAACCATATTCTAATTCGCACCAACAATGCTCCATTCACGGACTAATACGGGGTTTTATGAAGTGTTTATGATTTGTCAGGTGTTGATTGAATTAAGGGAGAGGAAAGGGCCCCACCCACCTAAATGTCAGGAGGTTGAAAAGGTTTAGAAGGAAGGGCCCGTAATCCCCCGTAAGAGCATGGTTAATAATACATCCAACTGTTGGGTGTAAGATGTTGCCATATCATCTATAGCAAACACATATAGTCACTCATACAATAAGGTTAGCTATAAGATTGGCTATAAGATTAGTTTTTTTTAGACAAAAGGCATCAGTCTGACTTTATAAATAAAGCCATCAGGCAGTGTTCACTAGATAAGCAAACGAGTAGCCATAACGCAAAGGGAGAACGTAAAGCAGCAGTAATGGTACATGGCTCCCAAGCCAAAACATAGCACACTGGCTAGAAAAAGAAAAGCACACCATCAGTGAGGACCTCCAAGTTCCAGTAGCCTCCGTGTTGATGTTGTGAGATAGAAGAAGCAGTAGCCTGAATCTTTGATGTCATCAGATCAAAAACCTCATGATCTATCTCCTTAGTCAATGATCTTCACTGCTGCAAGAGCATGCAAGTTTTAAATAAGCAGTCAACATGTTTAGCCGGGAAGGAGTGTTCAGTAGTAAACTTGTTTCTAGTAGTCCATAGCGACCAACAGATGGCAGCAAACCCCACCCAGAAAACCCGTTTAGAGGTCCCCTATAAGCCATTGGCCAAGGACCTAAGATCTGCAAAAGAGGAGGGGCTCCAAGACACATGTAGCCATGACCTGATACAACACCAAACGAACTTGGCCAGGGCATAGTGAAAAAAGATATGATCCGTATCTTCGAGTGCACCACACAATGAACATCTGTCAGACCCAGGACCGTCCCGTTTACGTATCTAATTGGCTGCTGGCAGCCTTCCTGTGAAAGCTTGCCAAAGGAAGATTTTTATCTTAGGGGGTATCCGAGAATGCCAGATCATCTTAAACTTAGTAGTAGGAGAGCCTGATACGAGTTTAGCATACATGAACTTAACGGAGAAGCGCCTAGAGGCAGAGTGGGGCTAGACCACCGATTCCTCCCCCTCCGAGAGCGAAGGGATGCAAGCAACAAGGCGCTGCCAGTCATCCAACTCTTCAGGAGACAGAGGGCATCGAAGGGCCAGATCCCAGTTATTCTCGGAGAGCTCGGAGATAGAGATCTCCGGTTCGGACAATAAGAAAAAAGAACAGGAAACACCACCGCAAGAGTAGACTCCCCATATCATCAGTCCAACCAAAAGCGGGTAGATTTGCCATTCCGGACCACAAATTTGACCAAAGATTGAAACACCGGACGTACTTTGACGGGATCTTTCCAAAATTGGGAGCCACTCACCGAAGGAGCAAACATGGGACTACACACATGAAAATATTTGGCTTTGAGAATGTTAAGCTACAAAGATTATTCATATGAGGTCATGACTTTCCACCACCACTTGATGATAAGGCACTTGTTCTTAATCGATGTATCAATGATGCCCAACCCCCCAAGGTTCTTGGGTCTGCAAATCTGTTTCCACTTCACCAATCTATATTTGCGCTGTTATCAGTCGAGTTTCAATAGAAAGCACCCATGTGCTTGTCAAAACTCGCATTTGTCCCTCCAGAGAGTAGATAGAAACCCATCAGGAACATGGGGTGGGATGAGAGGCACACGTTGATAAGGGCAACCTTGCCCGCTTGGGTGTTGTACCTGCGCCTCCAAGGCATAACACGATTACCCACTTTCGTGATAAGCGGAGCAAAATGTCTCGCTAATAATTTCTCAGGGGATATAGGGAGACCAAGATATTTGAAGGGAAATGAGCCAAGAGAGACGTTAAGAAGTTGGAGAGACCCTAAGAGCCTCTCTATCCGACACCCCTGTGACTACAACTTCACTTTTAGCAAAATTGATCTTAAGCCTAGATAAAGCTTCAAAACACAGCAACAGAAACTTTAGGTGAGCAATACATTCGTCATTAAGTTCAACCATGATAATGATGTCATCCGCGTACTGGAGGTGGGTGATACCCTGTGGAACGAGATGAGAGTTAACGGGGGTGTTGTGCCCAGCCGCCGCCGCCCTCGAAAGGCTGTGTGATAGAGCATTTGCTACGAAATTGAACAACAGAAGGGAGGCCGGGTCCCCTTGCCTCAGGGCCCTACCATTGGTGAAGAACTTATTGACCCTCCCATTGACCAAAACCGCAGTGTGGCCGCCCATGACCAACGGCATAAGTCTATGAACCACGGCCCCATCAAAGCCCTACTAACCGATTTAGTACTTTTTCAAATCTTCTCTCAATCCATTGTCACATTTATTGTATCTGTCTTGAAACACGCATATAGTCAGGCTTTTCCTTGAGAGCCCACTCTTACTTTTTCATATCTCTCTTTTTCGTATAGGCAAAATTGCAATGTAAGTAGGCTATAAATCCACTATTGTATCTGCTCCGATGACCCATGGGTTTAAGCATTTTTGAATTCGCACGGTCGCAGAGCAGTCAATGCCATCAACTCGACGGGGAGAATAATTAAATTAGATCCGTCTCCTTTCTGAAGCCTACTTTGCTTGGGCGCGGGCGAGCGAGGTCCCCGAGCTTTATATAAATGGGGGACGGCGCCATAACTTCCATCAGCTCCTCCCCATCGCCTAGCTCTCCTCTTTGGCAAGCTAGCGAGCTAGCTCCGCCCTCCGCGGCCGTGCCGAGTGTCGATCAGGAAGATAAACGTGCGGCGCGGACGCGGTGGCCGGCCGGTTGGTGTAGCGGAGAGTGGAGGTTGACGATGCTGCAGGCGGCCAGGTACCTGCTGGGCTCCCCGGGCGCCAGCGGGTTCGGCTCCAAGTCCACCGCCGAGGAGGTCACGGCGGCGTGCCCCGACCTCGCCTCGCTCACCGCCATCATCACCGGCGCCACGTCGGGGATCGGGGCGGAGACGGCGCGGGTGCTGGCCAAGCGGGGTGCCAGGGTGGTCCTCCCGGCGCGGAGCGTCAAGGCGGCCGAGGACATGCGCGCGCGCATCCTGGGCGAGTGCCCCGGCGCCGACGTCCTCGTGCTGCACCTCGACCTCAGCTCGCTCGCCTCAGTGCGCGCCTTCGCCCGTCGTTTCCTCTCCCTCGGCCTGCCCCTCCACCTCCTCATCAACAACGCCGGCAAGTTCTCGCACGGCCTGCTCGCGCTGTCCGAGGACGGCGTCGAGATGACCTTCGCCACCAATTACCTCGGCCATTTCCTCCTCACGAAGCTTCTGCTGGGGAAGATGGCGGAGACTGCAGCGGCCACGGGGGTGCAGGGCCGCATCGTGAACGTGTCGTCCAGCGTTCACGGCTGGTTCTCCGGCGACTGGGCCGACTACCTGCAACTCGTCACCCGCCGCAAGATGTAAGCATCGCATCTTTCATTGATCTTCACCTAACTCTGTGGACTAACAGTAAGCTCCATTAGATAGTTTTATTATCCGCCATTGTTTAGTCGCCGCTGTTAGTAATTAAGCTTGGCATGTGCATGTGCACGTACGTGCGTCCAGACACTACGACGCGACACAGTCGAAGCTCGCCAATGTGCTGCACACCAAGGAGCTCGCCGCCCGCCTCCAGGTCCGTTTCATTTCCTCTCCTGCTGCCATGTCAATTCGTCTTCCAGAGGTTTATTTTGTCTTCGGTTTGGGCCTTGTGGTTTTTCAGGAGATGGGCGCGGACGTGACGGTGAACTGCGTGCACCCGGGCATCGTCAGGACGCGCCTCAACCGCGACCGAGAAGGCCTCATCACAGATCTCGTCTTCGTGCTGATCTCCAAACTGCTCAAGACCATCCCGCAGGTGACGGTTAATCAACTGCTCCATGTCTCTCTCACTGAGCTCTGTTTGTTCTGCGCCGCGCCGGAGGGGAAGGCGCCGCTAGCTCTCTCTCTCTCTCTCTCTCTCTCTCTCTCTCTCTCTCTCTCTCTCTCTCTCTCTCTCTCTCTCTCTCTCTCTCTTCTTGCTGACGTTGTGTCCCGTGCAGGCAGCGGCGACCACGTGCTACGCGGCGGTGCACCCAAGGCTGGCCGGCGTGTCCGGCCGCTACTTGGCCGACTGCAACGAGGCTCTCCCGTCGCCGGCCGCCGCAAGCCGCAGCGAGGCCGCGCGGCTATGGCAGGCTTCGGAGGACATGATCTGTGCCTCAAGCAGTCAACCGGACAGGAACATCTGATGAGTATCCGACTACTCTACTTTGTGTCCATCGACCGTGTAAACATATTCCTCTCTTGGTTTGTTCTGCTTCATGCCAGGGACGTAACATGCATATATAGAGTACATATTTTAGTAGTAGCCAATTAGTGATCGTGTCACAGAGTGATGAGCATCTGTAAGAAAGAGCTGGGACTGTGAGATCCATGTGTATTATATACACTGTACTACTCCTATCCTATTGTATATATACACTAGACTAGGGTTATTGACTTGTTGGTCGGTGACATGCAAGGATATACAGGTATACCATATTCCATTAGTATTATCCTCGCCGGACTCCTGTATCCTGTCAGTGAGATTCCACTATGCACACATGCTCTGTTCATGTCAGAGAAGTGAGACATGCCACAGTGCCGCACGCACGCTCAGCAACATCTTCTACATATCGTATCCATCTCAGCGGCGTGCAGAAGTACAAGGTGGTGATGGTACGTGCGTGCGTACGTGTATGCATGGGCCAACGAAGACGCTGAATTGTCTCGTCCGATTGGACTCGTCCACCGGCCATTCCATACGCGCCGGATGCTTGGGACGGACGAACTCGTGGAATGATTGCGCCCGTGGCCGGCCGGCCGGCCGGCCGTTGTACGTCGCCGTGGGGTGCTGCAGAAGGAAGGGTTGGGCTTGGCCGTTTTCCCATGGCGTTGGACGTTTCCCGGAACTAGCTTGGCCTCTGAGAGATGCATGGCTGCTTGCTGTCTGTCTATCCGTGGATGATTGCCGGTGAAGGAACGGCGAGCAGCGACAAGTTCTTCATTTCCTTTTCCTTTCTGATGATGATGATGCGATGGATGATAACGTGCTACCGTAAATGGGAAATGCGGTTCTCTGTGGGACAGGAACTAGTAGGCGTTGTTCCACTTCCATCAGAGAGAGGGCTCGTGTCACGTTGGTATCCTTTTTCTGGGATGCCATCATTCGTTCAGATGATTGTGTCGTATGATTAGAAGAAGGTTCACAACTAAATTTCAATTATTAATTTATTAGACACAGCAACCGTTGTTACCGAAAATTTTCGTCATCAACCTCCAAGATATTTTGGGGATTTATTTATAAAAACCGGGTGCGGGTTGCACATTTGGCTTAAAAGTAAGGGCGACGCTACGCGTCCGCCAGCGGAAATTCATAAAGGATCCGCCACCTTGCTGACCATTGGATTGATACATTAATTACCGTCCGATCTACCAACGTAACATAAGCAGCCAACCTTTGCAACAAGAGTGGTGTTTCTGCAACAGTCTGCTTGTTGCAATTACTCGAGCCTGCATTTTTTATTTTTTGCAGCAGATATCTTTTTAGAATATTCACCGCCTCGTGAGCCATTCGATTGTGTGATACAAACACTTCAATTATCTTGTCTAATTTCCCGCAAGGATGCTCTTGTTGCAAGATCTGCTCTAGACTGATTTCCTGCATCAAGACCTTTGTTGCGAAACCTCGTCTTCTATAATTTTCTGCAACAAGACTCATATTGCAAAACCTCTTCTTCTCTAATTTTCTGCAACAAGGTCTTTGCAAAAATTGCAATAACATCTTCCACCGCGTCTAATTTTCCGCAACAACATCTTCCGCCGCGTCTAATTTTCTGCAACAAGATCTTGTTGCAAAATTTGCAACAACATCTTCCGTCGCATCTAATTTTCTGCAACAAGACCCTTGTGACAGAAATTGCAACAGGACCTCCTGCCGCGTCTAATTTTCTGCAGCAAGACCTTTGTTGCAAAAATTGCAACACATCTGTTGTTGCGTATGAGCTCAAGGAGGCGGGAGCCATGGATGCCGGCACTCCTCCAGGACGGCGGCGACATCGAACGGTGAGCGACGACAGATGCAGCTCCAAAGGCGGGTGGTCCGGTCCGGCGGCTTCCAGCGCAGGCGTAGCTGGCAGACCGCACCGTGGTGGCCGGTTTCCAGCATCTACGCACCAGCCGTGGGTTGCTGCAACAGTCACCGGCCATGGAGCGCTTCTCGTCATAGACGAGATCAATACTTCGCTGGAAAGACACATGGCATGGAGGCATGTTGTGACTACAAAGCTAGATGTGGAGGCTGAATGAGGGGAAAAAAGGGAACGAATGGCTCACAGTGAAGATAAGAAGGAAAAAAAGATACACGGTGATGGCCACATGGGACGCGTGGCGTGCATCTGAGGCGGCGGATGGAGCGCTAGAATCCGCCGGGTGATAGTTATCTTTTCCCTAAAAGTAATGCAATGTACCAAAAAATTGAAATATATTTCTGGTAAAAACCTCTTTCATTTGTATCGTCACATAATTTGCAAAACAATGCATACGACATAAGACATATTCTAACAGTTAGGTTCAAAAGTATTGGCTATCTAATCTATTTAAAATCACTTATACAAGATAAGGTAAAGTATTAATTCTGGGTGTCAACTCTTATAACATGCCAATAGATAGAAAATCATCTATTTTAGGACAAGCTACAAAATACGGTTATGTGCATCAATTGTTGCAGAGGCCGGGTGGCGGCGGGATCCCACCAAGGCAGGCCCATGACAAGGATATGGCCCAGTAGGCCCAAACAGCCCGAGTCACCATTGTATCGCGAAGCCCATCCATCCGATGTGCACTACAATGTTCATTCGACTAAACCACGCATGGGGCATTGAAGACTAACGTTACCAACAACACAATCAAATCTAGTTATATCGTGAAAGAATCAAGGCATTGCTAACAACCAGCTTTACCGCGTCATTATTAGTATGCGGACATGCGCCCACTGTATCCTCTTCTCTGTCACACCTATATAAGGCGAAGTCAGGGTATATTCTAGACAAGCTCAATAGGTTCAACAAGGTCGATGAGATCATACATTGTAGCCACATTGTAAATACAAGAGAGAACATCCAACAAGAGTAGGTGTTACCCCTAGGACAGGGCCACAAGGGGGCTGAATCTGGGTAAAGCTTTTACTTTGTGAAATCCCGTACTTGGATCATCCCTGTACACTTTGCCTTCACAAGATCCCCAAATCATGAGTATTGCCACTAAATCCCCGCGACGCCAGGGTTGTCCCCCTTTTTCAAAGACGAGTTACAGCAAAAATATATTCATTGTTCACGCATCGAGCTAAAAGGGCGTAACAAATTCAATGGGTGTTAGATTTCGTACTTCAATATTGCCGAAATCTCTACTTCAAATGAGTGACCAATGTTATCGACATAGAATTAAGTAATTATAGGTTAGCACCAATAGTCGGTCTCCAACACATTTGGGGATTAATCCGGCTGCGGGTTGCACATTCTGTCTAAAAATAATGCTATATGCCTCAACATACATTTTTTGTAATTTATTTATGATAAATCCTCTATTTTCTTATTTATTGAATAAAAACACTGTCCAAAAAATAGCTAAAAATAATGACATAATTTATTAAGTAAATCGTGTATGCATAAGACATATTCTATCTGTTAGTTTTCGAAATGTTAGCTATACAATGTAAGAGCACATATATAAAAGATAAGATCAAGTCCTTATTTCGGGTGCCAGTTCTTATAAAACTAGATGACGCCCCGCGCGTTGCTGCGGGAATTTGTTGTTGATTTTTGAAGAAACATCCACGTATCAAAGAAGACAACAATTTAAATAAATAATATGATATATTTCATATATGGTTGATGATTTAAAGATATTACTACACTACAGATTGCTAGTGTAGAGTCTAAACTGCACCTTTGAATTTTTCTCAGGTAACTGAATTCACTTAACACATAGATTATTGATGATGTATAGCATTTGGATTGCATGGAGACGAATATTGTATAACAGAAATTAAAATCCATAGGTATAACAGAAAATAGTGACAATCTGCCTGAGAAACATATGAGGAAAATCATTGGATTGAAGAACCACCTGTAGGATATACACTCGTTCCTCTTCAATAGAAACCTGGATGAGTGGGGCAGAATAAACGGACGCCCCAAGAAAGACTGCAGCCTAGCACAGAGAGCAAACAAAACTTCAAGGGCTGCAGATGTATCATGACCAACACGGGCGGCACCAGATTGAGATGGGTGCGAAATATCAATGTCGTTGACGATGGTAGATCACAACAATGAGCCCAGTTGCTCTAGACAATTTCATACGGAAATTTATCAACATTTCATAAATCACGAGGAATTATTGTTGCTTGTAATAACCCTGCGGCCTGCAATGGAAAATCAAATAAGAACTTTTGGTACAATTATGTGGTTCATATGTGATTCCAAGCAGAATGAAAAGGAAAAAATCTCACGGATCCTTGTTCTGTGGTAATGCCACCAAACTTCGGGGGTAATATCACAAGTATGAATAGTTGTTAAAGATCAATGTCAAACAAACAACTGAAACAATAATGCGTTCAAACGCTGAACCAATCAACTGATGAAGGCTGAAACTTGTGCTCTTCTATAAACATCTGATAAATCATCAGGTCAATTGTTAACTAAGGGAGGTATACAACAGACAAATCACGAAACACTCTCTTGTAAACGAAAATTAGTGGAAAAAACAACTACAATCGGTGGAAAATAAACAACTAAGATCGGTGGCAAAAAAAATACTGAAATAATAGTACGTTCTGGCACTAAACCAATCAACTGATTAAGAACCTTTACTTATAAATCACGTGGTGCTTTGCAACATACTACAGAATTAGTGGTAGAAATAATGCAGAGTTAAGAAGTACTACAAAGTAGAGGAGCAGCTTGAGGACCTTGGCGTTGGTCGGCCAGCAACTGAGGAACCGATGAAAGAGTACATAGAAGCTGGAGGACCTTGATGCTAGTTGGCACTCTGTTGGGCAACCGACAGAGAACAGTCTCCGTGAAGGGAATGAGACTGGGGGAGGGGCTGATGAATAGCTTGAACTGCTGCACAGTAAGCTTTCGCCCTATACCAGCCTTGTGGAGCTCGAACTCCTACCTCACCATGAACTGGTGAACGCCTCCAGTCCGAGGCTTTGCCGTGGAGGCCGATGTGGCCCTGTCAGATCTGGACCGTGCGACGGGAGAACCTGACGACCCCATCTTCAATCACACGGGAGAAGGGTCATCGGACGCCCCATCAGTTGGAGCAGCTGGTGGCGCCGCTCCTGGATGGGAGCCGGCTATGTGACCTCCCCGTCAGACCTGGACCATGCGACGGGAGAAGGCAGCGGCCCCATCTCGAACCACACAAAGGAAGGATCACCGGGCACCCCTTAAGTTGGATCAGCCGGTGGCGCCGCTCCTGGATGTGCACTCGCTGCCTGTCGTATCTCCGGCTCGGCGGTTCTGCAGATTTTATGAGGAGGCGCGACGACGGATGGGGTGGCAAGGACGGCTGGTCTTCCGACTCCCACGGTTGCCGGTAGGTGTGATTCGGCTGTTACTTTTGGAAACGAAAAGGAACAATCAGGTGACGCTTCATTTGTGGCTTCGTACAGCCCAGCCCAATCATGTGACGCTTCATTTGTGGCTTCGTACAGCCCAGCCCGCCGAGTTAAGAGGGATTAGCGATGAAAAACCATGCAGTGGAGGATTAGTGCTGACGTGGCCGCACGGGAATGGATGCTGACATGGACAGCTTGCATGTTGAAAGAATTTGTAGTAGCGGGGAGCAACTTCTTAAAAATGTAAGATGGCATGATGTTGATTATTCCTCCCGGCTTAATATGTAAAATTTTATACACATATTAAGCCGGGACTAAAATCATAACCGGAAGGCTTCACTAAAATTAGTACAAGTTATGTCTTTGTGTTCTACATTCAATTCAAACAAAAGTATATATTGTGTTTAACTGAAGATAGACCTGCCATCCAGTCCCTTTTACCAAAATGCGTGAAACCAATTGAGTGATGCTGTCCACTCACAAACAGGAAAAATAATGAAGAGAGTTGAGTGTAGACAAACCTGCATTGGCAAAAAAAAAAGTAGACAAACCTGAAATCGAATACCTCGTTCCAAAATGCATGAAACCAATTACAGGATCAGTGAGTGGTGCTGTGATTCCTTTCGCTCGAGGGAGAGAGAGAGAGAACGAAAGAGAGAGAGTTGACTGTGGATGTCTAGGTGTGCATGGCCCACAGATTTCTGGCCCTTGACTAAGAGAGGCCCAGTGGCCAGTAGGAGCCATCGTCACATCGTCAGTGGCCATCCAAAAAGACTGCCCGTGGAACGCAATGGCGTCTGCTTTTTTTCTGATTTCCTCAAAGGCTATCTGATGACAGCCACTGAAACGGACGGATCAGTCGCGAATGTGCGGTTCCAGGCCCAGCCTCATCGCTGACCTGACCAGCCCACTTCATCCTGGAAGAAAAATCGTGCACATTGCACAGGGGCAGAGACGAGTGGTTTACCACGAGACTTTGAAATGCATGCATGCATGGCGCACCGAGCGGCCACGGTGGTACTGGTACGTAAAAGCTGCCTACCGGAATTTGACGTCCTCTGCAATGAAGGTGCCACGACCACCAGGAGCCATCGCATGATTGAGCATGTCCAATATGTTTTTGCAACTGTTTGCACGTTATACTGCAAGAAATGGATGTATCTAGGCTCGTAGTGCAATGATTACTAGTATCCTGTCAGTGCACAAGGTTGAATTGTAGCACTTGTAAATATCCTAATAGAGTATCGTTCCCAGTTGAGGAGTAGGAGACGAGTGTTATTAGAGCATCTACGGCCCTACTTTGAAAATCCGGGCCCTCAAACGCCCGTAGACGCGATCGGGCGCGTCCGCGGATAATGACCGGTCACGTGTTAAATTAGCTACTATGTATCTGTGTCTCATATTTCAACCTTTAGATTCATACAAGACATGCAAAAGAAATCATACGTATACATACTATGTACTACCCTATCTAATCTTCGTTGTCGGAGACGTCCACGACGATGGTACCGGGCCCCAGCTGGACGGGCGGGTAGGAGGGCTCCGTTTCCATCCTTCTCTTGCTCGACCTCATCCATCTAGGCAAGCATCTCCGCGTCCTCTGCGGCCTCCATCTCCTGGCAGCGACGGCCTCTGGCCTCCGCAGCCGACTCCAAGCGAAGGGAATCGAGAAATCTTTGCCTGCAGATCCGCGTCGCCAGCGTCCCCCACATCCTCCTCCTCCGGCTCATCCTCATCCTCCTCCTCCTCCGGCTCCACTGCATCTGGAGGTAGCCCCGCGCCGATCCTGGCTTTGCGCCTTGCCCGAATCTGCTCAAGGAGCTCGAGCTGGCGCTCCGGCGTTAGAAATGGCCGGCTCCTCACCCAGCGGCGGTGGGGGGGGGGTGAGACATGGCTACTAGACGGTGCCAGCGGCGGATAAAAATGTGGATGATAGGGTTTCGATGCCGCCGGTCGACTTAAATAGTCGGGCTAGGCACTACACGGACCGCCGGAGCGACGACATGGTCCGACGGAGGAGAAGAGCTTCGGACGTCGGCTTTTCGGGCGTTTTCGCAAGGGACCCTGTCGCCAGTCCGACATGGCGGGCGTGCCCGGGCGCACTCATATCCGCCGCATATTTGGGCTAGATATGAGGGGTGCTGGTCAACCCGGGCATTTGAGGCTCGTTTTAGGGGGCTGTCTGGGTCGAAAAATCGTGACCGAATAGTGACCAGGTGGCCCGCTCGGGCGTATGAGGCGTGTTTGAACCACCGGCTGTAGATGCTCTTACGTCTTGTATTTTATGTTTCATAGGCGAGTTGCCCTTGAATAGTCAAACTTCCTAGGAGAGAGAGAGAGAGAGAGAGAGAGAGAGAGAGAGAGAGAGAGAGAGAGAGAGAGAGAGAGAGAGAGAGAGAGAGAGAGAGAGAGAGAGAGAGAGAGAGAGAGAGAGAGAGAGAGAGAGAGAGAGAGAGAGAGAGAGAGAGAGAGAGAGAGAGAGAGAGATGTGCGGGTTGTTCCTGCTGTCTACCTGTTCGAGTGAGGAAGAGTGTCGCAACCGTTTTGTTTTACGGTGGAATTCCGGTGGTAAATAAAAGGAACTCCATATTCGGGAAAAGGTGGAGCTGGGTTTCCCTCGCTTCACAAATTGGACTACAGCCCAAGATCACTTCGTGAATTTAGCTTCCTGGATCAAGAGCGTTCGGGCTGGCTTCTCTCTGAAAATATTTGAAGTTACGAGCTGGATAGATTCGGAACAGGCCCTTACTCCTGGGAGCAACAAACCATGGTAAATAATGGTTAATTTCTCCCTTTTAGCCCCTCAGGGCTGTCGATAGCACCGCCTCCATAACTCTCCCCTCTTTTAGAAACGGCACTGTGACTCTGATTCCCCTCCCCCACCCCTCTCCTCCATAACTGTTGTCATTGTGTAAATATTGGGCCATTGGAGACGTAATGTTTGTGTAAGAAAAAGAGGAGTCAAATCACAATCCAAATTGTCCACCATCTAACTTTTATGCATAAAGGCTGAAATTTCTCCTTCCAGCTCTTTTCACATCGATGATTTTTAGTGTCCAATTGTTTAAGCCCTTATAATGGCCAATATATATCCCTCTCGCAGCTGCCATGAAATTCTTAGGCTTCCTTCGATTCAACGGGGAATTTAGGAGGATTATAATCCTTGGTAAATTTTTCTATGTTGATCATTTGATTCGTCGGCTTGAATGCCGTATGAATTTTTTCTAAAAATTCATTTGTACTACATTTCATACAAAATCTAACATGTACCCAAAACCTCTTGCAAAAATTATTTTGTTTTCCTGTAATGCAATCAGACTAACACAAATTATATAGAAATCAAATGGACATGAAATTCCAATTCTGCGTTTTTCTCTAAATGTGTTTTCACGATCCTGCGAATCAAAGAGGACCATAAATTTCCCTCAACAATCATCCAAAGACAGGAGGCAGACGAGCCAGGGAGAAATCCCACGAGCGCAATCATCCGGCCGAAGATGCGTACGAGCGCCGGGCGTTTTTGCCCCTCCCGTGTCCAAAGCATCGGGCGCATATGGAACGCCCGGTCGACGAGTCCAATCGAACGAGACAATTCGGGCGCTCCGTTCTGTTCGCCCATGCATGCACGCACAGCACCATCGCCATCTCGTACTACTTCCAGAGCGTGCGTGCGTGCGTGCGGCACTGTGGCATGTCTCACTTCTCTGACACCAACGGCGCAGGCTGCTACAGGACATGTATGCACATCAGAATCTCACTGATAAAATACAGGAGTACTACAGCCTACACCGACCACCAAGTCAATCAACCTCTAGTCTACACTAGTTTATGGTATAATACACATGGATCTCACGGTTCCAGCTCTTTCTTACAGAAACACGGTCACTAATTGGCTACTGCTACTACTAAAATATGCATATATGCATGTGATATCCTGGCTTGAAGCAGAACGAACCGAGCGAGGAATATGATGGACACCGACTAGTCGGATACTCAGATGATGTTCCTGTCCGGTTGACTGCTTGAGGCGCAGATCATGGCCTCCGACGCCTGCCAGAGCCGCGCGGCCTCGCGGCGGCTTGCGGCGGCCGGCGACGGCAGCGCCTCGTTGCAGTCGGCGAGGTAGCGGCCGGACACGCCGGCCAGCCTCGGGTGCACCGCCGCGTAGCACGTGGTCGCCGCTGCCTGCACGCCAAAGGGTACGTCAGTAAGAAGCGGCGGTGCATTAACTGCCAAAAAGCAGGCAAAGCCTTGCCCTCCGGCGCGGCGCCGGCAGGCGGGGCTGGGCGCAGAACAGAGGCGTATGCATGGCTCGGGGCCGGGATTAATTAGCGGGGAGATGAGGTGGGCGGCACCGTAGATTAATCACCTGTGGGATGGTCTTGAGCAGCTTGGACAGCAGCACGAAGACGAGATCTGTGACGAGGCCCTCGCGGTCGCGGTTCAGGCGCGTCCTGACGATGCCCGGGTGCACGCAGTTCACCGTCACGTCCGCGCCCATCTCCTGGAGGCGGGCGGCGAGCTCCTTGGTGTGCAACACGTTGGCGAGCTTGGAGACCGCGTAGGCCTGCGTCGCGTCGTAGGGTCTGTACGCACGTACGTGCACATGCACATGCCAATGTTAATTCCTAGCAGCGGCGGCTAAACAATGGCTAAACAATGAGCGTTAGGTGAAGGACTGATGAAAGATGCGGTGCTTACATCTTGCGGCGTGTGACGAGCTGGAGGTAGTCAGCCCAGTCGCCGGAGAACCAGCCGTGGACGCTGGACGACACGTTCACGATGCGGCCCTGCAGCCCCGTGGACGCCGCCGTCTCCGCCATCCTCCCGAGCAGCAGCTTCGTCAGCAGGAAGTGGCCGAGGTAGTTGGTGGCGAAGGTCATCTCGACGCCGTCCTCGGACAGCGCGAGCTGGCCGTGCGAGAACTTGCCGGCGTTGTTGATGAGGAGGTGGAGGGGCAGGCCAAGGGAGAGGAAGTGCCGGGCGAAGTCCCGGACGGAGCCGAGCGAGCTGAGGTCAAGGTGCAGCACGAGGACGTCGGCGCCGGGGCACTCGGCCAGGATGCGCGCGCGCATGTCCTCGGCCGCCTTGACGCTCCGCGCCGGCATGACCACCCTGGCACCGCGCTTGGCCAGCACGCGCGCCGTCTCCGCCCCGATCCCCGACGTCGCGCCGGTGATGATGGCGGTGAGCGAGCCGAGGTCCGGGCAGGCGGCCGTGACCTCCTCGGCGGTGGACTTGGAGCCGAACCCGCTGGCGCCCGGGGAGCCCAGCAGGTACCTGGCCGCCTGCAGCATCTTCGGCCTCCACTCGCCGCTACCCCAACCGGCCGGCCACCGCGCCCGTGCCGCACGTCTATTTTCTTGATGGACGCTCGGCACGCCCGCGGGGCTAGCTCGCTAGCTTGCGAGAGAGGAGAGCTAGGCGATGGGGAGGAGCTGAGGAAGTTATGGCGCCTGCCGGCCCGCATTTATACAGAGCTCGGGGACCTCGCCCGCGCCGGGACAGGACCTAAAAATAATCTACACTACGCCCGGGGAAGTACACTGCGGAAAGGGTAGGGGGCGACGGGGCTAATTGATCGCATTGACCGTGCGAATCAAGGAGCGACCCACCTCGGGTCGGAAGGACGGAGAAAACTAGCCAACGTCCTGGCCGGCGACTGCCATCTCGGCCGACCGGCGCCGCCCAGCTAGCCGCGACAGCAAGGATCGTTGGCCTCGCTGCCGTTTCCTGGCGTGGCATTATTTTGCTGTCGAATTTCATTTCAGTTGACGGCAGAGGTCGCTAGCAGACCTGCATCCTGCCGGTGAACCAAGCCAGGATGGCCAGTCGTAATGGCGGAGTGGATAAGGGCGCAGGCTCATCGACCGGTCGTGCATTGCATAGCACCACCTCACTTGTCGTTTGGTCTGTGTGTGGTCGGTGGGTCTCGGCTTAATCGCCTCATCTGAATCACATGTTTGGTTAGATCAACTCTAATCGAACCATCAAATTATGAGGAGCCACCCAAACCCTCTAATTTATCTCCTCGAATTCAAATTATGCACAACCATCTCACCGCAAACTCAAATTTGAAACTGGATTAAAACCATAAAGTGCATACTTATACATAGCAGTTCGTAACACAATGTGATATGTTAAAATTATAGTTGATAACAATTAATTTTAGAGATAAATTAAACCTAATACAGGCTACATTTTCGCTAAAAGAAACACTAGTCGGAGTTAGGGTCGAGGTTTATAACCGATGGGCTGCCTGAGACCAAAGCCTCGCCTTCGCGTGTGCCCGTACACATCTTCGGTCGCCTCTCGCTGTCGTCGTCACCGGCGTCGAGATTCGCGACAATAAGCCGCGGTGGCGATGCCCGACGCTTGGCTGCGACCTAGGCCTCACCGGCGGGTTGCTCCGCCACCGCCCACAGGATGGCGATGATGACCGCGACGCCCTCAATGTCGACTTGCTCGCCAACGAGCTACGCTTTCAGCAATGGTGTGCTTATCCTGCACCCATGGTTGGAGGGGCACCACTACGCCGCCGCTGTTCACTTTGGTGTTGGTGTTTGACACCTCCACCCCTTCCACCTCCTCTTCCTATGATTTCATGTCTACATGGGGCTGATGGTGTTGGCATGAGTAGACATAGCAGCGTGTGCGGAGCAGCCTCACCATGGTGATGGATGAAATTCGGGCAACGAAGGTGGTGAATCAACGTCGGTGGTTCCATCGGGTGATAACGGTAGCGAATGGGGGGAGGCCTTGGTGATTTCAGGTGGTGACTATTGGGAAAATGGGCGGCAAGGAGGGAAGTGATAGGTTTTGGGTGAGGCGCCGGTACAATTAATAGCGGTGAAAGGTCAATCAACCACCGCGTCGGGAGTTCTTTTCATTTTTCCAACTGCAGGAAGAGCTACCTTGTGATTTGAGGAGATGTTGTATGGCTCTCTTATTTTATATGAAAAGGGGACCTTTTGAGAGTTAATTCCTTAATTTTTTGAGAAGTATTAGGTTTGAGGCTTCGTTTGGTTTTAACTTCATAGAAGATGCCAATCTGAGAATCTGGATAGAGATGCTGTCAATTCGAAAGAAATGGCACTCATGAAACTCTTACTAACTCTAAAAGAACATGATTGTTCCACTGTCCTGAAAACTAGAATATACCATAATGTTTACAAACATTGGTTTTTATTGTAGCCTCTCTGGGTAAAAAAAACTACAAAACATAATTTTTGTGAATTTTGTATACAAATTTGGAAGTATTCTACTTGTTATTATCTTTTTACATATATCTTATTATTTGGTTTTTCAAACTAAAACACAAAATTCTCTTTCTGTGCGAGGTGATATTCTCGTCAATAGCAAGTCGTGCATCATGATTTCTTTAATATTGAAGTTTCACAATTTTTGTATTCAGTAGTGCAGTACTGTAGTTTTTTTGACAATACTACTCCCTACATCCTATAATATAAAAGTGTTTTTGACAATAGAGTAGGGAGAGAGTATACTTTTGTAGTAACTCTATGGATTTTTTTTTGCTTTCCTCATGTGGCGCAACTAAATAATTTCTATTAAAGATTCTAGTTTTTAAAATTTCCTATTAGATGCAATATGGCATGAGACCTCCAATCCTCATGTCCAATTATGTGATTTAAGAAATATATTTGGTGTAGCTAGCTTCACACATTTGTGCCTCTCCAAAACCTTGGTGTTGTCCACTTCACCAAAAACGAGCTCCCAATACATGTTTAGGACACCAACCTAGAATTTTCTAAATACAGGTGATGAATTATGAATCACTGTCTACATTTTTCATGAGCTTAAACTTTTGATGAAGTAGTTGGGCATACAGTTATACACGCCATTTAGAGCCAAGAAATATTGGGTTTAAGATCACAATAAAAATACTACTCCCTCTGCAACAAAATTGGGACATTTTTTTTAGCCAACTACACCTAAAAAATAACTTATATTTCGTTATAGAGAGAGTATATATTATAGACTACTTACGTTTGTCCTTCTTTGGTTGTGAGGTAAACTTTTCTAGGTCAGTTCGGTGTTTATGATTAACTATAATTAGCACATACTCTCAAGGAGGACTTGATTTAATCAACCGCTCAAGTACAACAACCGTAGATGGTTTAACTATTTTCAGTTTCATGTTGCACTGCGTCCTTTATAACTTTATATGTGTCTTTTCAGTTTTGTCATGTCGGTATTTATGTGACTTATACTTTAATCTTTATGATATGAATGAGACACATGTTATCATGAAAAAAAAGTCCTTTACGACTTAGGGCAGTTCGAGAGAAAGAAATGGCCCGCGCGCAAGGTCGTTTTATTCCTGTTCCCGAACCTTTAATCGCCGGTTCTATGGCAGGGCCAGCTACGTACGATGCAGCAAAGCCAGCAAGTCGAACCCGTGCAGCAAAGAAATGTCGCCTGCAGTGCCATCACTCCATGGTTGGGCTGTGGTGGGCATGCCCTGCGCCCAGCTGCGCGTTCCACGTTGGTGCATGCGCGCAGACATGCGCTGGACCGATCGATCGGCCGATCGCCATTAAAGTCGATCGAGCTAGCTTTAGCTAGCCAGGCATAGCTCTCCGCAATTCGTAATCTATGCACCAAGGTCAACCGCCCTGCACTCGGATGGATACGCACGCTGCTCTACTGTGGGTCTCCTTGTCGGAACGCACGTAAATCCGCCTGCGGCTCGCTGCATGCTGCCGCGTTGTTGCGATCGACCGAGACAGGCGTCGCAGGTCGCGCTGCACGCATGCATGCAGTCCACCCCCTACTCGTGATTCATGGTGGCCGGTGTAGGGCGTGCGGCCGCTCTGCTCCTCAGCTCGTGGCATCCCTGCTCGGCTACGTTCGATCACGTACTACGTACTACCAGGTTCGGGAGGAGCGCGCGCCCATGCGCCTGTGGCGCTCGTGCGATGGATGGGATCATGGGACGAGACGCCCGCGCGCATGGGGGCACACAGGCAGCCGGGGAGTACTATACGTACCGTACGTAGGCGTACTTGACGTGCATGGTCTCCACAATGGCCAAGCCAAGCACTCGCACCAGTCGTGCGTACTGGGAGAGTGCATCGTGTCTCCAGAACTATGCGCGCGTGTCATGGGACAAAGGTGGCCGTCCGGTCTCGATCCATCCCGTCGGTCGCAAAGTGCAGCCGATCGATCTCCTCTGGCTAAACTGCAGAAGTGGAGATAGAGCCAGCTCGGGGGACAAGGCCACACGGCCTGCGTCTGCGTATGCTTGACATCTGATCTGATCCGATCAAAGCCGAAGCTTCCAACTTCCATGCTCAAACAGAGAAAGTAGAGGATCGGAGATCGAGCATGCACCTCCGCACCTACTCACTGTTTACCTGTCCACTCTAGCTCTTCTAGCCCATGCTTTTCTGCAGTTAAAACTCCTCGTACATCGCGACGATCCTACAGTAGCAGCTAGCTTTTTCAGACTATTCACTGCTCAATTACTGCCGCCGCGCTAGTAAATCCAACCTTTATTATCTCGACAGGCTGGTCACAATGGACAAGAATATAAGCTAATAACTTACATACTCCCTTCGTTTCAATATAGATGACCCAACTTTGTACTAAAGTTAGTATAAAGTTGGGTCATCTATTTTAGAAAGGAGTGAGTACTTTCCTAAACTATGTTACTACCTTCAGAGTGGGTAGGAACATCTATATAGTGTCATGCAACGATGTATTTATTAGGTTATAAACTCATTGTTTTTTGAAATGTGTGATGTTCCGGTAACTTAGCTAGTTACCACAAGCACCTCCCTCTTCATTAAATATGTGCCACATAAGCAAAGTTGTATTGAAGTGTGTGATGTTATTTCTAAGTTCCTCCCCATTGTGACCAGCCTAAAACAAAATATGTAAGTAGACTTCAAAATGGCCAGAGGGCAAATGTTAGGGTGCGTATCTGATCAGCAGGGTCTGTCCAGGGGCACATCGATCTGCACCATCCCATGGATCAACTTGTGAACAGAGCAGCAGGAGAATAATAACTACGGCGGGCCTGGTCGATGCTGTGCTGACATGATCAAGGCAGGGATCGTGGCAGCGGATTAATCAATCAATGCTATGCTTGTTGTTAGTAAGAAAAGACAGACAGGTTTCGACACGGGCATTAAATTGAAAGCGAGACGACGGCAATCGAGGGAGGGAAAGAGGACCGGGCCGGATGCATGAGAGCAGGCCGGTGTAGCAAGAGTCTAGAGACGGTAAGAAAAATCTACACTGCCTTAAGATGATTTCACTAGCAGGCCGGTGCACCCGCCGGAGGGGTTGAAGAGGGGCCTTAGAAGGACTCGGGCCAGCGGAGCGGGGCACGTTGACCCCTGAAGAGAGCGAGATATGGTAGCAGTGCTACCGGTCGGTCAAAGAGCAACATGTGAGGGTGTACTAGGCGTCCAGTTTGGCTAATGGATTGAGACTGATCCATGCCCGTTTCGGGCGGAACACAAGTACGTACGTATCCAGCGATCGCTAACACACCGCCTAAATGCCATGTTCCCTTGTTCCCGCGCGCTTTATTAGTGATCGATCGATGAGTGACCCCGCATGGCACATGCACGATCTAGGATAAAAGCAATGCACTAGCAGGCAGATAAATACCTAATATAGGAGAACTGAATGGAGCTTTACGACGTGATAAGTAATTATCGTCTCAGCTCTTACCATATGCATGTGATGGTAATAGCAGGTAGTCAATAGTCAATTCCTTGGGACGGTCAACATATACAGATGCATGGAACTCAGTGACACTTGTTTTTGTTTAGCGAGCGTACGTGCACTATTCCACTAAACTAATCCTCAGGACATGATGTCGCCCACAGCTTGGACACGGCACGGCGGACCAAAAGTCTGGTGACGTCGCCTCACCACGTACCATGTGACCATGTCCCGTCTATCTCCTCGACCGTGCGTGCTTGGGTACTCGTGCCTTCTCTTGGGATGCGGACATGAGCGGATGAGGAAGAAGGCCGTAGGAGTAGGACCCGGCACCATGAAGGAGAGGTTCCATCCTGCCTGCTGCCTGCTGCCTATCCCCTCCCTTCCGCTCCGGCCCCGGCCCCGGCTTTCGGCCGGGGACGACGCCGCCTTGCCGCCGTGTGCCATGCATGCAGCATGCGTACGTACCGTTCGTGTGCTAGCTCGCTGTTGCCGCACAGCGCCAGCATGCATGCAGCCCATGTCCATCGGTCTATCGCCGTCCATCTTCTTTACGCTGTTGCGTCTGCATGCACGGGCGTCGTCCTCGACATGCATGGATCGGCCACCTTGTCGGCATGGCGCGTCGAAGTTTTCGCACGAGGGGTTTCACTCACTGTTTGCAACCCTGCGCGGTCTGATGCGTCGCTTCGTCGATCACCTGCACTGCCTTCCCTGCCCATGCATGCACGGATGCAGTGCAACCCATGAATGCAGGCTTACCTTCCATAGTCCAGACACACAGTACGCGCCCATACAACGCTGCAGCTTCTACGTGCTTTGCAGTTTGCAGTAGACAGGCGTTTGACGTTTCTCGTCATGGATACTTGGTGCATGCTTCCTTTTGACCGTCTTGTTCGCGACTAATCTGTGCGCATTTTCTAAACTAACCTACATATTTACACACTTTAATTTGGAGATGTACTACGTCTACGTGTGTAAAGCTACATCTAGGTATACTTGCAGAAAACAAAAGCGGTCGATGAGAAATCAGGCGGGTGCTACTCGTGCTATTACTATTACTTTTGTCAAAGATGAGAGATTAAACAACTAACCGATCGAGCCAGCTTTAGAGGATTAGGTGGATCAAATACACATGGATAATCAACTACTGATAGTAGCATTTGTAGGAGTAAATTACAGAAAACCACCGTTTTAAAGGCTAGATTTGCGTAAAACACTACATTACTTTTTTTTTTGCAAAAAACATCATGTCTACGGTAATCTTTTTGCAAAAAACACTGATCGGCGGATCAGGCTCAGTTAAGTGAGCTTATGACAGGTGGGGTCCACTTTTTGCCTACATGGCGTGACTTTTTGTGCCAGGTGAATTTTAATCTAAAATTACAAACTAGACCCTAGAATTTTACATAGACACCCCTAAATCAAAAATAAAAAAATTAGCCCCCGGTTGTCGTTCTGCAGCAGATCGGCGGCGCGTTGTCCGATTTGTCCGTCGGCGGTGGGTACAGAACGCCGTTGCTCTGGTCGTCGTCCTCCTGATGTAGCCCCACGCGCTCACCACACCGAACTGTGCCCAGGTCGCCGACTACTGCTGAGACAGGAGCTTCGCGCCGCAGAGGACCATGTCGGCGGCTACGACAATCTGAGATCTATGGACTCCAAGAAGCAGTGGGGGAAGGCGTTCGTGGACTGCTTCTGCCGCGTGGACGCCGAGGTCGAGGCGCCGGACACCGCGGGGACGAGGTGGTATCCGCGGTCGTCTGCTCGTCCCACATCATCGTCTCCAACTGTGGGGACTCGCGGGCGGTGCTGTGCCGGAGCAAGGCGCCATTGCCACTATCTGTAGACCATCTGCAGAAAGCCGAAGTGGCCGGATTCGGCGGGGGGGGGGGGGGGGGGAGTGGGGGTAGAGATGGGCCACGGGCGGCGTCCTCTGCCTCGCCCTCGGTGCAAGAACGACGACGGCGGGCCTTTGCGGGGATCGGGATGGGGGCGGCTGAGGGTTGGGACGGATGGCCGCCGTGGTCGGGATCGGGATGGGCCTGGGAAAGGGAGAGAAAGTTCATGGGCTTTTTCGCAGTAAACCTAAACTGTTATGCCACGTAGGCAAAAAATGGACCTCACATGTCATAAACTCACGTAACTGAGCCTGATCCGCCGATCGGTGTTTTTTGTAAAAGATAACCATAGACATGGTGTTTCTTGCAAAAAATAATATATTATAGTGTTTTTCGCAAACCTAATCTTCAAAATGGTGATTTTCTGCAATTTACTCCATTTGTTGGGCTTACCACGTGTGCATCATGACCGAGTGTTGATCCTTGCTCACGACAAAGGAAGAACACGGTGCGTGCGTGCATGGAACCAGGTAGCACATGCATACTTTGAAGCGCACTTATCAAATCAATAGCGGTGATCTCCATGCCCTTGTCGTCTTCGCTTGGACTCGCTCACAGTTAAACAACTGGTCCTGTGTTTGGGATTACTTGGACACATCGAACTACTAGCTCCTAGCTGTAGCATCATGTTACATTCGTCATTCGAGAATGAATAGTTAAAGTCGCCTCTACTCTGGTCAAAGGAGCAAAGATCTTGGGATTCTTTCAATCAAGAGATCCCCATGCACTTGACACCTAGAGTAGCTCTCTAGACCAAGTAAATTATTGACCATACCTTGACAAAATGGGTAGTGTTTTCAGATGATACTTCCTTCGTTTCACAATGTAGTGCGCTTGCACCTTTGAGATTTAACTTTGACCGTAAATTTAGCCAATGAGACCGATTGCGGCGAGAGCAAAAATTATACCAATGAATTTGTATTTTCGATAGGAATTCAGTGATATAATTTTTGCTCCCCCGCAGTCGGTCTCGTTAATTAAATTTACGGTCAAAATTGGATCTCGGGAAGCGTGGGTGCACTACGTTATGGAATGGAGGGAGTACCTAAGACTTGTTTGCAAGGGCATCTTTAAAGCGGACCCTTAAACTGCCGGCATCCGCCCCGATCGTGCGGTCCGGACGTGTTTTGCCATCCAACACGGGCCTCTATCGGTCTGGACGTACTTTTTCCCTTAAATTACATGCAAAGTTGGGGTGGGCGGGGGGGGGGGGGGAGTCCGAGCAGGAGCCATGTAGGACTATGGTTCCCCCAACCAACTCAAATCGCCCTCCCGGTCCCATTCTCTACCACTTCACCACTGGCCCCCCTTGCTTTGCATCCTTGCCCTCCTCCTCCCACCTTGTCGATGTACCTCTCCGGCCGCCACATAGGCATTGTCGGACATCTGCAACCACCACTCACGCGCCTGCTCGCCTTGTGCTATTGTGTCGTCCACCCAGGATCCGTCCACAAGCAGTTACCTCCACCACCCTTGTCGACGACATAAATGGCGGTCACCACGCCCGGCATGTGTTCGGCCAAATGGCATTGAGCTTATTTTTGGACGTCATGTCATTTTGTCAGAGTACGAAGGATGTCGGGGTACTCGAGCATAGATGATGAGTTGTTGTGCAATGCCTGATTGGCCGTATCCCCGGATTTCATAGGCATGAGCAGAAGGGGCTCTTCTGGCAGCGCCTGCATGACTCGTTTCACGCGCGAAAGCACATTACGCCCTACGACATGCACATCATCCGTTAATGCAATATGAAGTCGTTATCATATCGATGGTACATCCAGGCCACCGTCGCCAAGTTTGTGGTGTGGTTGATCGACTGGAGGCAAGGTGGCCATTGCATGCGGTAGCCATGGAGATTGTAAGTTTTGCTTCTTCTTGCTCAACTTGTTGGTTGAAGCATTCATTCACTCAATGTTGCGCTACCCATTGTGTATCCCGTACGCACTGCCATGATGTACCACGGGAAAGAGGGACAACCATGTACACGCATACACTGTTGGATGAAACTGAGAGGGCAGTATGTGTGGGATGACATGATCCGTTCATGAAAAACTCTATTGAACATCCAGTTAATCTCATCAAATTTGAACTATTTTTTGTTGAAATTATTGTTATACTAGACTTATTTACATGCTATGTATGAATGATTTGTGTTATTTTCTATCAAAACTTTGAGGAATTTCATGGTGTTTGATGAATTTTGTCCGGGAGCCAATTTATGGGTCAGCGTGGGAGATGCCTTGAGTAGTCTGCTGAAGATGATACGAGAAGTTTGAAAACACACAATGGCCGATATCTCTAAAAGCAACTAAGGCATTGGTATACCTTGTAGTTAAAAGATATGGATAGACAGGGTGAGAGAATCAGGGAACTGTCTGCATAATGCTCAATTTTCTAACCTTTTCTTTGGTTCCATAGCCCTTGTCTTCATGTCAATATGTCAAACTAAGATGCTCAACCATGCACATCTAGTACTAGTATTAGTACATCAACTGACAAGGATCTCATCTAGTTGCCTCATCAGGTTGATTCCCTACACCAATTCTAAATTTTGGCCACGCTCAACCTTACAAAAGAAACCTACCTTGTTTCTGGCCACCAACTGTTTGACCACTCCCTGATCATTTACTGGAACTTTTTCAACGGAAACTTGATCACTTGTTAGTTGACATTGATCATTGTTCATATCAAGGATTCATTTGGTAGTCTCTGCATCTGCAAAATCTTTGTTGTATACATGTGTTACAAGTAGCACACATGTTGGTTGTGCCTGTATCAATAAGTTGGACATGGCAAATCCTAGCTAACCTGTGAGCTCTTGTTGTACCCAAACCAATCACACATGCTAACCAATTGTCTCACGCTGCCACTAGGTGTCAAGCTTATGATCACAAGATATAGTTCTTGTTTCTATCAGTTTGGATTATTGGTTAGTTAGTACTTATATACTACTAACGCTGCATATATTCAACTGCTTATTCATCACCAAACCTCATATCATGCTCTTGCAAGTACGCAACTGCCATGTGGCCTGACTATTTGTTTATCTCTGCTATTGACTGATCACTGATTGCTTAATTAGTGGCCTGATGTATCTAACCTAAAAAATATTGCTGCTGCCAGTTGGAATCATAGTCTCTCTCTCGTGCGCCTGTCCTGATTACGATCTGATCAATTTTGTCTCGTCTTCTGCCTTCTGAGATGCTAAAAAGAAAACACGACTTATGTGCGTGCTAACAATACCAATCGGAAATCATATCTACCTCTGTAAAAAATTATAAAGGCATTTTGATCACTAAAGTAGTGATCTAAATGTTCTTATATTTTCTTTACGGAGGGAGTACTTTGCAAAATTGCGAGTCGTTTCATTGGCTTTGTTTTACTTGGTGCATATTGAGTATACACTATGTTCCGTCAGGAATTAGTGGCTTGCTACTGATTCTACATGGCCTATCATTTGGCCATGCCAAATGAAATTATGTACCAAGATTCCCGTGTGGCTTTACCGGAAAATCGCCCATTTAGTCAGCATATATCACTCTTTTGTTTCATACTCCCTCCGTTCCGAATTACTTGTCTTGGATTTGTCTAGATACGGATGTATATAGACTCACTTTAGTGCTAGATACATCCGTATCTAGACAAATCCAAGACAAGTAATTCGGAACGGAGGGAGTACGTTCTAGGTAGCATTTATCACATCGAAGAGTATGTACGCGTAGTATATAGTATATATATGAATGTTTAGGTAGTATATATACTAATTTTTTGGTAGTACGTACCATATTTTGTGCATACTCCATTTTGCGTACAAATATGTACGTATTTCACAAATACAATAAAACTATGGGCTCACTTGCAATTTTTTCATATAATTCATTTTGGAGTATCTTAGATATAGTATACAAACATACTAAAAATAACAAATAGAGTATATAGTACCACATGGTAGTATATGAGAAATGGGTGTAACTACACCCGGTAGTAGGATGCATTTTCCCTATAGGGATTGACTATTCGTCACCCTGGGTGAGGAATAGTTATTCTTCATCCCCCTCTATTTTACCATCAATACACCGTAATTTTATGTTCCGTAAGTTTTGTCTTATTTCCGACATAAAAAGAGACCGTAAGAAAATACACAATCATCGTAAAAAATATTTTATGTTATGTAAAATTACAAACGTAAAAACATAGTGTAAAATACACATAAACTGCAAATTTTGTTATCTTATGACCTATATTTTGATTTTCTTATGCGAAATTTTACGTAGTGAATCAATATGAATGTAACTATTTGAATTTTAAACGTAATTTAATTATGAAATGATCGTAAAATTACCTCGGGTCAAGAATAACTTATTCTGCATCCTGGGTGATGAATAGCATCACTATATATATATATATATATATATATATATATATATATATATATATATAGTTACAGTTAAACGCCTATTTACCCAGCCTATGTATTTGGGAGACGATCGATGCACTAGTTAGAGTGGTTTAATTTCTACAGTGTCTGACTGAAACTGAAGAACGGTCAAGATTTTTGACTATAGGTACTCCTACCCTGCGGCATTTGTTAATCTACTCTATCTAAGTAGGGGGCTTGCATATATTTATCAGTTTGGATTCAGTTCAGATCAGTGCACGGCAGGAGATGGAGCACCCTATGCAGCTTGCCTGGTTGTCCGTGGCGTTAGGTTGGGAAGGCGCGTGAGAGGCCATTGTTTATTATTCACAAGCCATCGGATTAATTATATGGTTAACCCCTGTCACACAAACCTAATATTCCATGCGTGAAGCATTGTGCCTTCACGAGTCCAACCTCCAGATCAAAAGTCCACGAGCCTATCCCATTGACTACTGATTACTACTACTACAAGGATTGCTTGTTTGACCACTGATTAAAGGTGCATGGCCCAAGGAGAGCATGAACAGTAGTGCACCGTCAAAGATGAAAGTACCCTTCTCCACCCGACCTCATATGCACCCTTGTGAATAGTAAAAAAAGGTCAAAACAATCTGAATTTGTTTAGACGAACTTTGACGAATTCTGAACATGCATTCAAAATTTCATGAAGAAAAAACATTCCAAAAATGCTACGTAAAAAAAATTACGCTCCAAAAAGTCTCTTTCTCAAGAGTATCAATTTTGTTCTTTTACGGCCAAATTTTTTGGAATGTTGTTTCTTGATGAAATTTTGCATGCGTGTTCAAAATTCGTCAAAGTTTGTCTCCAAAAAATTTCAGATTTTTTTAAAATTGTTTTACTATTTATTTCAATTTATACTGTTCATGGGGGTGTAGAAACTTCATGTCCCGTCAAAGAACTCTTTTTTTGTCAGTAGTAGTTCTGTATCAGAGTAATCAGACAAGATTATCTCTTGAAATAGACTTTAGTCCCGCTTTATATAAAGCAATCAACATATCCAAACAGCAAGTCAAGTGCTGCACCAAAAATAAGACAGTTTATTGGGGCAACAACACAAACACCAGGTGGCCAGAAGCCCAAGAGAAATCATAAAAGAAAGAGGAAAAAATACCAGCAGGCCGCCACAAGCTCAAGAGGGGTCTCCAGCGGAGAGCCAGCCAACGTGAGGCAGCAGTCATCAGGCCCACCATGTCTTTCTTTCTTGACGAAGAGCAGCAAAGTGATGCTTTCATTTAATTTTATACTAGAAGGGTTAGGTGCGCTTTACTGCGCTATTGGAGTTGTTGTGTTCCTTCACTGTTGTTGGGTTTCTTCAAAAAATAATCACTCTGTTTTAAAATATAAAATGTATTACTTTTTGATAAGTAAAACCTTTTAAGTTTGATCAAATTTGTAGAGACATATATCAAAATCCATAATATCAAATCAATATTTTTAAATTCATCATGAAATGAATTTTCATATTTTCTTGTTCAATATTGTGGATGTCGATATTTTTGCTCTCAACTTGGTCAAAGTTAAAGAAATTTGACTTTCTATAAAACTAATACCCCTTATATTTTGACCCACGGAATATTTAGTTTGGCGGATGGGAGATGATAGAGTGTGTTTTATTTTTATTTTTAATGAGGTTATTTCGTGGGCCTTTTTTTTGCGGGGTGAAAGAAATCTGCATTAAGCTCACGCGGGGGGGGGGGGGGGGGGGCTTTCTTTATGTGATTCTATGTTATCCGCTAACCAACCTATCTATACGTGGAGAAATTTTTGTGTCGGTGATCGCATGTACTACTATATATATTGGTGCTACAATATCACATGATGGTGCTTCTTTTTCAGCTGGTGGGAGGGTGCGCGGGATTGATATATTTTTATAGGCCGGTTGCTGTTGATTGATTTGGAAAATCGTTGGCCCCGTCAAAGTCGTAAACCAAATCTAAAATTGAATATCTCAATTGAATGAAATAGTTTCAAAACTAAGAAATACATTTATATTTTTACTATGTAGAAAACACAGAAAAAGACAAAAAGAAAAAAAAAACATGTGGAACCTTCCTAAAATCAGTGGAAGGTTCCATGAACCGGTGGAAAACCTTTGCAAAACTACCAGTACAAGTACTAATTGGGCTTTCCCATCGTACCGTTCGCCTACTGCGAGCCGAAACTCGATGTCACAATAGGCGAGAAATAGCTCTCGCATGTGCAATCCCTGGCGGTTGGTGCTCGTGGCGGCTGTGCGGCCCCCTTTCGGATCGACCTTGGTTTCCTTGTCGATTCAGCAGCAGCGGACCTCGACGGCTAGATCCGACGATTTGGGCCGATCGGTGGCAGGTTACGTCGATTGGAAGAGGGGCTGGGGGTGCCGAGGTGTGCGTTGCAGGTGGGTTTGCTGAGGGAGGCTGCATGGTGGCTTTGGGGATCCATCTGCTCAAATAGAAGTGCCAACTACTTAAATTGAGATGGGATGCATGATGCATTAATGTATGAGAAATAATTCACACATACCTGGACCGACGACGTCATCGCACGCGACGAAGCGACCTCCAAGACCAGATCTGAAACCGCCGTCGTGAAGCCAGATCCAACTTGGTGGGCATATTCCTCACCAGATCCAGCTGTGTGAGTGGGAGAGCGATGCGAATGAACAGGTATCACGGATTAAGCGGTGCGGGGCAGTGCTAGCTGAGCGTCTGACCTCGGGGGAGTTCGGAGGAAGAAAATGGGAACTGGGGGCTGGAGAGATAATGGAGGAGGGAAGAGGCCAGTGAGCGGTACAAAAGGGGGTCGAGTTACGGGCCAAGCACCGGACATGGTTATAAATGATCACAAATAATTAAACATATTACAATACAGTAAAATAGAGCTAGCTACAGCTATCCACAGCGATTTAACGTTGTCAACCGTGTGATCTCACGTATGAATGCTTCAGATTGATTGATAGTCCCGCCGCACGCACCATGGTCGTTTTAACTAGTTTCCCCGCGCATCGTCGTTGGCCCAACGTGCCCGGGCCGCTGCTCCGGAGTATGAGCTGGGCGCTCTCTGATCAATTGGGCTAATAGGTAGTTAGCTAGGCCTTAATTCTAGCCCACCGTGCGGCTCACCTCCCATACGTTTTTCTCAAAAAAACTCCCATACGTACATTCCTCTGTAAAAAAGGTCACCTCTACAGCAATCCCCTCCAGCCGCACGCACTCCGCCTTCACGAGCGGTCGTACAACAGAAGTACTATGCCATCACGTGATTAGGAAAACAAAAAAAATCTTCAAGTTCTCTTCAGAAAATGAAGCAGCAGTAGCATTTGAGAAGATAAACGATGATATGTAAAATACAACTTCATGGCATCCGTGCATAAAACACAAGCCAAGTCTTGCACGGTAATATGCAACCCTCGGTGCAAATATTTTCCTTATGCTTTTTTTGTACATATATAATGATTTCATCTGCTTGATGGAGGAAACTAATTTACAATGTTCCAAACAACGGACAATATGATGCTACTGTCAAGATGAGTAAGGTGCTTATCCAATATCATTTCTTCTTTCCCTAAAAAAGATTAAATTTATTTTGTTTGGAATATGTAATGTTAAATTAAGCTCTTGACATGTGCTCGATTTCATACACTTGCATGGCAACCAATGCACATTTTAAGTTCAATATTATGCCCAGTACCATAGTGGGAAGCAAACCTATATGTGCAGTTTCACTTAGAATTATACTTGAGTTTAAATATAAAATCCAGTATTCTAGGTCATTGGTGTATTCTACAACTCATAATTTTCACTCATCGTCGATCTTTTAAATGTTTTCCTTAATCTGTCTTCTATTTTACGGGTTTGCGAAAGATTTGTAAAATCTCATGCGGAATTTCTTGTTCAAAGATATTTGATGATTATTTGAACTGGCCCTTTCTATATATGCGTGTACCCAAATTTTGGTATTCAAATATACTGTACTTTATGCTAAAAATTGAGGCGCTCAATTCAAATATGAATTAAAAATTATACTACTATTTCTTTCATAAATGGTCATATTATCACTAAGATGGGCGGGTGCGGCAACGCGCACCTTGATGTTCTAGTGAATAATATAAAGAGCACACATAATTGTTCTCCCCGCATGATAGGAACATGCTTACAATATAGAAAATAAAACATAAAAATTGATCGACGAATTGATAACTTCGTCTTCAAGCTAGCTAGACCCATCTCTTCGATGCCAAAGGCATTTTGTCCTTGGCATCGTAGCAGACGAAGTAGATACTCATAGTCTCAGGGTCGCTGCCCACACGTGACCGTGACCCTCTGAGCAAAGTTTGTGTTTAAGAACTGCACGAAGATGGCAACGTCCTTTCTAGGCATGATGGTATAGTACCGTTCATCCAGAAACTCCATCTGCAAGAAATTGCAAACCGCTTGCTTGTAGTTTTGTGGCTGGATGTTCTTCATCACGGCCCGAATCCACGAGGAGTTGGGGACAAAGTCATCCACCACATGGACGACATTGTTGTTGGCTGCCAATTCTTTTCTTCACATGGGAACTTCTTCTGGAGCTTTTGTGGGAAAGAGAGATTAGCGAGGGAGAGAGTGTGACCTTGTCGAACAACCAAGCATGCTTTTTATAGTGCAAAGCATGGAGAAGAGAGGTGGCATTCGGGAATTGAATGTCTTTAATTTGATTGCAAACCCAACGCGAATATGGAGTGGATTCGCATGTGTGAAAGCATTTCAGACAAAATTTCATTGGTTTCTCTTAAAGAATTTTGATTGGTCATTAGTGGTACCGGTCCGGGAATACACGCCATAAAAATGAAAGTTCCAATGCCACTGATATATGGGGCGCAAAAGTTCACCCGTCGATTTTTGGACCCTTAAGTAAATTGTGGCGTAAAAACTTTCACCAACGCTAGTAAAGTCAATCGCACTACTGTCTAAGGTCAACTAGCAAAGCCATTTGTAACTTGGTGGGACCGGCTCATCAAACTTGTGGTGCTCGGTGAAAGATCCAACGCCACCAGTACACATAATACTAGCGGTGTTTCCGCTAGTCCGACACCACTAGTATGATCTTGGTACTTCGTCTGTACAACCCACACACTAGTGCCATACCTAGTTGATCCAAGAACACTAGTGATAGGTCGGCAGTAACATGCTTCATCCTGTCCATGTTGTCTGTACTTTCCCAAAATACCATCGACTTCCTCTTTTATGACGGCGTCGCAAATGAATTATTTCTATTAGGGTTTTCCAACTAGTGCTACCTTTTCCCCACTTTGCTTATGTCACTATAGAATTTGACATGCCACTTTTGCCAATCTTAGCTTTTGACAGTGCATCACAATTGCCAATCCGTGGCAAAATCAACAAATTCAGAGTGGCAATTGTGATACATTGTCAAAAGCTAAGAGTGACAAAATTGAAATGGAGACATTTTTCTTTAGCCGTGGAATGACATTTGTGATACATTGTGAAAAGATAAGAGTGACAAAAACACTATGGGCAAAATTAGAGTGGCAAAAACTTTGTTTTCACAAGTTGGACAGATTTTTGATACAAGTCAAACATTTTCCAAATACACATTGAAATACGGAGTATTGTCTAACCTTCATCGATTGCTAGGATGGGCCGGCCTAGTAACGTGGTTCGGGGGAATCTTCTATGTACAGTTGCCATCGGTTTTGGGATGGTTTCGACCGGTCTTTTTCATTCTGTTTTTTCCCTATACTTTTGGCTGGTCCTTTCTGGTTTTCTTTCCCTTTTTCTTTTCGTGTTTTTTCTATTTTTAAATACTTGTCAACTTCTCTAAATACATTTTGAACATTTTTATGTACATGTGGAACATATTTTTGATACATGCTAACATTTCTCAAATACATGGTGTTACATTTGTCAAATGTTCATTAATATACAGGCTGAACATTTTTCAGATACAAGTTAAACATTTTACAAATAAACATTGAACCTTTTCTTGAATAAACGTAGACCATTTTAAATTCATAGTGAAAATTTTCTAGAAACATATTAAACATTTTTCATGAATTTATGAACAATTTTTAATGTGCGAAGAACCCTTAAGTGTGTATGAACATTTTATAAATAGCACAATTTTTTACATGATATGAAAATATTTTTAGAACTATGTGAATTCTTATTTACATTGTATGAGAATTATTTATATATTTTTTTACATGATATGGAAGTGTTCACGTATTTTGAATGGTACAAATATTTGTTTGCAAACTATGTGAACCATTTTTTACACTTTTAAAAATTATTTTTAATTGAAATAAACTCATTTTAAACGAGTGAACATTGTTTTGAATGTTACACAAATAATCTTAAAATTGCCCGAACACAATTTTTAACCGGATGAACATTTTTAAAATTGCGGAATTTCTTTTGTTATTTCAAAAATTAAAATATAAGTACATAAAAATGATAAGCAAAGGAACAAATGGAACGAGACGTTGCCATGGCCCTCTCAACCATCGAAATGGGTGATGGACCTGCAACACACATATGTGCTGGTCCATGTCCAGCCTCATCATCGACTTGGGCAAGCCACTGAACGAAAACTCGCGCCAGGGCTATATATCACCAACTATGAGATCGGACACCATCGCGCCTAGTGCTTCCGCTCGCGGGCTAGCCCAATATGTTGTGTTCCTGTAGTTTTCTCGAGCGGTTTTGGCAAGGTTCTAAATACCAGTTTGAACTGGTTTTAGAAGCTGTGTGCAGTATTTTTATTCCTTTGTTTCCCGTGTGTTTTCCGTATCGGTTTTCATCGGATTTTCTTTGTGTTTTTATTCATTCATTTGTTTATTTTGTTTCATATATTTTTTATAATAGATATATTTTTTAATACAAGTTGAACATCATTCGTATACATACTGAATTTTTTTAGACACACGCTGAACTTCTTTTTATCTGGATTATGTTAAACATTTAGCAAATGCACATTTAATTTTATATATACAGGTTGCACATTTTTC
Source organism: Aegilops umbellulata (assembly GCA_032464435.1). NCBI lineage: Eukaryota > Viridiplantae > Streptophyta > Magnoliopsida > Poales > Poaceae > Aegilops > Aegilops umbellulata. The sequence goes on from CP136058.1 coordinate 605,071,749, forward strand.
AGATACAGGTTGGCCATTTTCCGAATACTTATTGAAGATTTTTAAAATATATGACGAACATTTTTCATAAATCATGTGAAAGATTTATTTTAGTGTTATGAACATTTTGCGAATGTGACGAACATTTTTGTTGAATGCTATGAAATATTTTATTAAATTAAATTTTTTGACATTTATCATTTTTTTAAATGTTATGGGCATGTTTTTGAAACACATGAACATTTTTAAAACTTAACGAATAATTGTTTTTTAATTACATGAACATATGTCAAAAATTACACGGACAGTTTTTTTACATTACATGAACATTTTTTAATGTGCGGTAAAGATTTTCAAAACAGTTTAACGAAAGTAATATTTGTAATAATTTTAAATATAAACAAAAAGGGGAAAAATAAAAATAAAAAACTAACAGAAAAATTGAACAAGAAAGAAATGAAAGAACGTAACATTTTAAAGGGTCGGCCCAGTACAGAGTCTCATGTAGGCAAGGCGTTCTTCGGTCTCGCAACAGGCGAGACTTAGACGCGCCGAAAAATCATGCATCCTATGTGCGCTCCAAAGATGAGCGGGTGATTTGTCATGGTACGTCACTTATCCTCTCAAGTCTTGAGTGGGTAAAAGCTGCGCATTGAATTTGATGGATGTGTAATAGAGAGGTTTTGAATGATTTGACCTGTTACATGCATGCTGATCCTAGAAATGCAAAAGAAAGAAAAACTATTTACACAAACCTACAATTCATTTGCCAAGAAACATCCGGGCTTATGTGACATCTCAAAGGAACTTCCATACTTAGGCGACATTATACATTGTTCAAAGCTTCAAGGTGCATTCGTGATACTTCTAGCACATCACATATTCCACCACCCAAGGGAGTGTTCTTCTCGACATCTTACAAATACTCTCCTCCTAGAAGCAAAATGTTATTTACAAGCGAGACAAAAATATCTTAATTGAAGACCCAAATTAACCCATGGACGCCATACATACCACGCACATGAGTTCAACCCAGGAATGCATTAATTAATAAAATAACTAAAATAAAGAGCATATTATTCTCCATGATACTTGTACTTCTACCGAAGGGATTACATAACCACCAGACAAAACAACTGATTAGGAATAAATACTGTGTAGATAAAATTGCAGCACAATAGTACGTGCGTCTAAGATGACCGTGATGTTTTCCTGGGCGGGAGTGCATCGACATAGCAAGGGCGGTAGGGGAAAGCACCGTGGACATCTCTAGCATTTGGCTGGTGATATTGTCTAGGATATATATCACCTAGATATTGTATTCTCGAAGTGTGCAGATGATATGCCACGACCGCCTCGCCGAATTTTAGAAGGAGTACGTCCTTGTATGGGTGGAACCCGACAATACAACGACCCCACCCCCAAAAGTTTTCATCTACAACTGTACTGTCGTCAAATTCAATGAAGTTGTGCTCGTCCGAGTTCCATGAGTAGTCAGAACCATCGCTACTCTCGAGTCCTGCATGATCATCATTGCCATAGCTATCTTGTTCTTCATCCTCTTCACCTCGTGTCTCATCATAACGATCTTGTTTTTCTTCTTCATCATCTTGTGTCTCGTTGTAGTTATCTTCTTCCTCTTCCTCTACTTCCTCTCCTTCCTCATACGCGTCCTCTTCGGCACAATCATCATTGCTATCCTCATCGTTTTCACGTTCAAATAAACTAATCAAGTCTTTGGTGCTTTCAACCACTGCCCATGTCTTCTTTGGTGCTTCCATCCTCAGTCGGTCCCTCGTATAATCCATGGTACGCTCTTGCTCTTTAAGGTCGGCTTTGTGTGCCGACGTCCATCTCAACTGACCATCGGCTAACTCTGTCAGATCCCATACCTCAAGTTGTAACTCTTTGAATATCGCATAGCGGATCCCTCTGCCGTAGCTCCCTAAGTACCTCTCCGGCAGTTGCCATTGATTCAATCCCTCGCGATCGAGAGGATGCCCTGGGAGTTGAACCATGTCGTACGTCCCTTTTGAACAATGCAGGACCATGAGGACACCACTGTGGCAGTGCACGTAGAGCGAGCCATGCCGGTACTCGGCCGACCACCATGTTTGCTGGTCCTTACAACGTGGTGCGGTCACCACGTCATAGAGGTGTCCCAAAGCGCAGCGGCCCGGCGTGAACTCACGGATCTCCCACTGGCCTGTCAGTGAAGAGAAGACGAAAACTCGGAATAGCTTTGGCACCTCGGCAGCATCCACATTGGGACTGGACTGGCTCTGAGAACGGGGTGGCTCTTGGGCGTGTGACTCGTGCTGCTCTTCTTCTTCCTCCGGTCCAGATGGAGGCTCTTCTTCAAACAGGTTTGGTAGGGACGTATGCTCCCAATCGACCCAGCATGGCAGTTTGGCACATGATGCTTTATGTTGCCGCGCTTCTTCTTCGCTGTCGCGTTGTAGTTTCTCCGTGGGAAAGAAGAACACCTGGTGATGCGGTGACACGGCCGGGTCAAAGGCAAGGAACACGCCCTCGACGCTGTACGGCCATGGCGTCGGCGGCTGCGGCAGGCGGGCGTACCGCGACGTGGCTGGGTTGCACACGGCGATGGTATTCAATGAAGGGTTGTATCTGTAATTCCCTGTTACGAGGAGCAAGCCGTTGCAGTGCTGCTTCACGCGGCAATCCCAGTGGTTCCAGAAGAGACGCCGATAGCCGGGAACATGGGCGTCACCCGACACCGGCGGGCCGAAGAAGGCGAAGTTGGGGTCGTATCCGTAGTAGTGAGCGAAGACGGCGGGGAACTCGCGCGGGAAGACCTGCGGGAGGAGGAGGGTGTGGGTTTGGGCGCCGACGAGGTCGCGCCAGGCGCGGCAAACGCACCGAGACGCGGCGAGGGCGCGGCCGGGGAGGCGCCGGAGGACGTCGAGGAGGAGGTCGCTGGGGAGGCAGACGCCGTTGGCGTCCATCACGCCGGCCTGGTCACACGCGAAAGTCGCGGTGGCCGGCCGGCGCTGTTAGGAGGTGATCTCGGGTGCAAGATGATGGAGGAATAGTAGGATCTAGCGATTGTAATCGGAGTAGTTGCCTTGTATATACCGCCTGTGCGGGGACAATGTAAAATGCAGAGCCAAAAAAACTTGGACGTCACGTTTATGACCTGATGATCAAATCACATTTCAAGATCTGGTCAATTAAAGGCAGATATTTTTGCTAAGGCCAATTAAAGGCAGATCCTCGCAGAAAAGATCGAAATCTTCATTTTATAAATGTGCGGATCCAATCAATCAATGAGGAGGAATTCATTTATTCTCCTCGTGGTTGCTTGCAGGAATCGACTCGATAGCCGCTGACCTCAAGGACAACACAAAACAGGATAGACACCGTGACCGTGGCTATTGCCAAGAAGCTGAAGAAGCTCCGCAAAACAAAATAATACCCTAACGATATGTCTTTGACATGATGCATGACATCTGAGGCTCCAATCGAGTGCAGCGAAATGCAAACACTTTGCCTACTGTACTTAAAAAAAAACAAGTCAGATAAAATCAAATTAGCGTATGTCATGCTTCCACATTTTCCTGAGTTTATACATGCATGCGGTTCGGATTAGGGGTGATCTGAAATTTTGAGTAGTAGAGCTGGCCTGTGATGGGGACTAGCCATCTGCCTTCTAATGGGACTGCATGCAGAGATGATCAGCACATACTGTCACTGGAGTGAATGATTTTGTTTTTCCATGACATAATCGAACACCCGCATGAATCCCTGTAGTATTCATCCCGGAACATTCATGAGGGCATGATATTTGCAGTTCGCTGGTTTCGCCATATTTATGTTTACCAATGAGACGAGTGACAGAGGCTCATATGCTTTATTCATTGATCGCCAATATGCTCTTGTATGTTGAATTCAAAACTAAATTTTGGACCATATGGCGGTAGCTAGGTTTCCCAGATGAGACAACCCTTTTTGAATGATACGGAACATTTTTCCAAAATTACGCGAACAGTTTTTTCATATCATTGTATCGACATTTTTAAATATGACGCGAACATACTTTTGAAACACGTGAACATTTTTAAATGCTATGACCAAATGTTTTGAATGGCATGAAAGTTTTTTACAAATTAAGCGAACAATGTTTTTACATTACATGATCTTTTAATGTGCATTAAAAATATTCCAAATATTTTGAAATATAAATAAAATAAAATAAAAAAGGAATAGAAATAAAAGAACGAAATGTAACATCTACAGCCAAGACCTAGACGCCTGAAAAAAATCGAGCTTCGTGCGTGCACTGCAAAGATGAGTGAGTCATTTTTCATGGCACACCATTATCTTCCCAAGTCTTGAGTGGATGTATGTAAAGTTTTGTATCGGAATTTGATGACCACGTCTGACGTCAGGCGTCACATATCTATTCTTGAATGATTTGAACATGTTACATGCATGTTGATCTTAGAGACACAGAAGAAGAAACGGTTTGCATGAACCTATAATTCATTTGCCAAGAAACAACCAGGCTCATGTGACATCGTTATGGATTTAGTGGAAGCGTGTCGTAGCAACATTGCATTGTTCAAAACATCAAGAGTAATGTGTGCTACTCTTAGCGCAACACATGTCGCACCATCCAGGTGTTGTTCTCACCACCTTACAAATACTCTGCTAACTAGAAGCAAAATATTATTTACAAGTGAGACAAAAATATTTCTTAACTCAAGACCAAAATTAACCCATCGACACGATACATACCACGTACATGAGTTCAACCCAAGAGTGCATTAATCAAAATAACTAATATAAGGATCACATTATTCTTCATGATAGTAGTACTTCTACCAAAGGAATTACATAACCACACGGTAAGATACCTTACCAGGAATAATATGTTGCCTCTAAGATGACCGTGATGTTTTTCTGGGTGGGATTGTATCGACATAGCAAAGGCGGTAGGTGAATGTAGCGTGCACGTCTCTAGCATGTTTATGATGTTGGCTAGGATACATATCACCTAGATATTGTATTCTCGAAGTGTGGAGATGATATGCCACCACCATCTCGCTGAATTTTAGAAAGAGTGCATCCTTGTATGGATGGAATCTAACAATAGTGCAACCCCACCACCAAACATCTTCTTCTGCAATTGCGCTATTATCAAATCCAATGAAGTTGTGCTCATCCGAGTTCCATGAGTACTCAGAACCATTGCTATTCTCGAGTTGTGCACGCTCATCATTGTTGTGGCTATCTTGTCCTTGTTTCTCTTCATCTCTATATTGCTCTTCTTCCTCTCCATCTTATGGCTCGTTATAGTTATCTTCTTCCTTTTCCTTTACCTCCTTGCCTATCTCTTCCTCTCCGCATATTTCTTCCTCTGCTTCCTCGTACTCACCCTCTTCAATCCGATCACCAAAATCATCATTGTTTTCCACGTCCTTGTCATGCTCAAATAGGCTAATTAAGTCTTTGCTGCTTTCTACCACCGCCCATGACATCTTTGGTTCCATCCCGGTTGATCCCTCATATAATTTATGATATGATTGTGCTCTTTAAGGTCGGCTTTATGTGCCAATGTCCATCCCAATCGATCGTCGACCAACTTTGTCAGACCCCGTAATTCAAGATGTAATTCGTTGATCACCGCGTAGCGGATCCCTCTGTCGTCGCTCCCCAAGTACCTCTCTGACGGTGCCCATTGATACAATTCCTCGCGGTCGAGAGAATGGCATGCGAGTTCAGCTATGTTGTTGATAACCCACAAATATAGGGGCTCGCAACAGTTTTCGAGGGTAGAGTATTCAACTCAAATTTATAGATTTGACACAAGGGGAGCCAAAGAATATTTGCAAGTATTAGCAGTTGAGTTGTCAATTCAACCACAACTGAAGATTAAATATCTGCGGTAGAGTGATCAGTAGCACAATAATATGATGGTTTGATAGTAGTAATAACAGTAACAGTGGTGACGGTAACAACAACAACATTTTTGTAGTAGTTGGAATAGTAGCAATATCAATAGTAACTTAGCAAGAACAATATGTGGAAAACTCGTAGGAATTGGATCGGTGAATTCGTTGGATGATATTCATCATATAACAATCATAACTAAGGGCGACACAGAACTAGCTCCATTTCATAAATAAAGTGTAGGCATGTATTCCGTAAATAGTCATACGTGCTTATGAAAAAGAACCTGCATGACATCTTTTATCCTACCCTCCCGTTGTAGCGGGGTCCATAAGGAAACTAAGGGATATTAAGGCCTCCTTTTAATAAGGAACCGGAACAAAGCATTAACACATAGTGAATACATAAACTCCTCAAACTACGGCCATCACCGAAAACTATCCCAATTACTCTCACCCTGGGGTTTACGAATCATAACACATAGCAGGTGTATATGACTTGCAAGATGGGATCTAGAACATAGATATAATGGTGAAAACATAAACGGTTCAGATATAAAATCATGGCAGTCAGGCCCTAGTGACAAGCATTAAGCATAGCAAAGTAATAACAACATTAAACTCAGAACATAATGGATACTTGGGATCAAGCCCTAACAAAACTAACTCGATTACATGATGAATCTCATCCAACTCCTCACCGACCAGCGAGCCTACGAAGAAATTACTCACTCCCGGTGGGGAGCATCATGGAATTGGTGATCAAGGAGGTGTTGGGGATCGTAGCAGAAATTCAAAATTTTCTACGCATCACCAAGATTAATCTATGGAGTAATCTAGCAACGAAGGGAAGGAGAGTGCATCTACATACCCTTGTAGATCGCTAAGCGGAAGCGTTCAAGTGAACGGGGTTGAAGGAGTCATACTTGTCGTGATCCAAATCACCGATGATCCTAGTGCCGAACGGATGACACCTCCGCGTTCAACACACATGCAGCCCGGTGACGTCTCCCACGCCTTGATCCAGCAAGGGGAGAAGGAGAGGTTGGGGAAGACTCCGTCCAGCAGCAGCACGACGGCGTGGTGGTGAAGGAGGAGCGTGGCAATCCTGCAGGGCTTCGCCAAGCACTGCGGGAGACGAGGAGGGAGAGGGGTAGGGCTGCGCCAACAGGAGAAGAACTCGTGTGTTGGGCTGCCCCATTGCCTCCAATATATATAGGGGGAGAGGGAGGGCTGCGCCCCCACCTAGGGTTTCCACCCTAGGGGCGGCGGCAGCCCCAATCCCCATCTGGGGTGGCGGCCAAGTGGGGGGCGGGGAGGCGCACCAGGCATGGGCCTTTAGGGCCCATCTGCCCTAGGGTTTGCCCCCTCTTCTCTCCAGGCGCATGGGCCTTGGTGGGGAGGCGCCCCAGCCCACCTAGGGGCTGGTCCCTTCTCACACTTGGCCCATCTATGCCTCCGGGGCCCGTGGCCCCTCCCGGTGGACCCCCGGACCCCTCTGGTGGTCCCGGTACACTACCGGTGATGCCCAGAACACTTCCGGTGGCCAAAACCATACTTCCTATATATAAATCTTTACCTCCGGACCATTTCGGGACTCCTCGTGACGTCCGGGATCTCATCTGGGACTCCAAACAACATTCGGTAACCACGTACATCTATTCCCTATAACCCTATCATCATCGAACCTTAAGTGTGTAGACCCTACGGGTTCGGGAACCATGTAGACATGACCGAGACACCTCTCCGGCCAATAAACAACAACGGGATCTGGATACCCATGTTGGCTCGCACATGTTCCACGATGATCTCATCGGATGAACCATGATGTCGAGGATTCAATCAATCCCGTATTCAATTCCCTTTGTCTAGCGGTATTGCACTTGCCTAAGATTCGATCATCGGTATCTCGATACCTTGTTCAATCTCGTTACCGGCAAGTCTCTTTACTCGTTCTGTAACACATCATCCCGTGATCAACTCCTTGGTCACATTGCGCATATGATGATGTCCTACCGAGTGGGCCCAGAGATACCTCTCCGTCACACGGAGTGACAAATCCCAGTCTCGATTCGTGCCAACCCAACAGACACTTTCGAAGATACCTGTAGTGTACCTTTATAGCCACCCAGTTACGTTGTGACGTTTGGTACACCCAAAGCATTCCTACGGTATCCGGGAGTTGCACTGGTCTAAGGAAATGATACTTGACATAGAAAAGCTTTAGCATACGAACTACACGGTCTTTGTGCTAGGCTTAGGATTGGGTCTTGTCCATCACATCATTCTCCTAATGATGTGATCCCGTTATCAATGACATCCAATGTTCATGGTCAGGAAACCGTAACCATCTATTGATCAACGAGCTAGTCAACTAGAGGCTTACTAGGGACATGGTGTTGTCTATGTATCCACACATGTATCTGAGTTTCCCATCAATACAATTCTAGCATGGATAATAAGCGATTATCATGAACAAGGAAATATAATAATAACTAATTTATTATTGCCTCTAGGGCATATTTCCAACAGGAGGGTTGGTGATGATGAAGACCAAAGATTCCCCTCTCCGAAGCCTCGAATGGGCTCCAGATCTGGCCTCCCGATGAAGAACAGGAGGTGGCGACGGCCCCGTATGGTGAAACGCGATGAAACTTCCTCTCCTATTTTTTTCTGGAAAATAGGATTTTTATAGCGTTGTAATTAGGGTCAACGGAGCCCCGAGAGCCCCACAACGCACCAGGGCACTCTAGGGGGTGGCGTGCCCTGGTGTCTTGTGGGCAGCCAGGGCCCCCCTCCGATGGTTCTTGGTTCCAGTAGTTTTATTTATTCTGAAATAAATCTCCAAAAAGTTTCGTCCGATTCCGAGAATCTTATTTCTGCACAAAAATGACACCATGGTAGTTCTGCTGAAAGCATCATCAATCTGGGTTAGTTTCATTCAAATCATGCAAAGTAGAGTCTAAAACAAGAGCAAAAGCATTAGTAAAAGTAGATACGATGGAGACGTATCAACTCCCCGAAGCTTAACCCATTTCTTGTCCTCAAGCGATTCAGTTGACAAACTAAAAGTAATAAAGAAAAACTTTTACGAACTCTTTTATTTTTGTTTACACACACACACACACAAACTCTTTTACGAACTCATGCTTAAGTAACACCCAAGTTTTCAGCATAGATCATGACTAACCATATCAGCAATAACTCTTACGAAATCAATCGCATAATCAACTAGCAAGCAATAATAAAATATCTCAAATGCCAACACTTCGTCAAAACAATGATGATATAATATGACAATAGTGGTATCTCGCTAGCCCTTTCAGCGAACGCAAAACATAAATACAAAGCACCTCCAAAGTTCAACCAGTGACTAAACATTGTAATTCATGGTAGAAAAGATACATTCATGATGCATTCAACATTAACTATACACAATGCATGAGGATGACAATAGCGCTCTTAGGTCTGGCGCTTGTTTGAAAAGGTGATACTCAACATAAAATTAAATAGATAGTCCCTTCACAAAGGGAACCAGGGATTTGCATAGGTGACATAGCTCAAATCTTAAATTAGAGATAAATAATATTTTGGGAGGTGCACCCTTCCTGTCAATGTTACGACCAAAATTTATCAATATCTTCCATGCTAAACACATTAGCGGCGGTTCCCAAGCGGTAAAAGTAAAGGTTTAATTGCTCTGCCCCCACCAACAAACACACACCATGGCTAGCCGAATCCACGGGGTACCTTGCATACCGACAACAATCCTGGGGGAGTTTTGTTTAATTATTTGCAATTTTTTTATTTGGGGACTGGGCATCCCTATTACCGATCCCTCTCGTGCAAGGACGAGTGAATAAACACTCATGATGAGAATAACCCACTTAACATGGAAGATACTGACCACCCCCCATCGCTCCATGAGCGGTCTAGGCACACAAAACATATGTTCATTTGGAATTTTAGAGGTGGCACATGCAAATTTACTTAGAATGGCAAGGTAATACTGCATATAGGTAGATATAGTTGACTCATCTAGAATAACTTTGGTTTAAGGATTTTGGTGCACAAGCAGTATTGCCGCTTACAGGCGAAGGCTAGCAAATAGGTTGAGAAGCGGCCAGCTAGAGAGCGAAAACGGTCATGAACATGCGTTATGCATAATCAACATTGAATACTAGCATGAGTAGGATATGAACACCGTGAACATAAATATCATAGACTCTATGTTGGTTTTGATTCAACTACATGCGTGAACATGTGCCAAGTCAAGCCACTTGAAACATTCAGAGGAGGATACCATGTCATCATACTACATCATAATCATTTTAATGCATATTGACATCCAAGATAAATCATTATCCACTCCTAGATACTTAAGCATGGCATGAGCAACTGTAATCTCTAATTGTCATTACAAACATGTTTGATCATAATATGCTGAATCATGGGTACTGAGTTAAACATATTTACAAAAACAAGTCGAGTTCATACCCGCTTCTCTCTGCCACAGTCACTTCATCAAATATTATCATTATTACCTTTCACTTGCACGACCAAATGATATGAAAATAATAATAGTGCAAGTGTGCCGTGGACTAGGATGGAATATGCAAACATTTTATTCAAACGGGAGAAGATAAGGTAGTTTGGACTCTTTGTTAGATCAACAATAATGCATATGAGAGCCACTCAATATTTTCATCATGGTCTTCCCCTTGGTACGATTCAATCAAAAGAAAAGAATTTCAGATAAACACACTGAAATATTTTTGGAGCTTTTAGTTTTTCTTGGAAAGAGAAAATCAAAGAAGGAAAAATAAAAATGAGAAAAACTATTTACATGGGAAAGCTCCCAACAAGAAATAGAGGAATCGAGAAATATTTTTGGGTTTTCTTTTTAATACTACATCTAATTTAAACTAGAAAGGAAAACAAAAAAGAAGCAAGAAATATTTTTGGGTTTTCTCAAAGTTTTTCAAACACACAAGAAGAATGCGAGAAAATTAATCTAGCATGCATAATACAATGAAAAAGTATGGACACCGACAACTGGAATGAAATGTGTGAAGATGAATGTAAAATCGGTGGAAATATGTAATCCCCCAAGCTTAGGCTTTTGGCCTAGCTTGGTAATCACCATCCGTATCCTGGATAATAGTCCAAGTAATTACCCACGGAGGCTCTTGGTGCGGCCTCCTCAGCCTGTCGTGCGGCCTCGACAGCCGCATTGTACCTGCGGGCCTCACTCTCGAGAATGTAATATCTTCCTTTGCTGTGATAATCAAAGAGAGCAAGTGCAGGCAAAACAATATGTACAATGGGATTTTTATTGAACCTCAAGTTATAAGTATAATTAGTGACTGTGTCCTTATGGAACTTGTGGCGCTTCATGGCCTCAGAGTCTAAGTAATGGGTAGGTAGAATGGGATCATTAGGCCAAGGTGACACACCCAACTCCTTAGCTACATTGGAAGCATAAATCCCACCATAGAAGTGACCACTAACAGGGTTGTGTTGCAACCTCTATGCAACGATCGCTCCAAGATTATAACATTTAATTCCTATCAGAGTAGTGTGTATGACACTCAAATTTGGGCACAAAGTGTAATGCAATCTTGCTTGCCCACGATGCATTTGCCATTAAAGAGTGCAAAGTAATGGTTGATGGAAAATGAATACTTTTTATTCTACCTTTTGTCACTCCTCTGTCCTCACTGTAACAAACACTACTCCCTCCTTCCATCTATATAGGGCCTAATCATTTTTTGAGGCTAACTTTGACCAAGTGTTATAGCAATAATATATGACATGCAAGTTACACAAAGCATACCATTAAATTCATACGTGAAAGGAGCTTCCCATGATATAATTTTCACATTATACATCTCATGTATTATTAGTCTTATCAATAGTCAAAGGCGGTCTCGAAAAACACATTAGGCCCTATATAGATGGAAGGAGGGAGTAGTCAAAAATGAATCATACTCAGATTTGGGTGGTTCTTCTAGCGATCCCTAGTATGGAATTTTACATGCAACATAGAAGGCTTCTAGAGGCATGGTGAAAGCTTTATTATAAAGGCTAAATGAAACTCTAGACACGAGGAACATATTTGAATTTCTTAGTAAAAGTTTCTGTGAGGTTGAGATGTTGGATGCACTTATCTTCGATAAATGGAGCAAGCTCGGTGATGTCTACTACACAACCTTCTTCTTGTAGATGTTGTTGGGCCTCCAAGTGCAGAGGTTTGTAGGACAGTAGCAAATTTCCCTCAAGTGGATGACCTAAGGTTTATCAATCCATAGTAGGCGTAGGATGAAGATGGTCTCTCTCAAACAACCCTACAACTAAATAGCAAAGAGTCTCTTGTGTCCCCAATACACCTAGTACAATGGTAAATTGTATAGGTGCACTAGTTCGGCGAAGAGATGGTGATACAAGTGCAATATGGATGGTAGATATAGGTTTTTGTAAAATGAAAATATAAAAACAGCAAGGTAACAAGTGGTAAAAGTGAGCGTAAACGGTATTGCAATGGTAGGAAACAAGGCCTAGGGTTCATACTTTCACTAGTGCAAGTTCTCTCAACAATAATAACATAATTGGATCATATAACTATCCCTCAACATGCAACAAAGAGTCACTCCAAAGACACCAATAGCGGAGAACAAACGAAGAGATTATGGTAGGGTACGAAACCACCTCAAAGTTATTCTTTCCAATCAATCCATTGGGCTATTCCTATAAGTGTCACAAATAGCCCTAGAGTTCGTACTAGAATAACACCCTAAGGTACAAATCAACCAAAATCCTAATGTCACCTAGATACTCCAATGTCACCTCAAGTATCCGTGGGTATGATTATACGATATGCATCACACAATCTCAGATTCATCTATTCAAACCAACACAAAGTACTTCAACGAGTGCGCAAAGTTTCTACCAGAGAATCACGACAAAAATGTGTGCCAACCCCTATGCATAGGTTCATGGGCGGAACCCGCAAGTTGATCACCAAAACATACATCAAGTGAATCAATAGAATAACCCATTGTCACCACGGTTATACCACGCAAGACATACATCAAGTGTTCTCAAATCTTTAAAGACTCAATCCGATAAGATAACTTCAAAGGGAAAACTCAATCCATTACAAGAGAGAAGAGGGGGAGAAGAAACATAAGATCCAACTATAATAGCAAAGCTCGCGATACATCAAGATCGTGCCAAATCAAGAACACGAGAGAGAGAGATCAAACACATAGCTACTGGTACATACCCTCAGCCCGAGGGTTAACTACTCCCTCCTCGTCATGGAGAGCGCCGGGATGATGAAGATGGCCACCGGTGATGGTTCCCCCCTCCGGCAGGGTGCCAGAACAGGGTCCCAAGAGGTTTTTGGTGGCTACAGAGGCTTGCGGCGGCGGAACTCCCGATCTATTCTCTGTTCTGGAAGTTTTAGGGTACGTGGAGTTATATAGGCGGAAGAAGTACGTCCGGGGAGCCACGAGGGCCCCATGAGGCAGGGGGGCGCGCCCTAGGGGGGTGGGCGCACCCCCACCCTCGTGGCTTCCTGGTTCCTTCCTTGACGTGGGGTCCAAGTCCATCGTGTGGCTTTCGTTCCAAAAATAACTTCTCTAGTTGATTTCGTTCCGTTTCTTCAAAACACTGAAATAGGCATAAAACAGCAAATCTGGGTTGGGCCTCCGGTTAATAGGTTAGTCCCAAAAATAATATAAAAGTGGATAATAAAGCCCAATATTTCCCAAAATAGTAGATAACATAGCATGGAGCAATAAAAAATTATAGATACATTGGAGACGTATCACTCGGCATTGTGAACATATTGCCCAAATTCTTCCTTGATACCGACACTAACCATGAACTCGTTACACGGCCATAGGCACGGTTTGGTGTCGACGTCCCATGTCGAGCTTGCACTTGGTTCAACATAAGACTGTCGTATCGAGCTACCACTCGATGATGCCTCTAAGGACCTCCTCCTCGAAGAACTCCTAAAGAATTGCATTTTTATTTGTGAACAATTTCTGAAAAAATTAGGGCACAATTTTTTTGTCAATATATAAAACTTCACAAGATTGATAGCAACTACTCATATGGATGTCTAGAGGCTATATCAAGCATTTAAACTACTTGGAACTCCAAGAATTCAACATGCAAGCCCATCTACAGCAGCACCAAGAGTAGCTAATTATTCAAAATATAAACCACTAAAGAAAAAACTAATTGGAGCAACGGAGGAGTCACATACCAAGTAGCAATCGCCCAAAACTGTTTTGAAAACAGATTTTCGAGCAAAGAGATCAAAATCCGCGGGTTTGAGAGCAAGAACACGAGAGAAAGAACTATGGTGATTTTTTTGGAGGTAGGAGAAGACATGGGCTGAAGGGATAAGTGAGAGGGGCCACGTGGGGCCCACCACCCACCAGGGTGCGCCTGGGGTGGATGGCGCGCCCTCGTGTCCTTTGATGTAATTTGTACCAGAAATTTAGAAATATTCAGAAAAAATCGTGTTAAAATTTCAGGGCATTCTGAGCACTTTTTATTTCATGTAAAATCCAGAAAACAAGATAAACATGGAATTTTTATTTTATTTAACTAAGAAAAACAGAAAACAAAAGGTAGGGACAGAAGGTTGTGCTTACTAAATTCATTGACCACATGCCTAGCGAAAATAATCCGTTAATAAGGTTGATCAAGTCTTATTAATAATCACTTTTGATTAACATGAACCCAAAGAACTGTCGTAAAATACTAAGTTATCTCCAAGTTTTTTAGGTACTCCATACTTAAAAGAATAATTAGCAAGCATGGTGGAGATTTCAGCTTCATGTATTTTCCTTTTATTTGTGACAATTTCTTTCATGTATTTAGCATAACGGGCCATCTTTAAAATACCAGTCAAGCGAGTGCGCAAAAATACTGGCCTAAGCATGCCAGCAAAGCGTTCAAATTCTTTATCATCTTTTTTCTTAGATGGTTTAGGTGGAAAGGGCATGGGTTCCTGAACCCATGGTTCTCTTTCTTTTCCATGTTTCCTAGCGACAAAATCTCTTTTATCGTATCATTTATTTTTAGGTTGTGGGTTATCAAGATCAATAGAAGGTTCTATTTCAACATCATTATCTGGTTGAGTATCTTCATGAACATCATCATTTTCAGTATCACTAGGGGAATGTTCATTACCAGATTGAGTTTCAGCATCAGAAATAGGGACATCATTATTGTCTTCAGAAGGTTTTTGTATCTCGATGACAAGCCAAGCAATTGTTTCATACTTTTGACATTCTCAAAACCTTTTCAATCTTCATGCAATACATGAGCGTGAGCCATGGACATAGCACTATATGTGGAATAGAATGGTGGTTGTGGAGAAGACAAAAAGGGAGAAGATAGTCTCACATCAACTAGGCGTATCAACGGGCTATGGAGATGCCCATCGATAGATATCAATGTGAGTGAGTAGGGATTGCCATGCAACAGATGCACTAGAGCTATAAGTATATGAAAGCTCAACAAAAGAAACTAAGTGGGTGTGCATCCAACTCGCTTGCTCACGAAGACCCAGGGCAATTTTGAGGAAGCCCATATGTCGGTGTAAAAACCGGCGGATCTCGGGTAGGGGGTCCCGAACTGTGCGTCTAGGCGGATGGTAACAGGAGACAAGGGACACGATGTTTTTACGTAGGTTCGGGCCCTCTCGATGGAGGTAAAACCCTACTCCTGCTTGATTAATATTGATGATATGGGTAGTACAAGAGTTGATCTACCTCGAGATCAGAGAGGCTAAACCCTAGAAGCTAGCCTATGGTATGATTGTTGTTGTTCTGTCCTACGGACTAAACCCTCCGGTTTATATAGACACCGGAGGGGGCTAGGGTTACACAGAGTCGGTTACAAGGAAGGAGATGTACATATCCGTACTGCCAAGCTTGCCTTCCATGCCAAGGAAAGTCCCATCCGGACACGGGACGAAGTCTTCAATCTTGTATCTCCATAGTCCAACAGTCCAGCCAAAGGTTATAGTCCGGCTGTCCGGATACCCCCTAATCCAGGACTCCCTCAGTAGCCCCTGAACCAGGCTTCAATGACGATGAGTCCGGCGCGCAGATTGTCTTCGACATTGCAAGGCGGGTTCCTCCTCCGAATACTTCATAGAAGAGTTTGAACACGAGGATCGTGTACGGCCCTGCAAAACATGTTCCACATACCACCGTAGAGAGAATAACATTTCCACAAATCTAATCTGCTGACGTATCCTATAATGTGACATCACACCACAGCCAAGCCATCATGCGAACCGTTTTTTACAGCCAACCTCAGCATGTTTTGCAAGGCGGTTTCCTTGGCACGTCTTGTCGAAGCAGATATCATGTCCCCTTATCACGGGATTCTCATCAATACGGACGTGGGTAACCCAGCCGTGCCATTAATCACGGCACTTGGGGGACGAGCGGGTTTTACCAGGCTGGTGGGGACGCATAGTTTCGTCCGCCCATATAAAGGGAGAAGGATTCACCTTTTTCCATCCACGCCTTCTTCCTCCTTTGCTCATCCATTCTCGCACACTTGAGCTCCAGCGCCCAAGCCCACATTTTCTTCCTCAACCTTCTCCAACCATGTCCGGAGCGGGAGGCAAGTGGATGGTCTCCTCCATCACGGAGGGACACATCAAGAAGCTGAGGGGAGCCGGATAATTGTCCGCGGACATCGCGCGTCGGCCCCCAGATGCGGGGCAGTTCATCCCCACCCATTTCCTCCGTGGACTGGGATTCCCCCTCCATTCATTCGTCCGGAGGCTCATGTTCTACTACGACCTGGATTTCCACGATCTGGCCCCGAACTTCATCCTCAACATCTCGGCGTTTATCATCGTGTGTGAGGCCTTCCTACGCATCAAGCCCCACTTCGGCCTATGGCTGAAGACTTTTAATGTCAAACCGAAAGTGGTGCGCGGCCAGCAGGCGGAGTGCGGAGGCGCCATGGTGGGCAAGATGCCCAATGCCACATGGCTCAAGGGCTCCTACGTGGAGACCATAAAGGGGTGGCAATCGGGTTGGTTCTACATCACCGAGTCGCGTGACCCCAAATGGGCAGCGACCCCCGAGTTCCGATCCGGAATCCCCACGCGGCTCACCTCCTGGAAAGAGAAGGGCCTGCCCTGGGGTAGTCCGGGAGAGCTGACCGGACTCCAAACATGTGTCCAAAACATGGTGAGCAAGAAGCTCAAGCTTGTCAATATAGTCCAGGTCATGCTCATCCGCCGGATCCTTCCGTGTCAACAATGGGCATTCAACTTGTGGGAGTTCGACCCGGCCCAGCACCAAACTCTAAGCGAGCTCTTTGACACAACACACGAGGATGCTTGGAAGGTGCTTTTCAAGGGCGCCGAGGTTCCCCCTCCCCTTACCGAAGATCGCGGATTCAACGCGAAGCGCCAAGCCAGCGCGGTAAGCTGCTTTACCTCTTATAGGGTATTCATTCTTCATAGTTTAATCATATGTGGGGTCTAAGCTCCCATACCTTTGACAGGACTGGCAGGAGACGGCCGAACAGATTGACTGTCCGACTCCTCTGCCCGAAGGCCCAACAGACGCTCGCTTAGCGGAGCTGCTGGTTCCGGCACCTTACGTGGTGCCGGAGAAGAAGGCAAAGAAGAAGGCCACGGGAAACCTAAAGAGTTCCCGACGCCCGGTGGTGCCGGACTCATCGTCTGATGACTCCGAGGCGCACTCCTCCCACGAAGATGAGGAGGACGAAAAAGAAGCTTCTTCCCCTCCAGCAGGGGGAGAAAATAAAAGGAAGGCCGCCCCAACCGGGGAGGACGGAGGGTCCAAGAAGGGAAGGACTCTTCCTCCAGACTACTCCACCAACGCCGCCGACAGCGAAGACGAGTGGCCACCCAGGGCCAAGCCCCTGACGAAGTCGTAAGTATTCGGACACCAGAATGACTCACAGCGTTCCTTTATTGCACAACTTCTCCTAACGCCGAATATAATCATGCAGTCCGCCCCGAGCCTGCGTCGACGTATCGTCGAGCGGTTCCTTGGATTCGTCGGATGTGAATAGCTTTTCACTTCCGACCGCCTCCTCCCCTCGCCCTACGGACAATGCCGAGGTATTGTCTCAAGAGGTCCCAAACCGCGGGGAGGTAGTCCTGGGGGCGCCTCAAGGCGACATCCCGGACTCCAGGCGCAAAGGGAGCAAGGCTCCCAAGGGCTCCAAGTTTGGCCCTCAGCCGAACATCGTACCGAAACCTACAGTGGTTCTGGACTCCGCCAGGCGACTGTTGGGGAACGTTGCAGAAAAAAAAATTTTCCTACGGTTTCACCAAGATCCATCTATGAGTTCATCTAGCAACGAGTATTCAGATGCATCTACATACCTTTGTAGATCGCGAGCGGAAGCGTTCACTAGAACGTGGATGATGGAGTTGTACTCGCCGTGATCCAAATCACCGATGACCAAGCGCCGAACGGACGGCACCTCCGCGTTCAACACACGTACGGAGCGGATGACGTCTCCTCCTTCTTGATCCAGCAAGGGGGAAGGAGAGGTTGATGGAGATCCAGCAGCACGACGGCGTGGTGGTGAATGCAGTTGTCACGTGCAGCAGGGCTTCGCCGAGCGTATGCGCGAGAGGGAGAGGTGTGACAGGGGAGAGGGAGGCGCCAAGGGTCAAGGGTGCGGCTGCCCCTCCCTCCCCCCTTTATATAGGCCCCCTGGGGGGGCGCCGGCCCTTGGGAGATCCAATCTCCAAGAGGGCGGCGACCAAGGGGGGTGGAGGGCCCCCAAGGCAAGTGGGCGCCCCCCACCCTAGGGTTCCAACCCTAGGCGCAGGGGGTGGGCCTTGGGGGGCGCACCAGCCCACTAAGGACTGGTCCCCCCTCCTACTTCAGCCCACGGGGCCCTTCGGGATGGGTGGCCCCACCCGGTGGACCCCCGGGACCCATTCGGTGGTCCCGGTACAATACCGGTGACCCCCGAATCACTCCCGATGGCCGAAACTGCACTTCCTATATATAAATCTTCACCTCCGGACCAATCCGAAACTCCTCGTGACATCCGGGATCTCATCCGGGACTCCGAACAACTTTTGGATTACTGCATACTCATATCTCTACGACCCTAGCGTCACCCAACCTTAAGTGTGTAGACCCTACGGGTTCGGGAGACATGCAGACATGACCGAGACACCTCTCTGGCCAATAACCAACAGCAGGATCTGGATACCCATGTTGGCTCCCACATACTCCTCGATGATCTCATCGGATGAACCACTATGTCGAGGATTCAATCAATCCCGTATTCAATTCCCTTTGTCAATCGGTATTTTACTTGCCCGAGATTCGATCGTCGGTATCCCAATACCTCGTTCAATCTCGTTACCGGCAAGTCACTTTACTCGTACCGTAATGCATGATCCCATGATCAAACACTTTGATCACATTGAGCTCATTATGATGATGCATTACTGAGTGGGCCCGGTGATACCTCTCCGTCATACGGAGTGACAAATCCCAGTCTCGATCCGTGTCAACCCAACAGACACTTTCGGAGATACCCGTAGTATACCTTTATAGTCACCCAGTTACGTTGTGACGTTTGGCATACCCAAAGCACTCCTACGGTATCCGGGAGTTACACGATCTCATGGTCTAAGGAAAATATACTTGACATTGGAAAAGCTCTAGCAAATGAATTATACGATCTTTGTGCTTATGCTTAGGATTGGGTCTTGTCCATCACATCGTTCTCCTAATGATGTGATCTCGTTATCAACGACATCCAATGTCCATAGTCAGGAAACCATGACTATCAGTTGATCAACGAGCTAGTCAACTAGAGGCTCACTAGGGACATATTGGTGTCTATGTATTCACACATGTATTACGATTTCCGGATAACACAATTATAGCATGAATAAAAGACAATTATCATGAACAAGGAAATATAATAATGCTTTTATTATTGCCTCTAGGGCATATTTCCAACAGCGACCCCCTTCTAAGAGGGGCAAGTCGCCCGTGCCGGTGACCTCCGTCCATCCGGAGGCACCGGACAATTTGCTGGAAGTGCTTAACGGCGCCTCCATCGACGAGGAACACCGCACTATTATGAGTGCGGTGATCCAGAAGGTTCAGTCCGCCAAGAGCGGGCTGACTGAAGCCCGTGCCAGCCTTCTAACAGTCTTTGAGGTATGTATTAAAAATATATGAAAATATTACCGCATAGACAGTAGCCCCTGATGCTCTGTTCGGTGTTCACAAAGAAAAGCCGAATAGAGGATCTAATAATATTCACAGGAGTCTAACATAATTATGTCGATATGCGTATGCAGTCTTCGCTGCTGACCTCTGCCGCACTAACTGTGGAGGTTGATGCGCTGAAGCAGAACCTTGAGCTGTCCGAGAAAGAGCTCGACCTTGCCAAGAAGCAGCTCGAGGAGAACCAAGGTACGTAATGCCTTGTCTATGTGTGTATGTATAAAAAAGATGCAGTTGCAAAAATGATAGGATCGTTATTGATTTGCTAGGGCCATGACCGAGGTGGCGACCCTGAAGCAAGCACTGTCCGAGGCCGAAAACAAAGCGGCCACGGAGTGCAGCGAGTGGGAGAAGCAAGAGGTGAGGGTTGCTGAGGTGCAACAAGAGCTCCAGGCTCTCATGAAAAAGCATGAGAGTTTGGAGCTTGACTCGAAGACGCGAGAGTCCGATCTTGCTTCGGCCCTTGAGAGCACCAAGCATGCTAAGGCCGAAGCCCAGAAGGCCCTCCAGGAGATTGAGGCGATGAGGAAGATTGCAGCAGGTAAGGCATTCATTATACAAAGCAAGCATGTGAAAGTAAATTACTTGTTACTTACCCGAGTCTGGAGCTCTCCAGGAGCATTCGCAGATTTTCCCTGCAGTGTGTCAGACGCCGCAAAGCATTACCGAGCCGAGGAGGGGAGCTCGACGGAGAAGGTGTTCTGGTCTCAGTATACTGAGGCCGAACACCCGGTACCCTTGAGCGACCAGCTGAAGCAATTGGTCGAGCTCCATAAGGCGGCCGAACAGGCCATGAAGAGTCTCATAGTCCGGATGTGGCCTGGAGAGGCCATGCCGGGGAGCTACT
This sequence comes from Aegilops umbellulata, assembly GCA_032464435.1. NCBI lineage: Eukaryota > Viridiplantae > Streptophyta > Magnoliopsida > Poales > Poaceae > Aegilops > Aegilops umbellulata. Next base: position 605,092,784 of record CP136058.1, read on the forward strand.
TCGGGCTGGTGAAGCGGCTTATGGACGCCTGCCCTTGGCTTGAGGTCATCAAGCGCTCCGTCTGCATTGAGGGCGCCCGTAGGGCGCTTGCCCGTGTTAAAGTACACTGGGGCAAGATGGACGCGGAGAAGCTGGTGAAGGATGGGCCACCGCAGGGCAAGGAGCATCGCCACCCTGAGATGTACTATGAGGGCGTCCTGAAGGGTGCCCGCCTTGTGGCGGATGAATGTTCCAAAGATGTAATATTTGAGTAAACTCATTTGTGTGATCCTGTACGCTGAAAACTTGTTCATATGCGCTATGCAACGCTTGTGTGAATTTAAAATATTACCTTCTGTGCGGCCATTTGTTAAATCTGAGAGATGGCGAGTCGTCGGCTTCTGCCCCCGTGCCACGAGTGCTGGGGTGTTCGGGATAAACCTGAGCACTCTTTTTCCCATTCTTGGGTCCTTCGAGGGAGGTGCTCAGCACAACGAACAAGGCAATCAGACTATAATGCTTTATCACTCTCACTTAGCCAGAGAATTCTATAATTTTAAATTTTGGCGAAGCCCCTAGTGTTCAGAAGACCGAGTTCGAGGCGCTATACACGCCTAGGCCGGACAAAGCCGACTCCTCGCCCTAAGCGGCATAAGTCTTTAGGGACTCGAAACCTCTCGAATAGCGACCAGCTCTCGCCCTATCATGACAGTCAGTTTTAGCTTTCTCTACTGAGGTGCTTAGCCCAGCTAAACCGGGGCACAATCACAGTAGTTCTCCCAGTGCTACCTTAGCCGATATAGCGGAACGTAAGGTACCAAAACATGGGAGCCGGGCAAACCCAACTATTGACCCAAGACATGATTCGGAGCTGATGCATATAATGCTATAAGTTCGGAGTGCCGCACTTGTGAAAGTGTTCGGACTTCTCACGCCGTATTATGGGGTGCTTAAGCCCCTGGCGTATTAGCCGTACCAAAGTGTACGGGTGCTAAATGTCATGAATTAACATATATGCATAAAAAGGGAGGAATAGAGAATGAAATAATAGACTGAAGCTAAGCATTGTTTATTCAAAAAAAGGTGCATTAAAAGCAGAACGATACAAATAGTGCGATAAGCAAGAGCTTGGACTATTTGACATGTCCCCTCCAGGGGCGAGCTGCGGAATGGTATTTAAAGCAGGTATTTTGCTCATTATAGAGACCACCTGGGAGTTCCACAGTGTGACGTAGCTTTCTGCCTTCCTGGTTATTGTATCGTGTGTTCGGCAATTGTACTGCCGAACAGGTCTTCCGGAGAGTAAAGTCCTGAAAGTAAGAAAAAACGATAAAATCAGGAGCCCCTAGTGCGGTTGAGCTGCATTTTGGGGTGTGCCGTGCTCGTGCCCCTCCCCTGTGCCCATGGTATTTTCAGAGCGTAATTATGTACGCGTAGCACGGATTTCGCTATTTCGCTGGGGCTGGGGTTGGGGCCGCATTGCTACGCTTGCTCGGAACATGCCAGGCAGTCTTGTTGTAGATTACCCCGAGCGCGCTTGACGGTGTCCGGATGTTTTTTCGCCGGACTAGAGAATTTCCTTGAGAGGCTGCTTTGTACTTCCGCTGCGAGGGCCGCTGTGTGCTCCTCCGTTCAGAGAGAGCGCTCGGTGTTTCCATTGACTGTGATGACCCCCCGAGGTCCTGGCATCTTGAGCTTGAGGTATGCATAGTGCGGCACCGCATTGAACTTTGCAAATGCGGTTCGCCCGAGCAGTGCATGATAGCCACTGCGGAACGGGACTATATCGAAGATTAACTCCTCGCTTTGGAAATTGTCCGGGGATCCAAAGACCACTTCAAGTGTGACTGAGCCTATGCAATGGGCCTCTACACCTGGTATGACGCCCTTAAAGGTCGTTTTTGTGGGTTTAATCCTTGAGGGATCTATGCCCATTTTGCACACCGTGTCTTGATAAAGCAGGTTCAGGCTGCTGCAGCCGTCCATAAGGACTCGAGTGAGGTGAAATCCGTCAATAATTGGGTCTAGAACCAATGCGGCAAATCCACCATGGCGGATACTAGTGGGATGGTCCCTGCGATCGAAAGTGATCGGACAGGAGGACCATGGGTTGAACTTTGGGGCGACTGGCTCCAACGCGTATACGTCCCTTAATGCATGTTTCCGCTCCCTCTTGGGGATGTGGGTTGCGTATATCATGTTCTTGGTATCTGAAGTACCAGGGCTCTTTGATATGTTATTGCTGCAAGCCAACCGGATGTCTTCTCCCGTGCAAAAGCGGGTCATGAGTGTCGTGAGGGCTGCCATAGATTCCGGCTTTTCCTGTCCAAGGTGCCGGGCAAGCCACTCGTCGCAGATGTTATGCTTGAAAGCTGCTAGGGCCTCTACCCGGACAGTCGACGATTTGATTTTTCTTGGTTAGGAACCATGTCCAGAATTTCCTGGGCGATTCCTCTGGCTATTGAATTATGTGGCTCAAGTCATCGGCATCTGGTGGTCGCACGTAAGTGCCCTGGAAGTTATCGAGGAATGCGGCTTCCAGATCTTCTCAACACCCAATGGATTCTACTGGCAAGCTGTTGAGCCAATGCCGAGCTGGCCCTTTAAGCTTGAGTAGGAGGTATTTGATGGCGTGTAGATCGTCGGCACGGGCCATGTGGATATGAAGGAGATAGTCCTCAATCCATACCGCGGGATCTGTCGTACCATCATATGATTCAATATTCACGGGTTTGAAACCCTCTGGGATTTGATGATCCATTACTTCATTTGTGAAGCATAGCGGGTGTGCGGCGCCTCTGTACTGGGCTATATCACGACGCAGCTCGAGTGAGTTTTGTCTCATGTGGTGGGGCGCCCACACGATCTGTAGATCGATCTTGTTTGCTTTGCTTTGTCCTCCAATATGTCTCGCAAATCTAGCGCATTTCCCCGTGCCTTGGTATTTTTTGAGTGACGCCGTGGTGCGGCTTGAGCTGTGGGCCGAGAGGCCTCTCTGTCGCGGCCACGAGGTGGCTGGTCAGCCACGTCATACACTGGAGATGTAGGTTTAGATGCTTCCTCCTCTAATCGGGGTAGCAACCTGCGCTTTGGGTAGCTCTTGGAGGGGCGTTCGAGTTTGTATTCCTTGGCCGCAAGGACTTCAGTCCATCTGTCAGCTAGCAAGTCTTGATCATCTCTAAGCTGCTGCTGCTTTTTCTTAAGGCTGTTCGCCGTGGCTATAAGCCGACGCTTGAAGCGCTCTTGTTTGACGGGATCCTCAGGCACGACAAATTCGTCATCGTCTAGGCTTGCCTCGTCTTCGGAGGGAGGCATGTAATTATCATCCTCTTCCTCTCTATCTGCCGCTCTCTCAGGAGGGCTGGCTTCTCCGTCCTCCTGCGCTGAATCTTGCTGGAGGGGGTTGTCTTCGGCACTGTCCGGGGTGTTATTATCTCCTGTGCCGGTATCACTGTTTTTGCTTTGGCGAGACTTAGAGCGGCGCCGCTGATGCCGGTGGTTGGGTTGCTTCTTGGAGGGGTCATCCTCCGCTGTTCCGTCGCCATTGCTTTCTTTGGGTGTGTCCACCATATATATATATCATACGACGAGGTGGCCGTCCAGTGCCCTGTAGGCGCTGGTTCCTGTTCGTCTCCTACATCGTTGTCCATACCGTCGATGTCTTCAGAGTCGAAGTCGAGCATGTCGGTCAAATCATCGACAGTGGCTATGAAGTGGGTGGTGGGTGGGCGTCGAATTTCTTCGTCGTCCGCATCCCAATCCTGCCGGTCATAATCCGGGCAGGACTCTCCTGACAAGGAGAGAGACCTTAGTGAATTCAGTATGTCACCGAAGGGCGAGTGTTGAAATATATCCGCGGTGGTGAACTCCATGATCGGCGCCCAATCGGATTCGATTGGCAGGGGCGCGGATGGTTCAGAGTCCGGAGGAGAGTCCGGCAATGTGGAGTCACGGACCTCGCGAAGGGTAAGGCTGGTGTTCGGCTCGATCGCCGTTGAGGCTGCTGCCTCCGTGGCGGGGTCTACCCACCCGCCCACGGATGGCGCAGTTGGCTCCATGTTGAAGGTCGGAGCGGTTGCAGGTGCGGTCTCCAGGACACTGTTCGGCGGCAGAGCTAAATCATGCCCATCGTGACAGTGCGGCGCACTCGGCCGGGGCACGAATCCGTCGAAGATCAAGTCTCCGCGGATGTCGGTGTTGTAGTTTAAGCTACCAAACCTGACCTGATGGCCAGGGGCGTAACTCTCGATCTGCTCCAAATGGCCAAGCGAGTTGGCCCGCAGTGCGAAGCCGCCGAACACGAAGATCTGTCCGAGGAGAAAAATCTCACCCTGGACTGCATCGATGTTGATGATCGAAGGAGCCATCAAGCCTAAAGATGACGACACAGAGGAACTCTCAATGAAAGCACCAATGTCGGTGTCAAAACCGGCGGATCTCGGGTAGGGGGTCCCAAACTATGCGTCTAGGCATATGGTAACAGGAGAAAAGGGACACGATGTTTTTACCCAGGTTCGGGCCCACTTGATGGAGGTAAAACACTACTCCTACTTGATTAATATTGATGATATGGGTAGTACAAGAGTTGATCTACCACGAGATCAGAGAGGCTAAACCCTAGAAGCTAGCCTATGGTATGATTGTTGTTGTTCTGTCCTACGGACTAAACCCTCCGGTTTATATAGACAACGGAGGGGGCTAGGGTTACACAGAGTCGGTTACAAGGAAGGAGATCTACATATCCATACTGCCAAGCTTGCCTTCCACGCCAAGGAAAGTCCCATCCGGACACGGGACGAAGTCTTCAATCTTGTATCTCCATATGCCCATAGTCCGGCCAAAAGTTATAGTCCGGCTGTCCGGATACCCCCTAATCCAGGACTCCCTCACCATCATTGGAATATACAAGCCAAGTTCTATAATGAAAGATTCCCACTAGTATATGAAAGTGACAACATAGGAGACTCTCTATCATGAAGATCATGGTGCTACTTTGAAGCACAAGTGTGGTAAAAGGATAGTAGCATTGCCCCTTCTCTCTTTTTCTCTCATTTTTTTAATTTTTAATTTTTAATTTTTTTTGTTTGGTCCTTTTCTCTTTTTTTATGGCCTCTTTTTTTTCGTCCGGAGTCTCATCCCGACTTGTGGGGGAATCATAGTCTCCATCATCCTTTCCTCACTGGGACAATGCTCTAATAATGATGATCATCACACTTTTATTTTCTTACAATTCAAGAATTACAACTCGATACTTAGAACAAAATATGACTCTATATGAATGCCTCCGGCGGTGTACCGGGATATGCAATGAATCAAGAGTGACATGTATGGAAGAATTATGAACGGTGGCTTTTCCACAAATACGATGTCAACTCCATGATGTGTCATGATAAACGGAACGGTGGAAAGTTGCATGGCAATATATCTCGGAATGGCTATGGAAATGCCATGATAGGTAGGTATGGTGGCTGTTTTGAGGAAGGTATATGGTGGGTATATGATACCGGCGAAAGGTGCGCGGTATTAGAGAGGCTAGCAATGGTGGAAGAGTGAGAAAAGTGCGTATAATCCATGGACTCAACATTAGTCATAAAGAACTCATATACTTATTGCAAAAATCTACAGGTTATCAAAGCAAAGTATTATGCGCATGCTCCTAGGGGGATAGATAGGTAGGAAAAGACCATGCTCGTCCCCGACCGCCACTCATAAGGAAGACAATCAATAAATAAATCATGCTCCGACTTTATCACATAACGGTTCACCATACGTGCATGCTACGGGAATCACAAACTTTAACACAAGTATTTCTTAAATTCACAACTACTCCACTAGCATGACTCTAATATTACCATCTTCATATCTCAAAACAATTATCAAGCATCAAACTTTTCTTAGTATTCAACACACTCATAAGAATTCTAACAAATCTTGAATACCAAGCATATTAGGATTATTTAAGCAAATTACCATGCTATTTAAGACTCTCAAAATAATATAAGTGAAGCATGGGAGTTCATCTATTTCTTCAAAATACAACTACCACCATGCTCTAAATGATATAAGTGAAGCACCAGAGCAAACAACAAACTACTCCGAAAGATATTAGTGAAGATCAATGAGTAGTCGAATAATTATGCAACTATGTGAAGACTCTCTATATCACATCATGTCTTGACCATATCACATCACAACATGCCCTGCAAAAACAAGTTAGACGTCCTCTACTTTGTTGTTGCAAGTTTTACGTGGCTACTACGGGCTTCTAGCAAGAACCGTTCTTACCTACGGCAAAAACCACAACGGTGATTTATCAAGTTTGCTGTTTTAAGCTTCTTAAAGGACCGACCGCAATCAAAATCAATTCAACTAAAGTAGAGAAAAACAGACACCCGCCAGCCACCTTTATGCAAAATAAGTTGCATGTCAGTCGGTGGAACCGGTCTCATGTACGTGGACATGTAAGGTTGGTCTGGGGCGCTTCATCTTACAATACCGCTGAATCAAAATAAGATGTTTGTGGTAAGCAGTATGACTATCACCGCGCATAACTCTTTGTGTTCTACTCGTGCATATCATCTATGCATAGACCTGGCTCAGATGCCACTGTTGGGGAACGTTGCATCGAAAACAAAAAATTTCTGCGCACACGCAAGATCTAACCATGGAGATGCATAGCTACGAGAGGGGGAGAGCATTTGCATACCCTTGTAGATCTCTAAGCGCAAGCATTTATCGCACAGTTGATGTAGTCGTACTCTTCGCGATCCGATCACGATCCAAGCGATCTAGTGCCGAACGGACGACACCTCCGAGTTTAGCACTCGTGCAGCTTGATGACGTCTCCCCCTTCTTGATCCAGCAAGCGGGAGAGGAGAAGTAGATGGGGTCACAGCAAACACAACGGCGTGGTGGTGATGGTGGTGGTGGAGCACCGTCAGCGCTTCATTAAGCGTCGCCGGGACGAGGCGGTGGAACTACGGAGTAACGGGAGAGGGAGGGGTGCCAAGGGCTTAGTGTATCCCATTGGGCAGCCCCCTCCCCTCTATATATAGGTGGAGGGGTGTGGGAAACAGCCCCTCCAAGCCCTAGGGCGCAGCTAGGGGGAGAGGACTTGGACTCCAAGTCCAATCATATTCCTACTAGGACTCCTTCCTTTTTTTGCCTTCCCTGGCCACATGGCCTATTGAGGACTTGGTGCTTCTAGCCTAATAAGTCCAAGGCACTTCCCCACAGCTCATGCTAGACCTTGGGTCATGGTGAACCCACTTGTGGACTTCCACACCCCTCCGTTATCCTCAGGAACCTTCTGAAAGCTTCCCGATACAATACCCAAAAAACTACACCTTTTTTTGAAACCCAAAATATGACTTCCCATATATAAATCTTGACCTCTCGGCCATTCTGAGAATCACATCCGTGACCGAAAATATGACTTCCCATATATAAATCGTGATGTCCGGGATCTCATCCGGGACTCCAAACAACATTTGGTTACCACTCATCAAATATCCCAATACTAATCTAGCGTCACGAACGTTACGTGTGCGACCCTACGGGTTCATGAATTATGTAGTCATGACCGAGACACCACTCCGGTCAATAACCAATAGCGGGACATGGATGCCCATATTGATTCCTACATATTCCACGAAGATCTTTTATCGGTTGAACCCTTATGACAACATACGTAATTCCCTTTTCTGTCGGCATGTTACTTGCCCGAGATTCAATCATCGATATCTTCATACCTAGTTCAATCTCATTACTGGCAATTCTCTTTACTCGTTCTGTAATACATCACCTCGTAACTAACTCCTTAGTCTTTTGCTTGCAGGCTAATTATGATGTGTATTACCGAGAGGGCCTAGAGATACCTCTCCGATACTCGAAGTGACAAATCCCAATCTCGATCCATGCCAACTCAACAAACACCATCGGATATACCTGTAGAGCATCTTTATGATCACCCAGTTATGTTGTGACATTTGATAGCACATAAGGTATTCCTCCGGTATACGGGAGTTGCATGATCTCATAGTCGAAGGAACATGTATTTGACAATCAAGAAAGAAGTAGCAATAAACTGAACGATCATATGCTAAGCTAACGAACGGGTCTTGTCCATCACATCATTCTCCTAGTGATGTGATCCCGTTATCATGTGACAACACATGTCCATGGTTAGGAAACCTTAACCATCTTTTGATCAACGAGGTAGTCTAGTAGAGGCTTACTAGGGACACAGTATTTGTTTATGTATTAACAGATGTATTTAAGTTTTTGATAAATATCATTCTAGCATGAATAATAAACCTTTATCATGAATAAGGAAATATAAAATAAAAACTTTATTATTGCCTTTAAGGCAGATTTCCTTCAAGTAGCGCTTGTCAGGAGCAATGCTACTACTAAGTAGGGCCCATTAGCAGTAGCGGTGTTGTCAAAGAAAGCGCTACTGCTAAAATCTTAGCAGTAGCGCTGTATTTTGAGCCGCGCTGCTACAACAACTAGCATCGGTGGGCTCATTGGGTCCCACTTATCTGTAGCGCTATTTTCATTTCCAGCGCTACTATTAAGGCATCAATTTAGCGCTACTACTGATGTCCTACCTATAAGCATTTCCCTAGTAGTGCAAGGCCTTGTTTCCAAGCATTGCAATACCGTTTGTTCTCACTTTTATTACTTGCTACCTTGCTGTTTTCATTATTTCAGATTACAAAAACCTAATCTACTATCCATACTACACTTGTATCACCATCTGTTTGCCGAACTAGTGCAATTATAGAATTTACCATTGTATTTGATGTGTTGGGGACACAAGAGATTGCATGCACTTGATTGTAGGGTTGTTTGAGAGAGACTATCTTCATCCTACACCTCCCACAAATTAAGAAATCTTTGGTCATCCACTTGAGTGAAATTTGCTGTTGTCCAACAAAACTCTATGCTTGGAGGCCCAACAGAGTCTACAAGAATAAAGTTTTATAGTAGACATCAGTTGTGCCACGCACGATAGATGCACCATGACATAGTGAGGGCGCGGACGGGGAGGCATCGGAGGACGTGAGGAGGAGGTCGTTGGGAAGGCAATCGCCATTGGAATCCACCATGCTGGTTGATAGGAGGCAGTCTTGGTTGGAAGACAGAGAGGAATAATATAGGATCCAGCGATCGTTAAGGAGAAAGAATCGTATTATTTGTTGGCGTAAATTATAAGTGTCATAGTATCTATCTATGAATTGTAATCGTAGTGAGATCAACATACTTTGCGGACTGGCTCATCCAATATGGACATAAAATATCAGGAGAAAATATAGTCGGACCCTCACGGAATTCAGCAATATGGGGGGCGCTTTGGAGCTTAAGCTGTCCTACAAAGGTTAATTTTTTTCTCTGATGGGCTTTGTCAGGCTCGCTACCATGTCGGGCGACTTTGGCAAACAGACATATAAAGGTTAGTGGGAAATGTCCTACATGCGGTATAGGAGGGGGAATACCAAGCACCTGGTATTCACTTGTGCAAAAGCGAAAGAAGTATGACAATTACTTGGTTTGGACTTTGCTATTGATAAAGCATGCGCTATGGATCTAGCAGGAGAAACTGTGCTAGAGTATTTATTGTTGCAACCAGCTGAAGAATGTTTGGTCCTCAGTCTAGGAAATTCAACGGAAGCAATTGCTATTGGTTCTTGGTACTCATGGTGGGAGAGGAGAAAGTTAGTGCATAATGAAAAGGTCCAGGAACCTAAGTTTATAGCAATGGCAATCATAGCTTTGGTTGCTAACTGTACTATGGCTAGTGATGCAAAGGCAACGATCAAGCGACATGGCTGAGAAAGACCAAGGAGCAACTATGTGAAGCTAAACATGAATGAGGCTTTTGACCCATACATACTCAAGGGCTTGTATGACACTGTCATCAGAGACTCGATTGGCTGATTCATCGTGACAGGAAGCGGGAAAACTTATTGGTGCAAAGATGCGCCTATGGACGAGACACTGTCCTTACGATTTGGTCTCATTCTGGCAAATACAGTTGGGCGTAATCGCATAGAGGTGAACTTTGACAACATCGAGGTGATAGAGACAATGAAGAGTGGAGATCACTCTTTTGGTCTATCGACGACATTTTTTGATGATAGTATATATCACCTTGTGTGTGATTTCCCGCATATTATATTTTAGCATGTTCTTAGATAAACTAATTGTGTTGGCCATGAGTTAGCCAAACTAGCTAGAAGTAAGGTGTGTGCGGGATGGATGAAAGATCCATCCATAGAGATTGTTGGTACTCTTGTAAAAAAAACTATGATGATCACCTTGCAATAAAGAGTATCTTGATGTCATAAAATAAAAAAAATTGTAATCGTACTCCATTAGGAATCAATACCTGCCTTGTATGGCGCCACGTTCATGACCTGATCACAAGATCCGATCAAACAAACTTGGACGCCACTCTAACAAAATGCAGAGCCAAACTCTAACAAACTTGGACTCAACGTTCACCATTCCCGATCTCGGCATATGCTTATTTTGCTAAGGGCAGTTATGGCAGATCCTCGCGGGAAAGATCGAATCTTCGTATTATAGTAATTGTATATCAAGGATATATGTATCTTAAAAAATGGTATATGTGATGTAGCTATTGTCGGCGTTCTGGGAACGGGGGTCCCTAGACTTGCCTGCGTGCGGCCTGCGGCGTGGCTCAAAGGGGGCCCAACACGGCCCATCTTCACCAACAAAAACCCAAGACCCTCGCGAGGGGCCAAGCCTCGCGGGGCAGACGACACGGAGCTTCCTCAAGCACGGCCTCATCAGGCTGGCTCGCGAGGAGGCGGAGAGATCAAGGTGGGGTACCTCACGAGGTGCCCATGACGCAAGCCATGACGACCAAAGGCGCCAGGCGGGCGCAGCCCGCGCAGTGTCCTCCCTTTCCTCTTTGGTGCAAAGGGAGCAAGCGCAGGCGGGAGGATCAAGCAAAGGCACCCGTTTCAGTGCAACGAGACCAAGACCAGCTCCGCGACAAGGGGGACGTCACTGTGGAGCCCAAGCCAGCGTCATCACCAGAGCCTTTGGCAGGCGAGGACCAACTTTAGTCAGGATAAGTGTACCAGATGTTCCCCTTCAAACTGGCCAATTGTTGGCGCCCTTCCCACTCAATATTTGGGAAGAGGCCCAGGGCCTTTGCCTATAAATAGGACTAGCCACTCCCAGGGTAGAGGAATCATCTCATCACCCTGGCATCTAGACATCGAGCAACCCGGCAATCAGTTAGATAGGCATAGGCGGCAGGCGGAGAAAGAGAGAGAAGGGCGAATGAACTCCTCCTAGCAGTTCATCCCCCCAGCCAAGAACAGACCCTCGCGAGGCTGTTCTTCCTTGTATTGTTCATCATCATCAGCCCAAGAGGCAATCCACCACACCACACTGGAGTAGGGTATTACACCACATCGGTGGCCCGAACCAGTATAAACTATGTGTCTCTTGTGTTGTTCTTTTGGTAGCTTAGATCTTTGCGAGGCGGACGGGTACGGGTTGTTGGGGAACGTTGCAGAAAACAAAAATTTTCCTACGGTTTCACCAAGATCCATCTATGAGTTCATCTAGCAACGAGTGATCGGATGCATCTACATACCTTTGTGGATCGCGTGCGGAAGCGTTCAAGGAACGGGGATGAGGTAGTCGTACACGACGTGATCCAAATCACCGGAGATCCTAGCGCCGAACGGACGGCACCTCCGCGTTCAACACACGTATGGTCAGCGTAATGTCTCCTTCTTCTTGATCCAGCAAGGCAAAGGAGAGGTTGAGGAAGATGGCTCCAGCAGCAGCACGACGGCGTGGTGATGGTGGAGCTGCAGTACTCCGGCAGGGCTTCGCCGAGCTCTACGGAGGAGGAGGAGGTGTTGGAGAGGGAGAGGGAGGCTCCAAGGCAAAGGGTGCGGCTGACCCCTCCCCTCCACCTTTATATAGGCCTCTTGGGGGGGCGTCGGCCCTGGGAGATCTGATCTCCCAAGGGGGCGGCGGCCAGGGAGGATTTCCTCCCCCCCAAGGCACCTAGGAGGTGCCTTCCACTTGTGGGACTCTTCCCCTTTGGAACCCTAGGCGCATGGGCCTCTTGGGGCTGGTTCCCCTTGGCCCATGTAGGCCAAGGCGCACCCCCTACAGCCCACGTGGCCCCCCGAGGCAGGTGGCCCCACCCGGTGGACCCCCGGGACCCTTCTGGTGGTCCCGGTACAATACCGGTGACCCCGAAACTTGTCCCGATGGCCAAAACAGCACTTCCCATATATAATTCTTTACCTCCGGACCATTCCGAAACTCCTCGTGACGTCCGGGATCTCATCCGGGACTCCGAACAACATTCGGATTACTGCATATACATATCCCTACAACCCTAGCTTCACCGAACCTTAAGTGTGTAGACCCTACGGGTTTGGGAGACATGCAGACATGACCGAGACGGCTCTCGGGCAATAACCAACAGCGGGATCTGGATACCCATGTTGGCTCCCACATGCTCCACGATGATCTCATCGGATGAACCACGATGTCGAGGATTCAAGCAACCCCGTATGCAATTCCCTTTGTCAATTGATATGTTACTTGCCCGAGATTCGATCGTTGGTATCCCAATACCTCGTTCAATCTCGTTACCGGCAAGTCACTTTACTCGTACCGTAATGCATGATCCAGTGACCAAACACTTGGTCACATTGAGCTCATAATGATGATGCATTGCCGAGTGGGCCCAGTGATACCTCTCCGTCATACGGAGTGACTAATCCCAGTCTCGATCCGTGTCAACCCAACAGACACTTTCGGAGATACCCGTAGTATACCTTTATAGTCACCCGGTCACGTTGTGACGTTTGGCACACCCAAAGCACTCCTACGGCATCCGGGAGTTACACGATCTCATGGTCTAAGGAAAGGATACTTGACATTGGAAAACTCTAGCAAACGAACTATGCAATCTTATGCTATGTTTAGGATTGGGTCTCGTCCATCACATCATTCTCCTAATGATGTGATCTCGTTATCATTGACATCCAATGCCCATAGTCAGGAAACCATGACTATCTATTGATCAACGAGCTAGTCAACTAGAGGCTTACTAGGGACATGTTGGTGTCTGTTATTCACACATGTATTACGATTTCTGGATAACACAATTATAGCACGAATAAAGACAATTATCATGAACAAGGAAATATAATATAATAATAATGCTTTTATTATTGCCTCTAGGGCATATTTCCAACAGTCTCCCACTTGCACTAGAGTCAATAATCTAGTTACATTGTGATGAATCGAACACCCATAGAGTTCTGGTGCTGATCATGTTTTGCCTTAGGGAGAGGTTTAGTCAACGGATCTGCGACATTCAGATCCGTGTGCACTTTACAAATTTCTATGTCGCCATCTTGAACATTTTCACGAATGGAGTTGAAGCGACGCTTGATGTGCCTGGTCTTCTTGTGAAACCTGGGCTCCTTGTCAAGTGCAATAGCTCGAGTGTTGTCACAGAAGAGTTTGATTGGCCCCGACGCATTGGGTATGACTCCGAGGTCGGTGATGAACTCCTTCACCCAAATTGCTTCATGTGCTGCCTCCGAGGCTGCCATGTACTCCGCTTCACATGTAGATCCTGCCACGACGCTCTGCTTGCAACTGCACCAGCTTACTGCTCCACCATTCAAAATATACACGTATCCGGTTTGTGACTTAGAGTCATCCAGATCTGTGTCGAAGCTAGCGTCGACGTATCCCTTTACGACGAGCTCTTCGTCACCTCCATAAACGAGAAACATTTCCTTAGTCCTTTTCAGGTACTTCAGGATATTCTTGACCACTGTCCAGTGTTCCTTGCCGGGATTACTTTGGTACCTTCCTACCAAACTCACGGCAAGGTTTACGTCAGGTCTGGTACATAGCATGGCATACATAATAGAACCTATGGCTGAGGCATAGGGGATGACCCTCATCTCTTCTATATCTTCTGCCGTGGTCGGACATTGAGCTGAGCTCAATTTCACACCTTGTAATACTGGTAAGAACCCCTTCTTAGATTGATCCATATTGAACTTCTTCAATATCTTATCAAGGTATGTGCTTTGTGAAAGACCTATGAGGCGTCTCGATCTATCTCTATAGATCTTTATGCCTAATATATAAGCAGCTTCTCCAAGGTCCTTCATTGAAAAACTCTTATTCAAGTAGGCCTTAATGCTGTCCAAGAGTTCTATATCATTTCCCATCAAAAGTATGTCATCTAGATATACTATGAGAAATGCTACAGAGCTCCCACTCACTTTCTTGTAAACGCAGGCTTCTCCATAACTCTGCGTAAACCCAAACGCTTTGATCATCTCATCAAAGCGAATGTTCCAACTCCGAGATGCTTTCACCAGCCCATAAATCGAGCGTTGGAGCTTGCACACTTTGTCAGCATTCTTAGGATCGACAAAACCTTCCGGCTGCATCATATACAATTCTTCCTTAAGGAAACCATTAAGGAATGCCGTTTTGACGTCCATTTGCCATATCTCATAATCATAGAATGCGACAATTGCTAACATGATTCGGACGGACTTTAACTTCGCTAACGGTGAGAAAGTCTCATCGTAGTCAAATCCTTGAACTTGTCGATAACCCTTAGCGACAAGCCGAGCTTTATAGATGGTCACATTACCATCCGCGTCTGTCTTCTTCTTAAAGATCCATTTATTTTCTATGGCTCGCCGCTCTATGGTCAAGTCAGTCAAAGTCCATACTTCGTTTTCATACATGGATCCTATCTCGGATTTCATGGCTTCTAGCCATTTGTCGGAATCCGGGCCCGCCATTGCTTCCTCATAGTTCGAAGGCTCACCGTTGTCTAACAACATGATTTCCAAGACAGGGTTGCCGTACCACTCTAGTGCGGAACGTGTCCTTGTGGACCTTCGAATTTCAGTAGGAGCTTGATTAGAAGTATCTTGATCATCATCATTAATTTCCTCTCTAGTCGGTGCAGGCACCTCAGGAACGTTTTCTTGAGTTTCGCCATTTTCCGGTTCAAGAGGTAACACTTCATCAAGTTCTACTTTCCTCCCACTTACTTCTTTCGAGAGAAACTCTTTCTCTAGAAAGGATCCATTCTTGGCAACAAAGATCTTGCCTTCGGATCTGAGGTAGAAGGTATACCCAATAGTTTCTTTAGGGTATCCTATGAAGACGCATTTTTCCGACTTGGGTTCGAGCTTTTCAGGTTGAAGTTTCTTGACATAAGCATCGCATCCCCAAACTTTTAGAAACGACAGCTTAGGTTTCTTCCCAAACCATAATTCATACGGTGTCGTCTCAACGGATTTCGATGGAGACCTATTTGAAGTGAATGCGGCAGTTTCTAAAGCATAGCACCAAAAAGATAGCGGTAAATCAGTAAGAGACATCATAGATTGTACTGTTGGAAATATGCCCTAGAGGCAATAATAAATAGGTTATTATTATATTTCCTTGTTCATGATAATCGTTTATTATCCATGCTAGAATTGTATTGATAGGAAACTCAGATACATGTGTGGATGCATAGACAACACCATGTCCCTAGTAAGCCTCTAGTTGACTAGCTCGTTGATCAATAGATGGTTACGGTTCCCTGACCATGGACATTGGATGTCATTGATAACGGGATCACATCATTAGAAGAATGATGTGATGGACAAGACCCAATCCTAAGCCTAGCACAAGATCGTGTAGTTCGTATGCTAAAGCTTTTCTAATGTCAAGTATCATTTCCTTAGACCATGAGATTGTGCAACTCCCGGATACCGTAGGAATACTTTGGGTTTGCCAAACGTCACAACGTAACTGGGTGGCTATAAAGGTGCACTACGGGTATCTCCGAAAGTGTCTGTTGGGTTGGCACGAATCGAGACTGGGATTTGTCACTCCGTGTGACGGAGAGGTATCTTTGGGCCCACTCGGTAGGACATCATCATAATGTGCACAATATGATCAAGGAGTTGATTACGGGATGATGTGTTACGGAACGAGTAAAGAGACTTGCCGATAACGAGATTGAACAAGGTATCGGGATACCGACGATCGAATCTTGGGCAAGTACAATACCGCTAGACAAAGGGAATTGTATACGGGATTGATCGAATCCTCGACATCGTGGTTCATCCGATGAAATCATCGTGGAACATGTGGGAGCCAACATGGGTATCCAGATCCCGCTGTTGGTTATTGACCGGAGTACATCTCGGCCATGTCTGCATGCTTCCCGAACCCGTAGGGTCTACACACTTAAGGTTCGATGACGCTAGGGTTATAAAGGAAGTTCGTATGTGGTTACCGAATGTTGTTCGGAGTCCCGGATGAGATCCCGGACGTCACGAGGAGTTCCGGGATGGTCCGGAGGTAAAGATTTATATATGGGAAGTCCTGTTTTGGTCACCGAAAGAGTTTTGGGTTTTATCGGTAACGTACCGGGACCACCAGGAGGGTCCCGGGGGTCCACCAAGTGGGACCACCGGCCCTGGAGGGCTGCATGGGCCACATGTGGGAGGGGACCAGCCTCAGGTGGGCTGGTGCGCCCCCCCACAAGGGCCCAAGGCGCCTAGGGTTTGGGGGGAACCCTAAAGGGGGGCGCCCCCTTGCCTTGGGGGGCAAGGCACCCCCCCTGGGCCGCCGCCCCTCCTCAGATTGGATCTGAGGGAGCCGGCCCCCCTCTCCCTTGCCCCTATATATATGTGGGGGGTGGGAGGGCAACAACACCAATGTGCTGGCGCAGCCCTCCCCCTCTCCCAAGTCCTTCTCCTCTCCCGCGGTGCTTGGCGAAGCCCTGCAGGATTGCCACGCTCCTCCACCACCACCACGCCGTTGTGCTGCTGCTGGACGGAGTCTTCCTCAACCCCTCCCTCTCTCCTTGCTGGATCAAGGCATGGGAGACGTCACCGGGCTGTACGTGTGTTGAACGCGGAGGTGCCGTCCGTTCGGCACTTGGTCATCGGTGATTTGGATCACGACGAGTACGACTCCATCAACCCCGTTCACATGAACGCTTCCGCTTAGCGATCTACAAGGGTATGTAGATGCACTCTCTTTCCCCTCGTTGCTGGTTTCTCCATAGATAGATCTTGGTGACACGTAGGAAAATTTTAAATTTCTGCTACGTTCTCCAACACGTACCATATCTAATAGAGTGCGATTACGACGTTCGGACACTCCATTAAGCTGAGGTGTTCCAGGCGGGCGAGTTGTGAAACTATTCCACATTTTCTTAAGTGCGTGCCAAATTCGTGACTCAAGTATTCTCCTCCACGATCTGATCGTAAAAACTTGATTTTTCTGTCACGTTGATTTTCAACCTCACTCTGAAATTCCTTGAACTTTTCAAAGGTCTCAGACTTGTGTTTCATTAAGTAGATATACCCATATCTACTCAAGTCATCAGTGAGGGTGAGAACATAATGATAGCCACCGCGAGCCTCAACACTCATTGGACCGCACACATCAGTATGTATGATTTCCAATAAGTTGGTTGCTCGCTCCATTGTTCCTGAGAACAGAGTCTTGGTCATTTTACCCATGAGGCATGGTTCGCACGTGTCAAATGATTCATAATCAAGAGACTCTAAAAGTCCATCTGCATGGAGCTTCTTCATGCGTTTGACACCTATGTGACCAAGGCGGCAGTGCCACAAGTATGTGGGACTATCATTATCAATTTTAACTCTTTTGGTATTCACACTATGAATATGTGTATCATCACGTACGAGATTCATCAAGAATAAACCATTAACCATCGGAGCATGACCATAAAACATATCACTCATATAAATAGAACAACCATTATTCTCAGATTTAAATGAGTAGCCATCTCGAATTAAACAAGATCCAGACACAATGTTCATGCTCAAACTTGGCACTAAATAACAATTATTGAGGTTTAAAACTAATCCCGTAGGTAAATGTAGAGGTAGCATGCCGACGGCGATCACATCGACCTTGGAACCATTCCCGACGCGCATCGTCACCTCATCCTTCGCCAGTCTTCGCTTATTCCGCAGCTCCTGCTTTGAGTTACAAATGTGAGCAACTGCACCGGTATCAAATACCCAAGAGCTACTACGAGTACTGGTAAGGTACACATCAATTACATGTATATCACATATACCTTTTGTTTTGCCGGCCTTCTTGTCCGCTAAGTATTTGGGGCAATTCCGCTTCCAGTGACCACTTCCCTTGCAATAAAAGCACTCAGTCTCGGGCTTGGGTCCATTCTTTGGCTTCTTCCCGGCAACTTGCTTACCGGGCGTGGCAACTTCCTTGCCGTCCTTCTTGAAGTTCTTTTTACCCTTGCCCTTCTTGAACTTAGTGGTTTTATTCACCATCAACACTTGATGTTCCTTCTTGATTTCTACCTCTGCTGATTTCAGCATAGCATATACCTCAGGAATGGTCTTTACCATCCCCTGCATGTTGTAGTTCATCACAAAGCTCTTGTAGCTAGGTGGAAGCGACTGGAGGATTCTGTCAATGACCGCGTCGTCCGGGAGATTAACTCCCAGCTGAGTTAAGCGGTTATGTAACCCAGACATAGTGAGTATGTGCTCACTGACAGAACTATTTTCCTCCATCTTACAGCTAAAGAATTTGTCGGAGACTTCATATCTCTCGACCCGGGCATGAGCTTGGAAAACCATTTTCAGCTCTTCGAACATCTCATATGCTCCATGTCTCTCAAAACGCTTTTGGAGCCCCGGCTCTAAGCTGTAAAGCATGCCGCACTAAACGAGGGAGTAGTCATCGGAACATGATTGCCAAGCGTTCATAACGTCTTGTTCTGCAGGGAGAACAGGTGCGTCACCCAGCGGTGCTTGTAGGACATAATCTTTCTTGGCAGCTATGAGGATGATCCTCAGGTTCCGGACCCAGTCCGTATAGTTGCTGCCATCGTCTTTCAGCTTGGTTTTCTCTAGGAACGCGTTGAAGTTGAGGACTACGTTGGCCATTTGATCTACAAGACATATTGTAAATATTTTAGACTAAGTTCATGATAATTTTAAAGTTCATCTAATCAAATTATTTAATGAACTCCCACTTAGATAGACATCCCTCTTCTAGTCATCTAAGTATTACATGATCCAAGTCAACTAGGCCGTGTCCGATCATCACGTGAGACGGACTAGTCAACATTGGTGAACATCTTCATGTTGATCGTATCTTCTATACGACTCATGCTCGACCTTTCGGTCTTCTGTGTTCCGAGGCCATGTCTGTACATGCTAGGCTCGTCAAGTCAACCTAAGTGTTTGCATGTGTAAATCTGTCTTACACCCGTTGTATGTGAACGTTAGAATCTATCACACCTGATCATCACGTGGTGCTTCGAAACAACGAACTGTCGCAACGGTGCACAGTTAGGGGGAACACTTCTTGAAATTATTATGAGGGATCATCTTATTTACTACCGTCGTTCTAAGTAAACAAGATGCAAAAACATGATAAACATCACATGCAATCAAATAATAATAGTAGTGACATGATATGGCCAATATCACATAGCTCCTTTGATCTCCATCTTGGGGCTCCATGATCATCTTGTCACCGGCTTGACACCATGATCTCCATCATCATGATCTCCATCATCGTGTCTCCATGAAGTTGCTCGCCAACTATTACTTCTACTACTATGGCTAACGCGTTTAGCAATAAAGTAAAGTAATTTACATGGCGACACGTAGGTCATAAAAGAATAATGACAACTCCTATGGCTCCTGCCGGTTGTCATACTCATCGACATGCAAGTCGTGATTCCTATTACATGAACATGATCTCATACATCACATATATATCATTCATCATTCATCACAACTTTGGCCCTATCATATCACCAAGCACTTGCTACAAAAACAAGTTAGACGTCCTCTAATTGTTGTTGCAAGTTTTACGTGGCTGAATTAGGGTTCTAGCAAGAACGTTTTCTTACCTACGTAAAAGCCACAATGTGATTTGTCAACTTCTATTTACCCTTCATAAGGACCCTTTTCATCGAATCCGCTCCAACTAAAGTGGGAGAGACAGACACCCGCCAGCCACCTTATGCAACTAGTGCATGTTAGTCGGTGGAACCGGTCTCACGTAAGCGTACGTGTAAGGTTGGTCCGGGCCGCTTAATCCCACAATACCGCTGAAGCAAGATAAGACTAGTAGCGGCAAGAAAGTTGACAACATCTACGCCCACAACAAATTGTGTTCTACTCGTGCAATAGAGAACTACGCATAGACCTAGCTCTGATACCACTGTTGGGGAACGTTGCAGAAAACAAAAATTTTCCTACGGTTTCACCAAGATCCATCTATGAGTTCATCTAGCAACGAGTGATCGGATGCATCTACATACCTTTGTGGATCGCGTGCGGAAGCGTTCAAGGAACGGGGATGAGGTAGTCGTACACGACGTGATCCAAATCACCGGAGATCCTAGCGCCGAACGGACGGCACCTCCGCGTTCAACACACGTATGGTCAGCGTAATGTCTCCTTCTTCTTGATCCAGCAAGGCAAAGGAGAGGTTGAGGAAGATGGCTCCAGCAGCAGCACGACGGCGTGGTGATGGTGGAGCTGCAGTACTCCGGCAGGGCTTCGCCGAGCTCTACGGAGGAGGAGGAGGTGTTGGAGAGGGAGAGGGAGGCTCCAAGGCAAAGGGTGCGGCTGCCCCCTCCCCTCCACCTTTATATAGGCCTCTTGGGGGGGCGTCGGCCCTGGGAGATCTGATCTCCCAAGGGGGCGGCGGCCAGGGAGGATTTCCTCCCCCCCAAGGCACCTAGGAGGTGCCTTCCACTTGTGGGACTCTTCCCCTTTGGAACCCTAGGCGCATGGGCCTCTTGGGGCTGGTTCCCCTGGCCCATGTAGGCCAAGGCGCATCCCCTACAGCCCATGTGCCCCCCCGAGGCAGGTGGCCCCACCCGGTGGACCCCGGGGACCCTTCTGGTGGTCCCGGTACAATACCGGTGACCCCGAAACTTGTCCCGATGGCCAAAACAGCACTTCCCATATATAATTCTTTACCTCCGGACCATTCCGAAACTCCTCGTGACGTCCGGGATCTCATCCGGGACTCCGAACAACATTCGGATTACTGCATATACATATCCCTACAACCCTAGCATCACCGAACCTTAAGTGTGTAGACCCTACGGGTTCGGGAGACATGCAGACATGACCGAGACGACTCTCGTGCAATAACCAACAGCGGGATCTGGATACCCATGTTGGATCCCACATGCTCCACGATGATCTCATCGGATGAACCACGATGTCGAGGATTCAAGCAACCCCGTATGCAATTCCCTTTGTCAATCGATATGTTACTTGCCCGAGATTCGATCGTTGGTATCCCAATACCTCGTTCAATCTCGTTACCGGCAAGTCACTTTACTCGTACCGTAATGCATGATCCAGTGACCAAACACTTGGTCACATTGAGCTCATAATGATGATGCATTGCCGAGTGGGCCCAATGATACCTCTCCGTCATACGGAGTGACAAATCCCAGTCTCGATCCGTGTCAACCCAACAGACACTTTCGGAGATACCCATAGTATACCTTTATAGTCACCCAGTTACGTTGTGACGTTTGGCACACCCAAAGCACTCCTACGGCATCCGGGAGTTACACGATCTCATGGTCTAAGGAAAGGATACTTGGCATTGGAAAACTCTAGTAAACGAACTATGCGATCTTATGCTATGTTTAGGATTGGGTCTCGTCCATCACATCATTCTCCTAATGATGTGATCTCGTTATCATTGACATCCAATGCCCATAGTCAGGAAACCATGACTATCTATTGATCAACGAGCTAGTCAACTAGAGGCTTACTAGGGACATGTTGGTGTCTGTTATTCACACATGTATTACGATTTCCGGATAACACAATTATAGCACGAATAAAGACAATTATCATGAACAAGGAAATATAATATAATAATAATGCTTTTATTATTGCCTCTAGGGCATATTTCCAACACGGGTAGGTAGGAAGCGTAATCTCCGCGCGCACCCCAGAGTCCGAACCTTAAGGGTCTGCCAGAACCCGAAATCCGACATTTGGCGCGCCAGGTAGGGGTGCGCTGGAATCCGCCTTCCACCGCTCCGTTCTCCTCCGACCATCGCGTCCATGGCTGACGCCCGTCGGGCTCACGCTGGGCGCCAGGCCGCCCTCGCTTCCTGCATTGCCCAGACGACTCCCGTCGGCGGGTCTCCTCGTTGTTCCCCGGCACCTGCCGTCAACACCGCCACCGGCCTGGCGGGGAACGGGCAGCAGGTATCGTCCCAACATCTGTCCATGCGGTAAGACGGCCGCACCGCTACACCAACACCCCGGTCGTCGTGGCCCTCCTAGGCGGCTCGCAGGCGCCGCCTACAGGTCACCACGTCAAGTCGTTCGTCCGCCGGGTCAGCGCTGCTTCCGCGCTGCAGGGGGCTCTCCCGGACCGGGCGGCGCCCAAGGCCGGCCTGACCTTCAGCTCGGAGGACCACCCCTCCAGCTCGGCCTGCTCGGGCGCGCTCCCCATGCTGTGCACCCCCACCATCTACCAGGTGGCCGTCACCAGAACTCTCATCGATGGTGGTGCGGGCCTCAGCGTGCTCTCGGTCGAGGCCTTCAACCTCCTCCGCATACCCCTGGAACGACTGCGACCCAGCCGGCCCTTCTCGGGCGTTGGGGGCGGGTCATCCAGCTCCTTGGGACAGATCCGGTCCCAGTAACCTTTGGCACCTACGACAACTTCCACACAGAGATGGTCGACTTCGACGTCGCCCCCATCAGCCTCCCCTACAACGCCATCCTCGGCTACCCAGTGCTGGCTCAGTTCATGGCGGCGACGCACTCGGCGTACAACCTCCTGAAGATGCCCGGGAGCAGCGGTATCCTCACCGTGCACGGGGACACCGGAGACGCGCTGCGAGTGCTCAAGCTTGCCTTCAAGACGGCGGCGTCAGCACAGCCCGCCGGCTCGGAGGCCCCCGAGCCCAAGGGGGCTGCGCCCGCCAAGAAGAAGCAGTTGTTCACCCAAGACAAGGCGGAAACCAAGCAGATACCCGTCGATGAGGACGGGTCCACCAGTGCCGCTTTTACCATAGGCGCCAACCTCGAGCCCGAGCAGGAGGAAGCCCTGGTCAGGTTCCTGCGCGCAAACAAGAAGGTATTCGCTTGGGAGCCTGACCAATTGGCGGGGATCCCTAGGAGTGTAATCGAGCATCACCTCAACGTGTGCCCCAATGTGCGCCCCGTGAAGCAGAAGGCGAGGCGGCAGTCCACAGAGAAGCAGGCCTTCATCGTCCAAGAGACCCGGAAACTAGAAGCCGCTGGGGTCATTCGCGAGGTCCGATACCCGGATTGGTTGGCCAACCCTATCGTTGTGCCAAAGAAGGGAGGTAAGGAGCGCATGTGTGTCGACTTCACCAACCTCAACAAGGCATGTCCGCAAGATCCATTCCCGCTCCCCCGCATCGATCAGATCGTCGATTCCACCGCGGAATGCGGCCTGCTATGCTTCGTGGATGCCTTCTCTAGGTATCACCAGATCAAGATGGCAGTAGAAGACGTCGAGAAGACAGCCTTCCTGACCCCGTGTGGGGTGTACTGCTACACATGCATGCCATTCGGGCTGCGAAACGCATGGGCGACCTTTCAGCGGCTGATGCACATCACCTTGGGCCGGCAGCTCGGGAAGAATGTCGAGGCTTACGTCGATGACATTGTGGTGAAGTCTCGGGAGGCCAAGACCCTGATACAAGACTTGGAGGAAGCCTTCGCGAGCCTCGACGCGGTGAACCTGCGGCTCAACCCAGAGAAGTGTGTGTTCGGGGTCCCCTCAGGCAAGCTCTTGGGTTTCCTCGTGTCCCACCGGGGCATCGAGGCCAACCCAGAGAAGGTCAAGGTGGTCGAGGACATGAGCCCGCCAAAGACCCTCAGAGAAATGCAGAAGCTCACTGGACGCGTGACCGCGCTAGGGCGCTTCATCTCCAGGATGGGAGAGCGAGCGCTGCCTTTCTTCCAGCTAATGAAGAAAAAGGGGCCCTTTGAATGGACTGAAGAGGCCGACACGGCATTTCAAGATCTCAAGAGATACCTGACCAGCCCTCCGGCCATGGTAGCCCCGCGCCCTCAAGAGCCCCTGGTGCTCTACCTCGCCGCCACTCCTTACTCCGCCAGTGCAGCCCTAGTGGCGGTTAGGGAGGAGCGTCGAATCAAAACCGCAGCCGCAGCCCGGGACAAGGTGAAACGGGAACAAAGAAGGCCCACAGAAACCGCCACAACAGTAGGGGAAGATCAGCCACCGCAGAGGAGCGCACCGGAGGTGGAAGGAGCTCCTCACCCAGATGGCCAGCCTCCAGAGGCCATATCGCCTCCGGAGGCGCAATCATCTCCGGAGGGCGCCACAAGCATTGACACACCCAGCCTCATTGAGCACCCCGTGTACTTCGTCAGCACGGTATTGCGGGACGCAAGAGCGCGGTACCCCATGCCTCAGAAGCTCCTCCTCGCACTACTGGTGGCCTCACGCAAGTTGCGGCACTACTTTCAGGGCCACCCCATCAAGGTCGTCTCATCATACCCCTTGGGGAGGGTGCTCAGGAGCCCTAACTCGGCCGAAAGGGTCGCCGAGTGGAACATAGAACTACAAGCATTCCAGCTCGAATTCAGCATGACCAGGGTCATCAAGGGAGTAGCATTAGCGGATTTTGTGGCAGAATGGACGGAGGCACCAGGTCTCAAGGCCGATAAGGATCGGTCCCTCTCCCCGGGGAGCGAGGCACCGGAAGGCTGGGTCATGTACTTTGATGGGGCGTTCTCCAGGCATGGTGCTGGGGCTGGGGCGGTGCTTATATCGCCCACTCAGGACAAGCTCTACTACGCAGTACAGCTCAGTTTCCAGCAAGGCGAAAAGGTCTCCAACAACATAGCGGAGTATGAAGGTCTTATAGCGGGCTTGAAGGCCGCAGTTGCCCTGGGGATGAAGCGCCTCACCATCAAGGGCGATTCGCAGCTCCTTGTCAATTTCTCCAATAAGGTGTACGAGCCGAAGGATGAGCACATGGAGGCCTAACTTGCAGAGGTCCACAAGATGGAGAAGCAGTTCTGGGGGCTGGAGTTGAAGCATGTACCCCGTGGCACCAATCAGGAGGCCGACAACATCGCCAGACGGGCGTCCAGGCGGCTACCTCAGGAGCCTGGCGTCTTCGAGGAGCGGCTCTTCAAGCCCTCAGCCCTGCCGGCATTATCAAACACGGCTCAGCCTCGAGAAGAGCTCCCAAGCCGCCTGCCTTAGGAGCCCCGGTGTGTGGCCCGGCCTCAGGAGCGCGCCTGCTCCTAACGATGGAACCTTAGGAGGGGTGCTGGATCACGGAGCTCCGGAGTTATTTGACACAGGGGATCCTGCCGGAGAAGGAGGAGGAAGCAGAGCGTGTGGCACGGCAGGCCACGGCATACTGCATCAAGGATGGAGAGCTCTACCGGAAGCGACCAAACGACGTATCCCTGCGCTGCATCTCCAGGGAGCAGGGAAAGGAACTGCTGGAGGACATACACGGCGGAGACTGTGGACATCATTCATCATCACGGACCCTCGTCGGCAAGGCGTTTTGCAGTGGGTTTTATTGGCCCACAGCACTCAATGACGCCGACGAACTGGTGAAGGCTTGTGAGGCCTGCCAGTTCCACGCCAAGCAGATCCATCAACCGATAGGAGGCCTGCAGACTATACCCCTTTCATGGCCATTCGCAGTCTGGGGGCTGGACATCCTGGGCCCGTTTCCTCGGGCGCCAGGGGGCTACCGCTACCTCTACGTCGCCGTGGACAAATTCACCAAGTGGGCTGAAGTAGAAGCCGTCCGCACCATCCCCGCGGGTTCCGCGATCAAGTTCATCAGGGGCATCGTGAGCCGGTTCGGGGTGCCAAACCGCATCGTCACAGACAATGGTTCGCTGTTCACCAGTAACCTCTTTAAAACATACTGTGCTAACATTGGGACGCAGATACGCTATGCTTCGATGGCACACCCCCGAAGCAACGGCCAGGCAGAGCGAGCCAACGCAGAGGTCCTAAGGGGCCTCAAAACCAGGATGTTCAAGAAGAAGCTGGAGGCCTGCGGAAGAGGTTGGTACGACGAGCTTCCGTCCGTGTTGTGGTCCATCCGCGCAACCGCGACCAAGCCGACGGGAGAGACCCCGTTCTTCCTGGTCTACGGAGCCGAGGCGGTCCTCCCCCACGAGGTCAGATGTCGCTCCGTGCGGGTCCTGGCGTTTGACGAGGCGCAGCAGGACACCATGCGGGGGATGGACCTCGTGCTGGGGGAGGAACGCCGCCGAGAAGCCGCACTGCGGGCGACAAGGTACCAACAAGCACTACGACGATATCACTGCCGCCACATCCGCCCCAGAACTCTCGAGGTAGGAGACCTCGTGCTCAGGCGGGTCCTCTCCAGGGAGGGACTGCACAAGCTCTCTCCCATGTGGGAGGGCCCGTTCAAGGTTGTTCATGTTTACAGGCCTGGCTCCGCGTGCTTGGAGACTCAGGAGGGGGTGCCGATCCAGAACGCGTGGAACATCCAGCACCTCCGGAGGTTCTACCCCTAAAGGCCTGGAGCCTGTGAAGAAGGCGAACGCCTGTGAAAATTATCCTTTTTGGAAAAGGCCCAGAGCCTGTGAAGAAGGCAAACGCTTGTGAAGATTATCCTTTTTGGAAAAGGCCCAGAGCCTGTGAAGAAGGCGAACGCCTGTGAAGATTATCCTTTTTGGAAAAGGCCCAGAGCCTGTGAAGAAGGCAAACACCTGTGAAGATTATCCTTTTTGGAAAAGGCCCAGAGCCTGTGAAGAAGGCGAACGCCTGTGAAGATTATCCTTTTTGGAAAAGGCCCAGAGCCTGTGAAGAAGGTGAACGCCTGTGAAGATTATACTTTTTGGAAAAGGCCCAGAGCTTGTGAAGAAGGCGAACACCTGTGAAGATTATCCTTTTCGGAAAAGGCCCAGAGCCTGTGAAGAAGGCGACTGCCTGTGAAGCTATCGCGTTTTGGAAAAGGCCCGGAGCCTGTGAAGAGGGCAAATGCCCGTGAAGCTCGTTTCCCCTAAGAAAGGCCCGGAGCCTGTGAAGAAGGTCAATGCCTGTGAAGCTCGCCGCTCGTGACACTCTCACGTAATAATGAGTGGGGCTGTACACGCCCCGGAGTCTCAGGAGCGCCGGCCTCGGGCCCTGGGGCTCCCTCCCACGCCTAGTGGTAGCACTTAGCTCCGCGCTGGTGAGAAGACGTCGAAGACTAGATTAGGTGTCGGACGCGGCTTTTTCATTTGCTTTCCGCAGTTGGTGTGTTCTTTCTCATTCAAAGTTTTATTGGAGCTATTGCCGCCTTTAACTTATGGTTCTTCGACTTCTTCGCTCTCCTGCCTTGATTTCTCTTATGCAAGGCCTCGCGAGGGGAAGGGATAGCCGAGCGCCCTCGTGAGTATTTCTGTCCTGGCCGTTCAAAGGTTTCGCGACCTGGGTCCGTTGCAGGAGCACCCCTCCAGTCTGTGCCCCATGGGCACCGCAACATGAACACGGGGCCTGGGTCGGTCGCCCCCCTCACGGCTGGGGTTGGAAACTATCTACACATGGGCACGAAGCCAGAAGGCACGATAGCAAAAGCAAAGCGATAATTAACATCGATAACCCAAACACGCCCCCGCGGGGCCCCACGCTACTGTCCTTTTATGCAGGACAAAGGAAAAGAAAGAACAAATCGGGCGCAGCTCGCCTCACACCGGCCTGCAGGGAATACTCGGTCCGCCTCCAGTACTCAGGCAGACTCCCTCTCGCGCTTCACCGAAGCGCGACGGTGGGCAGATGCACCACCACCTCCCAGGCAGATACGATGGCGTGGAGGCTGGCTGAGGCCACCGCTGGAAGAGTCGCCGCCTGAGGAAGAGCCGGTGAAGCTTGGGGAACCCTGAGCACCGCCGATCATGCGAGCGCTGCCCTGTCCATCGTCATCGGGGCTGGGTTCCCAGCCGCGGTCGTCGTCCTCAGGGCAGCACCCTGCGCGGCGACCATCTTCCCCAAACACCCTCATGAAGAGGGTGGCACCGCTGTCAAACTTGAAGTGCAGGGTGCACCGACGGCTCAGGCCCCGCGCGCGAGCAAACATCTACCAACCGCGGGTCAAGGCGAGGCTCCCAGCTGCGGAGACCTCCAGTGAAGCCCATGAGGCCCGGCTGCACCAGCCATCTGCTTGGAGCCAGAGGCCGCCCGGGGCACCGGCCGGGAGCTCGCCGAGTAGGAAGCGAGGAAGATGAAGCCGGGTGCTAGTCGGCTCCGCCGACCACACAACGAACTCCGGCAGCACCTCTGCTGCACGAGAACGCAGCCTAGGGGGGCGCGCGACCGAGGCGTGCCCCCCGGTCACCGTTGCCCGCCCCTCACTAAGTTGGAAATCGCCCCTGCGGCCGTGAAGGGCTGTCGTGGTGGCCGCGGGATGCTTGCGAGGGCGCCCCCGACCGCGCTTGGGCGGAGGAGAGGCAGGCTCAACCTGGCGAGCCTTCCCTTTCTCCGCGGCTGAGAACCTCCTCGATGGCTCCATGAATAAGAAGGGGAAGCAAGGGGGATGGACTGGAAGGGCGCGTGCCGTTCCGTACTTATAGCCGGCGAAGGCCAACCGGTGGCCCCCACGATCTCAGGTAATCATGACCCCTTTTGCATGCAGGGACTTGTCCAATTCGTGCAGATGCCGAGGCGTCATGGGGAAGCAGAGACGCCCACGACCAATCAACCGCCACACGGCGCCCGAGGCCGCAGGCTGTTAGGGCCCGCGGCGTTTCGCGCTTGCCCTTTCGCCTCCCTGCACGGCCAAGTCCGGGCGCGCCTTGGGCCCGGGGGCTACTGTCGGCGTTCTGGGAATGGGGGTCCCCAGACTTGCCTGCCTGCAGCCTGCGGCGTGGCTCAATGGGGGCTCATCACGACCCATCTTCATCAACACAAACCCAAGACCCTCGCGAGGGGCCAAGCCTTGCGGGGCGGACGACACGGAGCTTCCTCAAGCACGGCCTCATCAGGCTGGCTCGCGAGGAGGCGGAGAGATCAAGGCGGGGTACCTCACGAGGTGCCCATGACGCAAGCCATGACGACCAAAGGCGCCAGGCGGGCGCAGCCCGTGCAGTGTCCTCCCTTTCCTCTTTGGTGCAAAGGGAGCAAGCGCAGGCGGGAGGATCAAGCAAAGGCACCCGTTTCGGTGCAACGAGACCAAGACCAGCTCCGCGACAAGGGGGAAGTCACTGTGGAGCCCAAGCCAGCGTCATCACCAAAGCCTTTGGCAGGCGAGGACCAACTTTAGTCAGGATAAGTGTACCAGATGTTCCCCTTCAAACTGGCCAATTGTTGGCGCCCTTCCCACTCAATATTTGGGAAGAGGCCCAGGGCCTTTGCCTATAAATAGGACTAGCCACCCTTAGGGTAGAGGCATCATCTCATCACCCTGACATCTAGACATCGAGCAACCCGGCAATCAGTTAGATAGGCATAGGCGGCAGGCGGAGAAAGAGAGAGAAGGGCGAATGAACTCCTCCTAGCAGTTCATCTCCCAGCCAAGGACAGACCCTCGCGAGGCTGTTCTTCCTTGTATTGTTCATCATCATCAGCCCAAGAGGCAATCCACCACAGCACACTGGAGTAGGGTATTACACCACATCGGTGGCCCGAATCAGTATAAACTCTGTGTCTCTTGTGTTGTTCTTTTGGTAGCTTAGATGTTTGCGAGGCGGACAGGTACGGGTATGTAGGAAGCGTAATCTCCGCGCGCACCCCAGAGTCCGAACCTTAAGGGTCTGCCGGAACCCGAAATCCGACAGCTATACACAATTTGTTGCTTCCAATCACAGTGTAGATCTAATCAATTCAACAAGCACAAATTCAATTATTCTCCTCATGGTTTCTTGCACGCACCACCATGGACACCATGGCCCATCGCTAGGAAGCTGAAGAAGCTCGGCAAAACTAAAAAATGTCTTTGACATTATGACGTCTGATCTGATGCTCTGATCGATTGAGTGTAGAGAAATGCAATTACTTTGTGTACTATACCAGAACTACGTCAGATAAAATAGGATCAGTGTATGTCATGCCTCCCACTTTTCCTGGTTTTATACATGCATCATCTTAGACTACCCACAGTGGGAGTAACATAGGTAGTAACATCACACATATCTAGATATAATAGATGATGTGACAAGCAACAAATGAAGAAAGAGAGGTATGTGGTAACATAGCTAGTTACTACTAGTATGAGTAACATCACACATATCAAGGCAAGATGAGTCTATAGCCTAATAAATGAAGTGTTGCATGTTACCACACATATGTTACTTCTCACTATAGAGGTAGTAATATAGAGTAGTAACATGCCCACGTTACTACTCTATGTTACTACCCATTGTGGCTAGTCTTAATGGTTGAGCAGTAATAGAGACCTGATCTGGCCAGTGCAGGGACTTGCTATCTACCTTATGATGGGACTCCGTGCATAATCTCGGTGAACTCAATGCTTTTGTTTTCCATGACACAGTTAAACACCATGTGCATTCCTGTAGTATTCATCCCTATAAAGTTCAAGATGACATAATTACCCGGCCCCATTTGACCGGACTGAGGCATTCTACATGCCCTATTTCAACATTTTCTTCGCCGAGGCGGCGATTTGCTTCACATATTGCGGCCATCATGATATTTTCCTCGGCATCGACAACTTTATGACCAATGCTTCTACAAGCTCCAAAGTTTCAACAACTTTACTCCACTTAAAGCATACAACTGGACACCCCATATCCGTCCCAAACGTCTGGGCGGCCTGCCTAAACACTATCGGCACAGAAAAAAGGCACCCAACCGGCCGTCTCAAACGTCAGGGCTGACAGGCAACTGTCGGATGTGGGGTTCCGGCAAACCCTTAAGGTTCGAACACTAGGGTGCGCGCGAAGTCTTTCCCTCCTACCGATTTACGCTCTAGGTCGCTAAGATCTTGCGGACGAACTCGACGAACTCACAACACAGAAAGAGACACGGGATTTATACTGGTTCGGGCCACCGTTGTGGTGTAATACCCTACTCTAGTGTGGTGGGGGTGGATTGTCTCTTGGGCTGATGATGAACAGTACAAGGGAAGAACAACCTCCCGAGGTTGAGGTGTTCTTGTGGCTAGGCTCTCTATCGGGTTGGATCAAGGTAAGTTCTCTCTACTGTGGTGGCTAGCTCTACTTATATAGGCCTTGGTCCTCTTCCCAAATGTTGAGCGGGAAGGGACACCTAGTACAAGCTATCCTAACAAAAGCGGTCTTGCCCTGCGAAAAGCCCTGGGGTGATGCCGTCTTGGGCTCCATGATGACCTCCGTCTTGCCGTCCTCCTGGTCTTGGTCTTGTTCCACCAATATGGCAACCTTTGCTTGATGCCTCGGTACTCTTCGTCTGCGCTTGCCTCCTTAGCACCAAAGAGGAAACAAGGACGCTGCACGCACCGGCGCCCGCCTGGCGCCGTTCGTCATGACTCACGTCACGAGACCCTCGTGAGGTTTGCCTTGCCTTGATATCTCCGCTCCTCGTGAGCCTGCCTGGCTAGGCCACTCCAGAGGAGGCCTTGCGTCGTCCGCCTCACGAGGCTCGGCTCCTCGCGAAGGTCTTGGATGCCTTGTCGATGAATATGGGCCGTACGGCCTGCTGCCCAGCCACGTTGTGGGCCGCAGGCAGGCAAGTTTGGGGACCCCGTTCCCAGAACACCGACAGTAGCCCCCGGGCCCAAGGTGCGCTCGGGCTTGGCTTCGCGGCGAAGCCTAGGGTCAAGTTCGGAGCGCCGCGGGGCCCAAAAGCCTGCGGCCTCGGTCGACGCGCGGTGGTTGATTGGACGTGGGCGTCTCCGCTTCCTGGCGCTGCCTCGGCAACTGCACGATTTGTCGAGTCACTGCGACATGCAAGGAAAACCATCATTACCTGCGATCATGGGAGACGCCGGTTGGCCTTCTCTCGCTATAAATGGGGAGGGGGGGCGGAGCCCCCGTTGCCCATCTCTTCCTTGCTCGCTTGCTTCGTCCTCCTTGCTCCTCTGCTGACAACAATGGCGCCCATTAGAAGGTTTTCTGCCGAAGAGAAAGGAAAAGCTCCCCGTGACGATCCAGGGCCACTCCCGCCGAAGAAGTGGTCGATTCACCGCCGTGACGAGGCGGCGATGCAAGTGGTGACGAGGCCTTGGTGCAAGCGGCCTCCACTGGGGTACCCGCTACCCTTGTACGCCCGAGCTGAGGGCTCGGGAGGACGGAGTGACGAGCAGCACCGCCTGCGTCGCGTCCAAGGTCGCCGCGGCATGACACCGCGTGCCGTTGCCCCTGGGGTCCACGCCGCTGACTCCTCGCGCGAGTTGGTGCTGTGGGCGCCAATGCCACCGAGCTCCTGGATCCGCTTCCCGCGGTTCTTCTCCGACGTGATGCCGCCGAGGGGGCCGCTCGAGCTCTGGCTGCAGCATGCCGACTGCAGTGCTCCGGCGACCGAAGCGGAGATCGAAGTGGTCCCCATCGGCAAGATCTTCATAACTCGAGGCTGGGGCGAGATCATGCGGGTTGGTCGTGCGAGGGGGGCCCTCGCGATCCACTTTGAGTACGACGGCGCCTCCACGCTCTTCTTCAAGGTGTTCGACGCTGCGGGACGCCGCTTGGAGTGCTGCTCTGGAGAGGAGCGCCAGGTCGTCGTGCACTCTGATCGCGGCCGCTTCAATCGCAGCAGCAGTTCTTGGGAGTCCGGTAGCTCTCCCGAGCTTTACGAGACTCCGGAGACGAGCAACGACAGCTACGTCCCTCCGAGCTCATGCCGTGCTCGGAGCAAGGCTACGGCGTCCGGTCGCCGCCGCTGATCTGGATGGGGTTGGCACCGGCCTCCCGTGGCCCACTATTGATGATGGCGTCCGCCACGGGAGGGTGTAGATAGGATTCCCCTTAGTGACAGCTTTTGTTTCCTGCGAAGGATCACGAATCACCCCGTGGGGGCATGTAAGGGTCTGTAATGTCTTTCACGCTTATCTTCCTTGTTATAAAAACTTGGTGAACGCGCATCCCGTTAAGGCTTAGTCCCCCCTTTCTTTCCTCGCGATAGCTTGTTGCTCTACACTGACGGGTCTCGGTCCCAAGGCGGCTACAACCGTCGCTGGTATGCCAGGTCGCGTGCCATGGTCAACGCCAGGAGGTGCGCGGCCAGAGGTCCAGTAAGAGCCCCTGAGGCGTGATGCTCAGGAGGTCCCCCTTAGCGTCCAAGCAGCCATGGTAAGGCGAGAAAGGGAGTTGACGTGGCCACAATGGGGTTGCGGCAGGGCGTGAGCGACCATTAGGCCCAAATATTTAGCCGATCCGGGTGCAGGACTTATCTTTTGTTGATTTCGTGGTGACTCCTGACGTGGCGCCAGAGCTGCACGCCTACTTGAGCGGCATAGCTAGTCCGGTCCACATGGGTTTCCCTTCCCCCATGCTCTCCTTAGTGCTTTACGTCCTCAGGTCCCAGCCCTCGAGCGAGCTCAGCCGCCGCTGGTATGCCAGGTCACGATGCCGTAGTCAAGGACAGGGGGTGAAGGCTGGAGAGCCAGTAAGAGCTCCTGAGCCGCGATGCTCAGGAGCCCCCCTTTTAACGTGCAAGCAGATTTCATAGAGAAACAGAGACTCGCGGTGCCGTCTGCTATCCTTCCTTCGGAACTCCTGTGAACAAGCACAAGAAGAAACATGATTGACCGTTACAGCTGTTAGCCTGTCGCTGGTTGCTCTGGGTGAAGCGAAGGTACCGAGGGCCTGGTGAGGTGACATGCACGACGCGTGCCGCGAGCCAGAGCTCGACCACTCAGATTTGTCGGTCGTGGCAGGGACGGGCCCATGCACCAGCGTCGTGCCTGTGTGAGGGCCCTGGGGGAGGCGATGATTGAGCAGGCGATGGCCGTTTGCAGAGCGGATCGACTTGGATAAATGCATGAAGATACATGCCACTGGGTCTGGCCCGAGAGGCTTGGGGATGATGCAGCCCGAGGGGTGGCCCCAGCAAGGTAAGCTAAAGACTTAAGCAAAAGGGATACATGCCACAGGGACGGACCCATGTGGCTTGGGAATAATGTAGCCCGAGGGGCGCTCCCAGCTTAAACGAACTTGGAAGATGTCACCTGGTTCTCTAGACGAAGTAGAGTTGATGTAGTTGAAGCCACGCATTGAAGGAATGGCTCCTCATGAGCCACCGGGATCCTGAGCCTCGGGAGGCTCTGGGGGCTCAGGAGGTTCCGTGAAGAGCGTCTCCATCTCCTCCTGAACAGCGTGGATCCTGGCCTGCTGAGACGCCAGGACCTGCCGCAAGCTGCGCTGATGGGCCGACGCCATGCTCGGCAAGCCGAAGGTCATGCGAACGTAGCTGTGCGGCGGGCCCTCACAGCGGCCCGCACGTGATGGCCAGAAGCGCTCCTGAGATGCGGCCCTGTTGAGCCCTGGGACGTCGATACAGAGACGCAGCCCGGCATCCTCGCCTGGATGGGGAGTTGCGCCTTGTGAGCGGCTGTGGCCGCGCATGGCTCTTGCTTCTTGCAGTTCCTGGGTGGTCTTGGTGAGGAACTCCTGGGTGGTGGGAATTCCTTGCCCTGTGTTCTCCTGAGGGAAACGTGCCGTGAAGCACGCGTCCAAGTGGTGTCCAAGCGCCTCCCTCGTGAGGTTGGCAGGGTCTGAGGCCCTCCAGGAGAGAGCCCCCGAGCCCTGCCTGAGGAGGGCGCCGGGCGCGCCTTCCTATGCGACGGAGGGAGTCGCCCCTGGAACAGGCTCTGATCCTGACGAGGCTCCTGACGCGGTGCCATCTCCCTAGGCTCCTACTCGGTGCGGTAACTTCTTCTTGGGGATGGTCTCCGGAGGGCCTTCGCTTCTGCTGTCGGGGTCGTCGATTGCTGCGGCTTGAAAGGTGCGCTCAAGAGAGAACACCGCATCCCTCTTCTCACACGGGACCGTGATGATTCCTCCACTTCCTGGCATCTTGAGAATGTTGTAGTCGTGATGAATGACTGCCATGAACTTGGCCAGGGCTGGATACCCGAGGATGGCGTTGTACGGCAGGCGGATGTGCGCTACGTCGAAGTTGATGAGCTCGGTGCGGTAGTTGTCGCGCTTGCCAAAGGTGACGGGCAAGCGGACTAGCCCTATCGGTGTGGTGGAACCATCAGTTACTCCTGAGAAAGGCTTGGTTGGCTGGAGCTGCTCATAGGGCACTTGAAGGTTGTCGAACATGTCGACGGACATGACGTTGAGCCCTGCGCCGCCGCCGATAAGAGTCTTGGTGACTTGCACATTGCTGATGACTGGGGAGCACAAGATAGGGAGTGCGCCTGCGGTGGCCGCGCACTTGAGATGGTCTGCCGAGTTGAAGGTGTTGGCGCATTGGGACCACCTGAGCGGGCGTGTGGCTTCGAGATTGGGGAGCACCGCGTTCACCTCGCGAGCGAACTGTTTGAAGATGCGCTGAGAGGCTGGGGCTCGAGCACCGCCCAAGATGCAAGCGATCGCACGCGGCTCCTGGAAGCCCCCAGCCCCCTCGTCCTGGTGGTTGATAACCCACAAGTATAGGGGATCGCAACAACTTTCGAGGGTATAGTATTCAACCCAAATTTATTGATTCGACACAAGGGGAGCCAAAGAATATTCTCAAGTATTAGCAGTTGGGTTGTCAATTCAACCACACCTGGAAACTTATTATCTGCAGCAAAGTGTTTAGTAGCAAAGTAATATGATAGTGGTGGTAACGGTAACAAAAGAGTAATAAAAGCAAAGTAATATTTTTGGTGTTTTGTAGTGATTGTAACATTAGCAACGGGAAAGTAAATAAGCGTAAACCAGTATATGGAAAGCTCGTAGGCATTGGACCGGTGATGGATAATTATGTCGGATGCGGTTAATCATGTTACAGTCATAACATAGGGTGACACAGAACTAGCTCCAATTCATCAATGTAATGTAGGCATGTATTCCGAATATAGTCATACGTGCTTATGGAAAAGAACTTGCATGACATCTTTTGTCCTACCCTCCCGTGGCAGCGGGGTCCTAATGGAAACAAAGGGATATTAAGGCCTCCTTTTAATAGAGAACCAGAACAAAGCATTAGCACATAGTGAATACATGAACTCCTCAAACTAAGGTCATCACCGGGAGTGGTCCTAATTATTGTCACTTCGGGGTTGCCGGATCATAACACATAGTAGGTGACTATAGACTTGCAAGATAGGATCAAGAACGCACATATATTCATGAAAACATAATAGGTTCAGATCTGAAATCATGGCACTCGGGCCCTAGTGACAAGCATTAAGCATAGCAAAGTCATAGCAACATCAATCTCAGAACATAGTGGATACTAGGGATCAAACCCTAACAAAACTAACTCTATTACATGATAGATCTCATCCAACCCATCACCGTCCAGCAAGCCTACGATGGAATTACTCATGCACGGCGGTGAGCATCATGAAATTGGTGATGGAGGATGGTTGATGATGACGACGGCGACGAATCCCCCTCTCCGGAGCCCCGAACGGACTCCAGATCAGCCCTCCCGAGAGGTTTTAGGGCTTGGCGGCGGCTCCGTATCATAAAACGCGATGATTTCTTCTCCTTGATTTTTTTCTCCCCGAAAGCAAATATATAGAGTTGGAGTTGACGTCGGAGGGTCTCTAGGGGGGCCATGAGGTAGGGGGCGCGCCCTAGGGGGGGAGCCCCCCACCCTCGTGGACAGGGTGTGGCCCCCCTGGTCTTCATCTTTAGCGAGGATTTTTTATTATTATTTATAAGACATTCCGTGGAGTTTCAGGTCATTCCGAGAACTTTTGTTTTCTGCACATAAAACAACATCATGGCAATTCTGCTAAAAACAGCGTCAGTCCGGGTTATTTCCATTCAAATCATGCAAGTTAGAGTCCAAAACAAGGGCAAAAGTGTTTGGAAAAGTAGATACGACGGAGACGTATCAACTCCCCCAAGCTTAAACCATTGCTTGTCCTCAAGCAATTCAATTGTCAAACTAAAAGATAAAGAAAAAGAAAGACTTTTAGAAACTCTGTTTGCTCTTGTTGTTGTAAATATATCTAGCCAGCAT
The DNA here is from genome assembly GCA_032464435.1 of Aegilops umbellulata. Classification (NCBI taxonomy): domain Eukaryota; kingdom Viridiplantae; phylum Streptophyta; class Magnoliopsida; order Poales; family Poaceae; genus Aegilops; species Aegilops umbellulata. The sequence continues at coordinate 605,129,933 of CP136058.1, forward strand.
TCAAGTTTTCAACAAATACTATAACTAACCACATTTGCAATAATTTTCGGGCCTCATGATTACTCATATCAATAGCATAATCAACTAGCGAGCGATAATAATAAATCTCGGATGACAACACTTTCTCAAAACAATTATAATATGATATAACAGGATGGTATCTCGGTAGCCCTTTCTGAGACCGCAAAACATAAACGCAGAGCACTTTTAAAGATCAAGGACTGAATAGACATTGTAATACATGGTAAAAGAGATCCAGTCATAGTCATACGCAATATAAATTATCAGTAATGGATGCAAATGACAGCTGTGCTCTCCAGCTAGTGCTTTTAATAAGAGGGTGATGACTCAACATAAAAGTAAATAGATAGGCCCTTCGCAGAGGGAAGCAGGGATTTGTAGAGGTGCCAGAGCTCGGTTTTGATATAGAGATAAATAATATTTTGAGCGGTATACTTTCATTGTCAACATAACAACTAAGAGATGGCGATATCTTCCATGCCACACACATTATAGGTGGTTGCCAAACAGAATGGTAAAGTTTATACTCCCCCTCCACCAATAAGCATCAATCCATGGCTTGCTCGAAACAACGAGTGCCTCCAACTAACATCAGGTCCCAGGGGGAGTTTTGTTTGCAATTAATTTTGATTTAGTTTGGATAAAGCATGGGACTGGGCATCCCGGTGACCAGCCATTTTCTCGTGAGTGAGGAGCGGAGTCCACTCCTCTTGAGAATAACCCGCCTAACATGGAGGATAAGGGCAGCCGTAGTTGATACATGAGCTATTCGAGCATACAAAACAGAATGTTTATTTGAAGGTTTAGAGTTTGGCACATACAAATTTACTTGGAACGGCAGGTAGATACCACATATAGGAAGGTATGGTGGACTCATATGGAATAACTTTGGGGTTTAAGGGATTGGATGCACAAGCAGTATTCCCGCTTAGTACAGGTGAAGGCTAGCAAAAGACTGGGAAGCGACCAACTAGAGAGCGACAACAGCCATGAACATGCATTAAAATTAATAAACACTGGATGCAAGCATGAGTAGGATATAATCCACCATGAACATAAATATCGTGAAGTCTATGTTGATTTTGTTTCAACTACATGCGTGAACATGTGCCAAGTCAAAGCACTTAAATCAATCAAAGGAGGATACCACCCCATCATACCACATCATAACCATTTTAATAGCATGTTGGCACGCAAGGTAAACCATTATAACTCGTAGCTAATCAAGCATGGCACAAGAAACTATGATCTCTAATCGTCATTGCAAACATGTTTATTCATAATAAGCTGAATCAAGAACGATGAACTCATCATATTTACAAAAACAAGAGAGGTCGAGTTCATACCAGTTTTTCTCATCTCAGTCAGTCCGTCATATATCATCATAATTGCCTTTCACTTGCACGACCGAGCGATGTGAATAATAATAAGAGTGCACGTGCATCGGACTAAGCTGGAATCTGCGAGCATTCAATAAACAGGAGAAGACAAGGCAATATGTGCTCTTGGTTAAATCAACAATAATGCATATAAGAGCCACTTCAACAATTTAATTATGGTCTTCTCCTATCGACCCCCAAAGAAAAGAAAAAAACTATTTACACGGGAAAGCTCCCTATAAGCAAAAGAAGAACGGGAAATATTTTTGGGTTTTTCTTTTTAATTATTACCACTACGGCAGAAAAGTAAACTACTACTATTTTTTTCTTAAGGTATAACAAACACACAAGAAGAAAGCAGGAAAAGGAAAATAAACTAGCATGGATATTAAAGTGGAAGAGTATGAGCACCGACATCTAGCAATGAGTGTGTGAACATAAATGTAATGTCGGTGAGAAATACGTACTCCCCCAAGCTTAGGCTTTTGGCCTAAGTTGGTTTATTGCCAGGGATAGCCTGGCTGATACCCGTAGGTGTAGCTGGGGTCGTACTGTGATGAAGAATAGTCGGGGTCGTACTGTGATGAAGAAGACTCTGACTGCCATTGGCTGACAGCCATCTCCGGATCCCAAGAATAAACAGACTGTCGTGGAGGCTCATCTTGTGGTTCCGGTTCCGGGGCTGGTGCATGATTCCGGTAGGCTTGGACGGCAGCCCACATAACGAGATAAGGTCCTTCAAAATTAAACAAGGAAGGAGCAGGCAAGGTAATAGTTTCGGGATGATGTTTATGAAAGAATAGTTTATATTTGAGCTCTGCTTTCCTGCCCTTAACAATAAAATCATGTGCTAGCATACTCTCATAATCTAAATAAGCACTAGGCAGCAATTTTTCTTCTTTCTCATGAAGCCTAATAGGTATGTTAAAATGTGCACCGAGGCGTGAAGCATAAATGCCTCCAAAGATGGGACCCTTAGTACGGTTCATACTTAACCGTCTAGCAATAATTCCGCCCATACTAACAGTGTTATCACGATATAAACCATGGAACAAAATAATAATATCAGGAGCACTAAGGTTTCCACAGTTTCCATGACCGATCAAGCAACGACTAGCAAATATGGCAAAGTAGCGTAAAGTCGGAAAATGTGTGCTAGTGATTCTTGCATCAGAAACCTTCCTGGTTTCTCCCACAGTGATGGTGTTAATAATTGCTTCCACCTCTTTACGGTGTGGTTCCTCTAAGGTGCCCTCAGGGGGTATGTTGCAGACTTTGCAAAATTCAGCTAATGGCATCCTCTTAACAACGTCATATAAATGAAACTCTACTGAAGGAGGTGATTCTTTAGGGAAAAAGTAGAAGTTTTGCACAAAAGTATTTGTGAGTAAGAGATAGTGATGACGTTGGTCACAGAGGAAGTCGGTGAGGCCGGCATTCTCAATCAATGAATAGGAATCCTCGTAAATCCCGGCTCGTCTCTGATACGTCTCGGTCGTATCTATAATTTTTTATTATTCCATGCCAATATTCTACAACTTCCATATACTTTTTGGCAACTTTTTATACTATTTTTGGGACTAACATATTGATCCAGTGCCCCAGTGAGGAAAGGATGATGGAGACTGATACCCCCATAAGTCGGGATGAGACTCCGGACTTTACAAAAAAATTAAAGAGGCCAAAGAAGCCCACCAAAAAATAAAAAATAAAAAATAAAAGAAAATAAAAAATGAGAGAAAAAGAGAGAAGGGGCAATGTTACTATCCTTTTACCACACTTGTGCTTCAGAGTAGCACCATGTTCTTCATAGAGAGAGTATCCTATGCTTTCACCTTGATATACTAGTGGGAATTTTCATTATAGAACTTGGCTTGTATATTCCGATGATGGGCTTCCTCAAATGCCCGAGGTCTTCATGAGCAAGCAAGTTGGATGCACACCCACTTAGTTTCAGTTTGAGCTTTCATACACTTATAGCTCTTAGTGCATCCGTTGCATGGCAATCCCTACTCACTCACATTGATATCTATTGATGGGCATTTCCATAGCCCGTTGATACGCCTAGTTGATGTGAGACTATCTTCTCCTTTTTGTCTCCTCCACCATCATATTCCATTCCACCTATAGTGCTATGTCCATGGCTCACGCTCATGTATTGCGTGAAAGTTGAAAATGTTTGAGAACGTCAAAAGTACGAAACAATTGCTTGGCTTGTCATCGGGGTTGTGCATGATTTGAATATTTTGTGTGGTGAAGATGGAGCATAGCCAGACTATATGATTTTGTAGGGATAACTTTCTTTGGCCATGTTATTTTGAAAAGACATGATTGCTTTATTAGTAGGCTTGAAGTATTATTGTCTTAATGTCAAATGATAGACTATTGCTTTGAATCACCCGTGTCTTAATATTCATGCCATGATTAGATACATGATCAAGATTATACTAGGTAGCATTCCACATAAAAAATTTATCTTTTTAATCATTTACCTACTCGAGGACGAGCAGGAATTAAGCTTGGGGATGCTGATACGTCTCCGTCGTATCTATAATTTTTTATTGTTCCATGCCAATATTCTATAAACTTCCATATACTTTTTGGAAACTTTTTATACTATTTTTGGGACTAACATATTGATCCAATGCCCAGTGCCAGTTCCTGTCTGTTGCATGTTTTTGGTTTCGCAGAATATCCATATCAAACGGAGTCCAAACGGGATAAAGACGGACGGATCTTGTTTTTGGAATATTTGGAAAATCTGGGAGAAAGATCAACACGAAACGGTGTCCGAGGTGGCCACGAGGCAGGGGCCCACGCCCGTACCAGGAGGGCGTGCCCCCCACCCTCGTGGGCCACCCGTAAGGCGGTTGATACCCTTCTTCGGCTGCAAGAAAGCTATTTTTTTGAAAAAAAATCACGGCGAAGGTTTCAGTCCAATCGGAGTTACGGATCTCCGGATATAAAAGAGACGGTGAAAAGGCAGCAGAACAGAACGCAGAAACAGAGAGAGACAGAGAGAAAGATCCAATCTCGGAGGGGCTCTCGCCCCTCCCACGCCATGGAGGCCAAGGACCAGAGGGGAAACCCTTCTTCCATCTAGGGAGGAGGTCAAGGAAGAAGAAGACGAAGGGGCCCCCTCTCCCCTTCTCTTCCGGTGGCGCCGGAACGCTGTCGTGGCCATCATCATCACCTTCATCTTCACCAACAACTCCACCGCCATCATCACCAACTCTTCCCCCCTCTATGAAGCGGTGTAACCTCTCTCTTACCCGCTGTAATCTCTACTTAAACATGGTGCTCAATGCTATATATTATTTCCCAATGATGTATGGCTATCCTATGATGTTTGAATAGATCTGTTTTGTCCTATGGGCTATTTGATGATCAAGATTGGTTTGAGTTGCATGTTTTATTATTGGTGCTGTCCTATGATGCTCTCCGTTTCGCGCAAGCGTGAGGGATTCCCGCTGTAGGGTTTTCAATATGTTCATGATTTGCTTATGTGGGTGGAGTGAGTGACAGAAGCACAGACCCGAGTAAGTAGGTTGTTTGCGTATGGGATAAAGAGGACTTGATACTTTAATGCTATGGTTGGGTTTTACCTTAATGATCTTTAGTAGTTGAGGATGGTTGCTAGTGTTCCAATCATAAGTGCATATGATCCAAGTAGAGAAAGTATGTTAGCTTATGCCTCTCCCTCAAATAAAATTGCAATAATGATTACCGGTCTAGTTATCGATTGCCTAGGGACAAATAACTTTATCGTGACAAAAATCTCTCTACTTAAACTAATTTAGTTGTGTCTTTACTTTAGCAGCCCCTACCTTTTATTTACGCTCCCTTTATTTTCTTGCAAATCTATCCAAAAACCCGTACGAAGTACTTCTAATTTCATACTTGTTCTAGGTAAAGCAAACATCAAGCGTGCGCAGATTTGTGTCGGTGGTCGATAGAACTTGAGGGAATATTTGTTCTACCTTTAGCTCCTCATTGGGTTCGACACTCTTACTTATCGAGAACTGTTGCGATCCCCTATACTTGTGGGTTATCAAGACCTTTTTCTGGCGCCGTTGCCGGGGAGCAATAGCGTGGGGTGAATATTCACGTATGTGCTTGTTTGCTTTATCACTAAGTAATTTTTATTTGCTGTTCTTAGTTGTTTTCTATCTTTAGTTATGGGTAGGAAACGCAAAATACCAAAAAAAATTAGTTGTACCTACTGAACCAATGGTTGAAGAACCACTCAAAATCTATCACACTGCTGAAGCTTATTACTTGGATCATCTTCGATCCCTTTGTGCTCGTGCTGAAACCCCAACTAGCTTAGTTGAGGGCTAATCTTTAGATGAGCATGCCTGTTATGTGCGACACCATATATCTGAAAAAGGGAAACTTTTACTGGATCAAATTCATCGTATGCAATGCTATGCTTGGAATTTATGTGAAATTTATGATTTTACTTGTAGTTCTGAAAACACTAAGAAACACCTTCCCTACCAATGTGAGTTTAGTGATAATGGAATCGTATCTTCGTATGCTAAGGGTGTTTATAATTACTATGATGTTCAACAAATTTAAGAATTTGTTGCTTTTAAGGGTGCTTATGAAATTGCTTCTTTGATTGAAAAGTATGATGCTACTCTTTACAAGTCTGAAAATTTTGCCATACTTAAATATTGCTATGATAATTATGCTTCTAATGCCTATGTTAAACCTTATATCGAGGTCTACTCCGCTGTCCAAGAAGAGACTAATATTTTGCAGGAGTCTACGGAAGAAGAAATTGATGAAACTGTGAGCTCATTGGATGAAAAAGATGATGAGGAGAGCGAAAAACAAAAGGAGGAAGAGCGGATTAGCTACCCATGCCGACCTTCTAATGAGAGTAACTCTTCAACTCATACATTATTTAATTTCCCTTCGTGCTTACCGAAGGATGATTGCTATGATGAATGTTATGATCCCGTTGATTCTCTTGAAATATCCCTTTTTGATGATGCTTGCTATGCTTGTGGCCAAGATGCCAATATTAATTATGCTTGTGGAGATGAACTTGCTATAGGTCCTTATGTTAAACATGAAATTGTTGCTATTGCACCCACGCATAATAATCCTATTATCCTTTTGAATTCTCCAAACTACACTATATCGGAGAAGTTTGCTTTTATTAAGGATAAAATTGATGGGTTGCCTTTTATCGTTGCACATGATGATTTTAATGAATATAATATGCATGTGTTTGCTTCTCCTACTTGCAATTATTATGAGAGAGTAACTATATCCTCACCTCTCTATGTTTCCAACACGATAAAATTGCAATAAACTGTTTATACTATGCATTGGCCTTTACTATGTGTGCATGAATTGTTCTTTTATGACTTGCTGATGCATAGGAAGAGATTTAGACTTCGTTGTTGCATGATATATGTTGCTTTGTGCTCATTACTAAATTACAAATCATTGTTAATTAAAATTGGCTTTGATATACCTTGGGATCCGGGTGGATCCATTACTTGAGCACTATATGTCTAGCTTAATGGCTTTAAAGAAAGCGCTGCCAGGGAGACAACCCGGAAGTTTTAGAGAGTCATTTATTTCTGTTGAGTGCTTTCATATAGTTTAAAAACAACAAAAATAAAGAGGGGAACCCAAAACTTTTCAAAAAGAAAGGTGAAAGTGAGAAAGACGAGCATTGTGAAAGTGGGGGACGTCCTTGAACTTTGTTCATGCCCATGGGAAATTTGTGAATCTTAATTACAGAAAATTATCAACAAAAATAATTATCCCCTTGTACAATTCCATTGTATTTTAAAAATAATGTGCCAACGTTTGCCTTTAGGATGTTTACAATGCTTGTTGGTTTGTGCGGTGCAGGACAGAAACTTTGGCTGTAGTGTGCGATTTTTAGTTTTTTACTGGAACATCAAATGGTTCTGATTCTTTTTGCACTGTCTTTCTGTACAAATTTTTTATTTTTCCTAATTTTCTAAGAATTGTTCAAGTATCATAAGTATGGTTAATGTTCAGATTGCTACAGACTATTCTGTTTTAGACAGATTCTGTTTTTGATGCATAGTTTGCTTCTTTTGATGAAACTATCAATTTATATCAGTGGATTAAGCCATGAAAAAGTTATATTGCATTAGAAACAATGCAAAAACAAAATATGAATTGGTTTGCAACAGTACTTAGAGTAGTGATTTGCTTTATTATACTAACAGATCTTACCGAGTTTTCTGTTGAAGTTTTGTGTGGATGGAGTGTTCGATGATCGAGAAGGTTTTGATGTGAGAAGAAGGAAGAGAGGCAAGAACTCAAGCTTGGGAATGCCCGAGGAACCACAAGTAAATATTCAAGGAGACTCAAGCATCTAAGCTTGGGGATGCCCCAGAAGGCATCCCCTCTTTCTTCATCAAGTATCGGTATGTTTTCAGATTCGTTTCGTTCATGCGATATGTGCAAATCTTGGAGCGTCTTTTGCTTTAATTTTCACTTTTATTTTATGCACCATGCTGGTATGAGATGGTCCTTGGTTGATTTATAGAATACTCTTTGCACTTCACTTATATTCTTTGAGTATGGCTTTATAGAATGCTTCATGTGCTTCACTTATATCATTTGAAGTTTGGATTGCCTATTTCTCTTCACATAGACAACCACCATTTGTAGAATGCTCTTTTGCTTCACTTATATTTGTTAGAGCGTGGACTTATCTTTTGTAGAAATAATTAAACTCTCGTGCTTCACTTATATCTATTTAGAGAGATTACAGGAACTGGTCATTCACATGGTTAGTCATAAAATCCTACATAAAATTATAGATCACTGAATATGATATGGTTGATTCCTTGCAATAGTTTTGCGATATAAAGATGGTGATATTAGAGTCATGCTAGTGGGTAGTTGTGGATTGTAGAAATACTTGTGTTGAAGTTTGTGATTCCCGTAGCATGCACGTATGGTGAACCGTTATGTGATGAAGTCGGAGCATGATTTATTTATTGATTGTCTTCCTTATGAGTGGCGGTCGGGGATGAGCGATGGTCTTTTCCTACCAATCTATCCCCATAGGAGCATGCGCGTAGTAATTTGTTTCGATAACTAATAGATTTTTGCAATAAGTATGTGAGTTCTTTATGACTAATGTTGAGTCCATGGATTATACGCACTCTCACCCTTCCACCATTGCTAGCCTCTCTAGTACCACGCAACTTTCGCCGGTACCATAAACCCACCATATACCTTCCTCAAAACAGCCACCATACCTACCTATCATGGCATTTCCATAGCCATTCCGAGATATATTGCAATGCAACTTCCATCATCATCATATACATGACTTGAGCATTTATTGTCATATTGCTTTGCATGATCGTAAGATAGCTAGCATGATGTTTTCATGGCTTGTCCGTTTTTTGATGCCATTGCTACGCTAGATCATTGCACATCCCGGTACACCGCCAGAGGCATTCATATAGAGTCATGTCTTTGTTCTAGATATCGAGTTGTAAGTAAATAAAAGTGTGATGATCATCATTATTAGAGCATTGCCCCAGTGAGGAAAGGATGATGGAGACTGATACCCCCATAAGTCGGGATGAGACTCCGGACTTTACAAAAAAATTAAAGAGGCCAAAGAAGCCCACCAAAAAATAAAAAATAAAAAATAAAAGAAAATAAAAAATGAGAGAAAAAGAGAGAAGGGGCAATGTTACTATCCTTTTACCACACTTGTGCTTCAGAGTAGCACCATGTTCTTCATAGAGAGAGTATCCTATGCTTTCACCTTGATATACTAGTGGGAATTTTCATTATAGAACTTGGCTTGTATATTCCGATGATGGGCTTCCTCAAATGCCCGAGGTCTTCATGAGCAAGCAAGTTGGATGCACACCCACTTAGTTTCAGTTTGAGCTTTCATACACTTATAGCTCTTAGTGCATCCGTTGCATGGCAATCCCTACTCACTCACATTGATATCTATTGATGGGCATTTCCATAGCCCGTTGATACGCCTAGTTGATGTGAGACTATCTTCTCCTTTTTGTCTCCTCCACCATCATATTCCATTCCACCTATAGTGCTATGTCCATGGCTCACGCTCATGTATTGCGTGAAAGTTGAAAATGTTTGAGAACGTCAAAAGTACGAAACAATTGCTTGGCTTGTCATCGGGGTTGTGCATGATTTGAATATTTTGTGTGGTGAAGATGGAGCATAGCCAGACTATATGATTTTGTAGGGATAACTTTCTTTGGCCATGTTATTTTGAAAAGACATGATTGCTTTATTAGTAGGCTTGAAGTATTATTGTCTTAATGTCAAATGATAGACTATTGCTTTGAATCACCCGTGTCTTAATATTCATGCCATGATTAGATACATGATCAAGATTATACTAGGTAGCATTCCACATAAAAAATTTATCTTTTTAATCATTTACCTACTCGAGGACGAGCAGGAATTAAGCTTGGGGATGCTGATACGTCTCCGTCGTATCTATAATTTTTTATTGTTCCATGCCAATATTCTATAAACTTCCATATACTTTTTGGAAACTTTTTATACTATTTTTGGGACTAACATATTGATCCAATGCCCAGTGCCAGTTCCTGTCTGTTGCATGTTTTTGGTTTCGCAGAATATCCATATCAAACGGAGTCCAAACGGGATAAAGACGGACGGATCTTGTTTTTGGAATATTTGGAAAATCTGGGAGAAAGATCAACACGAAACGGTGTCCGAGGTGGCCACGAGGCAGGGGCCCACGCCCGTACCAGGAGGGCGTGCCCCCCACCCTCGTGGGCCACCCGTAAGGCGGTTGATACCCTTCTTCGGCTGCAAGAAAGCTATTTTTTTGAAAAAAAATCACGGCGAAGGTTTCAGTCCAATCGGAGTTACGGATCTCCGGATATAAAAGAGACGGTGAAAAGGCAGCAGAACAGAACGCAGAAACAGAGAGAGACAGAGAGAAAGATCCAATCTCGGAGGGGCTCTCGCCCCTCCCACGCCATGGAGGCCAAGGACCAGAGGGGAAACCCTTCTTCCATCTAGGGAGGAGGTCAAGGAAGAAGAAGACGAAGGGGCCCCCTCTCCCCTTCTCTTCCGGTGGCGCCGGAACGCTGTCGTGGCCATCATCATCACCTTCATCTTCACCAACAACTCCACCGCCATCATCACCAACTCTTCCCCCCTCTATGAAGCGGTGTAACCTCTCTCTTACCCGCTGTAATCTCTACTTAAACATGGTGCTCAATGCTATATATTATTTCCCAATGATGTATGGCTATCCTATGATGTTTGAATAGATCTGTTTTGTCCTATGGGCTATTTGATGATCAAGATTGGTTTGAGTTGCATGTTTTATTATTGGTGCTGTCCTATGATGCTCTCCGTTTCGCGCAAGCGTGAGGGATTCCCGCTGTAGGGTTTTCAATATGTTCATGATTTGCTTATGTGGGTGGAGTGAGTGACAGAAGCACAGACCCGAGTAAGTAGGTTGTTTGCGTATGGGATAAAGAGGACTTGATACTTTAATGCTATGGTTGGGTTTTACCTTAATGATCTTTAGTAGTTGAGGATGGTTGCTAGTGTTCCAATCATAAGTGCATATGATCCAAGTAGAGAAAGTATGTTAGCTTATGCCTCTCCCTCAAATAAAATTGCAATAATGATTACCGGTCTAGTTATCGATTGCCTAGGGACAAATAACTTTCTCGTGACAAAAAGCTCTCTACTTAAACTAATTTAGTTGTGTCTTTACTTTAGCAGCCCCTACCTTTTATTTACGCTCTCTTTATTTTCTTGCAAACCTATCCAAAAACTCCTACAAAGTACTTCTAGTTTCATACTTGTTCTAGGTAAAGCAAACGTCAAGCGTGCGCAGATTTGTGTCGGTGGTCGATAGAACTTGAGGGAATATTTGTTCTACCTTTAGCTCCTCGTTGGGTTCGACATTCTTATCGAAAACTGTTGCGATCCCCTATACTTGTGAGTTATCAGTCTCAAGAAGTCATCGGAAGGCCATTCACAAGGTCGGACCTCCGCGGTACGAGAATTATATTTGGGCCTCTGTGCTTCTTCATTTTGTTTTTCCTTCGAGCTTCTGCTCGATGAGCCCCTCAAAAGTCTCTTCATTATTTTTTGCAATATTCTGAAATTTTTAGTAACTTCAAACAAAAGTGAACAAAGCTCAACAAAATTGATAGCAACAACTCCTACAAGTGCCTAGAGCCTATATCAAGCATTAGAACTACTTGGAACCATATAAATTTGACATGCAAGCTCAAGAACATGGTCACCTATGCAGCACAAATTTGCAATGAATAAAGCACTAGAACAAAAACTAATTGGACCAATGGAGGAGTCACATACCAAGGAACAATCTCCCCAAGCAGTTTTGCAAGAGGTGCTTTGAGCAAGGAGATCGAAAATCACAGCAAAGTGAGCTAGAACTCGTGCTTGAACCAGATATTCGTGTTTGTGGGAGGAAGAAGAAGAGGATGGGTGCAGGAATAAGTGGAGGAGGGCCACCGTGGGCCCACGAGGTAGGGGGCGCGCCCTGGGGGGTAGGGCGCGCCCTCCACCTTCTTGGCCAGGTGGCAGCTCCCCCGCGGTGATTTCAGTACCATAAATCCTCAAATATTCCCAAAAAAATCATATTAAATTGGCATGGCATTTGGAGGACTTCTAATTTCGAGATATTTTTATATTGCATGGATAAATCAGGAAACAGACAAAAAAAATACTATTTTTACTTTATTTCAACTAAATAACAGAAAGTATAAAGACGGTACAGAAGGTTGTGCTTCTAGTTTCATCCATCTCATGCTCATCAAAAGGAATCCAATAACAAGGTTGATCAGGTCTTGTTAACAAACTCATTCCGATTAACATGGAACCGGAGAAATTTCGAATAACACTATGTTACCTCAACGGGGATATGCACATCCCCAATAATAAGAATATCATATTTCTTCTTGACAGTAGGAAGAGGAAATTCAAAACCTCCAAATATAATCGATGGAATTTTTCCAATAGAGTTGATACTATGAACTTGAGGTTGTTTCCTCGGAAAGTGTACTGTATGTTCATTACCATTAACATGAAAAGTGACATTGCCTTTGTTGCAATCAATAACAGCACCTGCAGTATTCAGAATAGATCTTCCAAGAATAATAGACATACTATCGTCTTCGGGAATATCAAGAATAACAAAGTCCGTTAAAATAGTAACGTTTGCAACCACAACATGCGCATCCTCACAAATACCGACAGGTATAGCAGTCAATTTATCAGCCATTTGCAAAGATATTTCAGTAGGTGTCAACTTATTCAAGTCAAGTATACGATATAAAGAGAGAGGCATAACACTAACACCGGCTCCAAGATCACATAAAGCAGTTTTAACATAGTTTCTTTTAATGGAGCATGGTATAGTAGGTACTCCTGGATCTCCAAGTTTCTTTGGTATTCCACCCTTAAAAGTATAATTAGCAAGCATGGTGGAAATTTCAGCTTCCGGTATCATTCTTTTATTAGTAACAATATCTTTCATATACTTAGCATAAGGATTCATTTTGAGCATATCAGTCAATCGCATACGCAAAAAGATAGGTCTAATCATTTCAGCAAAGCGCTCAAAATCCTCATCATCCTTTTTCTTGGATGGTTTTGGAGGAAAATACATGGGTTTCTGAACTCAAGGTTCTCTTTCTTTACCATGTTTCCTAGCAACAAAGTCTCTCTTATCATAACGTTGATTCTTTGATTGTGGGTTATCAAGATCAACAGCAGGTTCAATTTCTACATCATTATCATTACTAGGTTGAGCATCATCATGAACATCATCATTAGCATTTTCATTCAGTTCATGTTCATTACCAGATTGTTTTTCAGCATCAGACATAGATATATCATTTAGATTATCGGGTGGTTCAGCAATAGGTTCACTAGAAGTTTGCAAAGTCCTATCATTTTTCTTTTTCTTCCTTTTAGAGGAACTAGGTGCATCAATATTATTTCTCTTAGGGTGGCCTTCAGGATACAAAGGTTCCTAAGTCATTCTACCAGTTCTAGTAGCCACTCTAACAGCATAATCATTTTTCTTACTATTCATTTCATCGAGCAATTCTTTTTGAGCTTTAAGTACTTGTTCTACTTGAGTGGTAACCATAGAAGCATGTTTGCTAACAAGTTTAAGTTCACCTCTAATATTAGCCATATAATCACCCAAGTGCTTAATCATATAAGTATTCTGTTTTAATTGTCTACCAAAATAAGCATTGAAGTCTTCTTGCTTAAACATAAAGTTATCAAACTCATCCAAACACTGACTAGCAATTTTAGTAGGAGGGACTTCAGCTTTATCATATCTATAGAGAGAATTTACCTTTACTACCTGTGTCGGGTTATCAAGATCAGGAGGTTCTTCAATTGGTAATGGATCAAGATCATATGTTTCTTCAACAGGCGGTAGATTAAGACCATGTATTTCTTCAATAGGAGGTAGATTCTTAACATCTTTAGCTTTAATACTTTTTTCTTTCATAGATTTCTTTGCCTCTTGCATATCTTCGGGACTGAGAAATAGAACACCTCTCTTCTTCGGAGTTGGTTCAGGAATAGGATCATTAATTGGAGCAGGAGCTGGCTCAGGAGCTGGCTCGGGAGGTGCCCAATTATTTTCATTTGTCAACATATTATTCAATAGAATTTCAGCTTCATCCGGTGTTCTTTCCCTGAAAAGAGAACCAGCACAACTATCCAGGTAATCTCTGGAAGCATTGGTTAGTCCATTATAAAAAATATCAAGTATTTCATTTTTCTTAAGAGGATGATCAGCCAAAGCATTAAGTAACTTGAGAAGCCTCCCCCAAGCTTGTGGGAGACTCTCTTCTTCAATTTGCACAAAGTTGTATATTTCCTTTAAAGCAGCTTGTTTCTTATGAGCAGGGAAATATTTAGCAGAGAAGTATTAAATCATATCTTGGGGACTACGCACACAACCAGGATCAAGAGAATTAAACCATATCTTAGCATCACCCTTTAATGAGAACGGAAATATTTTAAGTATATAAAAGTAACGAGATCTCTCATCATTAAGGGTGGCTATATCATTTAATTTAGTAAGATGTGCCACAACAGTTTCAGATTCATAGCCATGGAAAGGATCAGATTCAACCAAGGTAATTATATTAGGATCAACAGAGAATTCATAATCCTTATCGGGAACACAAATAGGTGAAGTAGCAATAGCAGGGTCAGGCCTCATTTTATCTCTAAGTGATTCCTTGTTCCATTTAATCAATAGCCTCTTAAGTTCACGACTATCTCTACAAGCTAAAATAGCGGCAGAAGATTCCATATCAAAAACATAACCTTCAGGAATAACAGGCCTATCTTCATCATCACTTTCATCAATATAATCAGATTAAATAATTTCTTTCTCTCTAGGCCTAGCAATATGTTCATCAAGAAATTCACCAAGGGGCACAATATTATCAGTCATAGAAGTAGTTTCATCATAAGTATCATGCATAGCAGAAGTGGCATCATCAATAGCATGCGACATATCAGAATGAATAGCAGAAGCAGGTTTAGGTGTCGCAAGCTTACTTGAGGGAGTCCTGGATTAGGGGGTGTCCGGACAGCCGGACTATAAGCTTTGGCCGGACTGTTGGACTATGAAGATACAAGATTGAAGACTTCGTCCCGTGTCCGGATGAGACTCTCCTTGGCATGGAAGGCAAGCTTGGAAATACGGATATGTAGATCTCCTTCCTTGTAGCCGACTCTGTGTAACCCTAGCCCCCTCCGATGTCTATATAAGCCGGAGGGTTTAGTCCGTAGGACACAATAACAACAATCATACCATAGGCTAGCTTCTAGGGTTTAGCCTCTCTGATCTCATGGTAGATCTACTCTTGTACTACCCATATCATCAATATTAATCAAGAAGGAGTAGGGTTTTACCTCCATCGAGAGGGCCCGAACCTGGGTAAAAACATCGTGTCCCTTGTCTCCTGTTACCATCCGCCTAGACGCACAGTTTGGGACACCCTACCCGAGATCCGCCGGTTTTGAAACCGACATTGGTGCTTTCAATGAGAGTTCCTCCGTGTCGTCGTCATTAGGCTTGATGGCTCCTTCAATCATCATTAGCGATGCAGTCCAGGGTGAGACTTTTCTCCTCGGACAGATCTTTGTATTCGACGGCTTTGCACTGCGGGCCAATTCGCTTGTCCATCTGGAGTAGATTGAAAGTTACGCCCCTGGCCATCAGGTCAGGTTTGGAAGCTTGAACTACACGGCCAACATCCGTGGAGACTTAATATTCGTCGGATTCGAGCCCCGATCGAGTGCGTCACACTATCACGATGAGCATGATTTAGCTCTGCCGACGAACAGTGTCCTGGAGATCGCACCTGCATCCGCTCCGACCTTTAATTCAGAGCCAACTGCGCCATCCGAGGGCGGGTGGTTAAACCCCGCCACGGAGGCAGCAGCCTCAACGGCGATCGAGCCGAACGACAACCTTACCCTTCGCGAGGTCCGCGACTCCACCTTGCCGGACTCTCCTCCGGACTCTGAACCATCCGCGCCCCTGCCAATCGAATCCGATTGGGCGCCGATCATGGAGTTCACCGCCGCGGATATCTTTCAGCACTCGCCCTTCGACGACATACTGAATTCACTAAGGTCTCTCTCTTTGTCAGGAGAGTCCTGGCCGGATTATGACCGGCAGGATTGGGATGCAGACGACGAAGAAATTCGACGCCCACCCACCACCCACTTCATAGCCATTGTCGATGATTTGACCGACATGCTCGACTTTGACTCCTAAGACATCGACAGTATGGACGACGATGTAGGAGACGAACAGGAACCAGCGCCTATAGGGCACTGGAAAGCCACCTCGTCGTATGACATATATATGGTGGACACACCCAAAGAAGGCAATGGCGACGGAACAGCAAAGGATAACCCCTCCAAGAAGCAACCTAAGCGCCGGCGTCAGCGGCGCTGCTCTAAGTCTTGCCAAAGCAAAAACGGTGATTCCGGCACAGGAGATAATAACACCCCGGACAGTGCCGAAGACAACCCCCTCCAGCAAGATTCAGCGCAGGAGGATGGAGAAGCCAGCCCTCATGAGAGAGAGGCGGATAGAGAGGAAGTGGATGATAATTATATGCCTCCATCCGAAGACGAGGCAAGCCTCGACGACAACGAATTTGTCGTGCCTGAGGATCCCATTGAGCAAGAGTGCTTCAAGCGCCGGCTTATAGCCACAGCAAATAGCCTTAAAAAAGCAGCAGCAGCTTAGAGCTGATCAAGACTTGCTAGCTGAGAGATGTACTGAAGTCCTCGCGGCCGAGGAATACGAACTCGAACGCCCCTCCAAGAGCTACCCAAAGCGCAGGTTGCTACCCCGATTAGAGGAGGAAGCATCTAAACCCACATCTCCAGCGTATGACGCGGCTGACCGGCCACCTCGTGGCCGCGACAGAGAGGCCTCTCGGCCCACAGCTCAAGCCGCACCCCAGCGTCACTCAAAAAACACCAAGGCACGGGGACACGCGCTAGACCTGCGAGATATATTGGAGGACAAAGCAAAGCAAACAAGATAGATCTACGGATCGCGTGGGTGCCCCACGACACGAGACGATAACCGTCACGTCGGATACAGCAAAAGAAATCCTGCCGGGCCGAACACAACAGACAAAACTCATTCGAGCTGCGTCGTGATATAACCCAATACAGAGGCGCCACACACCCGCTATGCTTCACAGATGAAGTAATGGATCATAAAATCCCAGAGGGTTTCAAACCTGTGAATATCGAATCATATGATGGTACGACAGATCTCGCGGTATGGATCGAGGACTATCTCCTTCATATCCACATGGCCCGTTGCGGCGATCTACACGCCATCAAATACCTCCCACTCAAGCTTAGAGGACCAGCCCGGCATTGGCTCAACAACTTGCCAGTAGAATCCATTGGTTGTTGGGAAGATCTGGAAGCCGCATTCCTCGACAACTTCCAAGGCACCTATGTGCGACCACCAGACGCCGATGACCTGAGCCACATAATTCAACAGCCAGAGGAATCGGCCAGACAATTCTGGACACGGTTCCTAACCAAGAAAAATCAAATCGTCGACTGTCCGGATGCAGAGGCCCTAGCGGCTTTCAAGCATAACATCCGCGGCGAGTGGCTTGCCCGGCACCTTGGACAGGAAAAGCCGAAATCTATGGCAGCCCTCACGACACTCATGACCCGCTTTTGCGCGGGAGAAGACAGCTGGCTGGCTTGTAGCAATTACATGTCAAAAATCCCCGGTAATTCGGATACCTAGGACAGCAACGGCAGGTCACGTCGCAACAAACACAAGCGCCGCATTAACAGCGACAATACTGAGGATACGGCAGTTAATGCCGGATTCAGAGGCTCTAAGCCCGGTCAGCGGAAAAAGCCATTCAAAAGAAGCACTCCGGGCCCGTCCAGTTTGGACCGTATACTCGATCGCTCGTGTCAGATACATGGCACCCCCGACAAGCCAGCCAACCACACCAACAGGGATTGTTGGGTGTTCAAGGAGACCGGCAAATTAAATGCCAAAAACAAAGACAAGGGGCTACATAGAGACGACGAGGAGTAGCCCCGGTCGCCGAACAACAGAGGACAGAAGGGTTTCCCCCCACAAGTGCGAACGGTGAACATGATATACGCAACCCACATCCCCAAGAGGGAGCGGAAGCGTGCGTTAAGGGACGTATACGCGTTGGAGCCAATCGCCCCAAAGTTCAACCCATGGTCCTCCTGCCCGATCACTTTCGATCGCAGGGACCACCCCACTAGTATCCGCCATGGCGGATTTGCCGCATTGGTTCTAGACCCAATCATTGACGGATTTCACCTCACTCGAGTCCTTATGGACGGCGGCAGCAGCCTAAACCTGCTTTATCAGGACACGGTGCGCAAAATGGGCATAGATCCCTCAAGGATTAAACCCACAAAAATGACCTTTAAGGGCGTCATACCAGGTGTAGAGGCCCATTGCACAGGCTCAGTCACACTAGAAGTGGTTTTCGGATCCCCGGATAATTTCTGAAGCGAGGAGTTAATCTTCGACATAGTCCCGTTCCGCAGTGGCTATCACGCACTGCTCGGGCGAACCGCATTTGCAAAGTTCAATGCGGTGCCGCACTATGCATACCTCACGCTCAAGATGCCAGGACCTCGGGGAGTCATCACAGTCAATGGAAACACCGAGCGCTCTCTCCGAACGGAGGAGCACACGGCGGCCCTCCCAGCAGAAGTACAAAGCAGCCTCTCCAGGCAATTCTCCAGTCCGGCGATAAAACGTCCGGACACCGTCAAGCGCGCTTGGAGTAACCTACAACAAGACCGCCTGGCACGTTCCGAGCAAGCATAGCAATGCGGCCCCAACCCCAGCCCTAGCGAAACGGTGAAATCCGTGCTACCCGTACATAATTACGCTCTGAAAATACCATGGGCACAGGGGGAGGGGCACGACCACGGCACGCCCCAAAACGCAGATCAACCGCACTAGGGGCTCCAGATTTTATCATTTTTTCTTACTTTCAGGACTTTACTCTTCGGAAGACCTATTCGGCAGTACAATTGCCGAACACACGATACAATAACCAGGGCGCCAGAAAGCTACGTCACACTGTGGAATTCCCAGGTGGTCTCTATAACGAGCAAAATACATGTTTTAAATACCATTCCGCAGTTCGCCCCTGGAGGGGACATGTCAAATAGTCCCGTCTCTTGCTTATCGCACTATTTGTATCGTTCTACTTTTAATGCACCTTTTTTGAATAAACAATGCTTAGCTTCAGTCTATTATTGCATTCTCTATTCATTCCTTTTTATGCATATATGTTCATTCATGACATTCAGCACCCGTACACTTTGGTACGACTAATATGCCAGGGGCTCAAGCACCCCATAATACGGCATGAGAAGTCCTAACACTTTCACAAGTGCCGCACTCCGAACTTATAGCATTATATGCATCAGCTCCGAATCATGTCTTTGGTCAATAGTTGGGTTTGCCCGGCTCCCATGTTTTGGTACCTTATGTTCCGCTATATCGGCTAAGGTAGCACTAGGAGAACTACTGCGATTGTGCCCCGGTTCAGCTGGGCTAAGCACCTCAGTAGAGAAAGCTAAAACTGACTGTCATGATAGGGCGAGAGCTGGTCGCTGTTCGAGAGGTTTCGAGTCCCTAAAGACTTATGCCGCTTAGGGCGAGGAGTCAGCTTTGTCCGGCCTAGGCGTGTATAGCGCCCCGAACTCGGTCTTCCGAACACTCGGGGCTTCGCCAAAATTAAAAATTATAGAATTCTCTGGCTAAGTGAGAGTGATAACGCATTATAGTCTGATTGCCTTGTTCGTTGTGTTGAGCACCTCCCTCGAAGGACCCAAGAATGGGAAAAAGAGTGATCATGTTTATCCCGAACACCCCGGCACTCGTGGCACGGGGGCAGAAGCCGACGACTCGCCATCTCTCAGATTTAATAAATGTCCGTATAGAAGGTAATATTTTAAATTCAAATAAACGTTGCTTAGCGCATATGAACAAGTTTTCAGCGTACAGGATCACACGAGCGAGTTTACTCAAATATTACATCCTTGGAACACTCATCCGCCACAAGGCGGGCACCCTTCAGGATGCCCTCATAGTACATCTGGAGGTGGCGATGCTCCTTGCCCTACGGTGGTCCGTCCTTCACCAGCCACTCCATGTCCATTTTGCCCTAGTGTACTTTCACACGGGCAAGGGCCCTGCAGGCGCCCTCGATGCAGACGGAGCGCTTGATGACTTCAAGCCACGGACAGGCATCCGCCAGCCGCCTCACCAGCCCGAAGTAGTTCCCAGGCATGGCCTCTCCAGGCCACAGCCGGACTATAAGACCCTTCATGGCCTGTTCGGCCACCTCATGGAGCTCGACCAGTTGCTTCAGCTGGTCGCTCAAGGGCACCGGGTGTCCGGTCTCAGCATACTAAGACCAGAACACCTTCTCCGTCGAGCTCCCTTCCTCGGCCCGGTAGTAGGTAGCGGCATCTGACACGCTGCGGGGCAAATCTGCGAATGCTCCTGGAGAGCTCCGGACTCGGGTAAGTAAAACAAGTAATTCACTTTCACATGCTTACTTTGCATAACGAATACCTTACCCACCGCTATCTTTTTCATAGCCTCAATTTCTTGGAGGGCTTCGGCCTTGGCATACTTGGCGCTTTCGAGGGCCGCAGCGAGCTCGGACTCTCGAGTCTTCGAGTCAAGCTCCAAAGTCTCATGCTTCTTCACGAGAGCATGGAGCTCTTGCTGCACCTCGCCAACCCGTGCCTCATGTTTCTCCAGTTCGGTGCGCTCTGTGGCCGCGTTGTTTTCGGCCTCGGTAAGCGCTTGCTTCAGGGTCGCCACCTCGGTCGTGGCCCCTAGCACATAAGTAACGATCCTATCATTTTTTTCAACTGCATCTTTTTATATATACACATACAGACAAGGCATTCCATACCTTGGTTCTCCTCGAGCTTCTTCTTGTCAAGGCCAAGCTCTTTCTCGGACTGCTCGAGGTTCTGCTTCAGCGAATCAACCTCCGCAGTCAGTGCGGCAGAGGTCAGAAGCGAAGCCTGTACACGCATATCGAAATAATTATGTTAGACTCCTGCGAATATTATTAGATCCTCTATTCGGCTTTTCTTTGTGAACACCGAACAGAGCACCAGGGGCTACTGTCTATGCGGTAATATTTTCATATATTTTTTACATACCTCAAAGCCTGTTAGAAGGCTGGCACAAGCTTCAGTCAGTTCGCTCTTGGCAGACTAAACCTTCTGGACCACCGCACTCATAATAGTGCGGTGCTCCTCGTCGATGGAGGCGCCGTTCAGCACCTCCAGCAAATTATCCGGTGCCTTCGGTTGGACGGAGGACACCGGCACGGTAGGCTTGCTCCTCTTAGTGGGGGGGCCGCCTGGCGGAGTCCGGAACCACTGTAGGTTCCGGCGCGACGTTCGGATTCGGGCCGAGCTTGGAGCCCTTGGGAGCCTTGCTCCCTTTGCGCCTGCAGTCCGGAAGGTCGCCTTGTGGCGCCTCCAGGACTACCTCCCCTTGGCTTGGTGCCCGTCGGGACAACACCTTGGTGTTGTCCGTAGGGCGAGGGGTGGAGGCGGTTGGAAGTGACCCTCCGCTGATCATGGCGGACGGGTCCAAAGAACCGCTTGACGATACGTTGACACGGGCTCAGGGCGGACAACATGATCATATTCGGTGTTAGGAGGAGTTGTGCAAATAAAGGAGCGCTATGAGTCACTCTGGTGTCCGAATACTTACGACTTCGCCAGGGGTTTGGCCCTGGATGTCCACTCGTCCCCGCTGTCGGGGGCGGTGGCAGAGTAGTCCGGAGGGAGAGTCCTTCCCTTCTTGGACCCTCCGGCCTCCCCAGTTGGGGCGGCCTTCCTCTTCTTATCTTCCCTGACTAGAGGGGAAGAACCCTCATCTACCTCCTCCTCATTTCCATGGGAGGAGTGCGTCTCGGAGTTATCGGCCGATGAGTCCGATAACACCTGGCGCCGGGAACTCTTCCGGGTTCCCGTGGCCTTCTTCTTAATCTTCTTCTCCGGCACCGCGTAGGGCGCCGGAGTCAGCATCTCCGTCAGGAGAGCGTCCGCAGGGTCTTCGGGCAAAGGGGTCGGGCAGTCGATCTGCTCCGATGTCTCCACCAATTTCTGTCAAAGACATGGAAGCTCAGACCCCGTACATAGCTAAACTATGAAAATTGAATACTCTATAGAAGATAAAATAGCTTACCGCGCTGGCTTGGCGCTCCGCGCTGAATCCGCGGTCCTACGTAAGGTGAGGGGGGACTTCGTCGCTCTTAAACAACACTTTCCAAGCATTCTCGTGTGTTGTGTCGAAGAGCTCGCTCAGAGTTTGGTGCTGGGTTGGGTCGAACTCCCACAAGCTAAACGCCCGTTGTTGACACAGGAGGATCCGGCGGATGAGCATGACCTGGACTATGTTGACAAGCTTAAGCTTCTTGTTGACCATGTTCTGGACACAGGTTTGGAGTCCGGTCAGCTCTCCCGGGCTACCCCAGGACAGGCCCTTCTCTTTCCAGGAGGTGAGCCATGTGGGGATTCCGGATCGGAACTCGGGGGCTGCCGCCCATTTAGGGTCGCGCGGCTCGGTGATATAGAACCACCCCGATTGTCACCCCTTTATGGTTTCCACGTAGGAGCCCTCGAGCCATGTGGCGTTGGGCATCTCACTACTAGAAAAAGGGCTACTAATGGCACACCTAATTTGTCCATTAATGGCGCATTAGTGGTGCGCCATTACTAGCACGCCATTAGTAATTTTTACTAATGGCGCACCACTGATGCGCCATTAGTATCTGGTATACTCATGGCGCACCACTGGTGCGCCATTAGTATAGGCCACGGTGCGCCATTAGTATGCCTCCCAGGGGCCATGTATACCCAGGTGCTTTGGCATACTAATGACGCACTGCTTAATGATGCGCCATTAGTATCCTCTGGCATACTAATGGCGCACCATGATGTGATGCGCCATTAGTATGAATATTAGGTTTTTTTTAATTTTTTAATTTTCTGTTTTTTGCACAGGTTACAAAATGTATAATTGGACAAAATATAGACAACACACATCAACAACAGATTCATCGAATACAATAGAAGATTAGTCTCTGAATACAATTCATCATATTAGTCTCTGAATACAATTCATCATATTAGTCTCCGAATTGAAAAGACCGAACAAAGATAGAACATTATATTACAAGTCTCGAGACCGCGAGTAGCGAGTTTGTCTTCACATTACAAGTCGATATCGATCATCTAAACTACCATCACATAGAAGAGAGTTGCGGTCATCACGATGAAACTCGTCTTCATCCGGTTCCTCCAACGCTCCCTCCCCTCTCCCGCTAGATAGCGGGCCTATCTAGATTCCGCCTCGGCCCTAGTGGTGTACCCTTTGTAACTGTTACCGCTGAATCGGTGAACCTGTCTCCGACACTCCTCCCAGTCGTCGTAGACTCCGGGAACCTTACCCTTGTACACGACATACGACGGCATCGCTATGCACTAGCCAAAGAAGAAAACACAAGACGGTAATTATGATGTGCTAAGGTTGTTTGCCAAGCATGGAAGAAAACAACAACAAAAGTATAATACATATTATCGAGAATGCACAAGAAGGAAAGAGATCTAGGTTAGATGCTTTACCGAGAGATCCTCTCGGAAAAGGTGGCCATTACTGAGAGTATTATACTGTAGTCTAATGAAAAATACTTTCGTCTCCCTTTATATATAAAGCAACGATCACCGCCTAATACAAACACGTCATCACAACACACGTACACACGCAAGGCAAGATACACAGGCGCTGAGAGCCGCGATGATGCCTTCAATAAAGAAACAAGCTTTGCCGTCGCCGGTCTGTCTGAAAATAGAACATGTTTTCACCCCGGCCGACACTCACCGTCACCGAACGCCACACCCCGGCTACCACGTCGCCCACACGGCCATGGCCATCGAGCAGCACCGAGCCGCGTGCTCTGCCCATGAGCACCGGGCTACCACCACCAGGGGCGCCGCCCCGGCATTCAAGATCTAGACACCATCTGACCCAAGATCCGCCGCTACTCCAACCGAGGAGACTAGCGGAAAGGCCCCGCCTTTCGCACCCCTTGACGGCCCCGCGGCCGCGATAGGCATCACCACCACGCAAGGCCACGCGTCCGCGATTCCGCTGCCAGACGCCCGCAACCACGCTGACACACCCTGCACACGCGCATCGCCACCATCGGAAACCACAGTATGAGAGATACCATGGTATCTTAAACCGCAGTATTTGTTTCATCCAAACATCCCAAAGTATGTAATACCAAAGTTTTTTCTGAAAACCACATTATTCCAAAAAAACTGCAAAAATACTCTGCCACGACGCGCGCTAACCACAACCATTGCTGGCGGTTCCGTTTCCCCGTGGTCATGCGCGTGCACGTGTGTGTGGATATTTTCCAAAAAAATGCCCCTAGTATGTCTCCGGCATCCATATGTTTAATTTTCCTAGTATGTCTCTGAAGTATATCAACTGTCTAGATGCCAGCAGACTCTTAAGTACAACCGTAGATATTATTATTTTCAGTGCAATGTCCTAAATTTCAAAACGAGGATTATCTACCAGTCCTTAACCTACTAACTTTGTTCTCCAGAGTACTTAACAGTTAAACGTAATGTCCAAATTAGACTGCCAAACCACCAAGGCTTGAACAAGTATGAGCATCAAATCGAAGTTGCAAAAGTGCATCATTCAGGCACGAGCAGATTTGACATGAACAAGCACAAGAAAATAAAACTATATGCATCGTACATGTACTAGCTAATAAAATTGAGATGGAGCTCACCAACGACTTGCAGCCGACGAGGTCGAGGAGGACGCGAGGTGATGCTGGAGAGGCGGTGACGAACCAGCCGCTGCCGGAGCCTGAGATGGGAGGCCGTGACGAACACACTGCAGCGCGGATCTTAGCACTCCATGAGCTCCGATCTAGTCGGCTTCAAACTGGACCATCGGCGATTCGGCGGCACAGCGGGCACAGTGGGCACGAGCCAGCGGGCACAGCGGGCACAACTGGAACATCACCTCCGAAGAATCGAGGTGGAGAGCGGGCACAGCGGGCACAGCGTACTCACCCAGTTTGCAGCCGACACAACCTTGGAGGAGGATCGAGGTGGAGAGAATGAAGGGAAAGTGAGTGGGCAGGTGTGGTTGTCCAAAATATCTAGCTGTCCTACTTTACTAATGGCGCACCAGTCATCAATGCGCCATTAGTAACCAACGTTACTAATGGCGCATTGATGGCTGGTGCGCCATTAGTAGTTTTGCAACAAAAGGAATAAAAAATATAATTAAAAAAACAACATTAGTGGCGCACTCCGGGACAGGTGCGCCATTACTAGTTACAACTAGTAATGGCGCATTGTGTCTGGATGCGCCATTAGTATGTTTGGATAGGCGCACTAGTTCAAAAAAAATTTGGTACTAATGGCGCACCCTATGCCTGGTGCGCCATTAGTAGTTTCAACACTAATGGCGTATCAGTAGGTGGTGCGCCATTAGTATATACTAATGGCGCACCTCTTATCTGGTGCGCCATTAGTGTCAATCCCATCTATAGTCCTTTTTCTAGTAGTGTCTTGCCCACCATGGCGCCTCCGCACTCCGCCTGCTGTCCGCGCACCACTTTCGGTTCGACATTAAAAGTCTTCAGCCATAGGCCGAAGTGGGGCTTGATGCGGAGGAAGGCCTCACACACGACGATAAATGCCGGGATGTTGAGGATGAAGCTCGGGGCCAGATCATGGAAGTCCAGGCCGTAGTAGAACATGAGCCCCCGGACAAATGAATGGAGGGGGAATCCTAGTCCATGGAGGAAATGGGTGAGAAAAACTACCCTCTCGTGGGGCCTGGTGTGGGGATGAACTGCCCCGCATCTGGGAGCCGATGCGCGATGTCCGCGGATAAGTATCCGGCTCCCCTCAACTTCTTGATGTGTCCCTCCGTGACGGAGGAGACCATCCACTTGCCTCCTGCTCCGGACATGGTTGGAGAAGGTTGAGGAAGAAAATGTGGACTTGGGCGCTGGAGCTCGAGTGTGCGAGAAAGGATGAGCAAAGGAGGAAGAAGGTGTGGATGGAAAAAAGGTGAACCCTTGTCCCTTTATATGGACGGACGAAACTATGCGTCCCCACCAGCCTGGTAAAACCCGCTCATCCCCCAAGCATCGTAATTGATGGCGCGGTTGGGTTACCCACGTCCGGATTGATGAGAATCCCGCGATAAGGGGACACGATATCTGCTTTGACAAGACGTGCCAAGGAAACCGCCTCGCAAAATGTGCTGAGATTGGCTGTAAAAAACGGTTCGTATAATGGCTTGGCTGTGGTGTGATGTCACATTGCAGGATACGTCAGCAGATTAGATTTGTGGAAATGCTATTCTCTCTACGGTGGAATGTGGAACTTGTTTTGCAGAGCCGGACATGATCCTCGGAGGAGGAACCTGCCTTGTAATGCCAAGGACAATCTGTGCGCCGGACTCATCGTCATTGAAGCCTGGTTCAGGGGCTACTGAGGGAGTCCTGGATTAGGGGTGTCTGGACAGTCGGACTATAAGCTTTGGCCGGACTGTTGGACTATGAAGATACAAGATTGAAGACTTCGTCCCGTGTCCGGATGGGACTCTCCTTGGCGTGGAAGGCAAGCTTGGCAATACAGATATGTAGATCTCCTTCCTTGTAACCGACTCTGTGTAACCCTAGCCCCCTCCGGTGTCTATATAAGCCGGAGGGTTTAGTCCGTAGGACACAACAACAACAATCATACCATAGGCTAGCTTCTAGGGTTTAGCCTCTCTGATCTCGTGGTAGATCTACTCTTGTACTACCCATATAACCAATATTAATCAAGCAGGAGTAGGGTTTTACCTCCATCGAGAGGGCCCGAACCTGGGTAAAAACATCGTGTCCCTTGTCTCCTGTTACCATCCGCCTATACGCACAGTTCGGGACCCCCTACCCGAGATCCACCGGTTTTGACACCGACATTACTCATAACAGAAGGTGAATCAAGTGCAGAGCTAGATGGCAGTTCCTTACCTCCCCTCGTAGTTGAGGGATAAATTGTTGTCTTAGCGTCTTTCAAGTTCTTCATAGTGTCCCGCAGATATAAATCCCAAGTGACTCAAAGAATAGAGCTATGCCCCCCGGCAACAGCGCCAGAAATTAGTCTTGATAACCCACAAGTATGGGGGATCGCAACAGCTTTCGAGGGTAGAGTATTCAACCCAAATTTATTGATTCGACACAAGGGGAGCCAAAGAATATTCTCAAGTATTAGCAGCTGAGTTGTCAATTCAACCACACCTGGAAACTTAGTATCTTCAGCAAAGTGTTTAGTAGCAAAGTAATATGATAGTGGTGTAACGGTAACAAAAGAGTAATAAAAGCAAAGTAATATTTTTGGTGTTTTGTAGTGATTGTAACAATAGCAACGGGAAAGTAAATAAGCGTAAACCAGTATATGGAAAGCTCATAGGCATTGGACCGGTGATGGATAATTATGCCGGATGCGGTTCATCATGTAACAGTCATAACATAGGGTGACAGAGAACTAGCTCCAATTCATCAATGTAATGTAGGCATGTATTCCGAATATAGTCATACGTGCTTATGGAAAAGAACTTGCATGACATCTTTTGTCCTACCCTCCCGTGGCAGCGGGGTCCTAATGGAAACTAAGGGATATTAAGGCCTCCTTTTAATAGAGAACCGGAACAAAGCATTAGCACATAGTGAATACATGAACTCCTCAAACTAAGGTCATCACCGGGAGTGGTCCTGATTATTGTCACTTCGGGGTTGCCGGATCATAACAGATAGTAGGTGACTATAGACTTGCAAGATAGGATCAAGAACGCACATATATTCATGAAAACATAATAGGTTCAGATCTGAAATCATGGCACTCGGGCCCTAGTGACAAGCATTAAGCATAGCAAAGTCATAGCAACATCAATCTCAGAACATAGTGGATACTAGGAATCAAACCCTAACAAAACTAACTCGATTACATGATAGATCTCATCCAACCCATCACCGTCCAGCAAGCCTACGATGGAATTACACACGCACGGCGGTGAGCATCATGAAATTGGTGATGGAGAATGGTTGATGATGGCGACGGTGACGAATCCCCCTCTCCGGAGCCCCGAACGGACTCCAGATCAGCCCTCCCGAGAGGTTTTAGGGCTTGGCGGCGGCTCCGTATCGTAAAAACGCGATGATTTCTTCTCCTTGATTTTTTTCTCCCCGAAAGCAAATATATAGAGTTGGAGTTGGCGTCAGAGGGTCTCCAGGGGGCCCACGAGGTAGGGGGCGCGCCCCCACCCTTGTGGACAGGGTGTGGGATCCATGGTCTTCATCTTTGGCGAGGATTTTTTATTATCTTTTATAAGATATTCCGTGGAGTTTCAGGTCATTCTGAGAACTCTTGTTTTCTGCACATAAAACAACATCATGGCAATTCTGCTGAAAACAGCGTCAATCCGGGTTAGTTCCATTCAAATCATGCAAGTTAGAGTCCAAAACAAGGGCAAAAGTGTTTGGAAAAGTAGATACGATGGAGACGTATCAGTGGTGGTCGTCAATTCTCCTTGGCGGCGACAGCGGGGGAAGACCAGCATTGCCGTGAGGGCGTTCCTCATGAGGCGGGTCCCTCCAGGCGCCCTCGCGAGGCTGGTATTGCCAGCGGTCCTCACGAGGCTGGTCTCGCCACTCTTGGCGCAGGCCACGGTCTTCCTAGAGCCCGCCTCCGCGTCCTCCTCCACGGCCGTAGCCCCGGTCGTTGCGCTCGGGGCGTCGACCGTAGTGTCCTTCTCGTATGGCTCTGAGCTCTTGGCAGTCGCTGGTGTTGTGGGTGTTCAAGTTGTGGAAGGCGCAGAACGGCCTATTGTTCTCTCTTAGTGTCGGGCTCCGCTGCAAGCACTACTGCTTCTTTGCGCTTCACGTCTTTGGCCTTGGCCTTCTTCTCCTCCGCTCCTGCCGTCGGCAGCTCAAGGAGAGAGAGACGCCCCTCCTCAGCTCTTGCGCACTTGGTCGCCAAGTTGAACAGCTCTTGAGATGTGCTGGGCTCCTCGTGGATGGCGAGCTCTTCTTTCATCTTGACGTCACGGACGCCGTCTGAGAAGGCAGAGATGATAGCTTTGTCGGTGAACTTGGGGATCTTGAGGCGTGTGTTGTTGAAACGCTGAATGTACTTCTGGAGGGTCTCTCCTGGCTGTTGCTCACGAGGCAGGTCACCCGCGGCCGGCGGGCGGTCGCGAGTGCCCTGGAAGTTGGCGATGAAGCGGTCGCGCATCTCGTCCCAGGAGGAGATCGAGCCGTGCTGCAGGTTCAGGAGCCAGGAGCGGGAAACCAGTTCGCCATGACTTTTTCGTCGCCGTTGGCTGCTTCGATGCTCAGCTCGTAGAGCTGCAGGAACTCTGCGGGGTCGGCGGTGCCGTCGTAGCGAGGAGGCAGGTCTGGCTTGAACTTGCCTGGCCAGGCGACGCTACGCAACTCGGGGGTGAAGGCGCGGCAGCCGGCTGTGGTTGCCGGGGCCTGCCTCGGGGGTGGAGCTTGGTCATGACGAGGTTCGCGCTGCGCCACTGCAGGTGATACGTCTCCAACGTATCTATAATTTCTGATTGCTCCATGCTATATTATCTACTGTTTTGGGCAATATTGGGCTTTATTAACTGGAGGCCCAGCCCAGATTTGCTGTTTTATGCCTATTTCAGTATTTTTCGGAGAAAAGGAATATCAAACGGAGTCAAAACGGAACGAAATCAACTCGAGAAGTTATTTTTGGAAGGAAAGCTACCGGATGGACTTCGACCCCACGTCAGGAGCCAAGGGAGGTGCTCACGAGGGTGGGGGCGCGCCCACCCCCCAGGGCGCGCCCCCTGCCTCGTGGGGCCCCCGAAGCTCCACCGACGTACCTCCTGCACCCATATATACTCACGTACCCTAAAACTTCCAGAACGGGACCCTGTTCCGGCACCCTGCCGGAGGGGGGAACCCTCACCGGTGGCCATCTTCATCATCCCGACGTTGTCCATAACGAGGAGGGAGTAGTTCACCCTCGGGGCTTAGGGTATGTACCAGTAGCTATGTGTTTGATCTCTCTCTCTCTCTCTCTCTCTCGTGTTCTTGATTTGGCACGATCTTGATATATCGCGAGCTTTTCTATTATAGTTGGATCTTATGTTTCTTCTCCCCCTCTACTCTCTTGTAATGGATTGAGTTTTCCCTTTGAAGTTATCTTATCGGATTGAGTATTTAATGATTTGAGAACACTTGATGTATGTCTTGCCGTGCGTATCTGTGGTGACAATGGGATATCATGTGATTCACTTGATGTATGTTTTGATGATCAACTTGCGGGTTCCGCCCATGAACCTATACATAGGGGTTGGCACACGTTTTCGTCTTGACTCTTCGGTAGAAACTTTGGGGCACTCTTTGAGGTTCTTTGTGTTGGTTTGAATAGATGAATCTGAGATTGTCTGATGCATATCGTATAATCATACCCACGGATACTTGAGGTGACATTGGAGTATCTAGGTGACATTAGTGTTTTGGTTGATTTGTGTCTTAAGGTTTTATTCTAGTAGGAACTCTAGGGCTGTTTGTGACACTTATAGGAATAGCCCAACGGATTGATTGGAAAGAATAACTTTGAGGTGGTTCCGTACCCTATCATAATCTCTTCGTTTGCTCTCGGCTATTAGTGTCTTTGGAGTGACTCTTTGTTGCATGTTGAGGGATAGTTATATGATCCAATTATGTTATTATTGTTGAGAGAACTTGCACTAGTGAAAGTATGAACCCTAGGCCTTGTTTCCTATCATTGCGATACCGTTCACGCTCACTTTTACCACTTCTTACCTTGCTGTTTTTATACTTTCAGTTTACAAAAACCCATATCTACCATCCATATTGCACTTGTATCACCATCTGTTCGCCAAACTAGTGCACCTATACAATTTACCATTGTATTGGGTGTGTCGGGGACACAAGAGACTCTTTGTTATTTGGTTGCAGGGTTGCTTGAGATAGACCATCTTCATCCTACGCCTCCCACGGATTGATAAACCTTAGGTCATCCACTTGAGGGAAATTTGCTACTGTCCTGCAAACCTCTGCACTTGGAGGCCCAACAACGTCTACAAGAAGAAGGTTGCGTAGTAGACATCAGGCTCTTTTCTGGCGCCATTGCCAGGGAGGTGAGTGCTTGAAGGTATATCTTTAGATCTTGCAATCGAATCTTTTTGTTTCTTGTTTTATCACTAGTTTAGTATATAAAAGAAAACTACAAAAATATGGAATTGAGTTTGCCTCATACGCTTCATCTTTTTAATATCTTTCGTGAGTATGATGGAAAAGAAAATTGTGCCAAAGTGTTAGAAGAAGAATGCATTAAAATGTTGGCACTAAATCTTTGAATAATGAGCATGATTGCAATGTTGTTAGTATGAATTCTTTGAATATCCATGATGCTAATGATATGCAAAAACGCAAGCTTGGGGAAGCTATTTTTTATGAAGATGATATTTTTTGTCCCCCAAGCTTTGATGAGCAAATTTACTATGATGAAAGCATGCCTCCTATCTATGATGATTATTGTGATGACACCTATGCTATAAAGAATAATGATAACCATGAAACTTGTCATCTTGATCTTAATTTTTTATTATATGATAGTTATTTTGTTGAGTTTGCTCCCACTATTTCGAATGAGAAATTTTTTGCTTATGTGGAGAGTACTAAAAATTCTATGCTTTTGCGTCATGAAAAGAATGCTTTAGGTGCTGGTTATATTGTTGAATTCATTCATGATGCTACTGAAAATTATTATGAGGGAGGAATATATGCTTGTAGGAATTGCAATAATATCAAGTTTCCTCTCTATGTGCTTAAAATCTTGAAGTTATGCTTGTTTTGCCTTCCTATGCTAGTTGATTATTGTTCCCATAAGTTGTTTGCTCATAAAATACCTATGCACAGGAAGTGGGTTAGACTTAAATGCGCAAGTCATATTCTTCATGATGCTCTCTTTATGTTTCAATTCCTATCTTTTATGTGAGCATCATTGAAATCATTATGCCTAGCTAGGGGCGTTAAATGTTAGCGCTTGTTGGGAGGCAACCCAACTTTATTTTAGTTTCTTGCTTTTTGGTTCTGTTTAGGAATAAATAATCCATCTAGCTTCTGTTTAGATGTAGTTTTGTGTTTTAATTAGTGTTTGTGCCAAGTAGAACCTTTGGGAAGACTTGGGTGAAGTCTTTATGATCATGCTGTAAAAAACAGAAACTTTAGCGCTCACAAGATTAGCTAAAACTTTTTACTGGAGAGTGAAATTTAGTTGATTGAAGATGATTACTAGACAAATTCCTCAGGTTCAAAAATTTATTTTAGAATTTTTGGAGTTCCATAAGTATACGTTTGATACAGATTACTACAGACTGTTCTGTTTTTGACAGATTCTGTTTTAATTGTGTTGTTTGCTTATTTTGATGAATCTATGGCTAGTAAAATAGTTTATAAACCATAGAGAAGATGGAATACAGTAGGTTTAACACCAATATAAATAAAGAATGAGTTCATTACAGTACCTTGAAGTGGTGTTTTGTTTTCTTTCGCTAACGGAGCTTACAAGTTTTCTGTTGAGTTTTGTGTTGTGAAGTTTTCAAGTTTTGGGTAAAGATTCGATGGACTATGGAATAAGGAGTGGCAAGAGCCTAAGCTTGGGGATGCCCAAGGCACCCCAAGGTAATATTCAAGGATAACCAAGCGTCTAAGCTTAGGTATGCCCCGGATGGCATCCCCTCTTTCGTCTTTGTTCATCGGTAACTTTACATGGAGCTATATTTTTATTCACCACATGATATGTTTGGAGCGTCATGTCATTTTATTTTATTTAGCTTTGCTTTCTATTTGAATAAAGTATCAAGATCTGAAATTATTAAGTAGGAGAGTGTTCATATAGTTGCATAATTATTCGACTACTCATTGATCTTCACTTATATATTTCGGAGTAGTTTGTTGTTTGCTCTAGTGCTTCACTTATATATTTTAGAGCATGGTGGTAGTTTTATTTTGAAGAAATAGACGAGCTCTCATGCTTCACTTATATTATTTTGAGAGTCTTAAATAGCACGGTAATGTGCTTAATCCTAATATGCTAGGTATTCAAGAATAGTAAAAACTTTCTTATGAGTGTTTTGAATACTAAGAGAAGTTTGATGCTTGATGATTGTTTTGAGATATGGAGGTAATAATATCAAAGTCGTGCTAGTTGAGTAGTTGTGAATTTGAGAAATGCTTGTGTTGAAGTTTGCAAGTCCCGTAGCATGCACGTATGGTAAACGTTATGTAACAAATTTGAAACATGAGGTGTTCTTTGATTGTCTTCCTTATGAGTGGCGGTCAGGGACGAGCGATGGTCTTTTCCTACCAATCTATCCCCCTAGGAGCATGCGCGTAGTGCTTTGGTTTTTGATGGCTTGTAGATTTTTGCAATAAGTATGTGAGTTCTTTATGACTAATGTTGAGTCCATGGATTATACGCACTGTCACCCTTCCATCATTGCTAGCCTCTTCGATACCGTGCATTGCCCTTTCTCACATTGAGAGTTGGTGCAAACTTCGCCGGTGCATCCAAACCCCGTGATATGATACATTCTTTCACACATAAACCTCCTTATATCTTCCTCAAAACAGCCACCATACCTACCTATCATGGCATTTCCATAGCCATTCCGAGATATATTGCCATGCAAATTTCCACCGTTCCGTTTATTATGACACACTCCATCATTGTCATATTGCTTTGCATGATCATGTAGTTGACATCGTATTTGTGGCAAAGCTACCATTCATAATTCTTTCATACATGTCACTCATGAGTCATTGCATATTCCGGTACACCGCCGGAGGCATTCATATAGAGTTATACTTTGTTCTAGTATCGAGATGTAATTCTTGAGTTGTAAGTAAATAAAAGTGTGATGATCATCATTATTAGAGCATTGTCCCAGTGAGGAAAGGATGATGGAGACTATGATTCCCCCACAAGTCGGGATGAGACTCCGGACGAAAAATAAAAAAAATAAAAAAAGAGGCCATAAAAAAAGAGAAAAGGCCCAAACAAAAAAAAATTAAAAAAATGAGAGAAAAAGATAGAAGGGGCAATGCTACTATCCTTTTACCACACTTGTTCTTCAAAGTAGCACCATGATCTTCATGACAGAGAGTCTCTTATGATATCACTTTCATATACTAGTGGGAATTTTACATTATAGAACTTGGCTTGTATATTCCAATGATGGGCTTCCTCAAAATGCCCTAGGTCTTCGTGAGCAAGCGAGTTGGATGCACACCCACTTAGTTTCTTTTGTTGAGCTTTCATATACTTGTAGCTCTAGTGCATCCATTGCATGGCAATCCCTACTCACTCACATTGATATCTATTGATGGGCATCTCCATAGCCCGTTGATACGCCTAGTTGATGTGAGACTATCTTCCCCTCTTTTTGTCTTCTCCACAACCACCATTCTATTCCACATATAGTGCTATGTCCATGGCTCACGCTCATGTATTGCGTGAAGATTGAAAAAGTTTTGAGAATGTCAAGAGTATGAAACAACTGCTTGGCTTGTCATCGGGGTTGTGCATGATTTGAATACTTTGTGTGGTGAAGATAGAGCATAGCCAGACTATATGATTTTGTAGGGATAACTTTCTTTGGCCATGTTATTTTGAGAAGACATAATTGCTTAGTTAGTATGCTTGAAGTATTATTATTTTTATGTCAATATGAACTTTTGTCTTGAATCCTTCAGATCTGAATATTCATATCACAATTAAGAAGAATTACAATGAAATTATGCCAACTAGCATTCTACATAAAAAATTATCTTTTTTATCATTTACCTACTCGAGGACGAGCAGGAATTAAGCTTGGGGATGCTTGATACGTCTCCAATGTATCTATAATTTTTGATTGCTCCATGCTATATTATCTACTGTTTTGGGCAATATTGGGCTTTATTATCCACTTTTATATCATTTTTGGGACTAACCTATTAACCGGAGGCCTGGCCCAGATTTGCTGTTTTATGCCTATTTCAGTGTTCGAAGAAAAGGAATATCAAACGGAGTCGAATCGAAACGAAATCAACTAGAGAAGTTATTTTTGGAAGGAAAGCTACCGGATGGATTTGGACCCCACGTCAGGAGCCAAGGGAGGTGCTCACGAGGGTGGGGGGTGCGCCCACCCCCCTAGGGCGCGCCCCCTGCCTCGTGGGGCCCCCGAAGCTCCACCGACGTACCTCCTGCACCCATATATACTCACTTACCCTAAAACTTCCAAAACAGAGAATAGATCGGGAGCCCTGTTCCGGCACCCTGCCGAAGGGGGAGCCCTCACCGGTGGCCATCTTCATCATCCCGGCGCTATCCATGACGAGGAGGGAGTAGTTCACCCTCGGGGCTGAGGGTATGTACTAGTAGCTATGTGTTTGATCTCTCTCTCTCTCTCTCGTGTTCTTGATTTGGCACGATCTTGATGTATCGTGAGCTTTGCTATTATAGTTGGATCTTATGTTTCTTCTTCCCCTCTACTCTCTTGTAATGGATTGAGTTTTCCCTTTGAAGTTATCTTATCAGATTGAGTCTTTAATGATTTGATAACACTTGATGTATGTCTTGCCGTGCGTATATGTGGTGACAATGGGATATCATGTGATTCACTTGATATATGTTTTGATGATCAACTTGCGGGTTCTGCCCATGAACCTATGCATAGGGGTTGGCACACGTTTTCGTCTTGACTCTTCGGTAGAAACTTTGGGGCACTCTTTGAGGTTCTTTGTGTTGGTTTGAATAGATGAATCTGAGATTGTGTGATGCATATCGTATAATCATACCCACGGATACTTGAGGTGACATTGGAGTATCTAAGTGACATTAGGGTTTTGGTTGATTTGTGTCTTAAGGTGTTATTCTAGTACGAACTCTAGGGCTATTTGTGACACTTATAGGAATAGCCCAACGGATTGATTGGAAAGAATAACTTTGAGGTGGTTCCGTACCCTACCATAATCTCTTCGTTTGCTCTCGGCTATTAGTGTCTTTGGAGTGACTCTTTGTTGCATGTTGAGGGATAGTTATATGATCCAATTATGTTATTATTGTTAAGAGAACTTGCACTAGTGAAAGTATGAACCCTAGGCCTTGTTTCCTATCATTGCGATACCGTTCACGCTCACTTTTACCACTTCTTACCTTGCTGTTTTTATACTTTCAGTTTACAAAAACCCATATCTACCATCCATATTGCACTTGTATCACCATCTCTTCGCCGAACTAGTGCACCTATACAATTTACCATTATATTGGGTGTGTTGGGGACACAAGAGACACTTTGTTATTTGGTTGCAGGGTTGCTTGAGAGAGACCATCTTCATCCTACGCCTCCCACGGATTGATAAACCTTAGGTTTGACGCCCCCGATTCAATCGTACACTAATCATACACGCAAACGTGTACGATCAAGATCAGGGACTCACGGGAATTTATCACAACACAACTCTAAAAAGAAAATAAGTCATACAATCATCATAATACAAGCCAGGGGCCTTGAGGGCTCGAATACAAGTGCTCGATCATAGACGAGTCAGCGAAAGCAACAATATCTGAGTACAGACATAAGTTAAACAAGTTTGCCTTAAGAAGGCTAGCACAAACGGGGATACAGATCGAACGAGGCGCATGCCTCCTGCCTGGGATCCTCCTAATGTTGGGGAACGTTGCAGAAAATTAAAATTTTCCTACGGTTTCACCAAGATCCATCTATGAGTTCATCTAAGCAACGAGTCATGGGAGAGAGATTGCATCTACATACCACTTGCAGATTGCGTGCGGAAGCGTTCAAGGGGATGGTGATGACGTAGTCGTACTCGTCGTGATTCGGATCACCGATGACCAAGTACCGAACGGACAGCACCTCCGCGTTCAACACACGTACGGGACGATCGACGTCTCCTCCTTCTTGATCCAGCAAGGGGAAGGAGAGGTTGAGGAAGAAGACTCCAACGGCAGCACGACGGCGTGGTGAGGTTGGTGCAACAGAACTCCGACAGGGCTTCGCCAAGCACGTACGGAGGAGGAGAGGTGTTGGGGAGGGGAGGGGCTGCGCCTTGAGTTGTGTATGCAGCCCTCCCCTCACCCCTCTATTTATAGGGGAAGGGTCAAGGGGGGCCGGCCCCCTCTAGATGGATCTAGAGTGGGGGGCGGCGGCCAAGGGGGAGGGGGCTTGCCCCCCAAGCAAGGGGGGCGCCCCCTTTAGGGTTCCCCCAAACCCTAGGGCGCATGGGCCCTTGGGGGGAGGCGCACCAGCCCACTTTGGGCTGGTTCCCTTCCCCCTTACAGCCCATGAGCCCCTCCGGGAGAGGTGGCCCCTCCCGGTGGACCCCCGAGGCCCCTCCGGTGGCCCCGGTACGATACTGATATGCCCCCGAACTATTCCGGTGTCCGTATGACAACTTCCCATATATAAATCTTTACCTCCGGATCACTCCGGAACTCCTCGTGACGTCCGGGATCTCATCCGGGACTCCGAACAACATTCGGTAATCACATACAAGTCTTCCTAATAACCCTAGCGTCACCGAACCTTAAGTGTGTAGACCCTACAGGTTCGGGAGACATGCAGACATGACCGAGATGACTCTCGGGCAATAACCAACAGCGGGATCTGGATACCCATGTTGGCTCCCACATGTTCCTCGATGATGTCATCGGATGAACCACGATGTCGAGGGTTCAAGCAACCCCGTAAACTATTCCCTTTGTCAATCGGTAGGTTACTTGCCCGAGACTCGATCGTCGGTATCCCAATACCTCGTTTAGTCCCGTTACCGGCAAGTCACTTTACTCGTACCGTAATGCATGATCCCGTGGCCAAACCTTGGTCACCTTGAGCTCATTATGATGATGCATTACCGAGTGGGCCCGGTGATACCTCTCCGTCATGCGGAGTGACAAATCCCAGTCTTGATCCGTGTCAACCCAACAGATACTTTCGGAGATACCTGTAGTGCACCTTTATAGTCACCCAGTTACGTTGTGACGTTTGGTACACCCAAAGCACTCCTACAGTATCCGGGAGTTACATGATCTCATGGTCTAAGGAAAAGATACTCGACATTGGAAAGCTCTAGCAAAACGAACTACACGATCTTGTGCTATGCTTAGGATTGGGTCTTGTCCATCACATCATTCTCCTAATGATGTGATCTCGTTATCAATGACATCCCCATGTCCATAGTCAGGAAACCATGACTATCTATTGATCAACGAGCTAGTCAACTAGAGGCTTACTAGGGACATATTGGTGTCTAGTATTCACACATGTATTACGATTTCCAGATAACACAATTATAGCATGAATAAAGACAATTACCATGAACAAGGAAATATAATAATAATACTTTTATTATTGCCTCTAGGGCATATTTCCAACACCTAACTACTCCCGGTCGACGTCAGCGGGCTGCACGTAGTAGGCACCTCCGATATAGTAGGAGTCGTCCTCGATGGTGGCGTCTAGCTCCCGGGCTCCGGCATCTGGTTGCGACAACCAGGTAGAAGGGAAAGGGAAAAGAGGGAGAAAGCAACCGTGAGTACTCATCCAAAGTACTCGCAAGCAAGGAGCTACACTACATATGCATGGGTATATGTGTAAAGGGCCATATCAGTGGACTGAACTGCAGAATGCCTGAATAAGAGGGGGATAAGGGCATGTACAATGGTTGATAAGACAATCTTATCTTAAGTCATGCATGTAATTTAGAGATGACAAAAAAGTATGTCTACAATGGGTTATATCTTAGCCTTATCTTCAATAACTAGTTATTCCTTAAAACATAGTGAGACAAATTGTGCTAAGAGATCATCTCTTGTCTTCTCTTAAATAAGAAAAGACAAGCCTTTTCTTATGAGTTCTCTCTCCTCCACCTCATCATTTATCCTACGTGGCACTCCTAAGATAGCATCATTGTACATGCCCTAACTAATCCTGTCGAAGACTACGCTTCTGGCAGCCTCCGTCTTGTAGCATATAGAAGAGAGTAGACTGAAGTCCTCCAAGTAGCATCGCATAGCATAATCCTACCCGGCGATCCCCTCCTCGATGCCCTGTTAGAGAGCGATCACCGGGTTGTATCTGGCACTTGGAAGGGTGTGTTTTATTAAGTATCCGGTTCTAGTTGTCATAAGGTCAAGGTACAACTCCGGGTCGTCCTTTTACCAAGGGACACGGCTATTCGAATAGATTAACTTCCCTGCAGGGGTGCACCACATAACCCAACACGCTTGATCCCATTTGGCCGGACACACTTTCCTGGGTCATGCCCGGCCTCGGAAGATCAACACGTCGCAGCCCCACCTAGGCACAACAGAGAGGTCAGCACGCCGGTCTAAACCTAAGCGCGCAGGGGTCTGGGCCCATCGCCCTGAGCACACCTGCACGTTGCGAGGGCGGCCGGAAGCAGAACTAGCCTCCTTAATACAAGAGTAGGCTTACATTCCAATCCGGCGCGCGCCGCTCAGTCGCTGACTTCACGAAGGCTTCGGCTGATACCACGACGCCGAGTGCCCATATCTTTCCCACGTAGTTGGTTAGTGCGTATAGACCAAATGGCCAGACTCAGATCAAATACCAAGATCTTGTTAAGCGTGTTATTTTGAAGTAACCGCAAACGCCAACAGGGCTAGGCCCACCTCTCACCCAGGTAGCCTCAACCTGCCCTGTCGCTCCGCCACAAAGATCCACCCAGAGGGCCATTGGGACAAAGGTCCTTTCAGCCCCCAATCTGTGAATCACTCGCGGGTACTCCTCGAGCCGACCCGACTTTAGTCACCACATGTATCATGTATAATTATAGTATATACCCGTGATCACCTCCCGAGTGATCACGGCCCGATAGTATAGCACAGCAAACGGACAAGAATGTAGGGCCACTGATGGTAAACTAGCATCCTATACTAAGCAGGTAGGATTGCAGGTAAAGGTATCAACAGTAGTAACAAGGACAGGCTATGCATCAGGATAGGAATAACGAAAACAGTAACATGCTACACTACTTTAATGCAAGTAGTATAGAGTAGAGTAGGCGATATCTGGTGATCAAGGGGGAGGGGGCTTGTCTGGTTGCTCTGGCAAGAAGGAAGGATCATCAACACCGTAGTCGAACTGGGGGTCGCCGGCAGTCTCGGGGTCTACCGGAAAGAAGTAATGGGGGGAACACAATAAATAATAGAGCAATCAAAGCAACACAAAGCATAACATGGCAATACGCGGTGCTAGGGAGATCTAACACAAGGATAGGTGATAACGACGAAGGGGGAAAACATTCGGGAAAATATTCCCGGTGTTCCGCGTTTTCGGACAGAAGGACCGAAGGGGAAAAGTTCCATGTTTGCTATGCTAGGGATGTGTGGCGGACGAACGGGCCGCGCATCCGGATTCGTCTCGTCGTCCTGAGCAACTTTCATGTAAAAAGTATTTTCATCTGAGCTACGGTTTATTTTATATTAACTTTAAAAGATGTAAATCATTTTATAATTTACTATTATTAAATTAATTCGAAATTAGTATTATTGCATCAGCATGACGTCGACAATCAACAGATGTGTTGACTGGTCAAACTGACAGGCGGGGCCCATTTATCATAGACTGTTTAATTAACTAAAAGTTAATTAGGTTAATTAGTGATTAGATTAATCTAATTATGATTAATTAACTTAATTAAATCTTTGGTTAATTAATTATTTTAATTATTATTTATTTACTTTTTTTAAATTCTGTTTGTTGTTTTTTTTAATATATAAAAACGTTCTGGGGCCGGGCCCCACATGTCATTGGCCCAACAGTAGAAGGCTTCTTTGCGTGGTCATTTAACATGCTTACAACTGCTAAGTTGTCCAGTTAAACATGAACGCTTTGCACGTGCCGCTCTACAGCAAATTTCACTCCCATCACACATTGTTTAATTGGGGATTAACCCTTATGCTAATTAGAGGGCTAGTTGTACGTGCCAGGGACACAGCCAGCCGTTGTGCTCTCCTACGCACCGGCGCG
Source organism: Aegilops umbellulata (assembly GCA_032464435.1). Lineage (NCBI taxonomy): Eukaryota > Viridiplantae > Streptophyta > Magnoliopsida > Poales > Poaceae > Aegilops > Aegilops umbellulata. Next base: position 605,171,150 of record CP136058.1, read on the forward strand.
ACGGCCAGGACCAGCCGGCGCTGGGAAGCAAGGTGTGGTGCTGGGCGCGGTTGTCGCCGGCTTCCGAAGGGGGATGGGAAAGAATGGGGTCCTCACCCCACGTTGTAGATGTACGCCGGCGAGGCTTGATGAAGACGGCTCGAGGAAGGAGACGGGGAGGTCCGGCGATGGCGAGGCGGCGACGGTGAGCAGGCCGACGAGCAGATGCGGACGATGGAGAACGACACGGGCGTCATGCGGGAGGAGCCGGAGGTGCTGGCTGGTTGCTCCGATGGTTGACGCGGTGCGGGCCGTCGGTGACGAGGCAGTCGGGCAGGGGCGACGGGGAGGCGTATAGGAAGGGGAGGAAGGGAGCCGGTGGGTAGCAGGGTAGCGAAGCATCGCCGGAGCAGCTTGCGTTCGCGGTGGTAGGAGGCGCTCGCGAAGGGGACGGGCGCAGGGAGCTCCTCTCCCTGGCGCGATATGTGCGAGCATGCGGGTGGCAGGGGATGTGGGAATGCGAGGGAGAGAGATGGGGATCGAGGAGTGTGGGATGGTGCGGCTAGGGTTGGCCGGGGGCCAGGCCATATAGGCCAGGGGCGCGGGGTGGACCTGGCTGGCCAGCTGGGCCCGTTGGCCCGGGGGGTCGGCCCTTTTCGTTTTTGCCTTTTTTGTCTTTTCTTTTTATTGCTTCTCTTTCCTTTATTTTAGTTAGTAAAATAGTTTTACAAAATATAAAACTGGGTCCATATTTAGAGTGGCAAAATGAGACACGGTCACAAAAGTTTGGTACCTAAATGAAATCTTTTGCACATCTACAAAATTTAGAAGCCATTTAAATATTTGTTTTCAGCAATTGTTATAATTAATTTAGAGCCTTTAAACTTTATATCAAAGTTTGGTTTCTCCACCATAATTTTCTATGCATTATCTGGTACCTCTAAAACATTTTAGTTTTATTGTTAAAAACTTTTGTTGTTTGCCTATACTTTAAATTTGAATTTGAATCATTTGAACTAACGCGAGTTTATCAACATTAACCTAGGTGACGTGGCATCATTAGCAGAGGTTTACTGTAGCTTAATTATCTGGGCGTCACATTAGGTCATCCACTTGAGGGAAATTTGCTACTGTCCTACAAACATCTGCACTTGGAGGCCCAACAACGTCTACAAGAAGAAGGTTGCATAGTAGACATCAGCAGGCGGTGCGCGGTCCTGACAAGGTGGCGCGGGGAGCGCCGGTGCAGCTTCTCGTGGCCGCAGGATTTCTTGGCAGCTTCTTTCTTCACGCGCGTGCGCCGGGCGCGGTGGATCACGCCGCGGAGGTGCGTGCCTTGGTGCCAAGGCACCGTCTTGGGGTCGAGGTGGTGGAGGCACGCCATAAGCCCCGTCGCCCGTGGCTGGCTGAGGGGGAGGTAGAGAGTTGGACGGCGCTGGAAAGCCCCCTGTGGCGCGGACGAGCTCGGCGACGCGGTCGAGCCACTCCTCGTAGACGTCGTCGACAGGGCGGTAGCGCAGGAGCTCGTTCGCCGCGATGAGCGCGGCTCGTGCCTTCATGGGAGCATGGTGCGCGCGGGACGAAGAACCAGCAGGGGTGAGCGATGGAGTAACGGTGCTGCCATCCTGCCGCACCGAGGGATGTCGCGAGGACACCTGCTCCTCGTTTCCCGCCGGGCCGGTGGCAGCGTTGGCGACGGGAGATGGAGAATGAAGAGGTGGCCCGCCTACGGGGGCCGTCTGAGCGACGCGGGCGGAGAGGGCAGCCCGGCGCTCGGCTCGAGCACGGCGAGCGTCCGCCATGGGGACGACGGAGAGATGGAGCAGCGAGTCGACGGAAGGGAAGCTACAGCGCACCCCTACCTGGCGCGCCAAATGTCGGATGTGGGGTTCCGGCAAACCCTTAAGGTTCGAACACTGGGGTGTGCGCGAAGTCTTTCCCTCCTACCGATTTACGCTCTAGCTCGCTAAGATCTTGCGGACGAACTCGACGAACTCACAACACAGAAAGAGACACGGAACTTATACTGGTTCGGGCCACCGTTGTGGTGTAATATCCTACTCCAGTGTGGTGGTGGTGGATTGCCTCTTGGGCTGATGATGAACAGTACAAGGGAAAAACAGCCTCCTGAGGTTGAGGTGTTCTTGTGGCTAGGCTCTCGATCGGGTTGGATCAAGCTAAGTTCTCTCTACTGTGGTGGCTAGCTCTACTTAATATAGGCCCTGGTCCTCTTCCCAAATGTTGAGCGGGAAGGGAGCCAACAATGGCGGGCAAATTTGAAGGGGACAGCTAGTACAAGCTATCCTGACAAAAGCGATCTTCGCCTGCGAAAAGCCTTGGGGTGACGCCGTCTTGGGCTCCACGATGACCTTCGCCTTGCCGTCCTCCTGGTCTTGGTCTTGTTGCACCAATATGGCAACCTTTGCCTAATGCCTCGGTACTCTTCGTCTGCGCTTCCCTCCTTAGCACCAAAGAGGAAACAAGGACGCTGCGCGCACCGGCGTCTGCCTGGCACCCGCCTGGCGCCGTTCGTCATGGCTCACATCACGAGACCCTCGTGAGATTTGCCTTGCCTTGATATCTCCGCTCCTCGTGAGCCTGCCTAGCTAGGCCACTCTAGAGGAGGCCTTGCGTCGTACGCCTCGCGAGGCTCGGCTCCTCGCGAAGGTCTTGGATGCCTTATCGATGAAGATGGGCCGTACGGCCTGCTGCCCAGCCATGCTGTGGGCCGCAGACAGGCAAGTCTGTGGACCCCCGTTCCCAGAACGCCGACAGCAACCCCCATACCGAGCTCATATGTGGGGGAGCTCCTATGTGTCTCGTTATGCGGCAGAATGTCGAGCAAACACAGCTTGAATGGAATCGAACAAGGGACCTGGAGTGGAAGCGTGCGCTGCCTTAACCAACAAACTACGCAAACTTTGTTGCCATATAATCGGCGTCGCCCTTTAACAATTAACTACTCTTATGGACATACTGTAGACAAGCAAAACGACACTGTAGGAGTAATGTAGCTATTGTAAATTATTTAAAGAACACTTCAAATTTCGAGTTGTTTTTGAAAGCACGACCACGTCGACATAGTATAAATGAAATGTTTTTCTGGAGACACAAACATTTTTGAAAAAAATGAATATTTTTTGAATTGTGCAAACATTTTTTAAATTGCAAACATTGTTTTGTTTGCACGAACATTTTTTATGGGCCTTATTTTCAAAGCGCGAACATTTTTCAAAAAGACGAGCATTTTCCAAATTGCGAACATTATCTTGAAAACCATGAATTTGTTTTGAAATTTACAAACATCATATAAAAATGACACATTTTTCAACTTTACAAACATTTTGAGCACGCAAAAATTTCATAAAATTTGGGGAAAAAAATTAAAACATGAACTTTTTGAAACAATTTGAACATTTTTTAAAAAAAAACTTGCAAACACTGTTTTGATTGCATGAACATTTTTCAGAAAAGACGAACATTGTTTTGAACGGGCGAACATTTTTAACAAAGGCAGACATTGTTTTGAAAGTGCGAACATTTCTCAAAAAGATGAACATTTTCCAAATTGCGAAAATTATCTTGAAAACGTGAATTTGTTATGAAATTTATGAACATTTTTTGAAATGTGACATTTTTCAACTTTACGAACATTTTGAATACGCAATCATTTTTTTAAATTTTGGAACATTTTTCTAGAATTTACGAACATTTTTTTGAATATACAAACATTTTTTGGAAAACCCAAAAAAATCAAATGGGGGAACAATTTTGAATGCTAGACATTTTATAAATTTGCAAATTTTTCAAAAAAGAAACAGAAAAAGGAAAATAAAAGAAGAAAGAAACAGAAAAGATAAAAACGAAAAAAAACATAAAGGATAAACCGAAACAGAAAAAACCTGAATGAAAACCAGCCTCGAAAAACAACAGGAAAAAGAAAACCGGAAGGTTCCCCAAACCGGGAGAAAACCACCCACGCTAACCGCTAAATGGGCCCCGGCCCACTGAGCTCTTCGCGTCACTCGCCTCTGCGAACCTCCGCCAATTTGACGTGGAATGCGTCATATAGGAAATACCCATATGTGGTTCGGATATGGCGATGCGTGGAGGCGTCCACCACGCTGAATCTGGCCCATTATGGCCCACCCGACCCCACATATATTCAGCCCTATCCGCACTATGGACCAAACCCTAACCACCCCACTCCACTCCCCTCCGCCCCTAGCTCCTCTCCGGCGAACTCCGGCCTTCTTCGCCATGGAGATGACTGTCTGCACGTCTCTCCGCCGCTCCTAGGAGGAGTGTGCCTACCCGGAGTCGGAATCGATCCGGCGGGAATCCAATCGTCCGCTCAAATGAGAAGGACGGGCAAAAAGAGAGAGACTGACTAACTACCCGGATCAATGCTGATTGACGACTGAATAAATAGCCGGAAGCACATGGATCCGTCGGGGCTCGGGGCTCTAGGCGCGTGACGGCGGCCTCGCCGGAAGAAGTGACCACCTCATGGCGGCGCAACCCTGGTCTGGTGGTAGAACCCCTTAGGTGGCGCCTCATCCCGCTGCGTTGGGCGCCGAAAGGGAGGCTCACACCACCATGGTTTACGGCCAAACGGGCCAAGAGGAGTGGCGTGCCTGTCGTGCGAGGCAAAGGGCGCAGGACGCTGCGGCAGCCCTTGAGGCAGAGCCGATGGGTACACCAGTTTGGACAGCAACGAGGAAGCCCTCTATGCCCGCATTTCCGAGTAGCAGCAAAGGAAGGGGACGCTCTCCCTCGCAAGGTAGCAACACCAGGTAGTTCGTGACATTGTCGGATTGCCGCCCAAAGAGGACAAGGTGGAGGACGGCGATGGATTGGATAGTATCGGCAGTGAATAGACCCGCCTCGATCCATTTTCATCTTCGACTGCTACTTCAACAAGGAAGACGACAAGGAAAGGGTGGCCATGGATGAATGTCTTCCATTGTCGTTTCATTCTTAGTTAGTAGAACATGTCAATTTTTGGTACTCCGATGACATGTGTGTGTTCAACTACTATGTAAGTTAACGTTGCATGAGACTAGTATAGATTTGAGGATTTGATTTGAGCGAGCCGGTTGTGTGGAGGCAGACTTTTGATGTGTGCCCACTTACTGTCCATGAGCGGGGGCGTGGAAGGGGTCGGATTTGGCAACTTCGGTTGTAGATGCTCTTAGACAGAGACCCAAAGGCGGGAGCGACCTTTGCTCACGGCATGCTGCCGGTGAATTTAAAGAAGACTTCTGCAGGGCCTTTGACCTTTTCGCAAAAAACAAGATGGGACTTAGACAAGGGAATTCTCTTCCACCGATCATTGTTTTAACATTGGGACTGGCATGTTGGCGTTTCTAATAAATAGAGGTAAGAAGGACAATTGTGGTCTTATCCCACATTTTTGGTTGAGGCTTGTCTATCCTACAATGTGCCGATGGCAAGATTCTTTTTATGAAAAACGACTTGGCTCAAGTAGCTAATATGAATCATATCCTTAATGTATTTGAAGAGCTCTCTGGTTTGAAGATAAATTTACATAAGAACGAGTTTAATTGTTTTGGAAAAGCTAAGGAGCTCGAAAACATGAGTATTTGCAACTTTTTGTCCTAGGGTGGGTTCACTCCTGTTTAAGTACCTTGGTATCCCGATACACCATTGAAAGCTTTGCAACACAGGCTATCGAAGACCGTTGCGAGTTAGTAATAGGCAACCAAAAAAATCTTTCTTATGGTGGGTGCCTAGTCTTGCCGAGTAGTCTCCCCATCTCTATGGTATCCTCTCTGGAGATCCTCAAGCGGATTTAGGAGATGCAATATTATTATTGCACCCAATTCTTTTGGCACTTGGATGAGCACAAGCTAAAGTACCGGTTAACACGGTGCGAGATCTTATGTACTCCACAATACCAGGGTGGCCTAGGGATTCATGATCTAAAAGTAAAGAATATGTGTCCTATGAGCAAATGGATGTTTAAGCTGCTAACTATGGGCGAGTATAATATGTGTCTCAATGTATCTCTACTCCTAATGTTTTAATTGGTAGTCTCGCCTCACTCCCACCTTATCCCACCACGCCTATCTTTCGCCCACCTTTCACATTATGTCACAATGACGTACCTGGGCCGGCCCATTAACACCTACGTTCACGCGATCCTCCCAATGCCTGCCCTCGCGAGCCTGGACGCGCGATCCTCCCGACGACTCCCCTGTTCGTGTCCTCGTGCCGTCGTCCTCTTCCTCTCTATGATCTCCTCGACCAGGGGTGACTCCTCTATGCCCCAGGCTTGACGTCGGCGACTCCTCGGTACTCCGCCCGCGCCGTCGCATCCGACGTCGGCGACTCATCTGCACTCCGCCCGCGCCGCCATAGCGGGGCCCTTAACCGCCGCCGAGATCCGAAAGGAGCCGCTGCCTCCGAGGTAGGAGAGAAGCCGCTGCCGCCTTCGTTGCGGACCTCCAGGTCGCCGTCGGGACACACGCCGATGTCCGCAATCAGCACCTTGGTGCTTGCACATCCGTGATGTCCTTGAGCCCCACAGCCACCCACCGGCAGAGGAGGAGGACTCTACCTTGCACATCCAGCCGCCGTGAAGGTCTCCTGGTGCTGGTCGAACCTCCACAATGCCGCTGCCTCTCCCCCTCACTCCCTCCTCGCACCCGAAACCCTGCCCCGCGGCCATGGTGACCGAGCTGGCGTTGGCGCCGCAGATCACTCTCTGGTCCAAGGCCTCGGCCAGGTATGAATCCCTCCTCCGCTTCTTCTGGTTTGATTCATCTCCGCATCTGATTCGGGCATGTGTCCAGTTTGCTACGATCTGGTGACGTCTGACGTGGATGCAAGGAGAAATTGTTGCGAGTTCAAGGACCCGTGAGGAGGGCCACCATGAAGGTGCTCAACATCAGTTTCGGGATACTCAGGTATACTTCTGACATTTGAACACAAAACTGCAATTTCGCTTATGTTAATTTGTCTGGAAAATTTGGAGTCAATGTACATGGTTGTATAACAATCCATGTTATGTAGAAGAGCTTTCAGACTATGCTATCAATACTATGAAGAGTAGAGATATAAGATAACATGTTTCCAAGTGTTAGTAAATGTATTGCTGGACTCAGCAATTCTAACGCTTTCAACGTATGAAGTGCTGCAGTTTTTGTTAAATCAATGAAGTGTTGCAGTTAAGAGTTAACTACAGAGTGCCAAGATATTAAACTCCAATTTCACATGGGCATCGTATATTTGAATTTCTGTCAGGTCTCCTTGTTCCAGCAACTTCCCAAACTTTTACTTGATGATGAGTAGTTTCTATTTTATTTTTTCTTTCACTTGATCTTTAGGTTTACAGTTAATAATTGGGATCCATGTGTTTAGTCAGAATGTAGTCCTGCTGTTAGCTAATTTTTTTCTGGTAATACCATTGTGTTTAATAACATGTTGTGATGTTACTTTTGATTTGTATATAAATTTTTGGTAATTTTGCAGCAAGCCTTCCTCGAGAAGCCTGTAGCACTCGATATGTTTCTTTGTCTTTGTGAAGATGTATAAATCTGCCTGTACGGGGAACTATTGGATGTTTCACAATGCTTGAAGACAGTGAGTGAAGTTAATTCTACCATTTCACAAGCCATCTATTTCGAGGTATGTACTAAGTTGCAGAAGCATGCATATGAGATGATACCCTTGTATTTGCTTATTTATCATATGATTCAATGTCACTGAGTCATGAATAATGTTCGATGGTACTTGGTCAGTATGATTCCAATGTTTTGTTTATATGTATATGAAAATTGTAAGGAGAGCAGAAGCATTCGTGCCTCATGCTTTGGTTGTCATACTTGAAAGAACTTCAGATTAATGATCTTTGCCTGCAAATCTTTTGTTTGTAATTTTTCATCAGAGGCATAGGACTATAGGAGCACTCCTGTCTCATGCCCTGGTTTTCATATTGAGTTTCTCTACAAATATAGTCAAATACAGGGGCTCCGGTTACTGATTCCAGGCTACCATCTTGTGTTTAAATTGGATAGAACATCACAAGTAAGACGTTTCCGGAAATGGTGAGTTTCTACGTGCACATCAATGCAAAAAATTCACAATCATTAACCTCTGCTTTGGGCATTGCACCATATTGTGTCACTAAGTTATTTACTCAGTTATGGTCTGCATATTTTCAGGTTACTAATTTTTAGCCCTCTCACGCAGTATTAGTATGCTTCACAAACTTCTGGGTAGTGCAGAACTGCATAATGCATTAGTTTGGAGGGTGGCTTACATATTTAGGGCATGTGGAGTTTATGTTGCTTCTTTCACCCTCAACCTAGTATGTTTTCATATAATTGTTATTATTGCTTGACCCATATCAGAATAGAGATAACTTTTTATCATGATATATGACTTGGCATCTCATGATAAATCAAATGTGGATCACTGATCCCATTTCCTACCAGGCTACCATCAATTTAGTCAGATTTGTTAAGTCCTATCATTCCAGCTATTTTTAAGTAAATATTCAATCAGATGCTTACACATGAATCACTATCTTATGGTGTGAACTACTTCACAGCTATGTGGTCCTGCTGATTGCCGAAAATGTCGCCCTTGACTGTTGTAAACAAATTGCAGAACAATAGAAATATCATTGGCCTGATACCACTCTTGTTGCACGTTGGAGAACCAAGCCTCTCACAAAACTTTCTTCCACTGTTTTTTTTTGTCAGATTGACTATTCAGTTGGTATGGCCTTTTGTTTTCCAAGAAAGTCATATTGAATGGAGTTGAAAGAGCAAAATAATGGCATGTAACTAATGCAACTGTGAGAAGGGATAAAAAGGTAATGGTATTTGGACTCTCTAATGTGATGAATGCCAAAAATTGTTAACCTTTTTAAGAAGCTTGATGATGAGGTGGTTACTATATAGCAGTTAAAGATAATAATTACCACTTAAAATATCGTGAAGGGACTAAACTCTATTTGAAGCATATGGGGCTTGATGAACTATCTGTAGAATGATGTTAGTGTTAGTGCAGGGATGCAAATGAAATGGTTTGAGCCACTATTCTATACTGGCAATTGTGGAATGCGCGGAATAAGGCTACTGTGGGGGAGAAGCATCGGTGTGTGGAACATGTTTGCATGCTAGTCGGTCTCTGGGTAAGCAACTGTAAGCAATTCTTTCTGAAGAATTCGTCGAGATACATGGAGTATGGATAAACCAGAGGGGGGCGTACTGAAGATAAATACGGACAGAGCTTTTTTCCCAGGTACCTGTTCTGGAGGCTGGGGTTTCCTTGTGCAGGACGGACACCTCACGCATGTTAAAAATGTGCTCTAGGCTAAAGTTGAAGCTGAAGCATGTTTATTTGTGATTCAAGTTGTTGTAGGCTGGGTATGCAGAAAATTGTGTGAGAGTCATAATCTAAGATGCCTTGGGGGAGGAGTTGCTTGATGCGTTTAAGTAAGAGGGGAAAGACATATGAAAAAAATCGGCATTGGGTAGTTTGATTTTTGTGGGTTGAAGGAAAAACCAACGTGGATGGGGTGATGGGATGTGGAAGCCATAGAAACTCGTGTATGTAATTTAGAGAAAAATGACATTGAAGTTTTTTAGCATTACTTTATTTTTCCATTTTATAGGCAAAGTTAAAGAGTGAGACATGATCATTCGAGAAATCGAGTATGTGTAATGTTGATCACTTGAACTCGCCGGATAGCACTGGCCAAACAAGTACGCTCCCTCGTAGGAAAATTTGCATTTCAATGGCTTCCTCCACAAGCAAGCGATGAGTGTGTTGTTCTGTTTGTGATTGATATGTGCTATTTCTCTCTTCTCAGTAACTGTTGGGGTTGCATTGTGCAATGAACTTGCACATCACATGTTTGTCGAATAGCTACTTCAAAGGGCATCTCCTTTACAATTTATCAAAACATTTTTTTCATGTTGTGATGTGAGAGATGATTTGATTAAATTATGTTTATATTTCCTAATTCTTCCACAAGTTCAGAGTTACATCATCGGAAAGCTTTGTATTACTAAAGTACAAGTTGTTAGGACTATTTCCACATGTGCAAGACAAGTACTATGATCAGGTATTGAACTGCTCTATTGTTAAATTTATTCTTTGGTTATTGTATCCATAAAAGTGAATTATTTTGGAAGCATGAATTTTACGGAGCCCGCGGGGTGTCCGGGATGTCCAAACACGCCCCGACTATGAGGGAGAAATGAGCTTCGGCCTTGAAAATAATCTTAATCATTTGTTCGATTCATTTATATGCATCATAGCCCGTGGCAATGCACGGGCGTTCTACTAGTTCAGTTTTAGTGGGACACTGTTCCATGTTTAGGTCTAAAGGATTGTGGAGTCTTGAATTACCGCCAAAATTAAAGGTTTTTCTTTGGTCTCTCCTCAGTTACACTTCCTCCGTAAATAGTGATCTAAACACTTTTATATTTATTTACACGGGGAGTACTAAGGATGGAATGGTTAAACGATTGTGCAAGTAGCGTACTCATTGTAGATTCTATTATAAACATGGAACTACTCAATATTTCCTTGTCAATTGTAGTGTGACACGTATTGCGTAGCAAGTTATTTTTTACCATGATTTTTCCTTGCGAGACCTAAGTTTGTTCTTTGTACCAAACAATGTAATAAGGTTAGCTATATGCACCTAAGGATTGTAATATATATTTTACTCCCTCCGGTCCGACATATAAGCCTTTTTAGAGATTCCAGTACTACATACGAAGCAAAATGACTAAATCTACACTTTTTTCTTTAGTGGAGTAAATCTACACTCTAAATTAAGTCTATATACATCCGTATGTATGTCCATATTTTTTTGAACACGGTACAATCAAAGTCACTCACATACACAAGCATACACCTACACCTATGAACGCCAGCACACACACCCTAACCTATGAGCACCTTGGAGAGATTGAACTAGCATAACATCTTGAGATTTTACAAAGTCACCACAGACGCCTCGCAGTCGATGGGAACATCTCCTCGTATGTAGTCCGTATTGAAATATCTAAAAAGACATATACTATTTAGAAACATAGGGAGTATATGTTAGTACAAACTAATAAGAATTCTACCCAGCTGCCATTTTAGTACCAGAATGAATTTATTATACTATACACGGATGTTGACATATGTGAATTTCTAAGCTAGCATTTGAAGAAAATAATTATGTCTATTAGTCCAAATTAACAGGAATTCTACCCAGCTGCCATTTTTGTACCAGCATGAATTTATTATACTATACACGGATGTTGACATATGTGAATGTCTAAGCTAGCATTTGAAGAAAATAATTAGGTCTATTAGTCCAAACGATGACAAGAATTGTACCTAGCTGCCATTTTTGTACCAGCATGAATTTATTATACTATACACGGATGTTGACATATGTGAATGTCTAAGCTAGCATTTGAAGAAAATAATTAGGTATATTAGTCCAAACGATAACAAGAATTCTACCCAGCTGCCATTTTTGTACCAGCATGAATTTATTATACTATACACGGATGTTGACATATGTGAATGTCTAAGCTAGCATTTGAAGAAAATAATTAGGTCTATTAGTCCAAACTATAACAAGAATTCTACCCAGCTGCCATTTTTGTACCAGCATGAATTTATATTATACTATACACGGATGTTGACATATCTGAATGTTTAAGCTAGCGTTTGAAGAAAATAATTAGGTCTATTAGTCCAAACTATAACAAGAATTCTACCCCGCTACCATTTTTGTACCAGCATGAATTTATATTATACTATACACGGATGTTGACATATCTGAATGTCTAAGCTAGCGTTTGAAGAAAATATTAGGTCTATTAGAGCAAATCTAGCAGACCCCGCATCCTCCCGGCCCGCAGAATGTGTTTGCAGTACGCTGAAAAACGATTTTGCGGGGCGGCACGGACGGCTGCAGTTGCAAACCCCGCATAATGAACCCGTAAAAAAGGAAGGCTCCCCGATCACTCCATCGCTTGGCGCAGCAACCGACGACCGGAAAAGCCAAATCCGGCGGCCCGCGATGAAGTGTCGCAGATCCGCAAATCCAGTGGCCCGCCGATGCAGGGGGGGAGGGGAGGCCTCATGCGCGTGGTGGCCTTTCAGCGTGCTCCTGCCGGCTGCTTTCGCCAGAATCTTGGGCGGCGGCCCGGCGGCGGCGTGAAGGGGGGAGGAGAGGTGGTTGGTGCGGAAAGCACGGGCTGAAATGCGCCACCCCCCCCCCACCACCACCACCACCACCAACCGCTTCCGCTTATATGCAGGGCACCGCGAAGGGGAAACCCGCGTATTCCCGGGTTGACGTGGCCACAATGGGGTTGCGGCAGGGCGTGAGCGACCATTAGGCCCAAACATTTAGCCGATCCGGGTGCAGGACTTATCTCGTTGATTTCGTGGTGACTCCTGACGTGGCGCCAAAGCTGCACGCCTACTTGAGCGGCATAGCTAGTCCGGTCCACACAGGTTTCCCTTCCCCCATGCTCTCCTTAGTGCTCTACGTCCTCAGGTCCCAGCCCTCGAGTGAGCTCAGCGTCGCTGGTATGCCAGGTCGTGATGCCGTAGTCAAGGCCAGGGGGTGAAGGCTGGAGAGCCAGTAAGAGCTCCTGAGTCGGATGCTCAGGAGCCCCCCTTTTAACGTGCAAGCAGATTGCATAGGGAAACGGAGACTCGCGGTGCCGTCTGCTATCCTTCCTTCGGAACTCCTGTTAACAGGCACAAGAAGAAACATGATTGACCGTTACAGCTGTTAGCCTGTCGCTGGTTGCTCTGGGTGAAGCGAAGGTACCGAGGGCCTGGTGAGGTGACGTGCACGACGCGTGCCGCGAGTCAGAGCTCGACCACTCAGATTTGTCGGTCGTGGCAGGGACGGGCCCATGCACCAGCGCCGTGCCTGTGTGAGGGCCCTGGGGGAGGCGATGATTGAGCAGGCGATGGCCGTTTGCAGGGCGGATCGACTTGGATAAATGCATGAAGATACATGCCACTAGGTCTGGCCCGAGCGGCTTGGGGATGATGCAGCCCGAGGGACGCCCCCAGCAAGGTAAGCTAAAGACTTAAGCAAAAGGGATACATGCCACAGGGACGGACCCATGTGGCTTGGGAATAATACAGCCCGAGGGGCGCTCCCAGCTTAAACGAACTTGGAAGGTGTCACGTGGTTCTCTAGACGAAGTAGAGTTGATGTAGTTGAAGCCACGCGTTGAAGGAATGGCTCCTCATGAGCCACCAGGATCCTGAGCCTCGGGAGGCTCTGGGGGCTCAGGAGGTTCCCTGAAGAGCGTCTCCATCTTCTCCTGAACAGCATGGATCCTAGCCTCCTGAGACGCCAGGACCTGCCGCAAGCTGCGCTGATGGGCCGACGCCATGCTCGGCAAGCCGAAGGGCATGCAAACATAGTTGTGCGGCGGGCCCTCACAGCGGCCCGCTCGCGATGGCCAGAAGCGCTCCTGAGATGCGGCCCTGTTGAGCCCTGGGATGTCGATGTAGAGACGCAGCCTGGCATCCTCACCTGGATGGGGAGTTGCGCCTTGTGAGCGGCTGTGGCCGCGCATGGCTCTTGATTCTTGTAGTTCCTGGGTGGTCTTGGTGAGGAACTCCTAGGTGGTGGGAATTCCTTGCCCTGTGTTCTCCTGAGGGAAACGTGTCGTGAAGCACGCGTCCAAGTGGTGTCCAAGCGCCTCCCTCGTGAGGTTGGCAAGGTCTGAGGCCCTCCAGGAGAGAGCCCCCGAGCCCTGCCTGAGGAGGGCGCCGGGCGCGCCTTCCTATGCGACGGAGGGAGGCGCCCCTGGAACAGGCTCTGATCCCGACGAGGCTCCTGACGCGGTGCCATCTCCCTGGGGTCCTGCGCGGTGCGGCAACTTCTTCTTGGGGATGGTCTCCGGTGGGCTTTCGCTTCTGCTGTCGGGGTCGTCGATTTCTGTGGCTTGAAATGCGCGCTCAAGAGAGCACACCGCATCCCTCTCCTCACACGGGACCATGATGATTCCTCCGCTTCCTGGCATCTTGAGAACGTTGTAGCCGTGATGAATGACTGCCATGAACTTGGCCAGGGCTGGATACCCGAGGATGGCATTGTACGGCAGGCGGATGTGCGCGACGTCGAAGTCGATGAGCTCGTTGCGGTAGTTGTCGCGCTTGCCAAAGGTGACGGGCAAGCGGACTTGCCCTATCGGTGTGGTGGAACCATCAGTTACTCCTGAGAAAGGCTTGGTTGGCTGGAGCTGCTCATAGGGCACTTGAAGGTTGTCAAACATGTCGACGGACAGGACGTTGAGCCCTGCGCCGCCGCCGATAAGAGTCTTGGTGACTTGCACATTGCTGATGACTGGGGAGCACAGCATAGGGAGTGCGCCTGCGGTGGCCGCGCACTTGAGATGGTCTGCCGAGTTGAAGGTGTTGGCGCATTGGGACCACCTGAGCGGGCGTGTGGCTTCGAGCTTGGGGAGCACCGCGTTCACCTCGCGAGCGAACTGTTTGAAGATGCGCTGAGAGGCTGGGGCCTGAGCACCGCCCAAGATGCAAGCGATCGCACGCGGCTCCTGGAAGCCCCCAGCCCCCTTGTCCTGGTGGTTGATGACCCACAAGTATAGGGGATCGCAACAACTTTCGAGGGTAGAGTATTCAACCCAAATTTATTGATTCGACAAAAGGGGAGACAAAGAATATTCTCAAGTATTAGCAGCTGGGTTGTCAATTCAACCACACCTGGAAACTTAGTATCTGCAGCAAAGTGTTTAGTAGCAAAGTAATATGATAGTGGTGGTAACGGTAACAAAAGAGTAATAAAAGCAAACTAATAATTTTGGTGTTTTGTAGTGATTGTAACAATAGCAACGGGAAAGTAAATAAGCGTAAACCAGTATATGGAAAGCTCATAGGCATTGGACCGGTGATGGATAATTATGCCGGATGCGGTTCATCATGTAACAGTCATAACATAGGGTGACACAGAACTAGCTCCAATTCATCAATGTAATGTAGGCATGTATTCCGAATATAGTCATACGTGCTTATGGAAAAGAACTTGCATGACATCTTTTGTCCTACCCTCCCGTGGCAGCGGGGTCCTAATGGAAACTAAGGGATATTAAGGCATCCTTTTAATAGAGAACCGGAACAAAGCATTAGCACATAGTGAATACATGAACTCCTCAAACTAAGGTCATCACCGGGAGTGGTCCCGATTATTGTCACTTCGGGATTGCCGGATCATAACACATAGTAGGTGACTATAGACTTGCAAGATAGGATCAAGAACGCACATATATTCATGAAAATATAATAGGTTCAGATCTGAAATCATGGCACTCGGGCCCTAGTGACAAACATTAAGCATAGCAAAGTCATAGTAACATCAATCTCAGAACATAGTGGATACTAGGGATCAAACCCTAACAAAACTAACTCTATTACATGATAGATTTCATCCAACCCATCACCGTCCAGCAAGCCTATGATGGAATTACTCATGCACGGCGGTGAGCATCATGAAATTGGTGATGGAGGATGGTTGATGATGACGACGGCGACGAATCCCCCACTCCGGAGCCCCGAACAGACTCCAGATCAGCCCTCCCGAGAGGTTTTAGGGCTTGGCGGCGGCTCCGTATCGTAAAACCCGATGATTTCTTCTCCTTGATTTTTTTTCTCCCTAAAAGCAAATATATAGAGTTGGAGTTGATGTCGGAGGGTCTCCAGGGGGCCCACGAGGTAGGGGGCGCGCCCTAGGGGCGGAGCCCACCACCCTCGTGGACAGGGTGTGGGCCCCCTGGTCTTCATCTTTGGCGAGGATTTTTTATTATTTTTTATAAGATATTCCGTGGAGTTTCAGGTCATTCCGAGAACTTTTGTTTTCTGCACATAAAACAACATCATGGCAATTCTGCTGAAAACAGTGTCAGTTCGGGTTATTTCCATTCAAATCATGCAAGTTAGAGTCCAAAACAAGGGCAAAAGTGTTTGGAAAAGTAGATACGACGGAGACGTATCAACTCCCCCAAGCTTAAACCATTACTTGTTCTCAAGCAATTCAGTTGTCAAACTGAAAGATAAAGAAAAAGAAAGACTTTTACAAACTCTGTTTGCTCTTGTTGTTGTAAATATATCAAGCCAGCATTCAAGTTTTCAGCAAATACTATAACTAACCACATTTGCAATAATTTTCAGGCCTCATGATTACTCATATCAATAGCATAATCAACTAGCGAGCGATAATAATAAATCTCGAATGACAACACTTTCTCAAAACAATTATATTATGATATAACAGGATGGTATCTCGGTAGCCCTTTTTGAGACCGCAAAACATAAATGCAGAGCACCTTTAAAGATCAAGGACTGAATAGACATTGTAATACATGGTAAAAGAGATCCATTCATAGTCATACCCAATATAAATTATCAGTAATGGATGCAAATGACAGCTGTGCTCTCCAGCTAGTGCTTTTAATAAGAGGGTGATGACTCAACATAAAAGTAAATAGATAGGCACTTCGCAGAGGGAAGCAGGGATTTGTAGAGGTGCCAGAGCTCGGTTTTGAAATAGAGATAAATAATATTTTGAGCGGTATACTTTCATTGTCAACATAACAACTAAGAGATGGCGATATCTTCCATGCCACACACATTATAGGTGGTTCCCAAACAGAATGGTAAAGTTTATACTCCCCTCCACCAATAAGCATCAATCCATGGCTTGCTCGAAACAACGAGTGCCTCCAACTAACATCAGGTCCCAGGGGGAGTTTTGTTTGCAATTAATTTTGATTTAGTTTGCATAAAGCATGGGACTGGGCATCCCGATGACCAGCCATTTTCTCGTGAGTGAGGAGCGGAGTCCACTCCTCTTGAGAATAACCCGCCTAACATGGAGGACAAGGGCAGCCCTAGTTGATACATGAGCTATTCGAGCATACAAAACAGAATGTTTATTTGAAGGTTTAGAGTTTGGCACATACAAATTTACTTGGAACGGCAGGTAGATACCACATATAGGAAGGTATGGTGGACTCATATGGAATAACTTTGGGGTTTAAGGGATTGGATGCACAAGCAGTATTCCCGCTTAGTACAGGTGAAGGCTAGCAAAAGACTGGGAAGCGACCAACTAGAGAGCGACCAACTAGAGAGCGACAACAGCCATGAACATGCATTAAAATTAATAAACACTGGATGCAAGCATGAGTAGGATATAATCCACCATGAACATAAATATCGTGAAGGCTATGTTGATTTTGTTTCAACTACATGCGTGAACATGTGCCAAGTCAAAGCACTTAAATCATTCAAAGGAGGATACCACCCCATCATACCACATCATAACCATTTTAATAGCATGTTGGCACGCAAGGTAAACCATTATAAGTCATAGCTAATCAAGCATGGCACAAGCAACTATGATCTCTAATCGTCATTGCAAACATGTTTATTCATAATAAGCTGAATCAAGAATGATGAACTCATCATATTTACAAAAACAAGAGAGGTCGAGTTCATACCAGCTTTTCTCATCTCAGTCAGTCCATCATATATCATCATAATTGCCTTTCACTTGCACGACCAAACGATGTGAATAATAATAAGAGTGCACGTGCATCGGACTAAGCTGGAATCTGCGAGCATTCAATAAACAGGAGAAGACAAGGCAATATGGGCTCTTGGTTAAATCAACAATAATGCATATAAGAGCCACTTCAACAATTTAATTATGGTCTTCTCCTATCGACCCCCAAAGAAAAGAAAAAAACTATTTACACGGGAAAGCTCCCAACAAGCAAAAGAATAACGGGAAATATTTTTGGGTTTTTCTTTTTAATTATTACCACTACGGCAGAAAAGTAAACTACTAATATTTTTTTCTTAAGGTATAACAAACACACAAGAAGAAAGCAGGAAAAAGAAAATAAACTAGCATGGATATTACAGTGAAAGAGTATGAGCATCGACATCTAGCGATGAGTGTGTGAACATAAATGTAATGTCGATGAGAAATACATACTCCCGCAAGCTTAGGCTTTTGGCCTAAGTTGGTTTATTGCCAGGGATAGCCTGGCTGATACCCGTAGGTGTAGCTGGGGTCGTACTGTGATGAAGAATAGTAGGGGTCGTACTGTGATGAAGAAGACTCTGACTGCCATTGGCTGACAGCCATCTCCGGATCCCAAGAATAAACAGACTGTCGTGGAGGCTCATCTTGTGGTTCTGGTTCCGGGGTTGGTGCAGGATTTCGGTAGGCTTGGACGCAGCCCACGTAACGAGATAAGGTCCTTCAAAATTAAACAAGGAAGGAGCAGGCAAGGTAATAGTTTCGGGATGATGTTTATGAAAGAATAGTTTATATTTGAGCTCTCTTTCTCTGCCCTTAACAATAAAATCATGTGCTAGCATACTCTCATAATCTAAATAAGCACTAGGCAGCATTTTTTCTTCTTTCTCATGAAGCCTAATAGGTATGTTAAAATGTGCAGCGAGGCGTGAAGCATAAATGCCTCCAAAGATGGGACCCTTAGTACGGTTCATACTTAACCGTCTAGCAATAATTTCGCCCATACTAACAGTGTTATCGCGATATAAACCATGGAACAAAATAATAATATCAGGAATGCTAAGGTTTCCACAGTTTCCATGACCGATCAAGCAACGACTATCAAATATGGCAAAGTAGCATAAAACCGGAAAATGTATGCTAGTGATTCTTGCATCAGAAACCTTCCTGGTTTCTCCCACAGTGATGGTGTTAATAAATGTTTCCACGTCTTTACGGTGTGGTTCCTCTAAGGTGCCCTCAGGGGGTATGTTGCAGACTTTGCAAAATTCAGTTAATGGCATCCTCTTAACAACGTCATATAAATGAAACTCTACTGAAGGAGGTGATTCTTTAGGGAAAAAGTAGAAGTTTTGCACAAAAGTATTTGTGAGTAAGAGATACTAAACATGGAACTACTCAATATTTCCTTGTCAATTGTAGTGTGACACGTATTGCGTAGCAAGTTATTTTTTACCATGATTTTTCCTTGCGAGACCTAAGTTTGTTCTTTGTACCAAACAATGTAATAAGGTTATCTATATGCACCTAAGGATTGTAATATATATTTTACTCCCTCCGGTCCGACATATAAGCCTTTTTAGAGATTCCAGTACTACATACGAAGCAAAATGACTAGATCTACACTTTTTTCTTTAGTGGAGTAAATCTACACTCTAAATTAAGTCTATATACATCCGTATGTATGTCCATATTTTTTTGAACACGGTACAATCAAAGTCACTCACATACACAAGCATACACCTACACCTATGAACGCCAGCACACACACCCTAACCTATGAGCACTTTGGAGAGATTGAACTAGCATAACATCTTGAGATTTTACAAAGTCACCACAGACGCCTCGCAGTCGACGGGAACATCTCCTCGTATGTAGTCCGTATTGAAATATCTAAAAAGACATATACTATTTAGAAACATAGGGAGTATATGTTAGTACAAACTAATAAGAATTCTACCCAGCTGCCATTTTAGTACCAGAATGAATTTATTATACTATACACGGATGTTGACATATGTGAATTTCTAAGCTAGCATTTGAAGAAAATAATTATGTCTATTAGTCCAAACTAACAGGAATTCTACCCAGCTGTCATTTTTGTACCAGCATGAATTTATTATACTATACACGGATGTTGACATATATGAATGTCTAAGCTAGCATTTGAAGAAAATAATTAGGTCTATTAGTCCAAAATATAACAAGAATTCTACCCAGCTGCCATTTTTGTACCAGCATGAATTTATTATACTATACACGGATGTTGACATATGTGAATGTCTAAGCTAGCATTTGAAGAAAATAATTAGGTCTATTAGTCCAAACGATAACAAGAATTCTACCCAGCTGCCATTTTAGTACCAGAATGAATTTATTATACTATACACAGATGTTGACATCTGTGAATTTCTAAGCTAGCATTTGAAGAAAATAATTATGTCTATTAGTCCAAACTAACAGGAATTCTACCCAGCTGTCATTTTTGTACCAGCATGAATTTATTATACTATACACGGATGTTGACATATATGAATGTCTAAGCTAGCATTTGAAGAAAATAATTAGGTCTATTAGTCCAAAATATAACAAGAATTCTACCCAGCTGCCATTTTTGTACCAGCATGAATTTATTATACTATACACGGATGTTGACATATGTGAATGTCTAAGCTAGCATTTGAAGAAAATAATTAGGTCTATTAGTCCAAACGATGACAAGAATTGTACCTAGCTGCCATTTTTGTACCAGCATTAATTTATTATACTATACACGGATGTTGACATATGTGAATGTCTAAGCTAGCATTTGAAGAAAATAATTAGGTCTATTAGTCCAAACTATAACAAGAATTCTACCCAGCTGCCATTTTTGTACCAGCATGAATTTATATTATACTATACACGGATGTTGACATATCTGAATGTTTAAGCTAGCGTTTGAAGAAAATAATTAGGTCTATTAGTCCAAACTATAACAAGAATTCTACCCCGCTGCCATTTTTGTACCAGCATGAATTTATATTATACTATACACAGATATTGACATATCTGAATGTCTAAGCTAGCGTTTGAAGAAAATAATTAGGTCTATTCCCGCGTATTATACTATATTTTTGTACCAGCACGAATTTATATTATACCAACCGCTTCCGCTTATATGCAGGGCACCGCGTGGGGGAAACCCGCGTATTCCCGGGTTGGGGTCGGGATTTTACCGTGCCCCTCAAATTTTTTTGCGGGCCGGGGCAGGATGTGGGGTCTAATCGGGCTGATTTTTTCGCCTCAAACCGCATTTTGACGGTTATTTTGCGGGTCGGGGCGGGATGCGGGGTCCGCTAGAGTTGCTATTAATTCTCTTTTCCCAGAAGCGCTGGTTTAGCCTAGTTGAGAACATAATTAAATGGGTTTGTCTAGATCTCAGTCGACTGAGACTTCGCGAAGTCTAAGTCAGATGACGTCATCCAACAATAGCCCAGCCCATTTTAGTTTCTTATTAAGTCTTGTACTTTTTTCTACCGTTGCTGGGCCGGTCGTGTTATTGCAGCCTAATGCCTTCCTTTTTCCGGTTGTTGTGTGCTTTTGGACCAGCGACTTTTTTGACTATCGAGAGTTTTTGTAGATGCTGCTCGTCCTGGCACACTGGCCGGGCCAGTAGTTAACTTTTTTTTACGGTGAGGACCAGTAGTAACCTTAGATGTCTCAAAAATAAGTAGTAACCTTAGCCGTTTGCATGATTTTCCTACCATCCGGCCTTTTGTTGTTTTTCGTTTGGTTTTTCAGTTTTTGCTTTTGTTTGTTAAATGTTTATTTCATTTAAAAAATCAGTTATTGCTTCGCCATAGAAAAGAAAAGAAAGCTTTGTTTACATTTATAGTAATATTTTGGAAAAAATGTGCTTGTTTATTTTTTTAATTATTCATCATGTGTTGAAACAAAAATTCTTAAAAAACATCATGTATATTAAAAAAATGTTCACGGTGTGTTTACAAAAATAGAAAATAACTAAAAATACAACAACAAAATAAAGTAAGCAGAAATAAATATGATGATAATAATAATAATAATAATAATAATAATAATAATAATAATAATAATAATAATAATAATAATAATAATAATAATAATAATAATAACACCGCAAAGTTTCACTTTGAAAGACATGTAGTTGTAGTCGCGGCTACACTGTGTCTAGTGGATGATATGCAATTGTCCCCCTTCTGACAAAAACATCACTGAGTTGCAGTCACGTTGAAGACATGCAATTGCAGGGAGTGACACTTGCAGTGTTGTGTTTAATGACAGACATGAAAAGAAAAAAGTTCCACACCGATAGTAGACATGTAATTACGCGCGATTTAATTTACATGCAATTGTGTGTGATCGATGTATGTGCAAATAGGTGGTAATATTTTTGAAAAAAAATAAAAACTAATAGAAAACAGAAAAATGGGGAAAAGAAAAAACGAAAATGGAAGCGAAGTTGGGGAACAATCAAAAGCGAATGCAACACAAAGCAATGACAAAAACAAAACAAAAATGCGTGCTTGAACACCTGCCCAACCCACAAAAGCATGCCTAGTGTCAAGCATGCAACTGTGCCCCCTCTCCTGCCGCCCCTATGGGGAAATGAAGGTCAGTTGCAGTCGGATGGTTAGACATTAAGTTGTAGTTGGGGGTGACGCTTGCAGTTGCGTACCTAGTGTCAGACATGCAATTGGCCCCTCTTCCGTTGCCCTACAACGTAAAAAAGGTCAGTTGCAGTCGGATGGGTAGACATGCAATTGCAGTCGAGGGTGACACTTGCAGTTGTATGCCAAGTGTTAGACATGTAACTTCCCCTACCTCTCTCTACGCCCTCCAACAAAACAACAGTTTAGTTGCAGTAGGGGGCGACACTTGCAATTGCATGCCTAGTGGCCGACATGCAACTGCCCCCTCTCTCACCGCCAGCTGACAAAACAAAGGCCGATTACAATTGGATTGGTAGACATGCAATTGCAGTCGGGTACGACGCTTGCAGTTGCGAGCGTAGTGTTAAACATGCAACTGCCCCCTCTCCCGTCATCATCTGACATAATAAAAAAGTCAGTTGCAGTCGGGTGGGTAGACATGTAGTTGCAGTCGAGGGAGACGCTTGCAGTTGCATGCCTAGTGTCAAACATGCAACTCTCCCCTCCCCTCTCCGACTGCTCACCGAGAAAACAAAAAGGATAGTTACAGTCGGGTGGGTAGACATGCAGTTGTAGTCGAGGGAGACACTTGCAATTGCATGCCCAGTGTCAGACATGCAACCCCCTCTCTCCGACTGCTCATCGAGAAAACAAAAGGATAGTTACAGTCGGGTGGGTAGACATGCAGTTGCAGTCGGGGGCGACACCTACAGTTGCATGCATAGCGTCAAACATGCAACAGCCCCCGCTCCCACGACCTACTGACAAAACAAAAGGTCACTTGCAGTCGTCTGGGTAGACATGCAGTTACATTCAGGGCGACACTTTAGTTGCATGCTTAGTGTCAGACATGCAACTGCCCCTCTCCCGCCTCTCTTCGACAAAACAAAAGTCAGTTGCAACTAGGTGGGTAGACATGCAATTGCAGTTGGTGGTGATGCTTGTAGTTGCGTGCCTAGTGTCAAACATGCAACTACCCCTTCTTTCTCGTCGTCCTCCGACATAACAAAAAGGTTAGTTGCGGCCGGGTGGGTAGACATGCACTCGCAGTTGCATGCCTAGTCTCAAACATGCAACTACCCCCCTCTCCCGCCCACTAGCAAAACAATGGTCAGTTTCAGTTACCTGAAAGTTATTGAGTTACCTTGTGATTTTAAATTCCTCCCATAATTAGATGCCAACCGCTACCCAAGTTCTTGTGCTTGCAACGACTCAAGCAAACTTCACAGACCATCGCCAGAGCGCATAAAGAAACAAACAGCATGAAGATGTTAACAAGGATATGAAAATGACATATTTTATGACAAGACAAGCAAACAACGGTTTCTTAACTAGGATATCAAAAAGCAAACATATATGCATAGATGGTATAAAAAATAAACAATTACTAACAAAAATATGCATAAGTGTTTTTTTTCGTATAAGTGGATATATTAACAGGATATGGGCACAAAAATTGAAAATGAACATATTCTGTTGACTAACAAACAAATTCTGCTAC
Source organism: Aegilops umbellulata (assembly GCA_032464435.1). Classification (NCBI taxonomy): domain Eukaryota; kingdom Viridiplantae; phylum Streptophyta; class Magnoliopsida; order Poales; family Poaceae; genus Aegilops; species Aegilops umbellulata. The sequence goes on from CP136058.1 coordinate 605,194,893, forward strand.
TATCAAAAAAAGAAACATTTCAAAAACTAGACAGAAAAACAAACATACATGCATACCTCTAGAATGTCTACTTGAAAACCAACAGAACTCTGCATTGGCTAACAACAAATTCTATTGCATTTAAAACAAAGCAACGTTTATATTTGAAACTACTACGAACTCTGGTTGAAAATACTAGACCTCTGTTGATCCTCTGCTAAGAATAGGGAAATGGAAATAAAACTCACTAACCTCTGTTGATCCAAAATATATTTTGACTACTAGTGAAAAAGAAACTATTAATGTGCGATTTGTCCAAACTACTGGAACAAACAAATCCCACTCGAGTGGGAAAAATGAAGATAACTACTAAAACAACCTACTGGAATGAAAACTTTTTTTTGAGGCAACAGAATGACAGCTAAAATAAAGAGAAATCAGAGGAACGCCTACCCAGCCCAGCGAACAACCCACCGAGAAAACCTCCCATGTCCCCCGACACAAAGAAGCCCGACAAACAAACAAACAAACAAACGGGCTGGACACACGTGTTACACAGGCTGAAACAAGATAACCTACTTTCAGCGCAAATCTTGAAGTAAACAAAGATCCGACGGATTCGACTGAGATTTACCGAGTCCGTTGGAATAATGGAAGCTAAAAGGACAAAAAGATAAACTAAAATGGGACAATAAAAAATAATAACAAAGGAAAGAAAAATGGGAAAAGAAAAGACATACAAATGATAAATAAAATGAAAAAGGGAGGAAAGTGAAGAAAAAGAAAAGACAAAGAACGAGACAACAACAGCCTAAAAACACACATTGAGATGCGACCTGAAAAAAATAAAACAAAATGAGAAAGACCTACACGCATGGCCTGTTACATACACAGATAACGAAAGTGAGAAAGACACAACGCGAAAACAAAAAACGGCCCAAACAACGGAAGACACAGACAAACAGAGAACCGGGTTGGACGCTCTCCTTAGCAGGCTGAAAACGAGACAGCCAACTCTCCAACACGAATCATAAAGCAAGTAATAATCATACGGCTGACACGTCGACTGAGACTTCGCGAAGTCCAAGTCGACTGAGATTTAGCGTCACCGTAATTAAATACCATTGACGCCGCTCCTTGTGTTCTAGCGGTTCTCTCTCCCAATCTACCCAACTCCCAATTCCTAGCAGTTCTAGTGCTCAAACCGTTAGGCTGAACACGCTGCCCGCCAGCATGGAGCAACCGGCGTACTGCCTCTGCCTCTTCTTTGCTCTCCTCCCTCTGCTGCTCCTCCTGAAGCTGTATAGGAGGAACCATGGCGCCCGCTATGGCGGCGTGTGTCTGCCGCCCGGCCCGTGGCAGCTGCCGGTAATCGGTAGCTTGCACCACCTGGCCGGAAACCCTCTCGCGCACCGCGTCATGGCCGACCTCGCCCGCCGGCTTGACGCGCCGCTCATGTACCTCAAGCTTGGCGAGGTCCCCGTCGTCGTGGCCACGTCCCGGGAGGCCGCTCGCGAGATCATGCGGACGCACGACGCCGTCTTCGCGTCGCGGCCGTGGAGCCCCACCTTCAAGACCTCTAAGATGGACGGGCAAGGGCTGATATTCGCGCGGCACGGCGCCCTGTGGCGGCAGCTCCGCAAGATTTGCGTGATGCAGCTGCTCAGCCCGCAGCGCGTCCAGTCTTTTCGACACGTCAGGGAGGAGGAGGTCGCGCGGCTCGTGGCCGCCGTCGCGGCGACGCCGCCCGGCGAGCCCGTGAACGTCAGCCAGCGGATCACCGTGCTCATCACCGACTCGGCGATACGCGCCATGATCGGGGACAGGTTCAAGAGACGGGAGGATTTTTTGCAGGCTATCGACGAGGCGGTCAAGCTCTTCTCCGGTTTCAACCTTGGCGACCTATTCCCCTCGTCGTGGCTCGTGAGCTTCATCGATGGCACGGCGCGGCTTGCCCAGGAGAACAGCCGCAAGTGTTCGGAGCTCATGGAGTACGTGATCCAGCAGCACGAGGATCAGAGTGCCGCCACCGCCTCGGCGCCCAAGGGCACCGTGGAGGAACAAGAGGACCTAGTGGACGTGCTCTTGAGGATACGGAAGGAAGGTGGCCTCGAGGTGCCAATCACCATGGGAACTATTAAAACCGTTATCTTTGTAAGTGTTTTTCCTTTTCTTTTCATAATTGGATTTTCTCTTGACTCAAATAGCCATATCGAGCAGATACAAAAGATCCAACATGTGCATAACATGATCCACACAGCTCAACCACTTGGTAGCTAGTTTCAATTTTCAAGCTCCATGATAGAAAAGGCAAGAGTTCACATCCAACATGTGCATAACATGACGGGAGTAATACTGTACTCCCGTCACTTTCAACTCAAGATTTGCCATTTAATTTGTTGAAACTCCAATATTTGGCACTCGATGTTTCACTGAGACGTGGTGGTCACATATCACATCGGGTGACAAAATCCCAAGCGCCAATATACTCTCCCCGTCCTAATTTACTTGATGCACACTCATTTTAATGTTCAACTTTGATCAATATAAAATAATGTTGATTACATGTCACAACAATTATATCAATGAATTCATAAAGTTTGGAACCGTATATATTGTATATAGCATATTACTTATATTTTATTGATCTAATTGATGGTCAAAATTGAATCACAGAAAAACAAGGGTGTTGTGAAAATAGGGATGGATGGAGTAGTTACTTCTAGGTTACCTTCCTAAATTGTCCATACTGGCTTCTTTGTAGGATCTGTTTGGGGCTGGGAGCGAGACCACAGCGACAACACTCCAATGGGCAATGTCAGAGCTAATGAGGCACCCAAACGTGATGCGAAAAGCACAGGCCGAAGTGCGTAGTAATTGCCAAGGAAAGCACAAGCTAACCGAGGATGACTTGGCTGATCTCAAGTACCTCCAACTCGTCATCAAGGAGACACTGAGGTTGCATCCAGCTGCACCATTGCTTATCCCCAGGGAGGCTTCAGAGCCTTGCAAAGTCCTTGGGTTCGACGTACCTAAGGGCACTATGGTGTTGGTGAATGTGTGGGCAATCGGTAGAGACCCTAAGCACTGGGAAGACCCCGATGAGTTCAAGCCAGAGAGGTTCGAGTCTGGCACGGTTGACTTTAAAGGCACAAACTTTGAGTACATACCATTTGGGGCGGGGCGAAGGATGTGCCCTGGAATGATATTCGCACAAGCGAGCATGGAGATCGTGCTTGCCACTCTCCTCTACCACTTCGACTGGGAGCTCCCTGCTGGTGATAAGCCAGGGAACATGGACATGAATGAGGAGATGGGCGTCACCGTTCGACGCAAGAAAGACTTATGGTTGCACGTCACCGTTCGCGTGCCACCGATTTGATTAACAAATGCACTGATACATGATCATGAATTTTCATGTACTATGGGGGAATAAGTTGAACTATTGGAATAGTGGACCATAGCCATATTAGTTTTTGATTTTATGGTAGCCCAATCATGTAATGAGTGTGGAAGATAAGTGTCAATCTAAGCTAAACAACTACTCTGCTAGGCCATAAAACAATGATTAACACATAATAATGCAATACAGGTAGGCAAAATTTAACATAACAAGATAAAACAGAGATAATCAAGCTAAACGAGTGTAGATATAATGCAAATCCGAAGGGCATATCATACCAATAACACACAATAATGCAATTTGGCTCAAGCATATCATGCAATTAGAAAATAATATAATGGCTAGAACTTGCATCACATTAGGTGCATTTGCGAGGTTGGAGTACGATTTTCCACTAGCAAGGTCAAGGCACAACGAGGCCACAACACCGTTGGTTGTCATAAAAATGAGTGGATTTAACACCCATATTTTCTATATTGTAAACTCGATAATCTCATATATTCTCTGTTACTATCGCTTCAACTTGCCAGATCACTAATAATTGCATAGAGCATAAATTTCCTTGTTTTAATGCTTTGCTGCAGATATGGATGTAATCTAGAGGAAATAAAGACATAATAAGGAAACACTTAATAGAGGATCATTTTCATATAAAGAAGTTCACTAGACGAATTCAGAAACAAAGATGACCTCTTGTACCGCCTGGGAACGACCTCGGGAAGTGCACCCTAGACACTTCTCTGTTGGGCTCGAGGTCCACTTCATGACACTTTAACCTCAAAACCAAATTCTAGAAGAATTTTGACTATATTAAGGAGAGGGAAAATATCCAAATCGGTTGAAAATATGCCATAGAAGCAATCATGTGATGATGATTCCCCATGTATTCATGACTTATCTTTATGGTCCTTGAACAACGTCACTAATACTTGCATGTTCTAACCAATGCAAATCAGTTGGGCCCTCAAGTGCAAGAGTTTGTAGCAAGCAACAAGATGTTTCTTCAATGAGAAACCAAGATATCAATCCGTGGAGGTACATGGTTCCTACACCAATGATAAGTTGTGCAACACAAATAAGAACCCGCATGTGTGGCTGCAAGAAAAGCTCGAGGCTCATGAGCCGTTCGAGATCGACTCGTTGTTTGGCTCAACTCGAGATCGACTTGAAAATAAATAAGATGAGTATGAACACGAAAACTCGGAATAGCTTTGGCACCTCGGCAGCATCCACATTGGGACTGGACTGGCTCTGAGAACGGGGTGGCTCTTGGGCGTGTGACTCGTGCTGCTCTTCTTCTTCCTCCGGTCCAGATGGAGGCTCTTCTTCAAACAGGTTTGGTAGGGACGTATGCTCCCAATCGACCCAGCATGGCAGTTTGGCACATGATGCTTTATGTTGCCGCGCTTCTTCTTCGCTGTCGCGTTGTAGTTTCTCCGTGGGAAAGAAGAACACCTGGTGATGCGGTGACACGGCCGGGTCAAAGGCAAGGAACACGCCCTCGACGCTGTACGGCCATGGCGTCGGCGGCTGCGGCAGGCGGGCGTACCGCGACGTGGCTGGGTTGCACACGGCGATGGTATTCAATGAAGGGTTGTATCTCTAATTCCCTGGGTTTTTTTTTTAAAAAAGGAGGATGACCCCCGGCCTCTGCATCTGGGCGATGCATACAACCACTTTATTAATTATTCTCACAAGAGTTTACAAAGTAATACAACAGTAAGACTAAAGCCGCCGTCTAAGCACCTCTATCCAGGTGATGAAGGGGCGCAGATAGTCTGGGCCTAATACCAAACAGACATCGTAGCCAAACCTAACATCTAAGACCTGAGAACCCATCCAGGACGCCTGCCGGGCATGGGTCTCACCAGTCCGGCGTGCACTCAGATGCCGCCGCCGCCAACTGTCACCGCTCCATCTTCAGAACTGTACTGATGCATCAACCTTGCTCGGTCTAGCTATCGTCGACGCCACCACGACGCCAAACGGCACCTCCTCCCTGCGCGCAAACAGCTGAGCACATCGCGGTCGCCACTGATACACCTCAGCGCCATGCTGCCAGGTATCACCAGCTGACACAGATTGAAGTCCTTGGAAGATCTGTCGTGCGTAGCACCTGCCGACCAGGCATGACAAAGCGTAGCACCTGTCGGTCAGGCATGACTTGACATCACCACCGAAGCTCCGTGCAAGACGAAGCCGCTCCACCTCCTGCCTCTGACATCCAGCGCTGCTCCGCAAACGATGCTCCCAAGAGAGAAACGACACCGCAGTGCCGCCATCATCCGATCTGGAACACCAGATCCTAGGGTTTCCCCCGGAGCAGCACGAGTAGGTCGACAATAGTTACACGATGATGCCTTCATCAAGGTAACGGCGAGAACGCCGCCATCGCCTGCCGTCGGCTCGGTTTTCACCGGCAACCATGTCTCCCCTACTCGCAGCCTGGACAAGATGATGGATCGCGAGATCCGATCACCAAGCCTCTGTCCGGCCATCTCGGGAAGAAGATGACCACCACGTCCAGCAGTGCCACCACGCCGGGCAACGCGTCGCCGCCGGCACCCCCATGGTGCCTAGAGGCCGACAAGCCCTTATGAATCCCATGCCTCGCCAGCCGCCACGGCCCAGATCCCGGCACCACCAGATCCAGATCGGATCGGGGTCCAGGGCCCCAAGCCGCAACCGCCGCGGAGGCAACACCACTGGACGGTGCCTAGCCCTCCAGCCCGCCGCCGAGTCATCACCGGAGCTCCGCCGCGCCACGCCGCCAAGCTGCCGCCGGGATAACTCGCGCCGCGCGTTGGAGAGGCCTCAAGCCGCAACTGCACCGCCGCCAGGCAGGGGCGCCGCGACCCAGCACGCCCTCCGCCGCGCCGCTGGGCCCTGCCCAGCCCAGCGCCGTCTCGCGCCGCGCCGTCCCGCGCCGGACGCCGATCGCGAGGAGGGGCAAGATCCCCGCCGCCACCAACGCCGGCCGGTCTTTGCGAGGAGGGGCAAGATCGCGAGGAGGGGCGGCGGCTAGGGTTTCCCCCGAGGACGCTCGCGGGAGCGGCTCGGGGGTCTGGTAGGAGCAAGCCGTTGCAGGGCTGCTTCACGCGGCAATCCCAGTGGTTCCAGAAGAGACGCCGATAGCCGGGAACATGGGCGTCACCCGACACCGGCAGGCCGAACAGGGCGAAGTTGGGGTCGAAGCCGTAGTAGGTGGCGTAGACGCCGGGAAACTCGCGAGGGAAGACCTGCGGGAGGAGGAGGGTGTGGGTTTGGGCGCCGACGAGGTCGCGCCAGGCGCGGCAAACGCACCGAGACGCGGCGAGGGCGCGGCCGGGGAGGCGCCGGAGGACGTCGAGGAGGAGGTCGCTGGGGAGGCAGGCGCCGTTGGCGTCCATCACGCCGGCCTGGTCACACGCGAAAGTCCCACTATTGTAATCGTAGTGGGAAATACTAGCCGCCTTGTACATAACGCCTGGACAATGTAAAATGCATAGCCAGAAAAAAAACTTGGACGCCACGTTCATGACCTGATGATGAAATCACATTTGAAGATCTGGTCAATTAAAGGCAGATATTTTTGCTAAGGCCAGTTAAATGCAGATCCTCGCAGAAAAGATCGAAATCTTCATATTATAAGTATCATATATGTGTTGCAGCTGCACACGATTTGTTGCTTCTAGTCCTATATTGCAGATCCGATCAATCAATGCGGACGAATTCATTTGTTGCATGGAGGAATCGACTCGATAGCCGCTGACCTCAAGGACAACATAAAACAGGATGGACACCGTGGCCATTGCCAAGAAGCTCCGCAAAACAAAATAATACCCTAATAATGACATGATGCATGACAACTGAGGCTCTGATCGAGTGCAGCGCAATGCAGTCACTTTGCGCATTGTACTACAGTTTAGTGCACTAAAAAAATCAAGTCAGATAAAATCAGATCAGCGTATGTCATGCCTCCGCATTTTCCTGATTGCATACATGCATGTGGTTCCGACTAGGGATAATCTTAAAATTTGAGCAGTAGAGCTGCCCTGTGACGGGGGATGGCTATCCAGGGGCGAAGCCAGGATTTGAAGATGAGGGGGGCGAGAAAAATAACAATTGCTCTAGAGCTGCATCACAAGAATGCAGTCTAAAAAATAGCACTTGCATGGTGTTAAAAAAATAGCACTTGTATGAATGTCCAGCCACATATTTCTGTAATGCAAAGAAAAAGATACATTTCTATTTGTTTGATTTTTTTTTTTGCTCTACAAGTACCATCGTTGAACATATCGATAATGTAATCCAATGAAAAATAACTTGGAGTTGGTGATGCTATCGTGTATGGCTGATAAGGTGATGCACACAATATTAGTCTTTGTAGTGTCTTTGTGGCATCACCTACTATTTACTCTCTTTCATGTTGGATGTAATGCTATTTTGGGAGTTGTCATTTCATATGATTTTGTGAACACTTTACGTACACGGAATAGATGCATGGACTTGTGCGATCCATGGGTCAGTTGTGTATTATTGACACCCGGGTGTGTGACCTTGTTGTGAGGTTATATCTAGTACACTAGAAGTGACTGTATGCGCATAAAAACCATAAGAGATCTTTAATCATCTAAGGAATATCGCCTATAATACTAGTATGCGGATGTCACTTATAGTCGCCCCTCTAATACTAGTGAGACCAGAAGCCTAGACACACCTTTCGCCTATTCAAACCTATAGTTACAAACCCCTTTTACTTTCTTTTCTAGTTTAGTTTATTTTACGTCTTAGTTTGTAGTCTCGTTAAAACCCCATTTTATCATCTCTTTCCTAGCAACAGGTAGAATAGACTATTTCCAAATTCCAAACTACAGATTGGGTCCGAACTTAGTTGCGTAGGTGACAACATAGTTGAAGGGTTGGTAGTGTATTTACTCCTTGTGGGTTCAACACTTAACATGAACTGCATCGGCCTTGTGCACTTGTAGGTCATCAGTGGGATTTGGGTGCGTCATCGCTTCTTTCGCGGCGTCGTCCCTGGCCGCCGCTACTCATCTCTGCCGACTTGGGAAGGCAGGGCCGCACGGATCGGTCAAGACTGCCCCAACGGTAAGACAAACGGAGCATGCAAGCGGAGATCGACGGGTGTGCGGAGAGGGGGATACTATCGGGATCAGCGGCGAGATGAGGGAAGACAGAGGAGGGAAGAAAAAGGTCCGGAGGCCAGCGGCGGTCGTGCACGAGAATTGTTCGAGTGGTAGTTAGGGCGGGCTCGCGTGCAACTCGTTTTGTTTTACGGCAACTGCCGAAGTGTTGTATATTTGCCGCACTTGATGATACTTTTTTGGGGCTGTACTGCTAAGAAATTTAAGAGGAAGTTTTACAACAAGGCCAGTTGTTGGACTAGTGTTTTTTACCCCATATGTCCTAAAAAGGGGGTTTAGGATCTTGTGTTGTAGCGCATCGTGCAGTACGGTCACTATCGTGTGGACTCGGCCACATGTGTCATCCGCACTACAACACGGTACAGTACTGCAGATGATCTCAAATGTAAAAAGGGTTATTCCCTATTATAGGGCAGTTACTGGAGATGCTCTCAGGCATTTAATAGCTGCCCTTAAAAACATTGACCGCCACCTCTGACCTCAGCAATGGAAGTGTGACCATGAGGTCGCGAATGATTGGAACATCTTCAAGATGGTCTGCATGCATGATGGTCTTAGAGGTACATAAGAAGAAAATGTTTGTATGAATCTGTGATTCAACTGCCAGGAAACATCAAGACTCGTGCAACAATGCTATGGATCCAGTGCAACAATTTCAAGTATCAGTATCAGAGCAAAACGATAATGTTCAAACATCAAGATTCATTTGTGCTCCTCTTACCTCAACATATATCAACAACCCAATGTAATGTTCTTCTCAACATCCTACACATAATCTGCTAGAAAATCTATAACCATCCAAAATATAATTTACATGGACCTTGGTAATCAGTAATCACCACCATCAGTAGCAAGACAAAAGTATGGTTCTGTCAAGACCAAATTTAACCAATGGGCGGGATATATACACTTACATGAGTTCAATACAAGGGTATATTAATGAAAATAACTAAAATAAATAGAATATTATTCTTCATGATAGTCGTACTTCTGCGAGTGGAAAGATAAAATGAGACTCTAACTAGGAATATAGATTGTGTAAGTGAAAATGCAGCACGGTGGTATGATGTTTCTAATATGAGCTGGATATTTTTCTGGGCGGGAGTGCATCTACATAGCAAGGGCGGTAGGGGAACGTAGCGTGAACGTCTCTAGCATGTTGATAATATTGTCTAGGATACATGTCACCTAGATACTGCATTCTCGAAGTTTGGAGATGATACGCCACCACCAGATCAGTGAATTTTAGAAGGAGCACGTCCTTGTATGGATGGAATCCGACAATGTTTTTTGCAACCCCATCCCCAGACATCCTCCTCTGAAATTGTACTGCTATGTAAGTCAATGAAGTTGTGCTCGTCCGAGTTCCATGAGTAGTCGGAACCATCATTATTCTGAAGTTCTGCATGCTCATCATTGTCGTAGATATATTGTTCTTCCTCCTGTTCGCCTCGTGTCTCATCATCAATGTGTTGTTCTTCTTCCTCCTCATCTTGTGCACCATTATAGTCATCATCTTCCTCTTCCTCTACCTCCACCTCTTCGTTTCCTTTCTCGTACCCGTCCTCGCCAGTTCCATCAATACAATCATCCTTTATCTCCTCATTGTCGTCATGCTCAAATAAGCTAATTAAGTCTTTGTTGCTTTCAACCACCGCCCATGTTATCTTTGGTGACATCAATGGTTGCATTCTCAGATAATTCATACGATCATGCCCTTTAAGGTCGGCTTTGTGTGCCAACGTCCATCCCAACGGATCGTCGGCCAACTCTATTAGATCCCATACTTCAAGTTGTAACTCGTTGATCACCGCATAGCGGATCCCTCTATGGTAACTCCCTAAGTACCTCTCGGGCAGTGCCATTTCAGCCAATCTGTCGCCGTCATGAGGATGCCCCGGGAGTCGAACCATGTCGTAGGTGCCTTGTGAACAACGCAGGACCATGAGTACATCATTGTGGCAGTACACATAGAGCGAGCCATGCCAATACTCGGCTGACCACCACGTCCGCTGATCACGACGACGCAGTGCGGTCACCACATCATAGAGGTGCCCAGAGGCGCAGCGCCCCGGCGTGAACTCCCGGCTCTCCCACCGGCTCGTCTGTGAAGAGAACAGAAACGCGTGGAACACCTTGGCAGCCGGCACTTTGGGGTTGGCTGGCTCTTGGGCATGTGAATCATGCTGGTCCTCTTCGGTTGGCTTTTCTCCAAAAAGGTTTGGTAGGGGAGTATGCTCCCAATCGACCCAGCACGGTAGTTGGCGCGTGACGACGTACCATGCTGCTCTTCTTCGTACCGTTATAGCTTCTCCGTAGGAAAGAAGAAGACCTGGTGGTGCTGCGACACGGCCGGGTCAAAGGCGAGGAACATGCCCTCGATGCTGCACGGCAACGGCGTCGGCGGAAACGGCAGGCGGGCATACCACGACGTCGCCGGGTTGCACACGTAGGGAATGCCAGGCCACTTCCCCTCGACGAGGAGCAAGCCGTCGCAATGCTGCTTTAGGTGGCAATCCCATTGGTCCCAAAAGAGACGCCGGTAGCCGGGCTGGTGGGCGTCGCCCGAGCCTGACTCTGGCGGTCCGAACAAGGCGAATTTGGGGTCATATCCGTAGCATGGTTTTCACTTTCAGTGAGATTTCGATGAAATTCACTGAATTTCATTCATTTCAGCACTCACTGAAATATTTACCTTTCGGCCAAAATATTTCAGCAATTTCAGTACTACACATGAATTCAAATATTTTTTTTAAATTTCATAAAATTCAACCGAATATTTCGGCCTTTTGGCTGAAATGCAAACTGAATTAACTAAAATTCATTAAATTTCGGTGATTTTGGTTGGAGCTGAATTTTTTCTGAAACTAAAAGTGAAAACCTTGATCCGTAGTAGTGGGTGAAGACGTCGGGGAACTCGCGCGGGAAGACTTGCGGAAGGAGGAGGGTGTGGGTGTGGGAGCAGACAAGGTCGCGCCACGCGCGGCAGACGCAGCGTGACACGGCGAGGGCGCGGCCAAGGAGGCGCCGGAGGATGTCGAGGAGGAGGTCGATGGGGAGATCCATCACGCCGGCTGGGTGGCAGGCGAAACTCTGCGCTGGTCAGAGCTGATCTCGGGTGAACAATAGGTTCTAGCGATTGTTCAGGAGAAAGAAACCTCTGATATACTTCCTGCAAATAGAACAAGCTAGCATATATCTCTCTACGATTGACCAGATCATCAGACCCGATCTCGTCAATCAATTAAAACGATTCCTATTCTGCAGATCCTCGCACAAAAGATCAAAATCTTCATATTATAAATACGTATATATGATACAGTATATGTGCTACAGCTGCACACGATTTGCTGCTTCTAATGACAGTGCTGATCCAGTCAACCGAAACGAGCACAAATTCATTTATTCTTCTCGTGGTTGCTTGCTGGTATATACCAAAACCACTATATCTAACCAAGTTTAAGCAAGGACGTTTCACCACTTGGGTGAAAGTGACTTCAAAGTGCATAGCTCATGGGCACGTGTATTAGTTTGGGATGGGGTGGTGTACATTTACCTGGTGATCGTAAACTCCCAACGAAAATTTTCTTGCCGTGTGTAGCGATCCTGTTGGTGCACCTAGTGATATGGGGTGCGCATGGGCCAGCCTGCCCGTTGACCTGCTTTCCTACGGTCCATTCGGTGGCTGTGTACGTGTGCGGGCCTCCTTCCTTCTCTGGGTTGTACGTGGCCTCTCATTGATGTGTGCTGGGCTGCGTCAGCGTTCACGCTGCCGCCTTGAGTTGAGAGAGCGTTGCCGCTTCGATCGTCTCCTGTAGAGAGTTCTGGTGTTTTCTGGATCGGTGTCGCTAGACTTTACGTGTTCGTTTCCGTTCGATCCACCGCCGAATTGTTCCTATATAAAGGCTCAACCTCTGCCCTGATTCCTTCTCATTGCAACAATCATGCACCATGCGTCCATAAAAACCTCCCGACGTGAGTCCCAGTCATTCATCTCATCTACTGGTGCCTGCCTCCGTCTCTTCTCTGCTACTTCCTCTCTCATCATGTGGGTCTGCTCCTACCCCTGCTCTCCCTTCCAGAATCGTGGCGTGCAAGTCCGCCCGGTACGCGGGGACGGCGTACGGGTGCACCGGCCAAGGCAGAGGCCCTGGTCGCCGTAGGAGTGCGCCTCACGGACTCCGGCCTTCACGGACTGCGGCCTCCGACGTGGCCTTCACCACGTGCTTTGGCGGCAGAACGCACACAAGAAGATGCATGGAGGGAGGTGTATGTAGACCATGATAGCAGCCATGAACGCGATGATGGCGGCCCAGCACGTGGGATGCGTCCGACTTCTGTTGGCGGACACCACTGGTGCTCATGATGGTGGTGATTATGGGGGAGAGAGCCAACACGCCGGGTGGGCGATGCGTGCGACGGCAGCGATCTTGTGGAGGAAGGTTGGACAGATGCTTCCTCGGGGACGTGCCGTCGACGGCGCAGCTCGCCTCCGTGGCTTACATGGTGGATGAGCTCCGAGGGTGCTTCGCTGATGGACGGACGATGGAGGTCCGGCGCCGGTTGGTGGACTACGTATGCCACCAGTGGAGGCACGGCCATGGCGCGCTCCTCTCCATGCTCGCCAGCTTCGCAGCTTCAGGTCTACGGAGACGACAACGACGCACGGCGGCATCCAATGATGGGGTGCTGGGGATCTTTGCGGGCGGGAGATCGAGGAGGGTAGGGATGGCACCCGCAGGGTTTGGGTACCGGTGGAGCCACCCCATACCCTTACCCGTCCCATTTGAGCTTACCCATCACCCGTACCCATACCCGCTAGTGGGTATAATTTTTTCCACACCCGTCACCCCGACAGGGTAAATGGGTACCCGCGGGTAAAAACGCAAATGTTTGAATAACATTAATTTGAGCATCACATAATTATAAACAACAACATACAATCATATTTTATAAACAACAACACATAGTAACATAAATACATACTTATAAACAACAAGACATTCTATAAAAATCAACACCTCCTTGTAAACAACTACACATCAAAACATCAAAACATAGTCATAAATAGTAGCACATAGTCATAAATTTTAAGTTGACAAACTCACAATAAAGTGTAGAGGTAATTTGTCCATATTTGTTAGATTTTATAAGGGTACATGGGTATGCGGGTATAGGTTATGTGATCCCAAACCCGTACCTGTTCTACCCGATGGGTTTGAGGTTTTCCTATTTATATACCCATGGGTAACATTTTGTCTCATACCCTTACCCTAATAGGGTTTTTACCCGCAGGGTACATGGGTAATGGGTACCCATTGCCATCCCTAGAGGAGGGATGCGGCTAGCGGCGTCGAGCGTGATGTATGATTGGATGACACGGGACACAGGCAGCCTGAACTGGCGTGAGCTTGAGGCATCAGCGACAGCGAGCGGCGTCATGAGCACCATCAACGAGTTGCTCCCTCTCCGGCTGGCATCCCTTTACACCCACCGCCGCATCTGCTGTTGGAAATATGCCCTAGAGGCAATAGTAAAAGCATTATTATTATATTTCCTTGTTCATGATAATTGTCTTTATTCATGCTATAATTGTGTTATCCGGAAATCGTAATACATGTGTGAATAATAGACACCAACATGTCCCTAGTAAGCCTCTAGTTGACTAGCTCGTTGATCAACAAATAGTCATGGTTTCCTGACTATGGACATTGGATGTCATTGATAACGAGATCACATCATTAGGAGAATGATGTGATGGACAAGACCCACTCCTAAACATAGCACAAGATCGTATATTTCGTTTGCTAGAGTTTTCCAGTGTCAAGTATCCTTTCCTTAGACCATGAGATCGTGTAACTCCCGGATACCGTAGGAGTGCTTTGGGTATACCAAACGTCACAACGTAACTGGGTGACTATAAAGGTATACTACGGGTATCTCCGAAAGTGTCTGTTGGGTTGACACGGATCGAGACTGGGATTTGTCACTCCGCATGACGGAGAGGTATCACCGGGCCCACTCGGTAATGCATCATCATAATGAGCTCAATGTGATCAAAGTGGTTGATCAAGGGATCATGCATTACGGTATGAGTAAAGTGACTTGCCGGTAACGAGATTGAACGAGGTATTGGGATACCACGATCGAATCTCGGGCAAGTAAAATACCGATTGACAAAGGGAATTGTATACGGGATTAATTGAATCCTCGACATCGTGGTTCATCCGATGAGATCATCGTGGAGCATGTGGGAGCCAACATGGGTATCCAGATCCCGCTGTTGGTTATTGCCCAAGAGCCATCTCGGTCATGTCTGCATGTCTCCCGAACCCGTAGGGTCTACACACTTAAGGTTCGGTGACACTAGGGTTGTGAAGATATGTATATGCAGTAACCCGAATGTTGTTCGGAGTCCCGAATGAGATCCCCGACGTCACGAGGAGTTCCGGATTGGTCCGGAGGTGAAGAATTATATATAGGAAGTACAGTTTCGGCCATCGGGAGTGATCTGGGGGTCACCGGTATTGTACCGGGACCACCAGATGGGTCCCGGGGGTCCACCGGGTGGGGCCACCCATCCCGGAGGGCCCCATGGGCTGAAGTGGGAGGGGGACCAGCCCTTAGTGGGCTGGTGCGCCCCCCAAGGCCCACCCCCTGCGCCTAGGGTTGGAACCCTAGGGTGGGGGGGCGCCCACTAGCCTTGGGGGCCACTCCACCCCCCTTGGCCGCCGCCCCCTCTGGAGATGGGATCTCCAGGGGCCGGCGCCCCCCAGGGGGCCTATATAAAGGGGAGGGGAGGGAGGGGTAGCCGCACCCTTGCCCCTGGCGCCTCCCTCTCTCCCTGCTACACCTCTCCCTCTCGCAGTGCACGGCGAAGCCCTGCTGTTGTGACGCCCTGCATCCACCACCACGCCGCCGTGCTGCTGGATCTTCATCAACCTCTCCTTCCCCCTTGCTGGATCAAGAAGGAGGAGACGTCACGCTGACCGTACATGTGTTGAACGCGCAGGTGCCGTCCGTTCGGTGCTAGGATCTCCGGTGATTTGGATCACGTCGTGTACGACTACCTCATCCCCGTTCTTTTGAACGCTTCCGCTCGCGAGCTGCAAAGGTATGTAGATGCATCCGATCATTCGTTGCTAGATGAACTCATAGATGGATCTTGGTGAAACCGTAGGAAAATTTTGTTTCCTGCAACGTTCCCCAACAGTGGCATCATGAGCTAGGTCTATGCGTAGTTCTTCTTGCGCGAGTAGAACACAATTTGTTGTGGGCGTAGATTTGTCAACTTTCTTGCCGCTACTAGTCTTATCTTGCTTCAGCGGTATTGTGGGATGAAGCGGCCCGGACCAACCTTACACGTACGCTTACGTGAGACCGGTTCCACCGACTAACATGCACTAGTTGCATAAGGTGGCTGGCGGGTGTCTGTCTCTCCCACTTTAGTTGGAGCGGATTCGATGAAAAGGGTCCTTATGAAGGGTAAATAGAAGTTGACAAATCACGTTGTGGCTTTCACGTAGGTAAGAAAACGGTCTTGCTAGAACCCTAATTCAGCCACGTAAAACTTGCAACAACAATTAGAGGACGTCTAACTTGTTTTTGCAGCAAGTGCTTTGTGATATGATATGGCCAAAGTTGTGATGAATGATGAATGATCTATATGTGATGTATGAGATGTTCATGCTATTGTAATAGGAATCACGACTTGCATGTCGATGAGTATGACAACCGGCAGGAGCCATAGGAGTTGTCTTTATTTTTGTATGACCTGCGTGTCATCAAGAAACGCCATGTAAATTACTTTACTTTATTGCTAAACGCGTTAGCCATAGTAGTAGAAGTAATAGTTGGCGAGCAACTTCATGGAGACACGATGATGGAGATCATGATGATGGAGATCATGGTGTCAAGACGGTGACAAAGATGATCATGGAGCCCCAAGATGGAGATCAAAGGAGCTATGTGATATTGGCCATATCATGTCACGTTTATTATTTGATTGCATGATGTTTATCATGTTTTGCATCTTGTTTACTTAGAACAACGGTAGTAAATAAGATGATCCCTCATAATAATTTTAAGAAGTGTTCCCCCTAACTGTGCACCGTTGCGACAGTTCGTTGTTTCGAAGCACCACGTGATGATCGGGTGTGATAGATTCTAACGTTCACATACAACGGGTGTAAGACAGATTTACACATGCAAACACTTAGGTTAACTTGACGAGCCTAGCATGTACAGACATGGCCTCGGAACACAGAAGACCGAAAGGTCGAGCATGAGTCGTATAGAAGATACGATCAACATGAAGATGTTCACCGATGTTGACTAGTCCGTCTCACGTGATGATCGGACACGGCCTAGTTGACTCGGATCATGTTATACTTAGATGACTAGAAGAGGGATGTCTATCTAAGTGGGAGTTCATTAAATAATTTGATTAGATGAACTTTATTATCATGAACTTAGTCTAAAATATTTACAATATGTCTTGTAGATCAAATGGCCAACGTAGTCCTCAACTTCAACGCGTTCCTAGAGAAAACCAAGCTGAAAGACGATGGCAGCAACTATACGGACTGGGTCCGGAACCTGAGGATCATCCTCATAGCTGCCAAGAAAGATTATGTCCTACGAGCACCGCTGGGTGATGCAGCTGTTCTCCCTGCAGAACAAGACGTTATGAACGCTTGGCAGGCACGTTCCGATGACTACTCCCTTGTTCAGTGCGGCATGCTTTACAGCTTAGAGCCGGGGCTCAAAAAGCGTTTTGAGAGACACGGAGCATATGAGATGTTCGAAGAGCTGAAAATGGTTTTCCAAGCTCATGCCCGGGTCGAGAGATATGAAGTCTCCGACAAATTCTTTAGCTGTAAGATGGAGGAAAATAGTTCTGTCAGTGAGCACATACTCACTATGTCTGGGTTACATAACCGCTTAACTCAGCTGGGAGTTAATCTCCCGGACGACGCGGTCATTGACAGAATCCTCCAGTCGCTTCCACCAAGCTGCAAGAGCTTTGTGATGAACTTCAATATGCAGGGGATGGAAAAGACCATTCCTGAGGTATTTGCTATGCTGAAATCAGCAAAGGTAGAAGTCAAGAAGGAACATCAAGTGTTGATGGTGAATAAAACCACTAAGTTCAAGAAGGGCAAGGGTAAAAAGAACTTCAAGAAGGACGGCAAGGAAGTTGCCACGCCCGGCAAGCAAGCTGCCGGGAAGAAGCCAAAGAATGGACCCAAGCCCGAGACTGAGTGCTTTTATTGCAAGGGAAGTGGTCACTGGAAGCGGAACTGCCCCAAATACTTAGCGGACAAGAAGGCCGGCAAATCAAAAGGTATATGTGATATACATGTAATTGATGTGTACCTTACCAGTACTCGTAGTAGCTCTTGGGTATTTGATACCGGTGCAGTTGCTCACATTTGTAACTCAAAGCAGGAGTTGCGGAATAAACGGAGACTGGCGAAGGACGAGGTGACGATGCGCGTCGGGAATGGTTCCAAGGTCGATGTGATCGCCGTCGGCACGCTACCTCTACATTTACCTACGGGATTAGTTTTAAACCTCAATAATTGTTATTTAGTGCCAAGTTTGAGCATGAACATTGTGTCTGGATCTTGTTTAATTCGAGATGGCTACTCATTTAAATCCGAGAATAATGGTTGTTCTATTTATATGAGAGATATGTTTTATGGTCATGCTCCGATGGTTAATGCTTTGTTCTTAATGAATCTCGTACGTGATGATACACATATTCATAGTGTGAATACCAAAAGAGTTAAAGTTGATAACAATAGTCCCACATATTTGTGGCACTGCCGCCTTGGTCACATAGGTGTCAAACGCATGAAGAAGCTCCATGCAGATGGACTTTTAGAGTCTCTTGATTATGAATCATTTGACACGTGCGAACCATGCCTCATGGGTAAAATGATCAAGACTCCGTTCTCAGGAACAATGGAGCGAGCAACCAACTTATTGGAAATCATACATACTGATGTGTGCGGTCCAATGAGTGTTGAGGCTCGCGGTGGCTATCGTTATGTTCTCACTCTCACTGATGACCTGAGTAGATATGGGTATATCTACTTAATGAAACACAAGTCTGAGACCTTTGAAAAGTTCAAGGAATTTCAGAGTGAGGTTGAAAATCAACGTGACAGAAAAATCAAGTTTCTACGATCAGATCGTGGAGGAGAATACTTGAGTCACGAATTTGGCACACACTTAAGAAAATGTGGAATAGTTTCACAACTCACGCCGCCTGGAACAGCTCAGCGTAATGGTGTGTCCGAACGTCGTAATCGCACTCTATTAGATATGATGCGATCTATGATGTCTCTTACCGATTTACCGCTATCTTTTTGGGGCTATGCTTTAGAGACTGCCGCATTCACTTTAAATAGGGCTCCGTCGAAATCCGTTGAGACGACACCGTATGAATTATGGTTTGGGAAGAAACCTAAGCTGTCGTTTCTAAAAGTTTGGGGATGCGATGCTTATGTCAAGAAACTTCAACCTGAGAAGCTCGAACCCAAGTCGGAAAAATGCATCTTCATAGGATACCCTAAAGAAACTATTGGGTATACCTTCTACCTCAGATCCGAAGGCAAGATCTTTGTTGCCAAGAATGGGTCATTTCTAGAGAAGGAGTTTCTCTCGAAAGAAGTAAGTGGGAGGAAAGTAGAACTTGATGAAGTGTTACCTCTTGAACCGGAAAATGGCGCAACTCAAGAAAACGTTTTTGAGGTGCCTGCACCGACTAGAGAGGAAATTAATGATGATGATCAAGATGCTTCTGATCAAGCTCCTACTGAAATTCGTAGGTCCACAAGGACACGTTCCGCACCAGAGTGGTACGGCAACCCTGTCTTGGAAATCATGTTGTTAGACAACGGTGAACCTTCGAACTATGAAGAAGCGATGGCGGGCCCGGATTCCGACAAATGGCTGGAAGCCATGAAATCCGAGATAGGATCCATGTATGAAAACGAAGTATGGACTTTGACTGACTTGCCCGTTGAGCGGCGAGCCATAGAAAATAAATGGATCTTTAAGAAGAAGACAGACGCGGATGGTAATGTGACCATCTATAAAGCTCGGCTTGTCGCTAAGGGTTATCGACAAGTTCAAGGGGTTGACTACGATGAGACTTTCTCACCGGTAGCGAAGCTGAAGTCCGTCCGAATCATGTTAGCAATTGCCGCATTCTACGATTATGAAATATGGCAAATGGACGTCAAAATGGCATTCCTTAATGGTTTCCTTAAGGAAGAATTGTATATGATGCAGCCGGAAGGTTTTGTCGATCCTAAGAATGCTGACAAGGTGTGCAAGCTCCAACGCTCGATTTATGGGCTGGTGCAAGCATCTCGGAGTTGGAACATTCGCTTTGATGAGATGATCAAAGCGTTTGGATTTACGCAGACTTATGGAGAAGCCTGTGTTTACAAGAAAGTGAGTGGGAGCTCTGTAGCATTTCTCATATTATATGTGGATGACATACTTTTGATGGGAAATGATGTAGAACTCTTGGACAGCATTAAGGCCTACTTGAATAAGAGTTTTTCAATGAAGGACCTTGGAGAAGCTGCTTATACATTAGGCATGAAGATCTATAGAGATAGATCAAGACTCCTCATAGGTCTTTCACAAAGCACATACCTTGATAAGATATTGAAGAAGTTCAATATGGATCAATCTAAGAAGGGGTTCTTACCTGTGTTACAAGGTGTGAAATTGAGCTCAGCTCAATGTCCGACCACGGCAGAAGATATAGAAGAGATGAGTGTCATCCCCTATGCCTCAGCCATAGGTTCTATTATGTATGCCATGCTATGTACCAGACCTGATGTAAACCTTGCCGTAAGTTTGGTAGGAAGGTACCAAAGTAATCCCGGCAAGGAACACTGGACAGCGGTCAAGAATATCCTGAAGTACCTGAAAAGGACTAAGGAAATGTTTCTCGTTTATGGAGGTGACGAAGAGCTCGTCGTAAAGGGTTACGTCGACGCTAGCTTCGACACAGATCTGGATGACTCTAAGTCACAAACCGGATACGTGTATATTTCGAATGGTGGGGCAGTAAGCTGGTGCAGTTGCAAGCAGAGCGTCGTGGCGGGATCTACATGTGAAGCGGAGTACATGGCAGCCTCGGAGGCAGCACATGAAGCAATTTGGGTGAAGGAGTTCATCACCGACCTCGGAGTCATACCCAATGCGTCGGGGCCAATCAAACTCTTCTGTGACAACACTGGAGCTATTGCACTTGCCAAGGGGCCCAGGTTTCACAAGAAGACCAGGCACATCAAGCGTCGCTTCAACTCCATTCGTGAAAATGTTCAAGATGGAGACATAGATATTTGTAAAGTGCATACGGACCTGAATGTAGCAGATCCGTTGACTAAACCTCTCCCTAGAGCAAAACATGATCAACACCAGAATTCCATGGGTGTTCGATTCATCACAATGTAACTAGATTATTGACTCTAGTGCAAGTGGGAGACTGTTGGAAATATGCCCTCGAGGCAATAGTAAAAGCATTATTATTATATTTCCTTGTTCATGATAATCGTCTTTATTCATGCTATAATTGTGTTATCCGAAAATCGTAATACATGTGTGAATAATAGACACCAACATGTCCCTAGTAAGCCTCTAGTTGACTAGCTCGTTGATCAACAGATAGTCATGGTTTCCTGACTATGGATATTGGATGTCATTGATAACGAGATCACATCATTAGGAGAATGATGTGATGGACAAGACCCAATCCTAAACATAGCACATGATCGTATAGTTCGTTTGCTAGAGTTTTCCAATGTCAAGTATCCTTTCCTTAGACCATGAGATCGTGTAACTCCCGGGTACCGTAGGAGTGCTTTGGGTATACCAAACGTCACAACGTAACTGGGTGACTATAAAGGTATACTACGGGTATCTCCGAAAGTGTCTGTTGGGTTGACACGGATCGAGACTGGGATTTGTCACTCCGCATGACGGAGAGGTATCACTGGGCCCACTCGGTAATGCATCATCATAATGAGCTCAATGTGATCAAAGTGGTTGATCACGGGATCATGCATTACGGTATGAGTAAAGTGACTTGCCGGTAACGAGATTGAACGAGGTATTGGGATACCGACGATCGAATCTCGGGCAAGTAAAATACCGATTGACAAAGGGAATTGTATACGGGATTAATTGAATCCTCGACATCGTGGTTCATCCGATGAGATCATCGTGGAGCATGTGGGAGCCAACATGGGTATCCAGATCCCGCTGTTGGTTATTGCCCGAGAGCCGTCTCGGTCATGTCTGCATGTCTCCCGAACCCGTAGGGTCTACACACTTAAGGTTCGGTGACGCTAGGGTTGTGAAGATATGTACATGCAGTAACCCGAATGTTGTTCAGAGTCCCGAATGAGATCCCCGACGTCATGAGGAGTTCCGGATTGGTCCGAAGGTGAAGAATTATATATAGGAAGTACAGTTTCGGCCATCGGGAGTGATCTGGGGGTCACCGGTATTGTACCGGGACCACCAGATAGGTCCCGGGGGTCCACCGGGTGGGGCAACCCATCCCGGAGGGCCCCATGGGCTGAAGTGGGAGGGGGGACCAGCCCTTAGTGGGCTGGTGCGCCCCCCAAGGCCCACCCCCTGCGCCTAGGGTTGGAACCCTAGGGTGGGGGGGCGCCCACTAGCCTTAGGGGGCACTCCACCCCCCTTGGCCGCCGCCCCCTCTGGAGATGGGATCTCCAGGGGCCGGCGCCCCCCCAGTGGGCCTATATAAAGGGGGAGGGAGGGGTAGCCGCACCCTTGCCCCTGGTGCCTCCCTCTCTCCCTGCTACACCTCTCCCTCTCGCAGTGCACGGCGAAGCCCTGCTGTTGTGACGCCCTGCATCCACCACCACGCCGTCGTGCTGCTGGATCTTCATCAACCTCTCTTTCCTCCTTGCTGGATCAAGAAGGAGGAGATGTCACGCTGACCGTACGTGTGTTGAACGCGGAGGTGCCGTCCGTTCGGTGCTAGGATCTCCGGTGATTTGGATCACGTCGTGTACGACTACCTCATCCCCGTTCTTTTTAACGCTTCCGCTCGCGATCTGCAAAGGTATGTATATGCATCCGATCATTCTTTGCTAGATGAACTCATAGATGGATCTTGGTGAAACCGTAGGAAAATTTTGTTTTCTGCAACGTTCCCCAACATCTGCTGCATGCAACGACGCGCTTGCTTCCTATGCCTTGCTCCTCCGCTGCGACCACAGCCTCGCGCTCTGCGTTGGCAAGGGACCGGAGGGATTAGGTCACGCTGGTGAGCCTCTTGGACATGCGCCCTGCGCCCATTGTGATGCGTTACATGCATGCTTGTGTCTTGTGGGGGCTACTGCTGCGTTACAGTGTGCCTGTGCGGCTTGCGTGTTTTTTCTGCGTGCATGTGTGCTGTATGGGGGGCTTGATGCCAGTGTTTGCTAGCTATATGTTGGATTCATTAAAAAACTTGAGGGATGCTGGGTTCATTAATTTGATACTACTGTAACCCATTTAGTGTCCAGGGTAATCTTTTGGTGATTCATTAGCTAAAAGTGTTGGCCACTATATTTAGACTAGACTTTAGCAGTTCATCTAATTTACAGTAGAACCTTTAAATAAAGCACCGTAGTATAGTTAGATTAGTTTCAAGCTTTTCTCCTGATTCGATTCGCTCCCCTGTTGTTGTATATTTCTTTTCTACATTATGATTATATTTTAAATAGCTTTCTTGGCAATGATAAATTCACTGATGCAATACTTCTATTTTAGAGGGGTCCGTTGGGCGCCTGTAGAGGGGTATGTTGGGCACCTGCAGACATAGTATGGAATAAGGTGATCCCCCAATAGATGGAGGGTTTTTCTATGGCTAGCTCACATAGGGTGGTTGAATGTCAGAACGACCATGCTGTGTAAGCAATGGAACAATATTCAACATCCCTTCTGTGACTTATGCCCGGTGGAAGAAACTATTGATCACATCGTGCTGCGATGCGTACCCGCTCATTACTTATGGCAGAAGCTTGGGCTGCTCCACCAAGCCAGTTCATCACTTTCCCTGAAGGATTTTGTGTTCAAGATGAAAGAAGTTGCTAGCCACTGCTCAATTATGGAAGGTGCGCAACGCCAGGGTTTTTGATAACAAAACCATACCGCCTGAGGCTCCGGGGGCTGCTATAGCAGAGATGCTATTTCTTTGGTGCGCCCGATCGAATGATAATTCTTTGCGAGTTTTCCTCCAGTGTAAAGCGGATTTTCTTTCTCCCACTTCTTAAGTTAGCTACACCCCGATGTACCCCTTTCCTTTCCTGATGCAGCTAGCTAGCTAGCATCTTTTGTACCCTGACAATTCTCGGACCTTGGTCTGGTTTTGGAATATATAAGATAGACTGCGGCCTGCCTTTTTATCCAAAAAAATACTTCTATTTTGGCCAGCAAAAACTGGTATTGATTATTATGGTGGCTTTCAGTATGCAACTCTTTACAATTTCTATTCTTTCTATCATTGGTTGAGTGCAGGACAATGCAAAACAGTTAGCTACAATTCTTATCAATGTGATTCTACTCTAATGTGGCCCCGAAGTTGAAAGTCCTGCCAAGAAAATTGGAACCACTGTGTATTACAGAGACACTGGACAAGGGATTCCAAACTAGGGACATACCCTAATCATACATTACAAAAAAGATGACGCTATTTGAAAAGCATGCAATAAGGTGAATTTAATTAGACAAGCTTCATGCCATGCCATGCAAATGCATAATTATTAAACAAGTTTCTGTCATCTTAAATTAATAGCACTTATTGCAAATAGTAGACAATCCATTTGGTCACAACGTATCGATAGGCGCGGCGTGCCGCCGCGCGGGCTTTGCTAGTATCTAATCTACAGCCGCTTAACTAACTTCAAGGACAACATGTACACATGGCCATCGCCAATAACCTGAAGAAGCTCGGCAATATTATATAGTAGCTTTTCTTTTTAAAATGAGTCAATTACAATAGTGGTGCTAGAACTTGACGCAAACGGTCATTTTAGTGCTAGAACTTGTGGCATACATCGAAGTGGTGTAAAAACTTATCTTTGGCATGCGAATCTCGTTTGTATACAACCACACGCAAGATTTATCAATAGAGATGCATAGCTACGAGAGGGAGAGAGCATCTACATACCCTTGTACATCGCTAAGCATAAGCGCTTATCAACACGGTTGATATAGTCGTACACCTTCGCGATCCTCCCCGAACGTATGGCACCTCCGCGTTCAGCACACGTTCAGCTTGATGACGTCCTCGCCTTCTCGATCTAGCAAGAGAGGCGAAGTAGTAGATGAGTTCCGGCAGCACAACAGCATGGTGACGGAGGTGGTGAAACTATCTGCAGGGCTTCGCCAAGCACAATGGATGTGGACAGAGGAGGAACTAGAACTAGAGGGAGACGGGGCGCCACACGCGGCTTGGGTATCGTGGTGTGTGTTGCTCCTCCCCTCCTGACGTTGACGAGGCATGACAACATGGTGTAGGGCCCGCTATTAGTGGCTGCATGGTGAAGACATGGGCGTGTGGCTGGCTCTTTTTGCAAAAAATACCCTTAGATTTCAATTTTTCTCATGAAAAGGCCCCTGCCAAGTGTACAGTAGTCGGAGGGTCCCACCTGTCAGCGATAGATCACAAATTTTATTACGATGAAAAATAGGCCACTGCGTTGATGGCATATGTGCATACGCAAAATTTATATCTAAGGATTAAATAACATAAATGGAGAAATTTAATCCAGAAAAGAATTACGCCCATACCAGCTACAAGAGTAAATCAAACAGGAGGGCCTGCCACTCTAACTAATATAAAATTGTTACAGTTTTATCGGATGTCCCTCGAGGGACAGAATTGCTACAGTTTTGATATAACATAACATGCTCGTGTGCTACAATCATTTTAGTTCTTTTTTCATTTTACAATTTTAAAAATATAAATTCTTATTATGAATAATGTACATATAAATAAAATAAATAAGACTAAAAAAGCTCAACTATAAATTTTTAAAAACCCACCAAGTTAAATTATGAACTATATGTATAATTCTAAAATTGTTCGCATATGAAATAAAAAATTAAAGGAATTTTAGAAAATATGTGTACTTTCTAAAATGATCATGTACGTTCAAAACATTTACAAGTTTTTTAATAAAATATTCATCTTGTACATAGAAGTGATCATGCTTAAATTTTATATGCTTGTCGGTTGTCTCTTTTTTCAGAACTAAAATTTTGAGTTTATGTTATTTAGCCAAAATATATAAAGATTATTTTAGGGATAAGTATATTTTTCGCCCTCGAACTCTTTCGAGAGTTTAGAAATCATCCCTCAACTCAAAACCGGATAATTTTCGTCCCTCACGCCGCTTCGGGCGGTTTTTGTCCGTCATGAACAGTAAACCGACAAACAGTGAACTGAAAAAAATAGCAAAAAAAAACAAAAAATATCTGAAAATTCGTGGGATCAAAGTTCCTCGAGTGCGCAAGGTGCGTACAAATTTTCATATTGTTTGGACATTCCAGGTGCTCATGACAAAGAAAAAGTTGTAAATATGTACGTCGGTGAACAGTAAATTAATCAAAGATGCTTGGATGTGCAAGGTGCTTGCATATTTTCGTGCTGAAATGACATAGGAGGAGCTCTAGCTAAATAAAATAGTGCACTTTTTCAAAGTTTCTTTCCCAGCCTTTTTTTTTGCCATGAGCTCCCACAATGTCCAAACACCATGAAATTTTGCGGGCACATTGAGCACCCGAGCATCTTGTCTGTCAAAAAATTTCATATTTTTTTGAATTTGTTTTCTACTTTTTTTCGAATTTACTGTTCACTAACGTACATATTTATGGTTTTTCCTTTGTCACGAGCTCCTGGAATGTCTAAATAGCACAAAAAAATTCACGCACCCGAGGAACTTTGATCCAACAAATTTTCAGATTTCTTTGACTTTTTTGTTTTTTTAATAAAATTACTGTTTATTGGTTTACTGTTCATGCGGACGAAAACCGCCCGAAGCGGCGTGGGGGACGAAAACTATTCGGTTTTGATAGTTGAGGGACAAAAACTATCCGGTTTTGAGTTGAAGGGCGATTTCCAAACTCCCGGAAGAGTTCGAGAACGAAAAATATACTTATCCTTTCTTTTGTTTGCCCAAAATATATAAAAATTTAGTATCGTGTCAGGACATCAAGTGTTATCTCGGTGTCTTCGCTAGCTGCGCATGCTGGTCCTGGGGTCACCGGTTCAAATGCTTTGGTTGCTTATTTTTCACCGTAACATGTACACATGGCCATCGCCCAATAAGTGTTGAAATATGAAATGGGCCTATAGCTCATATGACAATTTTAGATTTAATCTCTAAAGGCTCGTGTAGGTGGCATGACAAGGTGGTGGAAAGTTTAGTCCCACCATGAAAGTGGAACGAGAGTTGGAATGGTTTATAAGTTGGAGTGGTTTATAAGGGATTCTCTCCCTCATGCTATTGGAGCTTGAGAAGAGATGAGGCATTCGCGCACTCCTCCTCCGCGCGCCGGTAGGGCCACGATATGTGGGGCGCTGCCAACCCTAGCCGCCACGAAACAGTACTACTAGCGATATGCATGGCCAGATCACATTTGACATTTGAGGATATTGTGAATGAAAGGCAGATACTTTGCTTCAATTTAAAGGCCGACCCAATTAACGAGCATGAATTCATCAAGGACAACAGTACAACAGGATCCGTCAGCGCCATGGCCGTTGTGGTTCGGATTGCGTTGATCTTAAAATTTGAGCAGTAGTAGGGACCTGAGATGACTATCTGCCTTCTGAATTCTGATGGCACTGTTGCAGAGAAGATCCCGATATATGGACGGGATGAAAATGCCAAAATTAGGCTAAGACCCGAAAAGTGCCTGCAGAGGCCGAGCTCCGTTGAGCTCTTTATTTATTTTCTTCCAGCGAAAATACTTTCTTCACACCTCAAAAAAATCTGTAAAAAATTATAAGCGTAGACATATATTTGTAGTATATATGTACAAAATTTCATGAACATACATATTCATATGTGATGTACACATAAAAGACAAATACACATGTTAAAATGGGCCTTTTCTTTGTTGTGTCTGGGCCAGACATTTGTTTTTTGTGTGTGTGTGTAGCATGCAAATAATCAAATTAGTTGATGAAATTTCATACATACTTGAAGAATATGCATATGTATTTGTGGAAAAAAATTGACATTTTTTGAAACTTCTATATATATTTTGATTTTATTTTTTTGTAAAACGACCTTCATGAGCTCGGTCTTTGCAACGCCATTCTCGGCGAAGACCTCGATATATGGATTGAATGAGAAATGCCCTGCATCAGGATTTTTTTTTTTAACAAAGACCTCACAGAAACAAAGCATACTTCAGTTTTAGCACAACACAACCAACAGTCTGCAGAAGAAGAAACAGAGAGATTGCCTGGCAAAAAAATGTCTCAAGACCAAACAAGTTTGATTTGCATCCATGTGGCATCAGCAGTCATGTAGTATAAACTATCCAAATTCTATTGAATCACTTGCAAACAGTAGATGCTGAAGAAATACACCAACACAAGGCATCACATCACTCGCACCTCCACTCTCGCAGATCTGCAAACTTGAGCCTGATGCTCTGCAGAGATGATACAAACTACCAATGAATTGCCTTCTCTTCACGCCGAAAGAGCAGACCGATCAAGAGCTATACGCCGAGTTAAAAATATTAGCAGCCGCATCAGTCACCTATCACAACTGCTTCAGCAAGAATTTCTACAACTAGTCTTCCGTCGCTTCCTTGGGGCTTCGGAAAACATACGCAGGCCTTCACCACCGCTCGTCGCTGCATTCGAGCATCGACGTGAAAGAACCTGCAGCGGCGGAAGGGGCAGTCCTCCTTTTCTTGCATGATTTGCTTGGCTGAGCAATGGAATGGACCTCGTCTTCAGGAAAATTCTGACCAGAGGCTTCTGGAGAGAAGAAATGAAATGCTTGTCAGACTAACAGTGAATAAGAGTTGTCAACTTTTGTCAAAGTGAAGTTCCATATAATTATTTACTAAAGAGCTATTGTAGACAATGCATTAAACATGGTTGTCCACCAGATAGCCAATTCAGTTATGGCCGCTTTATATGACAAACAATTCCATAAGATCATTTACTATTTCCACATATCATGACGTACGGCCTGGCATGCAAAATTACATCATTCCTTGGATCACAATTATTGGATTTATCGGCTTACGGCATGATAATTATTTATCCTTTTTCTTAGTCGACACTTCTGAATTCATATCAGACTAACAGTAAGTGAACACTGCATAGCAATTCTGAACTTCTGCCAAACTGAACAAAACACATACCGTAGGAAACAATCTGCAAACAAGATAATGAAGTGTAACAACCTGAGCTTTTGCCAACAAGATCTTATCCTTTTTCTTAGTCGACACTTCTGAATTCATATCAGACTAACAGTAAGTGAACACTGCATAGCAATTCTGAACTTCTGCCAAACTGAACAAAACACATACCGTAGGAAACAATCTGCAAACAAGATAATGAAGTGTAACAACCTGAGCTTTTGCCAACAAGATCTTCTCCGGCGCAAATGTACACTTGTCTTCCATGTGTCCGAGCAGTCTTCGGAACCGTATCGGTACCCGATTCGCCATCATCGGCCGAAGCACCCACCACATCACCACGACGATTCACACTGGTATAATCTTTGTGTGGCCTGAAACGCCTTGCCCACGGATCCTCGGGCAGGCCTCTTACGCCCACATGACACGAGCGAGAAACGTTCTTCTCGGACCTTACCTCATTGGAAGCTCCAACTTTGACTTGGAGCGCTTTGAGCCCATGGCCGGCCACATGGGTCATGTTCCTCGCACTAGCAGGAGCGTGAGCGTGGTGGTGCTGTAACCGTTGGCCACGGAGTTGCTGCACGAAGGACGCCTCCATGGAGCTTATGTACATGTCGTGGGTGTCGTTTGTCCATCCAGCTGAGACCAACTCTCCAACTTGATCGCCCTGCTGAAGAACAAGATATGATGATTTTCCACTTTACAGGTCATTTCCATTTCCATGCAAAAATTAACTCATTGGACAACTGTCCCACAGTAAAAGAGTGGTGATTCTTTTGCTTGGCTTTGTTTGTACTTTGCGAGTCGAATTTAATTAGTATGGCGATTTGCAAGAGCTAACTGCAGCAAGAGAATACCTAGCTAATCAACAATTTTCAGTTATCAGAGACTAGGAAATCAAACATAAGTCGAAGTGATATGCTCCTATTGCAGTGGATCAGGAAAACAGTCAGGCGTGGATAGATTAGATTAGAATAGATTACCTTGGCGACAGTGCCGGGTGGCCGTTGAATCGTCGACGCGTCACCCATCGGACCAAGATCGACAAGATTCGAGCTCTCTCCTCCGTCGCACGGCGCCAGAAATCCGGGGAAGGACGTAGAAATCAGGGTATCTTTTGCCGATTTTCTCGGAGAAAAGCGCAGGTGGATGGAGAAGAGGGGGAGAGATGCGTGGGATTTGGTCGTCCGTCGTCCTCCTCCTGGAGAGAGAGAGACGAGGAGGCCGAGATGTATACTCTCATCGGAAGAAAAATATCTGGCCTGCGCCAGCAAGCAGAGCAGAGCAGAGAGGGTGGAGAAGACGAAGAAAGAAAAGGGCAGCGAGGGGGGCGTGGAGGCGTACTTTATTTTTTCTCTTTTGAGGGAGGAGGCGTACTTTATGTTGACGTGGCCGCGCGGGGGCGGAAAAATATCGGGCGCAGATATTTCCGCGCGATTGGATGCAGGCTGTATGTAGGGGCTACCTGCCTGACAAGTGGGGCCCTGGGCCGTTTTTTCCTCTTTTTTTTTTGATTCCTCAATGGTCTTTGTGCTTGCAATCCTCAAAAAAAAAAGGGTCTTTGTGCTTGCAATTCTAAAAATGAAGGGTCTTTGTGCTTGTTGTATTTAGAGATGCACTTTTGTGCTTCCTCAAACATCATCAAAGAACAAGAAAGATGCAGGAAACCCTGGTTTGCATGACTCAAGTGACCGTTAGTTGAAACTCTGTTAAGTAAATACTACTTGTACTATTATATTCTCTATATCTCTACTACTGCTTATACTTAGAGGGTGTTTGTTTTCAGGGACTTAAAAAAGTCCCTATAAGTCCCATCTAAACCAAACAGGAAGGATTTATAGGGACAAAGTGGGCATTTGGGACTTATAAAATAAGACTCTTAAGGATGGACTTATAGGGACTTATAGTTGTAATATGGTCTTCTAGTCCATGTTAAGTCCCAGGAACCAAACAGGCAGAGACTTTTTAGGGATTTAGGACTTATAATTTAGGACTAAAAAATTCTAGGACTTACGAACCAAACAGGGCCTTAAAAAGAAAATGTAAGGTTCCTTTTCCTATGGGTGGAACATTTCGTAGGTCGTTCGTCCTCTGATAGTCCACACTCCTCTCTTTGCCAGACACATGGGCCAAGCCCAGCGCCCTTGTGCCAGCACACATCGCTATATATGCTGTTTCCAACCCCGACCTCAAGGTTCAAACTGGCGCGCTAGGCTTACCATCGTCACCGGCTTCAGCCCGTCCCTCAGCTCCTCGGTCACCGCTCGCCCGTCACAGCCGCGCCTCGCGATCGCTTGCCTCCTCCGGCCTTTGGTCAGCCGATGCCATCCAAACCGTAGCTCCACCTTGGTCTCCACCACCAATGGCCCGACGCCTCCTCACCAAGTGTGGTTATTGGCGTCGGACGGTCACAGTCCGGCGCCGGTGACTGCCATCATCTCGTGCATCTATGCCATGCGACCACATTTTTTCGAAAAGGAGCGCTTTATTACTTAAAAAATTTAAGCATTACACCACGCCTTTGCAGTTCTTTTAGATTGGACGGTTCATGGTCCATTTAGCTTTGTTGTAGCACCGTCACAGGCCACAACAACACACATGATTGCCCTTTCTTGGTCCGACGGTTCACGGTCCATTTAAATAGTTACTCCCTCCATTCCTTGATATAAGGTGTATAGATTTTTGAGAAAAAGTCCGAAATATAAGGTGTATTGCGTTGCACCACTCGTTTGGATAATTTTTTTAGGGATTTGATTACATTTCCTTATATCATGTAAGCTCCTCTATTTTCTCGTGTCAATTAGTCATGTGTAATCTCACTCAAAACTTGTGAAATTTTCCCTCCACGTGCATTCTTTAATTTCCGTGCCAAAAACTATACACCCTATATCTAGGAACGGAGGGAGTATATCACATCTGGATGAGCCTAGACACACCCTAAAAAAAATTATCAGCATTTACAGTAACAAACCAGTATCATTAGATGCATCATTGAATTAACTTTCACATTGTATAATTTTAATATTGTAGATGTTGATAACTATTAATATAAGTTTGATCAAACATTATGAAATTTGACTCCAATCAAATCTTATATGCGGTGTAGACAAAAATGGAGGGAGCACAAAACACACATATGCTCACATACTACACACCGTCATCACTTTGAATGCACGCACGGACACCCTATCTGTATGAATACCTTGGCGAGTTAACCCCGGAGATCGTCTCCATGGCATGTAACATCGTCGTCACCTGCATTTTAGAATCGAAACACGGTTTATACTATTTTGAGACGAGTGCTGCTATGCAGACGATACATGTTGGACGATTCGTGAACGATAGTGCAAATCAGACCATCCATACAAAAGGACTGGATGCAACAGATCCAGTAGATTAAACACATCGTGCATGAATCGTCCCGGAGTATCGTTTGTGAAGTAGTTTCGTTTTGAGACGGGGGGAGTATTATCATTCAGGAAAGTAAACTGTATTCAACAGCAGCCATTCTACCACCAACGTTGACAAGAATACAACTTGATGGCACTCCACTGTTTATATTATATTCAGCAAATGAAAGTAAGCTGATCTCGACCAGTAGGCACTATGCAGTAGCCGCCCAAGCATGACGAAGGATTGATTCATCATTCATGGCATCTCTCGCTCGCTCGCATAGTCAGCTCTGCTGCTGGCCTCGTCTCGCGTTCAACGCAAGGGCGGGATGCTCTGCTCGTTCCTGAAGTAGTCGGTGGGATCCACGGCCGCCTTCACCGCCGCGAGCCGCCGGTAGTTGCCCACGAAGTAGCGCTCGCCCCAGGCCTGGCCGCCCTCGAACGTGCCGCCGGCCTCGTCGTCGTTCTGCCCGATGTCCAGGTCCCGGAAGTTGACGTACGCCCGCCTCGGGTTCTTGCTCACGTGCCGCCCCATCAACTCGTACAGGCCCTCGATCCATGCCCTCGCCGCCGTGCCGCCGTCCCCGCCCTCCTGCGGCCACGTCACGATGTACTGCATCACGTACAGCACGCCGTTCCGGTGCGGGTACGGCGTCGCGGCGGCGGGGACGCTGCCCATGAACCCGCCGTGGGGCTCCAGCAGGACGAACCCGGCGCCGGGCTTGGCGAACCAGGGGAAGATGGCCTCCCACGCCGCCTTGGGGATGGCGCGCCGGACGTAGTCCGACTTGCCCTTGTTGGACCTGCTCAGGCCCGTGGTCCTGTTCAGGAGCGCCTCCTCCAGCGTGCCGTTCCTGCCGAAGCTCAGGAACGGCGTGGCCGCCGACTGCACGCAGCTCATCGCCTGGCAGTCGGCGCTCGTCATGCCCAACTCCGGGAACTGGTCGTCCATCATCGCCACCAGCGAGCCGCACCCGCCGAGGTACAGGGCCTGGAACATTTTGCACGCCATCTCCTAGTCACTACTGATTGCCTGGTAATGAACTGGTCCACCTCTCTAGACAGTTCTGCACTTCTTCTGCTGACAGAGCTGCTGCCTGCTGATTTCTTTTTCTTGGTGGTGAATTTACGTAGGCCTCTGTTCAGTGTATCCAGTGGGGGCTTAAAAGTGAACAACAAGTGTGTAAAATATTTACGGGATTTGTATTTTAGAGCTCCCACAGTGAGGCTCTCGCCACAAAAGAGAAATAAGGCAGGGATTGTAGCTTCATTGGACCATCTGTTGTACAGTTAATTTTTATTTGTCTAGATTATTGTTAGATTGTTCGTTTAGTAGGAACTGTGTATGTGCTTCAGTTTTGCTATTGTGGACCGTAATGAACAATGTTCGCAGTTTTCTTCAGGATAGCTATTGGTTTCATTAGTGTATCCATCCTTCAGTACGCTGATAATACAATCATCTTTATGGAGCATGACTTGGCCAAGGCGAGAAATATGAAGCTTGTGTTATGCCTATTTGAACAATTGACCGGGTTAAAGATTAACTTTCATAAGAGTGAGCTGTTCTGTTTTGGTAGAGCCAATGAAGAACAGGAGGCTTATAGGCAATTGTTTGGGTGTGAGTTGGGAGCACTACCCTTCTCTTACCTAGGTATCCCAATCCATCATCGTAGGCTGACAAACAGAGAGTGGAGGTGCATCGAGGACCGTTTTGAGAAGAAATTGAGCTGCTGGAAGGGTAAGCTCATGTCATACGGAGGCCGATTAATTCTGATTAATTCGGTGCTCACGAGTATGCCGATGTTTCTCCTTTCGTTCTTTGAGGTCCCAGTTGGTGTTAGGAGGAGACTGGACTTCTACCGATCGCGGTTCTTTTGGCAGGGGGATGAGCTCAAAAGGAAGTACCGGCTGGCTAAATGGGATATCATTTGTAGACCAAAAGACCAAGGGGGTCTAGGTATTGAGAATCTCGAGGTTAAGAATAAATGCCTCCTTAGCAAGTGGCTGTGGAAGCTATCATCGGAGAATGATGCCATGTGGGCTCAAATCCTTCGTAGTAAGTATCTCCAGACAAAAACTTTATCCCAGGTTATAGTTAGGCCAACCGACTCGCCCTTTTGGAAGGGCTTGATGAAAGTCAAACAACTCTTGTTTAATAGGATAAAGTTTGTTGTCGGAAACGGCTTGAGTACACGTTTCTGGGAGGATACTTTGCTCGGCGACACCCCCCTAGCTATCCAATATCCGTCCTTGTACCGTATTGTTCAACGACGTGAGGTGTTTGTTGCCTCGGTCATCCAATCCATCCCCCTTAATATTCAGTTTAGACGAGCGCTAGCGGGCAATCGTTGGGAAGAGTGGCTCCGTCTAGTTAGGAGACTGATGGAGGTCCAACTTTCACAACAATCCGATGAATTACGCTGGAACTTGACTAAGTCTGGAGTTTTCACTGTTAAATCAATGTATATTGATGTTATCAATTCGAACTCCATTCTTACATCCAAGCATGTTTGGGATGTAAAAGTTCTGTTGAAAATAAAAGTGTTCATGTGGTTTGTTCACAAACAAGTTATTTTAACCAAAGACAACTTGGTAAAGCGTAATTGGACAGGTCCTACTCGGTGTAGTTTCTGTGATCGGGTTGAGACTATCAAGCACCTCTTTTTTGATTGCCCGTTGGCCAAGGGCCTTTGGCAGACGGTCCACATTACTTTTAATATCAAGCTGCCGAATTCTATTAACGCCTTATTTGGGACATGGCTTAATGGGATTGCGCCTGATTTAGCGAGACACATTCGTGTTGGTGTATGTGCTCTGCTGTGGACTATCTGGACTTGCAGAAATGATTTGGTTTTTAACAAAATATTATGTATCCATTTTTTGCAGGTTTTATTCCGAACTACGGCACATATCCGTTCGTGGTCGCTACTCACTCAGACGGAGGCCAGGGCGCGTTTGGTTACTGGGTCTGTCCGCTGGGAGACGGTAGCTCGGGATATCTTCAACCGGTTTGGATGACGGTAATGTAATAGGATAGGCAATTAGTTTACCTATCTACTTTTTAGCCAGCCGGTTGTGGCGTCTTTTCAGGGCTAGTTTGTGTTCTCTAGCTCCTTATGGCTCTGTGTGAGCTATATTTGCTTTTTTATTTCCTTTGGAGACTTCTGCTACCATGTTGGAACTATTTTATTTGGTTAATAAGATGGCCGTATGCATCTACCAGATGCAGAGGCCGGGAAATCCCCTTTTCGAAAAAAAAATTAGTGTTTCTATGAAAATGTATCGTGTTGAAATCTTTAATTAGTCAATGGAAGAGCGTGTTGTTTAAGAACGAGAGTGTATTGCAGGCATTTTCTGCTTAAGGAAAACTGCAAATATCCTAAGTTTGTAAACTTATGGCCTGGTGTTTTCCACATGGAAGATCATTCTATATATGCTTGTAGCCTACTCAGATCATCATAGTCACAATGTATTGTTCAGATGCCGACGATACGGAACTGTACGGTCAGAGATTCAGAGCTTGAAAATCACATTTCGCATATCCTTGTCACTTGTGAGTTTTTGATAATGGAGCGAACCATCCACCTGTCTAGCCGGTCCTAACTCACTTGTTCTCCTGTTAAAGCTGCTGGTTTGTGATAATCTCCTAGTTTCTTTAACTGGACCCAGACCATGCATTGGAGATTGTACGCTCTAGTTGTATTTCTCTAAACCCAGACCATGCAGTCTACAGTCAATTTGTACTTATTCTAAAATATTATTGTTTGCTTTTGCTCTAATGGGAATAATTTGTGGTTTACTTTTGCTATTGTGAACCTTATTGAACAACAGTTCCTCAAAGTTTCATATATCCACCTAAAATATCCGGTCTACATTTTGCAGATGGTAAACGCACCTGCTGGATCCATGTCAACATCCGAGCCTGAAGATACCCTGCTTGATGATGAGGTGATCTCGCTCGAGTGTGATGGATACCATGGCGGACGCCTTGACAATCTGCCGCCAGAGAAGCCTAGTTCACTAGGCGCGAGACGGAAGGCTGTCATGGCCGAATACGAAGAAGCGCGCATCAAGAATGAGGCCGAGGCCGAGGCCATGCTTAACAAGCCAGGGGTCACGATTGCTGAACTGGAGGAGCTTGAGCATCGGGACGTGGCAGAGTACATGAGGTGCTACATGAAGATCAGATCTGTCAACGACGAATCTAATGCGCGGCTGCTGGAAATTCGTGGTGAAGCTGCGGAACTGAAGGAAGGAGAGCTTTGACCTATTAGACTGCAGTGGCTTTGGTAGCTACTGATGAAAGAATGCATCACTACCTTTTTTTACTTGCTACTAGTACCATGTCTTTAATTTCAGCCTCAGTTTGCAAGATACCTGTGGAGTTTGAAAGAATGCGTCGCGGTTCCCTGGAACACCTCTGTTGGTTTCTCATGTCTCAATAACCTGTCGAGGTTGTGAACCTGTCTTCTGATCTTGCCTCAGAAATTTGATTCGTGATCGATCTGTTAAGGTTAATGTCTTTTTCCACTGGCATCCCGAAATGGGCGAGTGGAATGAAGCCTATCTGCATCCAGAATGTTCTGAATTATTTCTATGCTGCACAATATGAATGTCGTTGGATTAGCACGACACTGTGCTAAGAGCTAGTGTGCTTCTGGAGCATTATCAGACCTGAGCCTGACTAGAGAAATTTCATGCCTCCTAGCTGTTAGCGATCAGTTGTGCAGCGGGTTTGGCCCCTGCGGCGCGCACCACTCGCTTCGACTCAGATAAGATGACGCCGTCGTGCTGCAGCAGGGTGGGGTCGACGAACTTCCCGGATGCGCTGACACCGGCACGCTTCCCGAAAGAAGAAGAAGGCGGTGCTTCGCCCTGATGACCGGTGCCATGGACGACGAGCGTGAGCTCTGCTCCCAAGAGCAGCAGTACAAGGCCGGCGAAGGGAAATGGCGGCACTAATCTGAAGCCTTGTGCTGCCATGGAACCTATTCTCTACAAACTTGAAACTTGTGGTAACCCTGCAATGCAAGGACAGAGTTAACTGGACCAAGAATGAAACTTTGAGCAGAAATGTACGTACTCTTGGCCTCTTGGGAGATGGATCATTTTGCACAAGAGGAGATGCCACAAAGCTTAGCCAAAATGTCAAAGACGTTAGTACCTGAAATTCTGAATAGGAGCGTTCAGCAGTAGATTAGGGCGGCGTGTGTGATAGCCGGCGGAATGCTTATTCAGAAGAGCGGCAGAGGCAGGACATGTAGAGACAATGTGGCCACTTGAATGGATGGATCGATGAGGGGCTCATCGATCACTGTCGATGGCAAAAGCCCAACCAACTGACAAGACTTTGCTAACAGACACATCAAGGCCGATTGTCACTCTTGACTTTGCTAACAGACACATCAAAAGCACAGTGTACGGCTGGCTAGCAAAAAATATTTTTGGCAGGAGCAGCCGAGCAGGAAGGCCACGAGTGTCTCCTATCACTGTGGTATGAATATCATCAACCTCTTCCTTGGCTTGCGCCAATACTTGTTCTGCATCTTGAGTTTCCACAACAGTTTTCTGTCCTCCTCCAAGTACATCGATATCTCCGCCTCTTGCCAGAAGAAGCAGGCTTCTTGTTCGGAGTTTCTACCGGCCGCTTCATGCATGCATAGCCCTTAGCTCGTCACTGCATCTACAAAATATTTGTTTCGTACCTGCATCTAGCACACATGCATGTTGGTTGACAGCACAAATCGTAGCTAACCTGCAAGTTCTTGCTGTAGCCAAACCAGTCACACGTGTTAATAACGCTGCTTTTACAAGATATATATTCGTCGTCAAGCCTCATTCCATGTTCGCTCTTGCAAGTCTACGGCTGCCATGTGGCGTGACTGTTTGTTTATCCCTACTCTTGACTGATCACTGATTGCTTAATTAGTGGCCTCAAAAGTACATGTCCTTCACGTTGCTGCTACTACTAGCTGGAAGTTGGAACCGTCGTCTCTCTCGCGTTCACCTGTCCTGATTCTGAACGCGGGTTTTTCCGGACTGATTTTTAGCTCTTTGTTCTGATTAGTGCTCGTGCAGCTGCGACCTGTACTGAATTATAGTACTACAGCATGTTCAATTTCTTTGGAAGTGTTTTGCTAAAAGGCCAATGTATCACAGATAAATGCAGCAAGACGGTCGATTTTCCCTTTTACCGTGTGTGTGTGTAACTGAAGAAATGTCATTATTTGTTACCAGGCCCATGCACTCCTACTCTGGTGCATGCATGTGTTAATCTTTGCAAGTAGGGGCTTCTTCTATGTTTATTTATGAATTTGGATTCAGCAGATGTGTGCAGGAGGAGATGGAGCACCCTATGCTGCCTGCTTGCTGGCTTGGTTGTCTTGTGGTGTTTTGTTAGCTAGGTTTGGATTGGAAGAAGGTGGGTGAGAGGGCTACGCGTTGTTTATCACATGGCATTTGAAATTTGATTAATCAACTAACCCCTGCCTGCCCCCATGTAGCATCAAGCGTTGTGGCTGCCTGCCTGCCTTCACCACCAGTCCAACCTCCCAGCTCAGCCTGCACGAAACTCCAATACTGTCATGTCATCAACTAGTGATGGCCTGTGTTTGACTAGTAATTAAAGGTACATGACCCAAGGAAGGCATGCATGTGCAGCTGCAGCTGCAGTGCATTCATTGAGGCAATTAGTGCTAATGTAATCCCAACATGCCTGCAAATGCAATGCATCCTTCTACAACGGACGAAAGGCCCTCCCAACCCAAGCCGTCACACATGTGCAGCTCCACTCTCATTCAGTAAATAGAAAACTGTTAGTCCTGGAGGCAAACAAGAAGAAGAAGAAGAAGAAACTGTCTGCACGAACGACACCGACGGTGGATTCAGTGCAGCGCAACGGTGGTTTCCAGTATCAGTATCACTGGCACATGAAACGCCAGTTGCCAAGAGCTCAATACCTAACACGGTGCATTTCACCTACTAAATATGGATCGATTAGTACTTTCTAACTAGTATCTTAAACATAGCAACGGAGGAGCTACTTGGTTGGGGTGCAGGATCCAAGGCGGCTCAACTTGTGCCAGTTGACTGACAGTCGACCTTGGGTGCAGGATCCAAGGCAGGCAGGCAGGCAGGCCCATCAACTTGCTGCTAAATAACCAGCGCTCCCGGCGTCATTTGTCGGGAATAAGCTCGCTTGTGGCCAAGCTCATTTTGCTCCAGGCAGGCCTCCAACCAAGCAGGCCGTTGGTACAAAAGGTAGGCAAAAGCCCCCGTGCGTTTAGGCTCTAGGGTCCAGAATCCTGCGTGTGTCTCCATTAGCCATTACGAGTGGGTTCTCTAAGCTCTGCTCTGGAGCTCCGCTTCTTCTGGTGGAGTCCCGCGAAATGCTCCGGGCTCCAATCAGCGCCTGAAATCCCTCCCGGGTTTAAGGTACTCCAATCTTTCCCCCCGTCAATTCGAGCTTTCAAAAGGAAAAGAAAAAATGGCTTTTCTTTCTTGTGTGCCTGATTCTCGGTTCAGCCAGCGTGGTCAAATCTCGCTTCACTCCCCTCCTCCTGGAACAGTAGAACTGAATCCCCTTGTGCTGCTCCTCTTCCATTTCCCCCTCTCACAAACTTTCTGGCACCAAGAAATGTGTATGTGCTGCTTGATTGATTGATTGAGGGGCGCAGGCTCTGACTAGATCTGAGCGGCCGGATTGGGGGCTTTGGTGTGAGCGAATCTCTCTTACTCCATAATTTGTTTCTTCTTCTTAACGACTGTCGAATTCCTGTTACCGTAAGAGGAACACGTACTGTCTGTAACTGTAAATCTCCGGAGGATAGCTCTCAGCCACCATCATCTTCTTCCTGTTTGTAGAGCCGCCGACAGCTTTTTACTGCCGTTTCTGTCGTCTTCCAAGTTCCGTTTCGGAAAATATCTCTGGATCTGATTCAGAAAGAGATTTAACATTCTGTCTTTTTCATCTTGTTATAAGTTTGCTATAGCTGACAGCAACCAATTTCCCGTGTGTCATTTGTCGCGTCGCATTCGGAGGACACCACCAGTGAGGCAGTGAGTGAGTGAGCAGTACCAGCGAGCTTGGTTGGTGCTTGCCCTCGTGCGTTTAGGTCCCAGACAGCTCTGTCTGTCTGATGTGTGTGTATTTATTCAGGCTTCTCTTTGCTCTTTTACTCTTCTGGTGAGAGATGCTCCGGGTTTAAGGTACAATCTTTGCTCTTTTCCCTCTTCGAGTTTTCAAAAAGTAAGGGGAAAAAAGCAGAGTATTTCTTTCCTCTGTGCTTGATTCTTGTTTACTGTATGTTTGTTTCTCTTTATTTATCTGCTTGGGGTTCAGTCAAATTTCTGTTATACTTCTTATTACTTCAGTGAACGATGCTGCTTCACTCTCCCCCTTGGAGAGATGCTAGCTAGATCTGAGCAGCGGGAAATTAGCTAGGAATCTGATAGAAATAGAGATCTAACACTCACTCTGTTCTCTTGTACTCCCTCCGTCCGGAATTACTTGTCGGTTCCATTTCTCCGACAAGTAATTCCGGACCGAGGGAGCACTGGTTTCTATTCCTGTTTCTTAAGTTAGTAAGCTCTTCTAATTTTTATTTCTGGTTTACCTTTCTATTTGTGGGTAGAAGAGGAGAAACATCTTCTGTAACTTTGTTCTGCTTCTGAAAAGGGACAGTCAGTGGTAACTTGACTTGCCCTCTAGGACAGCTAACTAACTAACTTGCTACCCTTTCAGGGAGCAGAGAGGGGAAATTGTCCTGGGATTAGGTAAAAGAAGAAGGAGATGGCTGACATCGAAGCTGGCGGCAAGCGAGCCACTGAGTCTGACACTGCAACATTGATCCCAAACAGTGGGAACCTAGAAGGCTCAAACAGGGCCACAAAGACCTGCAGGTTCAAAGACGACGACGAGCTTGTCGAGATCACGCTCGATGTGCAACGCGATTCAGCGTCGGTCCAAGCCGTCAGGCCGGTGGCCGCGGAGGCTGCGGTGGCCGCCGCGAGGAAGCGATACGACAGAAGCAAGAGCACCGCTGCGGTGGCGCTCAAGGGCCTGCAGTTTGTGACCGCCAAAGTTGGCACCGACGGCTGGGCCGCTGTGGAGAAGCGCTTCAACCACCTGCAGGTTGATGGCGTCCTGCTCCGTTCCAGATTCGGGAAATGCATCGGTAACCGCTTCTTCAACAGTTTGTTTCAGTGAATGTAGACAAGTTTATATCCCTTGGAAAGAATTTGTAGTATAGTTCAACTAGTAGTAATTGCTTTTGGTTGTGTGTGTGTGCAGGGATGGACGGGTCCGACGAGTTTGCGGTGCAGATGTTCGATGCGTTGGCGAGGAAGAGAGGGATCGTCAAGGAGGTGCTGACCAAGCCGGAGCTCAAAGAGTTCTGGGAGCAACTCAGTGATCAGGGTTTTGACAACCGTCTCCAAACGTTCATCGACATGTTAGTACTTCTTCTGCTAAATGTTTTGTCATGGTTTCCTTCCTTCTGAAGATGGGTGCACTTACCACCTCTTTGTTCAGGGTTGACAAAAATGCCGATGGAAGAATCACAGTAGAGGAGGTCAAGGAGGTTAGTCACAGCTGAAGACCCCAAACTGAAAAGATCTAGTCTTAGTGTGTAAATTTGAAGCATATATTAAGCAAATGATGCACGCTTTCGCAGATTATCGCCCTCAGTGCATCAGCAAACAAACTTTCCAAGATCAAGGAGCGCGCTGATGAGTACGCAGCACTCATCATGGAAGAGCTTGACCCTAAGAACTTGGGCTACATAGAGGTATTATGTCCAATCAAGTACATCCTCTGTTTTTTGCAAATAAAAAAGTACATCCTCTGTTCTTTGTTAAAAAAAAGTACATCCTCTGTTCCTAAATATAAGACGAGGTAGTAACAATCAGAGATTCGCGGCATGGTTTCTTCCTAATTAACCACTCGATCTAAACGTTTACAGCTCGAGAGCTTGGAGTCGCTCTTACTGCAGACACCATCTGAAGCCGTTGCAAGATCGACCATCACCCACAGCTCCAAGCTCAGCAAAGCTCTCAGCATGAGGCTCGCGCCTAGCAAAGACACAAGCCCACTTCGCCACTACTGGCTGCAGTTTACCTTCTTTGTACAGGAGAACTGGAAGCGCATATGGGTCGCTGGTCTCTGGCTCTCCATCTGCATCGCCCTTTTCATTTGGAAGTTCATCCAATACCGTAACCGAGCTGTATTTAACATCATGGGCTACTGTGTGGCCACTGCAAAGGGTGCTGCTGAGACCCTCAAGTTCAATATGGCCCTGGTCCTTTTTCCTGTCTGCCGAAATACAATCACCTGGATCCGATCGAAGACAAAGATTGGGGCCGTTGTACCCTTCAATGACAACATAAACTTCCACAAGGTAATGTAAATAAGTGGTATTTCTGCATTAAGTAAGAACATGTCCTGAGAATAACCCGCTCACGATGTCTGATAGATAATTTAGCACTTAACATAGCCAGCACTTGTATGTTACTATTGTGCAGGTAATAGCAGCAGGGGTTGCAGTTGGTGTAGTTTTGCATGCAGGTGCTCATCTGACATGTGATTTCCCTCTCCTGCTCCATGCAAGCGATGCAAAATACGAACCAATGAAGCCTTTCTTTGGGGAGACAAGGCCACCAAATTACTGGTGGTTTGTAAAAGGAACTGCAGGGTGGACAGGTATTGTCATGGTAGTGCTCATGTCGATATCCTTTGTGTTGGCCCAGCCATGGTTCCGACGTAACAAGCTCAAGGACAGTAATCCACTCAAGAAGATGACTGGTTTCAATGCCTTTTGGTTCACACACCACCTGTTTGCTATTGTGTATGCACTGCTCATCGTCCACGGAACTAGTCTCTATCTAACCAAGGAGTGGTACAAGAAAACGGTAAAAGTCTATCTATGCCCTCTATATTAATGCCAATAGATAGAAAATTCTAATGATCAGAATTATTGATATTTTTTCTTACTATATATAATCAGACATGGATGTACATCGCTTATCCTGTCTTCCTATATTCATGCGAGCGCATCGTTCGGTTATTCAGGAGACATGATTCAGTTAAGATTCAGAAGGTACCACCATGACAAAAATCCCTTTCTTCATATGGTTTTTCCTTGTTTGTCTTTTTGACCTTATTAAATAATCTGACAAAAAAATTACTGTGTTTTCTTTTGAATATAGTGCACCTTAATTAGTACCAAGCCATTTAACATAGGAGATGGATTTCTGAACAGCAAATAATAAGCCTTAAATTATTGAAAAAAAATCTGAATTCACTCTTTCTTAGCCTTCAAATTTTGTGTCCTAATAAAACAGGTTGCGGTATATCCTGGGAATGTGTTGGCTCTTTATATGTCCAAGCCACCTGGTTTCAAATACCGGAGTGGGCAGTACATCTTCATAAACTGCGGCGCTGTATCTCCATATGAATGGTACCCAAGCCACACACTTTGAGAAAAAAGAAAACAGTTGCATTAATATAATTATGAAATCAGCAGATGACTAATAGCATGGAAAAAATTGTTCTATCACAGGCATCCATTTTCCGTTACATCGGCCCCAGGAGATAATTACCTCAGTGTCCACATTCGCACAAGGGGTGATTGGACTTCTCGGCTTAGGACTGTCTTCTCTGAGGTAAATCAGCTTTTCTGGGCCTTTGGTTTGTGTCGTGACAACATACTATTGAAAGTTTGAGTAATAGGAGAAACATGTCAAATGATCTTTTCTGGGAGAACGAATGGAGATATGCCAATAACACTGTGTTACAGAATTATTTATAGGAGGTGCTTCGATACTTATTGCCCCAAATGTATCGTAATCTTGCTTAAAAAACATAAATGTCTGAAGCATTGTAAATATTGTTAAGATTTTGAGTTTTCATGTCAATGCCACTGCTCTACTTGATGGAACTGATAATAACCTTAAATGTAAACCAGGCGTGTCGGCCTCCCACCGAAGGAGAAAGTGGACTCCTTAGAGCTGACCTCTCCGTGGGAATCACCGACAGCAACGCAAGGTGAGACAGAACTTCTTCAGCTCCTTCTGCGCTCATCGTGGGGACCACCGAATTTCAAACTCTTGTTCTGATCTTTGTTTGACATGTACTAGATTCCCTAAACTTATGATCGATGGACCATATGGTGCTCCGGCACAAGATTACCGGGAATACGACGTGCTGCTGCTCATTGGACTTGGCATCGGAGCCACCCCTTTGATCAGCATTGTGAAGGATGTGCTTAACCACATCCAGCGCGGGGAATCGGTTGGCGGAACAGAGCCGGACGGCAGTGGCAAGGCAAAGAAGAAACCGTTCATGACCAAGAGGGCCTACTCCTACTGGGTCACAAGGGAAGAGGGCTCCTTTGAGTGGTTCAGAGGGGTGATGAACGAGGTGGCTGAGAAGGACAAGGACGGAGTGATTGAGCTCCACAACCACTGCTCGAGCGTGTACCAAGAGGGCGATGCTCGTTCCGCGCTCATCGTCATGCTCCAGGAACTCAACCATGCCAAGAAGGGAGTCGACATTCTGTCCGGAACCAGCGTCAAGACCCACTTTGCCAGGCCTAACTGGCGAAGCG
This sequence comes from Aegilops umbellulata, assembly GCA_032464435.1. Lineage (NCBI taxonomy): Eukaryota > Viridiplantae > Streptophyta > Magnoliopsida > Poales > Poaceae > Aegilops > Aegilops umbellulata. Next base: position 605,239,861 of record CP136058.1, read on the forward strand.
TCTTCAAGCGCATCGCGGTCAACCATGAGAACCAACGCGTCGGTACGTCTTCTCGCTGCCATTCTCACATTGATATAGTGCTACGAATGTCGGTGACTAATTATCATCGATCGTCTGCTAACGCGCCTTAATTTAATTCTGCTTCAGGGGTTTTCTACTGCGGTGAGCCTGTTCTTGTGGCGCAGCTGCGGCAGTTGTCGGCAGACTTCACCCACAATACAAACACAAAGTTTGACTTTCACAAGGAGAATTTCTAATTATATACTATATATATGTAGCTGATGTAAGAGCATGTCTATGTATGGTCTGCACCATAATAAGGTACAGACGCTTTATCACGAGAAATGGTAATACAGGTTTTTATTTGGACTGGTTTAGACGCTTTATCACGAGATCTCGATTACTGAACAAATCGCGAAACTGGTGACACTTTCGGCTTGCTCTGCTCTAGGCTCTAGCTCCAAAAATATCACATATGAAAATCAACTCCGACAACAAAAAATCACCTTGAGCTCGGGAGGTCGATCGGACAAGCATGGGATTCCCAGAAGAACGAACATAGCTCCATTTGGATTAGTGACAATGCAAATGCCACCTGTACCCTAATACACAATAAGTTCATTTCACAAGTGGTTTGCTAATCAAAATACGTAACTAAAGTACAGAGCAGTATACTACATAACCACAATAAGTACATTTGGATTAGTGACTTCACCCACAATAAGTTCATTCTCCATGACAGCTGTATTTCTTCCAAGGGAATTACATAACCACAAGAATGTCATAAGACTAACTCACTAAAGAACGTACGGTGCAAATAAAATTGCAGAAAAGGTGTCCGGTGTCGAGTTTCTAAGATGAACAAGACATTTCTGGGCGGGAGTGCATCAACGTAGCAAGGGCGGTAGGGGAATGCAAGGTCCATGCCTCTAACTTGTTGGTGATGTTTCTCAGGATATATGTAGCCTCCTAGATACTGCATTCTGGAAGTCCGGAGATGATATGTCCCCACCGTGTCACTAAATTTGAGAAGAAGCGCATCCTTGTACGGATGGAATCCGACAATACTGCAGCCCCACCCCCAAAGGTCTTCGTCTGGAACTGTAATGTTATCATAGTCAATGAAGTTGTGTTCATCCGAGTTCCATGAGTAGTCGGAACCGTCTCTACTCTCCAATTCCTCCTCCTCCTCCTCCTCCTCCTCCTCATCATCATCATCATCATCATCATCGTCGTCGTCATCATCATCATCATCATCATCATCATCATCATCATCGTCGTCGTCGTCGTCGTCGTCGTCTTCGTCCTCGTCATCATCATCATCACCATCCTCGTCGTCGCCACCGTCGTCGTCGTCATCATCATCATCATCATCATCATCATCATCATCATCGTCGTCGTCGTCGCCGTCGTCGTCATCATCACCTTCCTCGTCCTCATCCTTGTCGTCGCAATATCTATGAGCATAAAAATAAGCTCAGCAATATCTATGAGCATAAAAGTCGGAAGTTTGCTAAACTAAAATGATAAATACAAGCATTCAGGAACACATATAATGCATTCAAGAACATCATAATGATTTAGCCCAAGCACCAGTTACTATTACACATAGATGATGACATTGTAGGTGTGGGAAACCATAGTCTTACAGCTCTGCTAGCTAGCTATAGTCGCCGGGTTGCACACGTAGGTATAGCGGACAGGGATGGAGAGAGCCGTTGCGGGGTGGAGAGAGACGGGGATGGATGGAGAACTTGAAATGGCAGATGGAGATGGAGACGAGGAGCACATCCGTCCACAAGAAAGAGAGAGGATGGAGCGTCGCTACCCGGGCCGGGCCGGACCTCCATGCCTACTAGCCCAGTCACCCCATCTCGGCCCGGCCCAGCAGCAACACAGGCCAGAAGCCCACCACACACAGCGTACCAACAACATCCCCACCACGCCAGATTTCTCTCCCGTTCCTTCCTCGGCCGCCGCCGCCGACCGGCGATGGATCCGGTGGAGGAGGCGCCGGAGGTGGTGATGGGCGCGTACGGCGGCCCGGCGCGGCGCGTGGAGAGCGGGGCGTCGGAGACGATGCTGCTGTGGGGTCTGGGCCAGCCGGCGTCGCACCGCCCCAACGCCTTCGCGCGGCAGGGCTTGCCGGCCTTCCCCATCGACGCGTGCGGCCGCCGCCTCACGCTCCACCAGCAGCCGTCCTCCTTCCGGGGCGCCTCGGGGGTCACGGGCGCCGTCGTCTGGGACAGCGCCGTCGTGCTCGCCAAGTTCCTCGAGCACGCGGCCGACAGCGGCCTGCTCTCCGTACGCAACGCGCGCGCCGTGGACCTCGGCGCCGGGTGCGGGCTCGTGTCCGCCGTCGCGGCGCTGCTCGGCGCGAGGGTTGTGGCTACTGATTTGCCTGACCGCGTCCGGCTGCTGCGCAAGAACCTTGAGGAGAACGTTGGTGATGGCGGGTCGGCGAGAGTGGCGGAGCTGGTGTGGGGCGACGAGTACGAGCTCGACCAGGAGCTGCTGCTCTGGCTGGACCCAGAGGCAGAGCCGCCGGAGCTGGTGCTGGGGTCCGACGTGGTGTACAGCGAGGAGGCCGTGGGCGACCTGCTGGCCACGCTCTGCCGCCTCGCCGGGCCGCGCACCACCGTGCTGCTCGCAGGCGAGCTCCGCAACGGTGAGCGATCCATCCAATCCCGTCTTTCTGATCCGATGATGATGAATGCCTTGCTGCTGATTGCTGAATGAATGAATGAATGAACGCGCAGACGTGGTGGTGGAGTGCTTCTTGGAGGCGGCCATGGCGGAGTTCGAGATCGGGTGCGTGGAGCAGGAGCAGTGGCACCCCGACTTCCGCACCAACCGCGTCGCCATCTTCATCCTCCTCAAGAAGACACCGCCGCCGCTCCCCGTCGAATCGCCATAGCTGCTGAACCTGAATGCCAATGAGCAGCCACAACTCTGTCTCATTGCCACACATAGCTGCTCTGCCGCTGCTGCTGCTTGGCATTGGCGGTCAGTAGAAGCAACAAGGGTTGGTCTGGTGCAGAATCATTGTTGTAACATTATTATTATACTGAAACCAGTGCGGGGACGCTTTGGCTGCACCTCTCGGTGGTACACAACAATCATTTTAGATAGATAGTGTAGAATTTACCCAAAAACATGTGGGAAATTTGGCTATCCGTGTCTGAATCATACACCGTGTGCTTCAAAAGTCTTTTTTCTTTAATTTGTTCGAAATAGGCCCCTCGGTTGCTTTGACAAGGTCTGGTTAGCAAAATGTCGCGTTAACTGATTGTCAATTTCTCTCAGACGTTCGTCCCTCAGGGTGACGGTTAGCGAAAGTCATGGTCGGGCGATCTCGGGAATCGCTAGGGTTTCCTAGCCCGTAAACCATAGATCGAGGGCTGCAGATCTGTTGCTTTCTTCCTGCTCGTGGTACACCTCCTGTCGAGCGATCGCCGTGCTGTCTGCCACAATCTCAATCCCATCCCATCCACCATAAGCCTTCCGTGCGCTAGGGATCACGGTAGAGAGCCGCAGACTCGAGCACATACCTGTCCCTCAGCAGGAGGAGGCCATTGCAGTGCTGCTGTATGTAGGCCTCGTATGTGAAAGGAGGGCACACGAAAGTGGGCTCGCCCGCGTTCTGCGGCGGCTGGGTGCGCCAGCCCGGCGGGGCGAAGAAGTCGTACTCTGCCCAGTACCCGTAGTAGGTCGTGAATACGCCGGGAAACTCGCGCGGGAAGACGTGTGGGAGGAGAAGGCTGTTGATTGTATAGATATAGGTAGATACGTAGAATCCTAACGGCAATCGCAATCATATAGTCAATCGCCTGGAAGATTACCAAGCGAAAAAAAAAACACCTAGAAGATTTGTTTCATCTTTTTTATGCAACTCTTCCATCCTTTGATTCCCCGTTCCTTCTGCCATATCGCAATGTCGTTAGCCAAATTAAACAAGAGTTTTCTCATGGCAGCTGTGTCATCTTATTTCCTTTTTTTTGCGAGTGTGTCATCTTATTTCCACCACGTAGACAACGTGCCAACTACTCCCTCTATATCGAAAACATATAGTGTCAAAAAACGTTTTATATTTTGAGGCGGAGGGAGTACGTAGCAAATACCAACCGTCCAGTTCGTTCGTTCGTTCAGCGGTTCAGGACTTCAGGTGCTTTATAGATCATTCACAGCCAAACTTAAGTGGAGCAGAACAAGTTCTCAACATCGATTCAGTTTTTCAGTTAAACAACTGACACGGGTAATAAACCTGAGACATAGTGCTAAGGAGTGAGTGTTTCTCCCTTCTTCAACTAGCTACTCTTTAGGTAAAATTTACGTACAATTGCTGGCTTTGTCTGGTGCTGAATGTCCACGTGATGCTTGTGCTGCTTTGTCGTGGTCGGTTTTTCTGTGGTACGGTTTCGGTTGCAAGTTCTCGCGGCAAACAATGCCCTTTGTATCAGGGATGTAGTCTGTCGATTTGCTTTGATCCTGATTTGGTTATGAGTTGGTTGTGTCCTTAGGTTGTGTGCTGCTGCTTGGGCTTTGGTGTTGTTGGGTGATGCCATCTTTGGCGATGCAAGGGTCATGGTATCGTTTGGGTTGCACCATGCCATCTTCGACATGTAATATCCCTTCTCTCATTTGCATGATTTGAAAAGAAAAATTTACACGCTCCTTGGTAATTAAGCATCAGCAACAACAAGACTAAATAATCATGACCAAAGAGATTGTCCAATGAATGAGATGCGTATCAAGTAGAAGAGTTCAATCCTGCTTATAATAAAACTTAATCCATGGAAATAACCAAGGGAATGGGCAACATATATTCATCATAATAATGTAGTCCTTTGAGGGAATTACAACCAGGAGACTACTTAAGGACATGAAGCGAGTCAAACCGAACCCTAGTATTTCTAACGGGCGGTTTTCCTAACCGGGAGTGCATCGACGTAGCAAGGTCGGTAAGGGAAAGCATCGTGCATGCATGCAGCTTGTATATGTTGACGGGGCATCATGTGACCTAAATATTGCATTCTTGAGGTGTCGAGATGATACGCCATCCCAAAATAGTTTAACGGACAGTTCATTCTGTGATTTGATTTCGTTTATAGGTTAAATTTGTCAAATTTACCGGTTTTTTTGTGGTTTCGGTTGCAAGTTCCAGCGGCAAACCGTGCCCTTCGTACCTGTGATGTACTCTGTCCATTCGCGAAGAGTTGGTCGTGTCCTTGGGTTGTGTGCTGCTGCATGCTTGGGCTTTGGTGCTGTTGGGTCATGCCACCTTTGGCGATGCAAGGGTCATGGTATGTTTGGGTTGCGCTATCTTTGGTGATGTATAAGGGTCATGCCATCTTCTATATGTAATATCCCTTCCCTCGTCTGCATGATTTGAAAAGAAAAATTTACACGCACCTTGGTAATTAAGCATCAGCCACATCGAGACAAAATAATCATGACCAAAGAGATTGGCCAGTCAATGAGATGCGTATCAATCAGAGGAGTTCAATTCTGCTTATAATAAAATATAATCCATGGAAATAACCAAGGCAATCAGCAGCATATATTCATGATAATAATGTTGTCCTTTGAGGGAATTACACAACCATGAGACTAGCTAGTTAAGGACATGAAGCGAGTCAAACCGAACCCTAGTATTTCTAATGGGCGTTTTTCCTAACAGGGAGTGCATCCACGTAGCAAGGTCGGTAAGGGAAAGCATCGTGCATGCATGGTATATGTTGACGGGGCATCATGTGACCTAGATATTGCATTCTTGAGGTGTCGAGATGATACGCCATCCCGAAACCATTGGCACAGAGGAGGAGAGCGTACTTGTATGGGTGGAATCCAATGATCCCATACTCCCACACAAAATGATCCTGGTCTTTGACTTCACTCTCATCCAACTCGACAAAGTTATGTTCATCTGAGTTCCACGAGTATTCAGAACCATCAGTGCTTGCCCATTCTCTTGTCTCACAATAACTATCGTTTTCTTCTTCCTCCTCCTTGTCCTCCCCCTGTTCATCGTCTTCCTCCGCCTCTTCTTCCTCGTCTTCGCCCTCTTCTCCATCAATACTCTCATAATCTTCTTCATCACTTTCCTCATTGCTTTTATGGTCAAGATGATACACCACTCCATCGATAATCTCATCATCATCTTCTTCTTTCTCCTCGTCCTCCCCCTGTTCATCTTCATTCTCCTCTTCTTCCTCGTTTTCATCCTCTTCTCCATCAATAATCTCATCAGCTTCTTCACCACTTTCCTCACTGCTTTTATGTTCAAGATGATACGCCACTCCCTGGACAATCTCATCATCTTCTCCATCATTTTCTTTTTCCTCCCCCGCGTCCTCCCCCTGTTCATCATCTTCCTCCTCCTCCTCTTCCTCGTCTTCATCCTCTTCTCCATTGATAAACTCATCATGTTCTTCATCACTTTCCTCGCTACTTTCATATTCAACCAAGCTGAGTAGTTCTTTCTTGCTTTCAATCACCTCCCATGTACATGCTGGTTCAAATCCCCATGAATCTGTCATATGATATTGTGCATTCATGTCCGTCTTGTGTGCCAGTGTCCACCCTAGTTGGCTGTCAGGCGAATCTGACAGTGCCCACACATGGAGTTGTAACACATTGAGCACCACATAGAATATCCCTCTCTCATTGTTTGCTAAGATGGACCTCTTGGGCAGAGTCCCAATATAGTGTCCCATACTCTCATCGCAGTCAGGGGGGGGGTCCCTTGGGAGCTGGACAGTGTCATACTTTCCCTCCGTGACCCGCATAATCATGAGTACACCAATGTGGAAGTGCACGTAGAGTGACCCCCGCCGGCGTTGATCCTCCACGCGCCGGGCACCCGGATGTCCGGCGGGACCGGGTACTCGGCCTCGTAAAGGAGGCGAGCCTCGTCCTCGTGGAGATGGCAACGGCCGAAGCCGTTCGCCGCCGCGCCGTCACCAGGGTCTCTACTCCAAGTCTCTCTCTCTCTCTCTCATATTGTACTCTATATATACCCCATACCTGGGTCAGATCAATACAACATACAACAAAATTATTAGCCATCCTACAATTTTCACATGGTATTAGAGCGTTTAGTCTCACGACGCCGATCCTAGGTTCCTCTACCACTTCCGCGTCGCGCCGCCCCCGGGGAGATTGGTCTTCTCTCCCCGGGGGCGCGGCATCCGATTTGATCAAAGATTAGATCAGTTTCATAGATTAGGTCAACTCAAATTTTGAAATTCTTTTAGATTAGGTTTTCTTTAGCCATCAAATAAATTATTAGATCTTCACGACCCTCTATCCGATGAAAATCAGTAGAGATCCATCTTTGGCGGCGTGGAACTACGCAACACGGGTAGCTGATTCTCCATCAAAGAGATGTCATGTGCGGGCCGGGTCATCCCCATCCGGGGTGCAGCAACTTCGACACCGATAGCAATCGACGAAGTCAAGCACAGCCGGCATCGATGCGGTCTCCATCGACGTCAAGCCTAGTCTGCATCTGCACCAAGCACCACGCCCCCCCCCCCCCCCCCCCCGGAAGTCAGGATCACGGGAGGGCGATCTCCCAAGCGCGGCTACATGGAATCCAGCGGGCGCCGGCTCCAATCTCGTCGACTCCGCCCGGCGGGGCGACAGGCGACCTCGCGCACAGGAGGAGCGCTGCTTTATTTGGGCAGCGTCCGAATCGATCGACTCACACGGGATCCAGCATCTCCGGCGGCAGCAACGTGTTATATCGACCTTCACACAACGCGTTCCCCGCGGAGGCTAGACGGGAGCAGCCCCGGCCGGCCGAACGAGCTGGCAAATAGGGCAGCGGCTCCGTCGGCACTTGGAAGGAAACCCGAGGAGAGGATCCATTCCAGCACTAGATAGATAGATCCTTCGATCGAGGCGAGCGAAAGGACGCCCGAAACGCGCGGCGGCAGGGTCGCCGGAAACAAACCATCCTTTCCTTCACGTGGAAGGAAGGAAGGACGTCCTTGTTTGTGTTTGTCGGTGTGAACACCAGAAACTGAATCGCTCCCCCCGTTCTTATTTTCTTCCTCTGCTCTGCCATTTTTTCGTCTTCTCCAAACCATACGAGTCTCATTCATTCACGTAAGTATATATAGGAGTCATACCTATTACTCTAGATACCTAGACAAGATTCATGGCGTCGGCGTCCCGGAAAGAAGAGGCGCGCGCGCGCACTGCCCTGTGCTGCATCTGCATCTACGCGCGCGCCAAATTTGAGAAACTTAAACTTCACGCCGCCCAAATCTCGCAACCAGCTAGCAGAGGCGGAGGGAGAGAGAGGGAGTGAGGGACCTGCTTCACGATGCGGCTGCTCCATCTGCCCCTCCCGCAACACGACAGACCAGCCGCCGGCGGGCAGAGCAGAGGTTGCAACTAATTAACAACAGAACAGATGGGCTGTACCAAGAAGCGACGGGATGTACCAACATGTGTTGTTGGAGACGGTTTCGAGATGCTTCTTGCCTTGCCTTGTGGTGGACGGGGAAGGACACGGCCCGCGACGTGGCTGCTGCTTCGACAAGAAGCTTCTTCTCGCCCGTCGCCCAAGTCCCAAGTCATAAGTCACACGCGCACCCCGCACGCGGTTGAGCCACTGTTCCTTACTCAAGACCAGAGAACAAGGAAGGCTGCAGTCGAGTAATCCATCCATGGTCACCCACGGATCGGTGAGGTGGCACTATCCAGGCTTCTTGATGGTCATCCCAAGGCACCAATTCAATGTTAGCCGTCTCCGTATTACTACCCGCTCCATGCGCGCAGCCAATCAATCGACCCATGTGAGGTGGACACCGATGCATGCATCCCATCCAAGATGCTACTAATTGCTCCCACCAGAGTCAAAGAAGAAGCGCCCACCAGAGAGGCAGGCTGGGGTCGCCAACTCACTGGTGATGTACTCCCCCACGCAGATCATCACACCACGTAGTGCATGACTTGCCGGATGGGCTAAATGTCGAGCCACTTCAACTCGACAACAGTCTCCACGTGGCTCTTATCATTATCGAGTTCCCTCATCCTGCAACAAACCACGACTTCCGGTTTTTGCCCCTTTAGCTCTGATCTCCTGTAATGTTCAAAAAACTGGCACAGGTCTTTCTCAAATGAGCACAACACAAGACAAAAAAAGATGATGACAAAATATGTACTAGCTACCAGCACTTAAGAACACAAAACAAGCCAAGACCTCTGCATCCCAAACTTCGATAATAAGTAATATTTTAGAATATTGGCCTCAAACCAGAGCATCTTATCAGCAAATGCACCTCATTATGTGTGGGTGTTTTGCTACAGACTAGAGAATCACACTTCAAAAGCGGCACCAGGCTTTCACAAAGTGAAACCCATTTTCGAAAGCAATGCTCTGTGCAGCATGCCAAACTCCAGCAGGGAAACTGGACTGTGAATCGGCACGACACTCGTTTAAGTTAACAATCTGCAATTTGGACAACGTGCTTCTTTTTTGAATCTCTCTAAGCAGTCAGAGCGATCTCAGTGAGGCTTATTATAAGCTTCGACGATTTGTACACCACTTCTAGGCTATAGCCCTAGTGTAACGTTGTCCGTTCACCTTGACAGCTGACGAACAAAAGCTAGCTACCACCGTACGTGTCGATGAATACGGCATCGCTTTTCACAAGTCTTGATGGAATCTGCAAAAAGGAAATGCACGATTCAAGTGGTAGAAGGAACTTTGCGTGGTTAGAACGGGGAAAACTACATTACTTTTGAGCATTCGACAGTCATGAGTTCATGATAAACACATCTGTACATGTTAAAAGCCAAATAAGTCCGATTAACCTAAGAACACAAAATACATTAGCGGCGGGATGCATAAGATCTCCAAGATGAAAAAGAGTGACATCACATAAATTCCTCAGGTGCAAATTACCCATAAACTCGTGTATCCTCATCTGCATAGCAGCATAGGCAATGGCCCTTTCAGCGATAAAAGGTTATGAGCCATCAACCTAAAGAAGAAAAACAAGTAACCAGGAGTTCTTCTCTGAAATGAAAGAATACAACCCAATATGGAATATGATCACACAGAGCTAATACATGATTCATTGGCCATCGTTCCACCCATCAACCAAATAATTTCATTCTCATCTATGCGATCAAAAACAGGGAAAATAAAACTAAAAGAAAGAACACAAAGAAAGGGAATATTATCAAGGATGCATCAGATCTGCAAGGTGAAAAGAGTGCGACATCACAAAGTCGCCTCAGCAGACACAAATTACCCATAAAAAATATTTGTGTCTCCTCGGCTGGATCAACAATGCTCTTACCAATAAACAACAATAAGAATGAGGAAAAACCTACGGGCTTCAAAAGAAGCAATAGGGGCATGGCCTAGGGTTTTCCAGGCCTGACAGCCTGAGAAATTATTCATTCTATTACAAAGATCATTTCATTGAGCGTAGATTTCAAAGGTCTTAGCAGTTCTTGTTTGTTTTCAAATTTCATTAAACATTTTTGGTACCGTTCTGCAAAGAATTCCGACATTTTTTCAAACTAGGAGGAAGAAAGCTTCCAATACTTCTCTATCGAACCAGGGAGGATGGTCAGATTTGGTTCAGTGTTTAGGCCATGATGTTGGCCAATCAAGCCAACAACGGCAGTGGCACGCAGAGCATCAGAAAAAACAGAGGAAGCGGAGATGGGTGTCTTACCTAATTACCTAAGCCGAAGTCAAAGAAGAAGCAGCCACTGGGGAAGCAACGTGTGGTAGGCGTCGAAGAGCTCCTTCATCGGCCAAGACTCGTGCCAGACGGTGTCGTCTCCACGCATCAGTAAACTGTCACTTGTAAATCCTACAATTTAGAATGAAAATGCGTAAAGCAAGTCAGGTGCAACAAATTGCTTCTAAATCTAGTAAAGCAAGCTTGTCAGTCAAACAATCATACAGCTATTTTCACTGCACACAGCACGACAAATGGGAATAGGTCAAATATGACACACTAATTATCAGCAACACAAACCACAACACTAACACTTTGCAAAAGATCAATTAGATAAAATATATCTCTTCTTATCAAATCGTATCAAACAAGACGAAGAATCACCTAGACCAGAAATATAAACTCTGAAGGCCAATCTTATCAGCAACACAAACAGTAGCATAACCATAATCATGTGCACCCTTCGTAAAGAAATATAAGAGCGTTTAGATCACTCTTATATTTCTTTTACGAAGGGAATAGTTACTATACTATGGCAATAGATCATCGCCTCGATGACCAGAGAATATCACAATATGGCCATAGCTCGAAGCTAAGGTCGCAGAGCAGACAGAGGAGACCAAGGACTCACCGAAGTAGTAGTAACCGAGGAGACAGTGGTGAGAGTTGAGATCTTAACACCGTGTACAGACTGCTCCATGTCGAGCCCCTTCAGCTTGCAACCATGACTACACATGGCCCTTGAGTGTATCAACTTGCCTCATCCTATAACAATCAGGTTTTCTTTTTTTCACAAGTCATGTAAATGGTTCAATTTTCATGAAAAATGCTATAGGAATCCTGCTCACATGGCAGTACTATGACATTACAGAAACGCAAAAGAATGCTTATTTGCAGCCGCACTTGCAATGGTTGACTACCCATCCACTTGTAACCCATTCAACAAGAGAACATCATCCCTCACAATCTAAGAATGAAACATATTGCACAACACGAACACAACACTACACATGCCAGGAAAAAAAAGGCCTATAAATCAAATGTTATCTAGTAGACAGTAGTAACTAGAGACCAAGATTCTTTCATGATGCAGGGACACCTAATGCCGCTCTATTAAAATATGCTTCTTGGCAAGTTGCAATAAGTCAAACGATAATATTAGCATATTCGTTGCGCAAAACACACAAGAGAATAAGTCAAGCATGCTACACCTATTACCAACACAAAGCACATCAATAACTATTGGTAAAAGAGCAAGTAGAGAATATCTCTCTCTCTCTCTCTCTCTCTTTCCGTCCAATCCTATCAACAGTGAACAATACGATAGACTAAGGCTCATTCTCACATGTTAGCACCAGGACAAGGTGCGCCTGCTTCTTAACCGGTGCTAGAAGACTTCATACAGGCCACATTCATCTTTGTCGCCGTTATCGTTCTGGACACAAGAGCCACAAGTTAGCGCCGCTGCAGCAATCAATAGACAAATGTATTTGCAAAAGGTGTAGCTAGCAGAGGTAACTCTAGACATGTGAGTACCACTTCCAATCTTTTTTACGTGCGAATTATTTTCCTTGCATGGGTCTGAACATCATTTGATAAGTTTCCCAGGGAGTAGTAAACATGTATAATAAAAGCCATAAACCCTAAAATTAAGGGAAACTAGTGAGATGAATTGAGATTTAACAACAACCCATAGTGAAATATGAAACATGAAGAAAGCTTTTAAAAGTCAATTACTTCTCGTTTTCAAGCATCTACTGGATATCCTCACAAAGCCACAACACAATCTAGACTGAGATCACACCACAAATATCGAAGGAATCGAGCTATATAAGTGGATGATTCACTTCATTATCACACGCTCTCTAGGGACTTAGGACATGCAAAGCATATATCATATAGGACAATGATAAGAACCCAAGAGGATTTTCGAGCATTCTGGTACATCTCCAGTCCTTAAACATGTCGAGAAAAGAGCATCCCAGCCATATTTGTGCATGCTACTGTAAATGATAATTTCACAACCAACGACCCACATTTCTTGCATGGGAACACATAGGCAGTTCCAAAACCCACGCCACCTCGGCAGCCTCGTCGTCGCAAGACATAGGCATGGTCAACATATATAGTCAAGCTCCACAATTGTTTTTACCACCAAAGCATGATTTCTAAATAACAGGTCAATATCATCTTAATTTATCTAAGAAATTCGCAAACTAATAGCACTAATCCACTCTGAAGCAGCGGAAAATGTTTGTAATTGCATACCCAGAGACCAGAGTATAACTCAAGTTTCATCAGCACCCAATCTCTAAAGAACCCTCTCAAAATTAAGCATTAGTAATCAATAAAACCATGCACATCCTTCCATCTACAACCCCAGAGCATAACAACATAATATTTATAGAATCATGGAAGTTCTAAACAACCCACAAGAACTACCAAGCGTATCCGAAACATACTAAGGATGAGCAAGACTTATGTTTTGTTATACCTGATTGTCCTTGAGGTAGAGGGTGATCTTAGTACCCTCCCAATGGGCTCTCCAGTAGTACCACGTGTGACAGTAAAGGAAACACCAGCCTGGGACTCCCAAACATACTACTCATCATCATTTTTCTTGCTGGTCGGAACGACTCTCTCGACAACAAGGTAACCAGAGTAGAAACCGACACCAAACTGGCCAATCATGGACATGTTGGCACCAGCAGGCAGGGCCTCCATGAAATCCTTCGTGCCAGACCTTGCAATGTTACCAAGGCTGTTCACGAGGTCTGATTTGGTCATACCAATACCGTTGTCGATAAATGTGGGTTTGGTATTGGCCTTGTCAGGGACAATGTGCAAAGCGGACGAATAGTTCTGGCTGAGCATCCAGCTTGCTCTTGTCAGTCAGGCTCTCAATCTTGATGCTATCAAATGCCTGCACATCATAGCATCCAAATACCCAATTTAGTGTGATTCTCACAAATAACAAGTCAATAATGCAAACATAGCTTACGAACAAGTAAATGAGGTCTCACATGACAATTGGTAGTTTTTCGGGATTTAGTACACAGTGTAAAATTGCTTAGAACCAAAAATGATACTGGTTGAGAAGAATAGGAGGTGAGGGTACAAACAAGATCCCAACCACCATCCATGGTCGTGGTCGTCTACCTGTCCACTTAATCCTTTTTAGTTGACTTGCATAATTAATCTAACATAACAGGGACGGTAAGGAACTCAAGTTGTGAGCATCAATCATTCCCATGGAAAGGTAAAACTACTAAGAGCAGCAGGGCAATAGATAAATCTACATATGAAACAAGGGTGTTACTGCTACTGCTAGCGCTAGGCGGTTGAGTTTCAATGGATACACATAGGAGCAAACATACTACGTGCTCCTCATGCTTTCCCCTCTAGTAGACTAGAACTTGCCTTCACTAATTTGCTAGTTGATTAAACTGAACACATACAGAGCTCAATGCTTCACTCCATGGGTTGGTTGAGTTTGAGAATTGGGTTCACTCCAAAACTTTGAGATGGTTGGTTCACGGAAATCAGCTTCTTAATATCACAAAATAGGGGCCTAGGGTTTTCCAAAAGCACACCACATTTAATGTTTTACAATACTGAATGGACTCAAACTAGAGCATGCAACACCGGATCTCCAAGGTGAAAAAGAGTGACACCACACAAATGCCTCAGATGCAAATTACCCATAAACTCGTGTATCCTCATTTGCATAGGAAACGCCCCTTTCAACGATAAAAGGTTACGAACCATCAACCTAAAGAAGAAAAACAAGTAAACAGGGGTTCTTCTCCAAAATGAAAGAATACAACTGAACATGGAATGTGATTAGACAGAGCTAATACATGATTCATTGGCCATCATTTTGTCCATCAACCAAATAATTTCTTTCCCATCTAAGGGATAAAAAGAAGGGTAAATAAAACTAAAAGAAAGAACACAAAGAAAGGGAATATTATCAAGGATGCATCAGATCTCCAAGGTGAAAAGAGTGCGACATCACAAAGTCACCTCAGCAGACACAAATTACCCATTAAACTTATTTGTGTCTCCTCAGCTGGATCAATAATGCTCTTACAAAAAAACAACTATAAGAGAGAGGAAAAACCTACATGCTTCAAAAGAAGCAATAGAGGGAAAAACCACACCTGACAACCCGACAAATGATTCGTTCCATTACAAAGATCATTTCTTTGAGTGTAGATTTCAAAGTGTTGAGGAACGTAGTAATTTCAAAAATTTCCTACGCACACGCAAGATCATGGTGATGCATAGCAACGAGAGGGGAGAGTGTTGTCTACGTACCCTCGTAGACCGAAGCGGAAGCGTTGATGCAATGTAGAGGAAGTAGTCGTACGTCTTCCCGATCCGACCGATCCAAGCAGCGTTACTCCGGCACCTCCGAGTTCTTAGCACATGTTCAGCTCGATGACGCTCCCCGGGCTCCGATCCAGCAAAGCTTCGGGGAGGAGTTCCGTCAGCACGACGGCATGGTGATGATCTTGATGTTCAACCGACGCAGGGCTTCGCCTAAGCACCGCAACGATATGACCGAGGTAGAATATGGTGGAGGGGGGCACCGCACACGGCTAAGAAACGATCACGAAGATCAACTTGTGTGTCTATGGGGTGCCCCCTGCCCCCGTATATAAAGGAGTGGAGGAGGGGAGGGCCGTCCCTCTCTATGGCGCGCCCTAGGGGAGTCCTACTCCCACCGGGAGTAGGATTCCCCTTTTCCTAGTCCAACTAGGAGTCCTTCCAAGTATTAGGAGTAGGAGACAAGGAAGGGGAAGAGGGAAGAGAAGGAAGGAGGGGGCGCCGCCCCTCCCCCTAGTCCAATTCGGACTAGTTAATGGGGGGGGTGCGTGGCCTGCCTCTTCCTCTCCCCTAAAGCCCAATAAGGCCCATATACTTCTTCCCCCGTATTCCTGTAACTCCCCGGTACTCCCGAAAATACCCAAACCACTCAGAACCTTTCCGATGTCCGAATATAGTCATCCAATATATCGATCTTTACGTCTCGACCATTTCGAGACTCCTCGTCATGTCCCCGATCTCATCCGGGACTCCGAACTCCTTCGGTACATCAAAACTCATAAACTCATTATATAACTGTCATCGAAACCTTAAGCGTGCGGACCCTACGGTTCGAGAACAATGTAGACATGACCGAGACACGTCTCCGGTCAATAACCAATAGAGGGACCTGGATGCCCATATTGGATCCTACATATTCTACGAAGATCTTTATCGGTCAGACCGCATAACAACATACGTTGTTCCCTTTGTCATCGGTATGTTACTTGCCCGAGATTCGATCGTCGGTATCCAATACCTAGTTCAATCTCATTACCGGCAAGTCTCTTTACTCATTCCGTAATATATCATCTCACAACTAACACATTAGTTGCAATGCTTGCAAGGCTTATGTGATGTGCATTACCGAGAGGGCCCAGAGATACCTCTCCGACATTCGGAGTGACAAATCCTAATCTCGAAATACGCCAACCCAACAAGTATCTTCGGAGACACCTGTAGAGCACCTTTATAATCACCCAGTTACGTTGTGACGTTTGGTATCACACAAAGTGTTCCTCCGGTAAATGGGAGTTGCATAATCTCATAGTCATAGGAACATGTATAAGTCATGAAGAAAGCAATAGCAACATACTAAACGATCGGGTGCTAAGCTAATGGAATGGGTCATGTCAATCAGATCATTCACCTAATGTTGTGATCCCGTTAATCAAATAACAACTCTTTGTCCATGGTTAGGAAACATGACCATCTTTGATTAACGAGCTAGTCAAGTAGAGGCATGCTAGTGACACTCTGTTTGTCTATGTATTCACACATGTATTATGTTTCCGGTTAATACAATTCTAGCATGAATAATAAAAATTTATCATGAAATAAGAAAATAAATAATAACTTTATTATTGCCTCTAGGGCATATTTCCTTCACAAAGGTCTTGACAGTTCTGGTTTGTTTTCAAATTTCATCAAACATTTTTGGTACCGTTCTGCACTTAAGAGTTCCTACATTTTTCAAACTAGGAGGAAGAAAGTTTAACAATTCCAGTACTTCTGTATCGAACAAGGGAGGATGACCAGATTTGGTTCAGTGTTTAGGCCATGATCTTGGCCAATCAAGCCCATACTGGCCATGGCACGCAGAACATCAGAGAAAGTAGTGGAAGCAGAGCCGGGCATCTTACCTAACCCAGAGTCAAAGAATAAGCGGCCACTAGGGAAGCCACGAGCAGGATAGGTCAGAGAGCTCCTTCGCCTGCCAGACTCGTGATGGACGGTCTCGTCTCCACGCATCAATAAACTGTCACTCATAAATCCTACAATTTAGAACGAAAATGTGTAAAGCAAGTCAGGTGCAAGAAATTGCTTCTAAATCTAGTCACTGCACACAACACGACCGGGGGGGATAGGTCAAGTATGAGACACTAATTAGCAGCAACAAAAACCACAACACTAACACTTGGCAAAAGATCAAGTAGACCAAGAATCACCTGGACCGGAAATATAAACTCTGAAGGCCAATCTTATCAGCAACACAAACAGTAGCATAACCATAATCATGTATTCCCTCCATAAAGAAATATAAGAGCGTTTAGATCACTACTCTAGTGATCTAAGCACTCTTATATTTCTTTGCAGAGGGAATAGTTACTATACAATGACAACAGATCATTGGCTTGATGGCTAGAGAATATCACAATATGGCCATAGCTCGAAGGCTAAGGTCCCAGAGCACACAGATGAGACCAAGGACTCACCGAAGTAGTGGTAACCGAGGAGACAGTGGTGAGGGTTGAGATCTTAACACCGTGTACAGATTGCTCGATGTCGAGCCCGTTCAGCTTGACAACTATGACTACACATGGCCCTTGAGTGTATCAACTTCCCTCAGCCTGTAACAATTAGGTTTACTTTTTTTTCACAAGTCATGTAAATGGTTCAAATTTCATGAAAAGTGCTATAGGAATCCTGATCTCATGGCAGTACTATCTACTATGACATTACAGAAACACAAAAGAAATGCTTATTTGCATCTGCACTTGCAACTGTTGACTACCCATCCACTTGTAACCCATTCAACAAGAGAACAACATCCCTCACAATCTAAGAATGAAATACACATTGCACAACACGAACAAAACACCACACATGCCAAGATAAGAAAAGGCCTATAAATCAAATGTTATCTAGTAGACAGTAGCAACTAGAGACCAAGATTCTTTGATGATGCAGGGACATAATGCTGCTCTGTTAAAATATGCTCCTTGGCAAGTTGTAATCAGTCAAACGATCATATTAGCATATTCACTGCATACAACACACATGGAAATAGGTCAAGTATGCCACACTTATTACCACTACAAAGCACATCATTAACGATTTGTAAAAGAGCAAGTAGATAATATCTCTCTCTTCTCATCCAATCGTATCAACAATGAATAGTACGATAGACTAAGGCTCATTCTCACCTGATAGCACCAGAAAAAGGTGGGCCTGCTTCTTAACCGGCGCCTAGAAGACTCCGTACAGGTCACATTCGTCTTTGTCGTTGTCATCGTTCTGGACACAAGAGCCACAAGTTAGCGCCGCTGCAACAATCAATAGACAAATGTCTTTGCAAAAGGTGTAGCTAGCAGAGATAACTCTAGACATGTGAGTACCACTGCCAATTTTTTTTATGTGCGAATTATTTTCCTTGCATGGGTCTTAACATCAGTTGATAAGTTTGCCAGAGTAGTAAACATGTATATTAATAAAATCCATAAACCCTAAAATTAAGGGAAACTAGCGAGATAAATCGAGATTTAACAACAGCCCATAGTGAAATTATGAAACTGGAAGAAAGCTTTTAAAATTCAATTACTTCTCATATCAAAACAGGGAGGATGACCAGATTCGTTTAGGTATTTAGGCCATCGTGTTGGCCAATCAAACCAATAGGGAAATTAATCATTGATAATCTCATACTGAGCTAGAAAATATACATTCATTGAATAAATGAAATAACCTATATCAAAACAAAGCGAAGGAATATTGACAAGAGGGTCATATCAAAGACAAAGTGAAGGAATATTGACAAGAGGATGGTCATATCAAAGACAAAAAAGGGCAGCCCGGTGCATGTAGCTCCCACTTGCGCAGGGTCCGTATCAAAGACAAAGCGAAGGAATATTGACAAGAGGATGGTCAGATTCAGTTCAGTATTCAGGCCATCATATCAGCCAATCAAACCAATAGGGAAATTAATCTCAATCATCATCTCATCTCCCGCACATTAAACCCCAAAACAGAAGATTTTTTATAGACAAAATGCTACTAAGAACACAAAAGACATCAGTGGTAGGGATGCATCATATCTCCAAGGTGAAAAAGATAGTGACATCACAGAAATGCATTGGATGCAAATTGCCCGTAAACTAGTGTCTCCTAATCTGCATTGGCAACACCCCTTTCAACAAAACACAAAGGTTATGAACAATCAAACTAAAGAAGAAAAACAAGTATCTTCTCCTCTGAAATGAAAGGATACAACTCAATATGGAATATGATCATACAGAGCAAATATATGATTTAGTGGACATCATTCCAACCATCAACCAAATAATTTCATACTTGTCAAAGGGGACAAAAATAGGGAAATAAAACAGAAAGAAAGAACATGGAGAAAGAGAATATTACCAAGGATCCATCAGATGTCCAAGGTGAAAAGAGTGTGACATCACAAAATCGCCTCAATAGACGCAAAATTACCCATAAATCTGTGTGTCTCCTCAGTTGGATCAACAATGCTCTTCTCAGTAAACAACAATAAGAACAAGGGGAAACCTACAAGCTTAGAAAGAAGCAATAGGGGCATGGCCTATGGTTTTCCACGCCTAACAGCCCGACAAATGTTTGGTTCCATTACTAAGATCATTTCGTGTCGTGTAGATTTTATCCAAAGATCTATCATTTCATGCTTGTTTTAAAATTTCATTAAACCACTTTCGGTACCATTATTCAATTAGGAATCCCAATATTTTTCAAACTGCTAGGAAGAGACATTAACAGTTCCAGTACTTCTATATAGAACCAAGGGAGGATGGTCAGATTTGGTTTAGTATTTAGGCCATGCTGTTGGCCAATCAAACAATAGTGGTGGTGGCACGCAAAGTAACAGAGAAAGCAGAGGAAGAAGAACCGGGTGCCTTACCTATGTCGGAATCAAAGAAGCAGACACCAAAAGAGCCGCGCGGGAGGCGATGAAGTGTTGCTTCGCCGGCCAGAGACATGCTGGACAACGTTGTTGCCGCGGGCACGCCCGGCAACAACGCTGCTCTGTGTTGCGGCCTTGTCGGCGCCTTGGCTCCCAACAGCACGCCTCGAAGGGCGCGGTCAGCGGTAGTGAAAAACACCCCACACCGGCTGCATCTCCTTCCGGTCGCAGCTCTGAGCCGCTCAACGCACCATTCGGTTCAGTATTTAAGCCATCATGTTTGTCTATCACACAAATAGGTAAACTAATTATTGACCATCTCATACTACACTAAAAATACCATCAGTCGAATAAATGAACAACTACTAAAAACAGAGCAAGGGAAATAATGACTTCATAAGGCTAGCCAAGATGATGATCAGATCCGGTTCAGTATTTAGGCCATCATATCAGCCAATCAAACCAATAGGAACTCATCTCCAGCACAATCATACATCAAGTCAGCAACAGTTTATCACATGACAAATCACAGAATGTAGAGAAGATATATGTAATCCAAGTCACATGCAACAAATGTGCAGAGCTAGAACCATAGGTGACAGCCCAAGGATGTGATAATGTGAATTAGCACAAAAATTCCATACAGGAAATGAGAAGTGACTAGTGCTAAGGAACTAATCGATTGAGTGGAATAAGTACTCTTCTCTACACTGCAACACTGAGCTATAATACACCGGTTTGATGGTTACCAAAATCACCCTCAAAGTGATACTAGCTAAATCATCTATTATGTGAAACTAGCAACAAGAATTGGACATGACATATACAACACCTTATCTCAGAAAATGAATCACCGAAGCACCTCAACCCTCTTATTCCCTCATCTGGCTCTCCGGGGAGCCACCCACCAGAGGTTGTTGTGTACCCGATTCAAAAAGAACCGACGCACAACAGAAGACGCCGAGGAACCGTGGGTGACCTTGTGTGAGGTACAACAACAGCAATGGCATCTTCCTGATGATCAGCTGCAAACTAAAACAAAAAAGAGAATGAAAAAAGTCAAACAGGGAACAAAATCTATCAGCACTAGCAAAACTATAAGATCCTTCAGATTTGTCAAGCACTAGTTCTGCATATGGGTTGAAGGCAATGAACAACCCATACAATCTACTTAATATAATCTACTTTGGCCAATAACCTAACAATGCAAAGAGGGAAGGTGTTTGGAAGTTCAAATAAGGCAGAAGCCTTGTAATAAATAAGCATTCTATATGCAAATAGGAGGCCACAAGCCACCTTGAAAAAACCAAATTGTTTGTCGATTAGTCAGAGATGTTACACTAGTTGCAGATCACCCATTACTGAATTTCTTGCAATCAAAACAATAACAAACAGCAAGAAGATGGTTCCATGAATACAAATACATTCATTCATATACGCAGACTGCTAATGCTACATGGAGCAGGAACTAGACCTCATTGATATACACGGAGTTTTTTTCAAAGGATGGTTGCATACATGCAGCAGCAAACTTAAGAAAACTGGACCTCATCTTGTCTCTTTGGTAACTAACTAGATAAATCGACCACAAGAAAACTGGACTTGTTCATATATATATGATACACGGAGTGCTAATGTTAATAAGAGAGATAGAGCGCCAAGAATTGAAGTGTTGAGACCTAGACCTGATACATATATAATGCCTTTCAAAAGGTTGATTAGTCAGAGATGCTAAATAGTCGCAGATCTCCATTAGCAAGAACATGACAAGGAAAAACCTACATGCCTCAAAACAAGCAATAGGGGCATGGCCTAGGGTTTTCCATGCCTGACAGCCCGACAGATGATTCGTTCTATTGCTAAGATCACTTTGTGCTATGTAGATTTCAATTCAAAGAACTAACATTTCTAGTTTGTTTTAAATTTTCATGAAACCACTTTCTGTACCATTCTACAATTAAAAATTCTTGACATTTTTCAAACTAGCTAGAGAGCTTAACAATTCCAGTACTTCTGTATCAAACTAGGGAGGATGGTCAGATTTAGTTCAGTATGTAGGCCATAGTGTTGGCCGATCAAACAATAGTGGCGGTGGCACGCACATCAATATAGAAAGCAAAGGAAGAGTAACCGGTTGGCTTACCTATGCCGGAGTCAAAGAAGCGGCCAACAGAGGAGCCGCGCAGGAGGCGTCGGAGTGCTGCTTCACCTAACAGAGTCATGCTGGACGGCGTCGTCTCCGCGTCGTGCTCACGCCCAACAACAGCGCTGGTCTGTGCTTCTGCGGCGGCGGCTTGATTCCTAGAGGCATGCCTTGGAGGGTGTGGTCAACGGCAGTGAGCAACGCCCCATGACGGCTGCAGCTCCTTCCGGTCGCAGCTCCTAGCCGCTCAACGCGCCTTTCGGTTCAGTACTAAAGCCAACATGTTGGCCAATCAAACCAATAGGTAAATTAATCAATGATCATCTCATACTGAACTAGAAAGTACCATTCATTGAATAAATGAATAACTCTACCAAAAACAGAGCAAGGAAAATAATGACGTCATGGGCCCGGCCAAGAGGATGATTAGGTTCGGTTCAATATTTAGGCCATCATATCAGCCACTCAAATCTTCAGCACATGGAAACCCAAAATAAAAGATTTTTGAAAGAAAAAGAAAAAGATAATACCAAATGCAGAAGACATCGGTGGCGGGGATGCATCGGATCTCCAAGGTGAGAAAAAGCATCACATCACTGAAATGCCTCAGATAAAGATTACCCACAAACTCGTGTCGCCTCATCTGCATCTGCAACGCCCCTTTCAATAATAAAAGGTTATGAACCATCGAACTAAACAAGGGAAGCAGATAATCTGGGGTTCTTCTTCTCTGGAATTAAAGAATAGAACTATGGGGAATATGATCAGGGAAAAGCTAATACATGATTCATTGGGCATCATGCCGTCCATCAATAAAATACCATCAACCTCATCTAGGGAATCCAAAATAAAAATAAAAACAGAAAGAAAGAAAGAACACAATGTGAGAGTACTATCAAGGGTGCATCGGATCTCTAAGGTGAAGAAAGTGCGACATCACAAAGTCGCCTCAGATGCAAACTACCCACAAGGTTATGAGCCATCAAACTGAAGAAAAAAAATGTAACCAGGGGTTCTTCTCCTCTGAAAGAACGGATAGAACTCAATATGGAATATGATCAGACAGAGCAAATACATGATTCATTGGACATCATTCTGTCCATCAACCAAATAATTTCATCCTTGTCTAAGGGGTCAAAAATAGGGAAAATAAACAGAAAAAAAGAGAGTATTATCAAGATTGCATCAGATGTCCAAGGTGAAAAGAGTGAGACATCATTAGGTCGCCTGAACAGATGGAAAGTTACCCATAAATCTTTGTGTCGCCTCAGCTGGATCAAAAATGCTCTTCCCAGTAAACAGTAGTAAGAACGAGGAAAAACCTACAGGCTTCAAAAGAAGCATTAGGGGCATGGCCTAGGGTGTTCCACGCCTAACAGCCCGACAAATGATTCGTTCCAGTAATAAGATCACTTCGTGCTGTGTAGATTTCAATTCAAAGATCTAACATTTCTAGTTTGATTTAAAATTTCATTGAACCATTTTCGATACCATTCGGCAATTAAAAATTCTGACAGTTTTCAAACTAGCTAGAGCTTAACAATTCTAGTACTTCTGTATTGAACCAGGGAGGATGGTCAGATTTGGTTCAGTATTTAGGCCATGGTTTTGGCCAATCAAACAATATTGGCGGTGGCATGCAGAGCAACAGAGAAAGCAGAGGAATAGGAACCGGGTGGCTTACCTTTGCTGGAGTCAACACCGGAGATGCAGAGCAGGAGCCATCGGAGTGCTGCTTCGCCGGCAAGAGTCGTGTCGGATGGCATCGTCCCCATGCTGTGGTCGCCGAGGACACGCCCGGCAACAACACTGATATGTGTTGCGGCCTTGTCGGCGGCTTGGTTCCCAACGGCACGCCTAGCAGGGCACGATCAGTGGCAGTCAAAAACATCCCACAGCGGTTGCGGCTCCTTCCGGCCGAGATACAATACCGCTCAACGCGCCATTTTGTTCAGTATTTAAGCCACCATGTTGCCTATCAAACCAATAGGTAAATTAGTCATTGGTCATCTCATACTGAACTAGAAAATACCATTCGTTGAATAAATTAATTACTCCACCAAAAACAGAGCAAGGGAAATAATGACGTCATGAGGCTAGCCAAGAGGGTGATTAGGTTCGGTTCAGTATTTAGGCCATTATCAGCCAATCAAACCAGTAGGGACTCATTTCCAGCACATGGAAACCCAAAAAAAATATGTTTGAGAGAGAAAGGAAGAGGTACTACGAACGCAAAAGACATCAGTGGCGGGGATGCATCGGATCTCCAAGGTGAAAAATGAAAGGAGTGACATCACAGAAATGCCTCAGATGTAAATTACACATAAACTCATGTCGCCTAATCTGCATCTGCAACACCCTTTTCAACAAAAATAGTTATGAACCATCGAATTAAACAATGAAAACAAGTGATCAGGGGTTCTTCTTGTTTGGAACGAAAGAATAGAACTCAGTGGGGAATATGATCAGGAAAAATCTAATACATGATTCATATCATACAGTCCATCAACAAAATAGCTGCAATCTCATCTAAGAAATCCAAAATGGGGAGAGAAAAGCAGACAGAAAGAACACAGTGCAAGAGTATTATCAAGGGTGCATCAGATTCCAAGGTGTAGAGAGCACGACATCGCAAAATCGCCTCACACGCAAATTACCCACAAATCTTTGAATGGTCGGGTTTTTCTGTGGTTTCGGTTGCAAGTTCCAGCGGCAAACCATGCCCTTCGTACCTGTGATGTACTCTGTCCATTCGCGAAGAGTTGGTCGTGTCCTTGGGTTGTGTGCTGCTGCATGCTTGGGCTTTGGTGCTGTTGGGTCATGCCACCTTTGGCGATGCAAGGGTCATGGTATGTTTGGGTTGCACTATCTTTGGTGATGTATAAGGGTCGTGCCATCTTCTATATGTAATATCCCTTCCCTCGTCTGCATGATTTGAAAAGAAAAATTTACACGCACCTTGGTAATTAAGCATCAGCCACATCGAGACAAAATAATCATGACCAAAGAGATTGGCCAGTCAATGAGATGCGTATCAATTAGAGGAGTTCAATTCTGCTTATAATAAAATATAATCCATGGAAATAACCAAGGCAATCAGCAGCATATATTCATGATAATAATGTAGTCCTTTGAGGGAATTACACAACCATGAGACTAGTTAAGGACATGAAGCGAGTCAAACCGAACCCTAGTATTTCTAACAGACGTTTTTCCTAACAGGGAGTGCATCCACGTAGCAAGGTCGGTAAGGGAAAGCATCGTGCATGCATGCAGCTTGTATATGTTGACGAGGCATCATGTGACCTAGATATTGCATTCTTGAGGTGTCGAGATGATACGCCACCCCAGAACCATTGGCACAGATGAGGAGAGCGTACTTGTATGGGTGGAATCCGATGATCCCATACTCCCACACAAAACGATCATGTTCTTTGACTTCACTCTCATGCAACTCGACAAAGTTATGTTCATCTGAGTTCCACGAGTGTTCAGAAACATCAGTGCTTGCATGTTCTCTTGTCTCACAATCACTATCGTTTTCTTCTTCTTCCTCCTTGCCCTCCGCCTCTTCCTCGTCTTCCTCCTCCTCTTCTCCCTCATCTTCATCCTCTTCTCCATCGCTAATCACATCGTCTTCTTCATCAGTTTCCTCACTGGTATTATGTTCAAGCAAGCTGACTAGTTCTTCCTCACTTTCGATCACCTTCCATGTACATACCGGTTTAAATGCCCATGAATCTATCATATGATATTGTGCATTCATGTCCGCCTTGTGTGCCAGTGTCCACCCTAGTTGGCCGTCAGGCGAATCTGACAGTGCCCTCTCGGAGATTAGGATTTGTCACTCCATGTATCGGAGAGGTATCTCTGGCTCTCTCGGTGATGCACATTACTATAAGCCTTGCAAGCAATGTGACTAATGAGTTAGTCACGGGATGATGCATTACGGAATGAGTAAAGAGACTTTCCGGTAACGAGATTGAACTAGGTATGATGATACCGATGATCGAATCTCGGGCAAGTAACATACCGATGACAAAGGGAACAACGTATGTTATTATGCGGTTTGACCGATAAAGATCTTCGTAGAATATGTAGGAGCCAATATGAGCATCCAGGTTCCGCTATTGGTTATTGAGCGGAGATGTGTCTCGGTCATGTCTACATAGTTCTCGAACCCGTAGGGTCCGCATGCTTAACGTTCGATGATGATTTGTATTATGAGTTATGTGATTTGATGACCGAAGCTTATTCGGAGTCTGATAACCCACAAGTATAGGGGATTAATTGTAGCCTCTTTCGATAAGTAAGAGTGTCGAACCCAACGAGGAGCTAAAGGTAGAACAAATATTCCCTCAAGTTCTATCGACCACTGATACAACTCTACGCACGCTTAGCGTTTGCTTTACCTAGAACAAGTATGAAACTAGAAGTACTTTCTAGGTGTTGTTGGGTAAGTTTGCAAGATAATAAAGAGCGCGTAAATAAAAACTAGGGGCTGTTTAGATAAAGAAATAACTAAGTTAGTTTTAGTAGAGAGCTTTCTGTCACGAGAAAGTTATTTGTCCCTAGGCAATCGATAATTAGACCGGTAATCATTATTGCAATTTATTTGAGGGAGAGGCATAAACTAACATACTTTCTCTTCTTGGACCATATGCACTTATGATTGGAACTCTAGCAAGCATCCACAACTACTAAAGATCATTAAGGTAAAACCCAACCATTGCATACATTGTATTGATGTGTCTTTTGTGTGAAACTTTGACTTATTGGTCAACAATATATGAGTTATACGTCATCAAAAATATATCAGTGGAAAGTTCATTGAAATATGCATCCAATGGCATACTCTTTGTGGCGTATAACTCACATTTTGTTGGTAAAATCAATGCTCAAAGTTATTTTCAGTTACAAAACATTGATAAAACTATAAATCACATTTTAATTCTTGTTGTGATTACACCTATTAGTTGTAGTTCATAAGCTGTGTTGACTTGACTGCTGATTTCTTTTCTTCTATTATTTTCCTTTATGAACCTGGTGGCCAGCGACAAGTTGTAGAAAGAAACAAGGCTTATGTTAGCCAAGTTGATTAGGTTGTACTACACACCGAGTGCCTCCATAAGAATCTAGATAAAATGCCATAAAAGGTGAGATTGGGCATAGTCTTGATATAGTTTCGTTAAAAGATATTCCATTGATTTTTTGGGTTTGGACATACTTATGATTGTTTTCTTCTAACTGCATCTTAATATATGCTTTTGTAGACTGTTCTAGATAAGATGATGGCTATCAATGTGAACGACTGAGCTTTTATGTCCAGAAAATGCTCACTAATAAAATCTGGAATGTCTTCTTATGTTTCTCATCTTTTCTCTTCAGTTGTATGGTTAAATTTTGGCTTCAAACCAACAAATAGTAATATTAAATTAAGTTATTTTCCCGCTCCACTCTTCAGTTGGCAAACCCATCAAGGAATTGTTGTAATGAATATTTTTATATGGTTACATCCACAGGAGGAAGAGATCTTGAATGCTATAGCATACGTCTATATTGATGTACATGAGTGAGAGCGAGGACCGAGCATGTGAATCTAATGTGCGAAGACAAGATAAGTGCGGACATGCCCGCCTCAGGAGGCGCCACCAGGTGGCGCCCCAGCCTCTAGTATGTAATATCCCTTCCCTCGTTTGCATGATTTGAAAAGAAAAATTTACACGCACCTTGGTAATTAAGCATCAGCAACATCGAGACAAAATAATCATGACCAAAGAGAATGGCCAGACAATGAGATGCGTATCAATTAGAGGAGTTCAATTATGCTTATAATAAAATATAATCCATGGAAATAACCAAGGCAATCAGCGGCATATATTCATGATAATAATGTACTCCTTTGAGGGAATTACACAACCATGAGACTAGTTAAGGACATGAAGCGAGTCAAACCGAACCCTAGTATTTCTAACGGGCGTTTTTCCTAACAGGGAGTGCATCCACGTAGCAAGGTCGGTAAGGAAAGCACCGTGCATGCATGCAGCTTGTATATGTTGACGGGGCATCATGTGACCTAGATATTGCATTCTTGAGGTGTCGAGATGATACGCCATCCCGAAACCATTGGCACAGAGGAGGAGAGCGTACTTGTATGGGTGGAATCCAATGATCCCATACTCCCACACAAAATGATCCTGGTCTTTGACTTCACTCTCATCCAACTCGACAAAGTTATGTTCATTTGAGTTCCACGAGTATTCAGAACCATCAGTGCTTGCCCATTCTCTTGTCTCACAATAACTATCGTTTTCTTCTTCCTCCTCCTTGTCCTCCCCCTGTTCATCGTCTTCCTCCGCCTCTTCTTCCTCGTCTTCGCCCTCTTCTCCATCAATACTCTCATAATCTTCTTCATCACTTTCCTCATTGCTTTTATGGTCAAGATGATACACCACTCCATCGATAATCTCATCATCATCTTCTTCTTTCTCCTCGTCCTCCCCCTGTTCATCTTCATTCTCCTCTTCTTCCTCGTTTGCATCCTCTTCTCCATCAATAATCTCATCAGCTTCTTCACCACTTTCCTCACTGCTTTTATGTTCAAGATGATACGCCACTCCCTGGACAATCTCATCATCTTCTCCATCATTTTCTTTTTCCTCCCCCGCGTCCTCCCCCTGTTCATCATCTTCCTCCTCCTCCTCTTCCTCGTATTCATCCTCTTCTCCATTGATAAACTCATCATGTTCTTCATCACTTTCCTCGCTACTTTCATATTCAACCAAGCTGAGTAGTTCATTCTTGCTTTCAATCACCTCCCATGTACATGCTGGTTCAAATCCCCATGAATCTGTCATATGATATTGTGCATTCATGTCCGTCTTGTGTGCCAGTGTCCACCCTAGTTGGCTGTTAGGAGAATCTGACAGTGCCCACACATGGAGTTGTAACACATTGAGCACCACATAGAATATCCCTCTCTCATTGTTTGCTAAGATGGACCTCTTGGGCAGAGTCCCAATATAGTGTCCCATACTCTCATCACAGTCAGGGGGGTCCCTTGGGAGCTGGACAGTGTCATACTTTCCCTCCGTGACCCGCATAATCATGAGTACACCAATGTGGCAGTGCACGTAGAGTGACCCCCGCCAATACTCAGCAGACCACCATGTTCGCACAAATTCCGTATCTTCGATACTGATATCACCTTGTGTTGTCTCCACATTGTAGGTATTCCATGGTACGCAGCGCCCCGGCACGAACTCTTGGCTCTCCCACAAATCGGTAATTGATGAGAAGACTAGCATGCACACTACCTTTTCCTTGGGCGCCTCAGCGAATGGCATGAGAGAATCAATTTGTTCATTGACGTCTCTCTTCTGTTGACCTATCTTTTCAGTTGGTTTCCCTTGTGTGAATAACTCGGTCCACCAAGGCTTCCTAGGTTTTATTTTGACGCGGCCCCTTTGCCATCGAGGCGGCATCTTTTCCCTGGGAAAGAGAAACACCTGGTGATGTCGTGACACGGCCGGGTCAAAGGCAAGGAACATGCCCTCGACGTCGCACGGCCATGGCGTCGGTGGGTGCGGCAGGCGGGCGCACCGCCTCGTCGTCGGGTTGCAGACGTAGACGTCTTTGACATCCCTGAAATATTGCTCGTCCCGGAGAAGGAGGAGGCCGTTGCAGTGCTGCTGCACGTAGGCCTGATCGCCCCAGATGAAAGGACGTCGGAAGCCGGGCTCGTCGGCGTCGTGCAGCTGGTGGCTCGAGGAGCGGGAGGCCGGCGGGGCGAAGAAGGCGGAGTCGGACGGGCATCCGCTGTAGGTGGTGTAGACTCCGGGGAAGTTGCGCGGGAAGACGTGGGGGAACAGCAGATCGTGGGAGTCGACGATGGCGCGCCACGCGCGGCAGACGCACCGGGACCTGGCGAGGGCGCGGCCTCGGAGGCGGCGGAGGATGGCGAGGAGGAGGTCGTAGGGGAAGCACAGGCCGTCGGCGTCGCTCGCGTCCATCGGGGACGGTCTTGTGTCGTCGATCGCGCGGCGCGAGGTTGCAGGATCGGGAGGGGACTTCCCGCAAAACCCTCGCGTCCGGTGGTTGCTGAGACGTACGGAGATATGTTTTGGTAACGGAAGTCCGGATGAAAGGTGCCTTGGGTATAACGGGTGATATACAACTCCGTACGTGTACCTACGAAGGATATGTAGACAGTATACACATGATATGTATGAGGACTCTGATTTTCGGGTGTCTGATGACTCTGATGCACACGGAATCCTACTCTGTTTCATTGTAAAAAAAAGGAGAGAGAGAGTATTCTACATGGTCGCTAACATTTAGAGATTAGTTGGGCTAAGACTAAGAGCTAGAGAGAGGCTCCTCGGACTGCCGAAAAAGGCTCACGCCCCGCTTTATATATAAAACAACGAACAAAATAAATTCAACCCATACAACACGACCACACCACACACTCAAAGCAGGATACAATAGCAGTGGCGAAGCTACACTTAAGCTGGGTAGTCAATTGACTACACAGCTTTTGGCAAAAACTACATACATCAAGTAAAAATTATGCCAAAAAATAGTAGAAATGCATACATCTGACTACACAACATTCAATTGACCACACATCATTTGATTCCTGGCACCGCCACTGTACAAGAGTGTCGATGAACACCTACACCACCCCTTACAACTCCAAGCAACTACATGTAGGAAGAAAGAGCATCGCTTGAAGTCTCAGGAGCCCTCAAGCGTGAAACGTCGAGCCGTATACCCCGAGGCGGCACCT
Organism: Aegilops umbellulata; assembly: GCA_032464435.1. NCBI lineage: Eukaryota > Viridiplantae > Streptophyta > Magnoliopsida > Poales > Poaceae > Aegilops > Aegilops umbellulata. Next base: position 605,270,751 of record CP136058.1, read on the forward strand.
TAAAGAAGGACACGATATTAGAGAGCCAGCAGGACCCGATCCAGGGACCCGGTGCGTGGAGACGAAAAAACCCCGCCGCCAGTGGCAACGACCAGGCTTCGCCCGGCCTCGTCCTCTGGCGACGGCGAGGGAGGAGGAAGGGGGAGTTTAGGCGAAGGCGGCTCTGGTGCCCTCCCCGTCGCACGTGGGGACGACAAGGGAGGGGATAAGGTTCCGACCACCAAGAGGCATTCTATTGCATCAAAGGATGTAGTTCCTTGAACTTAATTCTTGAACCCTAGAAGACATGCATGGTTTTACAAGAGTATTTTATATGCAAAATAATATTGAATTATTCAAAAAAAAACTACGGAGTTAAGTTTAGGTGGGTGGGTAGGAGCGAAAAACACAACTCCTCAAATTTTGAGCAGTTAAGTTTTGGGTGGTCCAAGGAGTTAAGTTTTAGGGGAAGGGTTATAGATGCTCTAATTGCATGACATCTCGGTTCGCCGGCCAGGGGTATGCTAGGCACCCTTCACCGAGTGTTACACTCGGCAAAGCCTTTGTCGAGTCTTTTTTACCCTTCACCTAGTATTTTAGGTACTTGTCATGTGCTGCAAAATCGGCAACATAATTTACACATGCAGGTGTGTCTAATTTTTTTCCAATTTGGAGTGGCTTTCAAAAATTATGACAATCGAGCATGGGATGTTCATTCCGCTAAGGTTTTTTTAGCCAAAATCAATGGTTATTATATCGACCGGACCGATATGACAACCGTGCTAGAGTTTGCTCTTAGAATCGTTAAAGGCGGTTTTTCATCTCATGCGAGGGTACAAGTTAAAACTTACTCCACTAAATTTTGGCCAGACCTAGCCAATCCTCTATATATAACGGAGTAAAACTTTCTTTCGGCTCATGCATTTCGTCGTGCTATGCGCTCCCGCGATGATGGGGACCAAGCTGACATGGCTAGTGAGCACGCCGGACACGCCTGAAGTCGCTGGTCTTCTCATCGCCGATTTCCTGTTAGTCGGGGTGTTCGACGGGAGGGCACCAGCAGCGTCAAGGATCTCGTCGCGCCGCTGCCCAAGACCTCGCCGCACTGCTGCCCAAGGCCGTGCCGCACCAGCAGCGTCAAGGATACTCCTAAATCAACTGATGTCATGTTTGTATTCAAGTATCTGGTTGCATTGCTCAACGAACACTACTATCTGATCGCTGGAGGCACCATATGGACAGGTGAATAACATGGAGCTGACAACAAACAAATCTCTGTGTCTTCGGTATGGCGAGGAGAACATGGCCATACCAGGGCGCGAGCTCACGCCACGTGGTGGCACTTTAGCGCTGGTTCGTGCCGAACCGGTACTAAGGGGGGGGGGGGCTTTAGTGCCCACACTTTAGTGCTGTTTCCATAACCGGCACTAAAGGCCCTTACAAACCGGTTTTAAAGCTCCGTTTTCTACTAGTGTGGGGTAGTTCTTGTACCCGGAGGTGATGGATTACCATATGTGAAACACCTACGATATGCACTTCTACGTCTCCTTCGCGCTGCTCTCCCTCTTCCCGGAGCTCGAGCTTAGCCTCCCGTCGCAGTGGAAGGATCTCAATCCCAAGTTCGTGCTGCAGGTCTACCGGGGCGTCGTGCCACAGGCAACATCGCCTTCGCCAAGGCAGCGTGGCCGCTGGTGTACTTGGCCATGGCTTACATGGACCAGTTCAAACGTGACAGAGGCCGCGACGGAGCTCGTCCATGGCGGCCACCGGAACGAGGTAGGGAGCTGGGGTAGGGTAAGGGCATGGCTGGGGCAGGTTCGGCGGCGCGGAGCTCATGGGAGGCCCGACGGCTAAGCGCAGCAGGAGGCGAGAGAGGTGCGAGATTTTTACTCCGTGCCAGAGCGGTGGAGTAAAAATAAGGAAGGGACGGAGGCCGGAGTATACTTTTTACTCCCTTACGGCGGATTAGGAATCGGTTAGGTGCTCCTCTAGCGCTGGATAGGGGATCGGTTAGAAATGGTTAACATATCGATGCAAGCACCCGCTGAAAAAAAATAAACATATCGACGCGAGGGTAAAGCCTAAAGCTAGGTGGGTTAACATATCGATGCAGAGGACGGGCTCACATGGCTCTACTCCACCCTAGCCAAAACAGGCAAAGCACGATATTTCCTCAACATGGGTTCACCTCTCCCATCTCATCTCACACAAGCCAAGTGCACGTAAGAGATCCTGCCAGGCTAGCCACCTCCCCGGTTCCTGCATATAGCCCATCCCACACGACACTCAGCAAGTGCTACAGATTCTGCCCGGCCAGCTAGCCAGGACTCCTCTCCACCTCACACCTCTCCGCAGATCAGAGCAGAGCCCAGGCAGAGAGAGGCAGGGGATGAAGCGCATAGCGGGGAGCCCAGGGACAGTCGCAGTACTTCTTCGCCGCCGCATCTTCCCTTGCCATGTGCTCCGCTTTCGGCTTCTCCAACTACAGCGCCTACTTGTAATTTCATTCTCCTGCAAATGCTTCTTTTGTTCTTTCTTCCCCCTTTGTGTGTTTTCTTGCAAATTCGTGAGCAAATCACTCAAGTAGCAACCATATAACTATGTTTCAGTTTGGGTCTTTCAAGGTTGTTAGGTTGCCTGCGTTTTTCTCTTTCTTTCAGGAGTAATTTTTGCAGGAGTAATCTAGGGAATTTACATGAACTTAAGTGTTCTTTTCCATAACAAGAGTGTGCTTGAGTATGTGCGATGCAGCATTTTAGTTTTCCAGTGAATCATGATTGTTAGTGTCAAATCTCTTGTTGCCGTCCAATATTCAAGTTGAATATCCCCAAAAATTATATGTCACACAACTAGGCATGTGCACTTATTGAGGACTTACACAAGTCAGGAAACATGTAGGTTAGGCCATCCTACAAATTGACCTGTTCCTAGAATCTTTCCGAGTTAACATTCACTTGGCACCATCTAGTCAGGGACCAGTCTGTATCATCCGAAACTCACAACGTTTTTCATTCAATACCTACTCCCATGATTAAAAAAAATGTGTGCAAGTTAGGTTCTATGTGTCAGCATGTGACATGCCTTGACTGTTGTAGGTTTTTTTTTTCGAAAAGGGGGGACTCCCCGGTCTCTGCATCAGAACGATAGATACAGCCAACTTTATACGTGTGCCGGTGTGCGCCAATGATGTATCTTTTTCATATCATTGAGACTATGAACTGCATAAAGTCTTAAATGTCTTGATTACTCTCAGAATTGCTTGGGCAGGAGCTTAAGTGTGTTTTGTTGACATCAACTAACGAGTATATTATGGTCTGTCTTTATTTCAGCTACATGAATCTAGTGCTGATCGTGCAGCTTTTGTGGAGTTTGTACTTGGCTTGTCAGGATATATTTTCTCTGAGGAACAACAGGGATCTTCATGCCCCGGATTTTCTATTGTTCATTGTTATCATTGATTGGGTAAGTCGTGCACTTTGTCACTGCTATTGTCCATGCAACTATGCCTGGATTTTTTTTTTTTTGCGAGGAACTATGCCTGGATTAACTGAAGGCATGCACTGAAACAACTGAACCCAGTTTTTTTAACAACATTAATTAGTCCTTATGAAAAGTGAAATTCAGGATAATTGCAAGCATGCTTCTCTATTGGCTAAGCTATTGTTTTGCCTCCCTGTATGAGAATAAGACAGCCTTAAATAGACTTGCTGTTACGGGTGCTCGGTCGAACTTTGGTGACGAATTATCCACATGAGCAAGAAGTTTTAACAACTGACATGCTTTGCATTACCTTTAAGCCAACGGTATGTGAGTGATCACATCACTTGCGAATGCATTACAGGTCATGGCGATTCTCATGTTCTCTGGATTCTGTGCCTCTGCCAGCGTGACGATTTTCTTCATGAAGGATATGAATTTCTGCACGGAATACTGGCGTCTGGACTGCAGTCAGTTCACACTTTCAGTCACTCTGGCGTTCTTTACATGGTTGTTGCAAGTTCCATCTTCTTTCTCCGGGTTCTGGCTACTGGTTTCGTTCTTCTAGTGATCTCTCTCACGCTCTCATAAGCACCATCATGTCGTGCTGAATGTCCTCGGGCACGCATCATACATCACTTGTTACATAGGTTGTCTGTTTGATTGATAGCTCATCTTCAGTTTAGGTGTTGGTTATTAGCACCTTGAGGTTGAACAATTACTATTTACACGATATGGGACCATTAATATGAAGTGTAATATTTTTTTCAAAAAGGGGGAGCTCCCCGGCCTCTGCATCAGAACGATGCATACGGCCACATTTATTATAAAGCAAATAAGTCCAACAGAGGTCTTGAAGTCTCAAACGAAAGAACAAAATATGCTCACAAAGAGCAGAAGTAAAGTAAAGCCACAACCGGCTGGCATAAGAAAGGTAGGAAAACTAATTGCCTATCCTATTACATGACCGTCATCCAAACCGTTTGAAAATAGCCCGTGCTACCATCTCCCATCGGATAGATCCAGTAACCAAACGCTCCCTGGCCTGCGTCGGAGTGAGTAGCGACCACATACAGATCAACACAGTGGCTCGGAAGATAACCTGCAAAAAATGAGTATTTGTTGTTCTGTTAAAGACCAAATCATTTCTGCTGTTCCAGACTGCCCATAATAAAGCACATACTCCTATACGAATGTGTCTCGCTGTTTCGGAATCTATCCCGTCGAGCCACGTCCCAAATAACATGTTGATATTATTCGAAGGAGTAATATTAAAGGCTATATGAACCGTCCGCCATAAAATTTTTGCCAGCGGGCAATCAAGAAAGAGGTGTTTGATGGATTCATCCTGATCACAAAAACTACATCTTGTAGATCCAGTCCAGTTGCGTTTGGCCAAGTTGTCCTTAGTTAAAATGACTTGTTTGTGTACAAACCACATAAGCACTTTAACTCTCAAAGGTACTTTGACATTCCAAACATGTTCCGAATTAGGAATAGAGTTAGAGTTGATAACATCCAGATACATGGATTTAACCGTAAACTCTTCACTCCTAGTTAGCTTCCAGCACAACTTATCGGGTCGTTGAAAAAGCTGAACATCCATCAATCATCTCACAAGATGGAGCCAAGCTTCCCAACGGTTTCCGGCTAGCGTTCTCCTGAAGTGAATATTGAGAGACATGGATTGTAGTACTGTCGCAATGTATGCGTCTCTCCGTTGAACTATGCTATAGAGAGTAGGATATCGAAGCGCGAGGGGTGCGTCCCCTAGCCATGTATCCTCCCAGAAACTAGTAGAGGTACCGTTACGGACAATAAACTTTGTCCTATTAAAAAAACTGATTTAACTCTCATTAGTCCTTTTCAGAAAGGCGAATCCGCCGGTCTCACTGTCACCTGTGACAATGTTTTGGAATGAAGGTACTTATTACGCAGAATTTGTGCCCATGTGGCCTTCATCTCTACAGATAGTTTATACAGCCATTTGCTGAGGAGACATCTGTTCTTCACCTCAAGATTTTCGATACCTAGACTCCCTTGGTCTTTCGGTCGACAAATAATATCTCATTTAGCGAGTCTGTATTTTCTCTTCAGATCATCACTCTGCCAGAAGAAGCGGGATTGATAGAAATCTAGTCTTTTCCGAACTCCAACTGGTACCTCGAAAAAAGACAATAGAAACATGGGCATACTCGTGAGAACCGAATTAATGAGGATTAATCGGCCCCTGTATGACATCAGCTTGTCCTTCCAGCAATGAAGTGTAAGTCACGATCAACCGTACCTGAAAAATTGCTCTCGTTATTATTATTTTACTGGTATTTCTCTGGTTATTGATACTGTGACTTCTCATGTGACTGAGCCATGGATATATATCTCTTCAAGAAAAAAAAGTGTTAAATACATTTTCAGAAGGAAGTTCAGTTTAGTCCTTGCTCTGCTCTCTTGCTTCAACCTGGATAGGCTAACAAGAAGCCACAGAATTACAACGGTCAGCATGCATAATCATAAATAGGAACTAGATATAATGAGACATATATACAAAGATAACTTGCATAATAAGTAATTAGACAGCCGCAATGCATTCATATCGAAGTTCATGATTTAGGATTTTTCTTGAGATTCTCAAGAAAAATATTATGCGTGAGCCATACCTTAGCTCGACCGCTGTGTCATTTTACGGTACATATTTCCGCTATGTAGGCAGTGTGCCAACTACCAAATATTAACATCGGTCGGGCAAAATTTCGTTCTCTTGGACAAAAAAGATGCACCAACACATCCAAAAACGTCGGTCGGGCCACGACGATTCCTACGATCACCTCAGGACCAAACTGATCGTCTTCACCTGGAAAGGCTTCCACTTCTGCTGGCTTGCACATCTTCGGATCTCTTAAACAAAATTGTATGACTCTGCAGGTACAATCCGATGTGGTGGTTTAAACTTCTGCTTTTTTTTCCTTTTGATGTGTCTATCTGCATGGTGTGTGCTGGGGGTGTTAGGTTGCTGCTCTAGCCCTGCGTGGCGTTCCTGGTGCCAATCACTTTACTTTTGTTCTGCTGTTATGAATGTGGTTTATCCACAATGTATGAGTAGGCCCCTTGGGCTAAAGGTCGAGGCATAGTATCGCAGCCCCATATACATGCGGTATGGGATAATTGATCTAATTTGATGTTAATTTTATTTCTACTTGTTGCAAACGGTTTTGTCTCTTGTCTCTACCTCGATCCTAGGGCTTGCACCCAAGATACCGAAGACTGAACAATTAGAGGTTAAGAGCAGAGAGGAGTGAAAGTCTATGTTGAACGTTGGTGACAGTAATATAAGATTAGTACGTTAATAGCGGGAAGCGAATCTCTGGGGCAACATATGGTGTAGTCATTAGATGCCCAATGTGTTGATCTGGATTACTCCTTAATAATTGAGGTAACCCCGCGAGTCGGAAGAGCTTCGGTTGGACAATAGAACCTCGATGTGGTGGTAATCGGTCATGGAGTTATTTGGACACATCTCCCACAACAACATGTTGACAAGATATATGTACCAGAACCATGTTGACTATCTAGATAAGATCCCGAGCGCAGGTATACGGATGCAGGTAAAACCTTTAGCCCTGGCCTATTTATTTTATTATTGTCTTGAATCACCTCTGTGAAATTGATCCGGGAAACTAGAAATACTTGAGATAACGAGTTTTTGCAGAGATCTCCTTGCTAAAGAACAACTTCCCGTGGGTTTGATAACCTAGGGTCTCTAGGGAGAAAGACAATATCTACATCCGAATCAAATGAAGGCAATCACATCCGTTCAAAGATAACCCATCTACACAAAATGTGAATTCTATGTCATATATATGAATCTATGAGCCGCTAGACGAAATGTGCAAGAAAAACCTTGGGGTACCTCCGGGCAAGTCGTAGAACACCTTGGGGTCGCATGGTTAAAGTGGTGGTGGAGCCAGACGGCGAGAAGCAGGCCGGGGCTGCGGCAAAACGTGGGAGGTCCGGGAACAACTCACAGAGGTGACTGGAAACAAATCGCGGTGGTCCAGGCAGCGGAGGTGGCACCAAACAGCGACGGCGGGGATATGGGTGGTGGCGGCACGGGGCGCCCGTCCTATTTGTGACACCAACATTTGGGTGGATGGAGGGTGCACTTTATTGTCAAGCTCAGTCGTCAAATATGGAGGCTTGCGGGCTTGACTTAGAGTGGCCTCCAAAAATAACGCCGATCGAGCGCAGAATGTTGATGATTGCTTAGAGTGGCCTCCAAAAATAACGCCGATCGAGCGCAGAATGTTGATGATTGGCTTTTTAGTGAAAATCTTCATAATTATGGCTATTATGTGCCGATCGGCCCTATACGACGACCCTTGCTAGAGTTGCTCTTAGAATCGTTGAAGACAGTTTCCCATCTCATGCAAGGGCAAAGCGTAAAGCTAGCTGGGTTCACTTCACATGGCTCTGCTCCACCATAGCCAAAACTGGCAGAAGATGGGGATTTCTTGGCAACGGCCGGTTACTCATACAAGGAAACTTGGGCAGTGATTTGTACTACTATTAATTGGGATGAAATTTCGTGGTACCCAGAGTCTCACACGCAGGATGGTGTTGGTGGAGGAGAGGACGGCTCTCGCGCGCTGGTTTGCCCCGTCTCATCTCACACAAGCCAAGTGCACACATATAACAAGTGCAACAGACCCCCATCACCTTTCCCATCCCGCACGAGCCAAGTGCAACAGACTCCTCTCCATCGACCGGTTTCTCCACCTCACACCTCTCTGCAGATCAGAGCAAACCCCAAGCAGAGAGAGGCAGGGGATGAAGCGCATAGTGGGGAGCCCAGGGACATGGAGCGGCATGGCGCTGCGCCTGTCGCAGTGCTTCTTCGCCGCCGCATCTTCCCTTGCCATGTGCTCCGCTTTCGGCTTCTCCGACTACAGCGCCTACTTGTAATTTCATTCTCCCGCAAATGCTTCTTCTGTTCTTTCTTCCTCTTTGTCTGTTGTGTTTTCTTGCAAATTCATGAGCAAATCACTCAAGTAGCAAGCATAAATATGTTTCATCTTGGGTCTTTCAAGGTTTGGTTAAGCTGCATGAGTTTTTCTCTTTCTTTCAAGCGTAATTTTTGGGGAAGTTTCATACACAAAAGTCTAGACGGCGTTCGTGTCGAATACTATGCATTTTCCTTCAGTGTAATTACATACAAATCACTGCCCAATTCAGTGTAATTACATACACCTGGATTGACTTCTTAAACTATATCTGCTAATCAGTCCATCATGCATACACAAGTATCTATCTACATTTAACTTGGCACATATGAAATACGACAGAATCAGGAGGCCTCGTTTGTTTAACTTCGAAACATATCAACATTACTATCTTCAATGTCCTCAAAATTAGTGACTGGTATTTGTCCAGTCCGTCACCCACCTAGTAGTGAATATATGGCCTCACCGGAACAAAGGAAATGGCACTTCATTAGATGATTTCCTAATTCATGTTCCAAGAGTGTTTATGTAGTAGTAGATTTCATTCCATTACAAAGTTTATGCCCGTTTGCAGCACTACAAACTCGACACTGTACATATTTATATTTAGTCGCCGATAATCTGGGGAGTTTACATGAACTTAAGTGTTCTTTTCCCTAACAAGAGTATCCTCTATTAATGTTTTCAGTGAATGACTAGATACAGTGTTTGTCTAATATGTGCGCTGCAGCATTTTAGTTTTCCAGTGACTCCTGATTGTCAGTGTCTAATGTCCACAACCCAACTTCTAGGCATGTGCACTTGTTGAGGACTTACACAAGTTAGGAAACATGCAGGTTAGGCCATCCTACCAATTGACTTGTCCCTGGAATTTTTCCGAGTTAAGCTTCACTTGATGCCATCTAGTCAGGGACCAGTCTGTACCATCCGAAACTGACAACGAGGCTTCATGTTTTTCATTCAATACCTACTCAAAATATAGCAGGATTGTGCAAGTTAGGTTCTATGTGTCAGCATGTGACATGTGCTGACTGTTGTACGTGTGCCGGTGACCCGGTGTGCGCCAATGATGTGTCTTTTTCATATCAAGTTCATATCATTGAGACTATAAACTGCATAGTATTAAATGTCTTGACTACCTATTCAGAATTGCTTGGGCAGGAGCTTAAGAGCGTTTTGTGGACATCAACTAACGAGTATATTATGGTCTCTCTTTATTTCAGCTACATGAATCTAGTGTTGATCTTGCAGCTTTTGTGGAGTTTGTACTTGGCTTGTCAGGATATATTTTCTCTGAGGAATAACAGGGATCTTCATGCCCCGGATTTTCTATTGTTCTTTGTTATCATTGATTGGGTAAGTGGTGCCCCGGATCCATTTGAGCAAGAAATTTTAACAACTGTTATGCTTTGCATTACCTTTTGGTTGACCAACGGTATGTGAGTGATCACATCAATTGTGAATGCATTGCAGGTCCTGGCGATTCTCATGTTCTCGGGATTCTGTGCCTCTGCCAGCGTGACGATTTTCTTCATGAAGGATATGAACTTCTGCGCGGAATACTCGCGGCTGGACTGCAGCCAGTTCACTCTTTCAGTCACTCTGGCGTTCTTTACATGGCTGTTGCAAGCTGCGTCTTCTTTCTCCGGGTTCTGGCTACTGGTTTCCTTCTTCTAGTGATCTCTCTCACGCTCTCATAAGCACCATCACGTTGTGCTAACTGTCGGTCAGGAGGGTAAATCAGTTGCAATGTGCTCGGGCACACACCATTCGTCACTTGTTACATAGATTGTCTGTTTGAGTGATAACTCATCTTTAGCTTAGGTGTTGGTTATGAGCGCCTTGAGGTGGAACAGTTACTATTTACATGATGTGGGACCATTAATATGAAGTGTAATATATAGATATAAGTCGTGATCTACCGTACCTGAAAAATTGCTCTGGTTATTAGTTCTTTTACTGCTATTTCTTTGGCTATTGATCATGTGACTTGTCATGTGACTGCGCCATGGATTTTATATCTCTTCAAGAAAAAAAAAGTGTTAAATACATTTTCGGAAGGGAGTTCAGTTAGTCCTTGCCCTGCTCTGTTGCTTCAACCTGGATAGGCTAACGGCAAGCCACACAATTACAACGGTCACCATGCATAATCATAAATAGGAACTAGATATAATGAGACATATATACAAAGATTTCTTGCATAATAAGTAATGAGACGGCCGCAATGCATTCATACCGAAGTTCATGATTTTGGATTTTTCTTGAGATTCTTGAGAAAAATATTATGTCTGGGCCAAACCTTGCCTCGACCGCTGTCATATTATGGCACATATGTCCGCTACGTAAACAGTGTGCCAACTACCAAATATTAACATCGGTCGGGCAAAAGTTCTTCCTCTTGGACAAAAAAGATGCACCAGCACATCCACAAACATCAGTCGGGCCACGATGATTCCTCGGATCACCTCAGGAGCAAGCTGATCTGCTTCATCTGGGAAGGCTTCCACTTCTGCCGGCCTGCACACCTTCGGATCTCTAAAACAAATCGTATGACACTGCGGTTACTATCTGATGTAGTGGTTTCAACCTCTGTGTTTTTTTCCTTTTTGCTGTGTCTATCCGCATGCTGTGTGCCAAAGTGCTGGGAGTTCTATGTCGCGTGGCTCTCCTGGCGGCCAGTTCCTTGCATCCTTAGTCTGTAATCGCTTTATTTTGTTTTGCTGTTATGCCTGAAAAACTGGCGGTTTCTTTAACAGAAATCGACGAGGAGTCTTTTTGTTTCAAAAATAAAACACATCCAGAAGATGGCGTAAGCCAAAGCTGGTTTCCCGTCATGAAAAAACAGAGAAGCAAATCTTTGTAAGATTTTTTTTATCTCTGTAAGAAAATGCTCAGGGAAATGAAGAACTGTCCTAACAATTCCCATCATGAAAAGCAAATCTGCTCAATTCAGTCCATAGAAAAGTAAATATGTTATAACTGTTAACTGAGCTCATGAATAAAATAAACAGGTTTGGCGAAACCATTAGCCATCATCGACTTACAATATTATTGGCCTAGTATCTTAGTCTTGTGACCAACATAACCATTTGTTTTCCACTCAGCAAACAAAGGCACGCTACACAGAAACAAGTAGTAACTAGTAAAATGATGGACAATATAGGATAAACCATTCATCACGCAATGCAGACTTATGAACTCAACTGTTGCGACTCTGACTGAAACATAACAGAAATCATGCTACGATGCGCACATTAGGAAATACAGTAGCTGCAATTGAAGCATAAAACCGGTAATACTTCCATGCTAGCTGTTGGGAGTTCAGTTGTAGGAATCAGCTCCAAACAAAAATAAGCTCAACAATATCTATGAACATATCAATTCACACATAAAGTCAGGAGTTCGCTAAAAGAACATAAATACAAGCATTAAGGAACACATGTATATATAATGCATTCAAGAACATGATGATTTGTCCCAAGGATCAGTTACTACTACACATCACCAGCATAGATGATGACACTGGGTGTGGAAAACCATCATATTACAACTCTGCTAGCTTGCTATAGTAACTCTAACTGTAGCAGCACTAGCGCCATGCTTGATTTACTATGGAAAAAAGGCAGAAGTATGTACAGATACATGCTACTCATATGGACAACCGAAACACATTCCCATATGGATCAACGATTATGCACGCCTTGAGTTGTTGCCATGGAAGCAGAGTAATCCTTCTTGATATTCTTCAGCCTCGCGACCACGTCGCTCATGCTCATCCTCTGGTCAGGAGAATCACTTGAACACTCCAGACCCAACTCGAATGTCGACACCAGAAAGTCGACATTCCAGGATGATGTCAATTCAGCAGTATTGCTTTGGTGATGAAATCCACCCGGTTCGCACCTGCTTATCCCTTCACCTTGCAGCAGCTTCTCGCCAACAACATTGATGAGCCTCGCCGGAAATGCTTGTGAAACCCACTGCCTAAGACTGGATTCTCCGATGAAGATGGGATCTGTGGGCCTCTTCCCCGTGAAGACTTCGAGAAACATGATCCCAAAGCTGAACACATCGCTCTTCCGTGATGCCTTCCCCATGAATGCAAGCTCTACTCAAAATTTTAAATGAGAAGTGTTAACTAATGAAAGTAATAGCAATTGTCAAATAATTTGTTCGACCATGATGGTAGCAAGTACACATACCTGGGGCCATGTAACCAATTGTCCCTGGCATACTCGCTGAGACCATGGAGTTGTCATCGCCTAGAAGTAACTTTGCAATGCCAAAGTCGGCGACATGCACTGTCATGTCCTCATCGAAGAGCACATTGCTAGGCTTCAGGTCACAGTGTAGAACAACTTCACAGTGATGGTGGTGCAGGTATTCCATCGCCTCCGACACGCCAAGCATAATGTCTAATCTCTTGATGAACCCTAGTGGCTCCTTATTTTCAGTGTGCAGGTGTGCCTCCAAGCTACCATTGGGCATGTACTGAAGGAGCAATGCTCTGAAATCCAAGTTGGAACAAGTATTCAATATCCGTATCAAGTTGCGATGCCGAGCCATTCGCAGCACTTGACATTCAGCATGAAAGCTCCTCACGGCCTGCTCGACTTGCATGTTGAGCACTTTTATTGCAACCACTGAACCATCATCCAGTTGGCCCTTATAAACTTTGCCAAAACTTCCAGCTCCAAGTATCTTGTCGTCATTGAAATTATCAGTGGCCCGAGCAATATCATGGTAGGATACTAACCTATGGCTGATCACGTCAGCCATGTCAATTGAAGTCGTAACATCTGGTTGCTTCCTATTTTTCTTTCTGTTCATTAGGTATAGAAGAATTGCTATAGCTCCCAGTGTTATCATGAGAACTGGAAGCAAAAATCTTAGCGAGTGTTTGTTGGATGGGTGTGAATCAACTAGGCATGGCAAAAATCCTAGACGTGGGGCACCACACAACCCAGCATTTCCCATCAAAGATTGAGAGCTGATGTTTTTTGAGAAAATACCTCCATCTGGTATCTCACCTTGGAACTTATTAAAAGAAAGGTTCAAGCTAGTCAGAGAAGTAAAGTTGGCCAAATACTTTGGAATAGTGCCAGAAAGGTTATTACAGGATAGGCTCAATACTTTTAGGTTGAGTAACCCTTTGAAAGAGGCTGGGATCGAACCTTGCAACATGTTGTGTGATAGATCAAGGTAGCTTAGCAGTCCGCGTTGTGCAAATGAAGTCGGGAGGTTACCGACCAAGTTGTTGGAAGATATATCTAGTATGTCCATTGCCTCCATGCAACTGAAATCAGTGTGCAATGAGCCAGCAAGGAAGTTGTGAGACAGATTTAATTCCCGAAGGTGAATAAGATGGAATAAGCTTTCAGGTATAGTTGACGACAGCTGGTTATTTGCAAGCGTGATACGCTCTAGCATACTTAGGTTACCAACACCATTTGGTATGACACCAGAAAAATGATTGTCTTGCAGGCCTAATTCGTGCAATCTTGTTAGGGCGCCAATATGAGTTGGGATTGGGCCAAAAATGTTATTCTCACTTAGGTCTAGTTCCTCAAGATTCTCTAATAATGTAACAGAATCCAGAATCGTGGAACTCAATTGGTTGCCAGCAAAGGATAATACACTAAGTCTACTAAGATTTGATATTGTTGCTGGGATTATGCCAGTTAAACGGTTGGCGTCTGCAAAAAAGTAATATAATTTTGTAGAGAGGTTTCCAATGTAAGTAGGAATGCTCCCGGTGAAAGAACACATTCCTATGGCGATGTACTGGAGTTGTCTACAGTTGGAGAGAGTGGACAAGAAATCAAGTGTCCCTTTGAGGTGATTGCTTTCAATATCAAAAAAGTTAAGGGATCTGAGGTTCCCAATGGTTACCGGGACTAATCCAGTTAAATGGTTCGACTCTAGTGCTAGAAAAGACAGTTGGGATATGTTACCAACAAAAGCAGGAAATGAACCTGTCAATTGATTATATGACAAATGTAAAAACGTGAGTTGACTCATTTCCCCTAATTCGTCTGGGATCCTTCCACTTAGATTGCAATATGAGAGATCAAGCACATTTAGCAGAGTGAGATTTCTGAGCTCACCCGGAATTGAACCAACAAGGCCATTTTCACCTAAACTAATCGAAGTGAGTTGTGACAGTTTAGCAAACCATGCTGGGACAAAGTCCACAAAAGAGTTTCGGGACAGGGAAATTGCTTCGAGATATCTGCATGATGCGAGTCCTAATGGAATACGGCCTCGAAAGCTGTTGCCACTCATACCGAACTTGAGCAACATGGGCAGATTAAAGCTTTTGTTGCTAGGGATGGGTCCTGTTAAGTAGCTATTACCGGTGACAGTCAAAAGTTGTAGTCTAGACATGTTGAATATGGTTGGAGGTACTGGACCGGACAGCTGATTCCGTTGCAACAAAAGGGTTTCAAGCATGGGACAGGAGGCAATACCGGGTGGTATCGGCCCTGAAAGACTGTTGTTTCCAAAATTCAGGTCAATTAACTGAGGCGTGTTGTTGAATAACTGTTGTGGTATCCAACCACTTAACTGGTTTATCCCGAGATCAATATGCCTAAGATTATTCAAGTTTTGCAGATCATATGGTATTTGCCCAGAGAGATCGTTTTGGCCTAGAACAAGGGCTTTTAGCTTTGTGAGATTTCCTATGGTATGAGGGATAATACCTGATAATGCGTTAAGGCTAAGATCAAGAACAACGAGACGACTCGATCTACCTATATCAGGAGGGATGAAGCCTGTGAGATTTGTGTTCGTGAGGTTTAGGACATTGAGAAAAGAGAGGTTACCAAGATACGGGGAGACCGCTCCTTGGAGCGGTATGCCTGGCAGCACAAGAGCAGTGACACGCTGCAGACGCCGGCTGCAAGAGACACCAACCCAGTGGCAGAAGGATGTACCGGTGGTCCAGTTCCTACCAAGAATAGCAAGACGATCAGAGCACTGTGCTTTGAAGGCTAGCAACGCAGCTAGGTCAGTGTCATTATTTCTATGGAGGGAAGGATCAGCTAGCATGGTCACTGGAAGCGAGAAGAGGAGTGTGAGTATCATGAGGGGAAATGCCATGGCCATGGACAGTGGTCGCTGCTCACACTGTCGAAGTGCTTGGAATTTGTAGAGTGTTTTATGGCCTGCTACATCGAATGCTGGTAACTGCTACATGGTTTACTACTTATAGAGCTCTTACATGGTATGACTCAAGGTGAGGGATAATTATAATAGTCATGAGTACCTAGCCACCGATTGCAAAAACTTGGTCAGACAAGCAAGACCTTGACTCGATAGAGCTTTTTCGACCACTGACGCAAATTGCAGGCCATGTCGAAAGGTACTGTTGTTGATTGGGAAGGGCTCATTAAGTTGCCATATTGAAAGGTATTGATGGTCCAACTTTCTTTCTTTTGGAGGATATAGACCTATGGTGATCTAATTGTGGAACTGGTAAAAAATCAACACAATGTTCTTTTGCTAAGGATCCTGACATTTATTCCTAAAAACAGGATCAGCATCTCATTGGAAAAGAGATAGCAAGAGATGCCTCACAGGTCAAAGGAAGATACACAACAGCCTTCCAGGATCTGCGACATCCCTTACAATAGGTATGTGCACTTGCAGCATTTCTAAATATTTTGTGTCTAATTCAATCATTTAAAGACCATAAGATATTTCTTTTGGGTTGGAAGTTTGCAGGTCGTTGTTGAGGAATTAAATCAATCTACCGGGCGGTGTTTGGAAAGCAGAATTGGTAGAAACCGCCGGCAGACGATTACAAATACAAAGTAGCATTAGAGGGCGGCAGTCAAGACATTATTAGATAGATCTGTTTGGCATGCGCCATTCCAAGTGGCTGAATAAGTAAAGAAAATTCAGCAGTGGTGGAGTTGAGGGATAAGGCGGGCAGGCGGCGGCTATGAATAATATGAAATTAAGCTTTCCGGCATACATAAATCACATATCCGCCTTAATACAAGAAAATAGAAACTGTTCCATCTGTTCTTTCATGGTTTGACCAGGACTAACGAACCCTCGGAAATTGTTCTAACTTCTCTCTCTGTAGCCTCAAATGTTTGAACACTCAATATACTTGTTCATGACTAACGAACCCTGAGAATCTGTTCTGATATTTCTCTCTAAAGTCTCAAATGTTTGACATATTTGAGGTTGGGGCTTCAGCCGGATGCAAAATCTACCATAATCCAACCAAAAATGTACTGGCGCGCTAAGCTGGGGACCCCGGAGTGAAGCAAATAAATACCTCGGCGGATTTGGCGCGGGTCTGGAGCAAATCCTCAGCGCCGCTCTCCCGACGCAGGTGCTGCCACTGACTGCGGCGGCGGGAGGGGAGGTGGCTGGCGGCGAGGAGTCAACTCCTTTTTTTTTCAGTGGAAGGAACTTTTTTTTGTTTGAGGCAATTCAGTGGAAGGAACTTTTTTTTTAGGCAATTCAGTGGAAGGAACTTCATGTTGAGCTGTCCGTCATGGCCGCCGAACTTGGCCCAGCACGGTATCCACATAGGCCGCTGAGTATGCAGTTCTTTGTTTGCGGTGAGGCCCAGCGGCCTATATTCTAGGTAGACGGGGGAATAGAAGCGCAACACGTTCGTCGACCTATATATTTCGACAAGAATTTCTCAAAAAAAATCGACAAGACGCGAGTTCGGCAAAAAAAAAAATACAAGGTGCAAGTTCTCCAAAAACAAAATCGAAAAGACGTGAGAAACTTTGAATGTGTTCACTTTGAGTGTATAGAGAAACTATTTCTCATGTAAATGAAAAAATGTATACAAACAAATACAATGTATATGTAAAAAAGTTGATCAAGTATTAAAAATGTTAATCAAACATTTAAAAAATAATCAATTATTTGAAAAATGTTAATCAAGTATTTTTAAAATGTTAAATGTATATAGAAAAATGTTTGTCAGGGATACAAAAAATATTATATTAAAAAATACAATGTTTATGAATAATGTTGATCATAAATAAATAAATATATATATATATATATGTATATATATGTATGTATATCTCTGTGTGTGTGTGTGTGTAATGTAAAACATGTATAAAAAATGTTTCTAGTGTGTACAAAAAATATACAATGTACATTAAAACAAAACTAGTCATTTGAAAACATATATTTCAAAAATGATCTATTTTAAGGAAGTTGACATGTGTTGAACACCAAAAACACCGATGAAATTCGATAAAGAAACAAAGAAACACAATGAAACCTAGAAAAGAAAAATGAAGTTGTAGAAAGCCAATGCAGAACAATGGAAAATTAGTGAAAACCAAGAAAGAAATAAAGAAAATGAAGAAAACCGATGAAAACCAAGAAAGAAACAAAGAAAAATAAAGAAAGAAAGAAAGAAACGGAGAATGAAAGAAAGGCATAAAACGGTGAAAGACCGAGAAAAAATAAAGAAGAACAAGAAAACTGTGAAAATCATGAAAGAAACGAAGAAACCAATGAAAGAACAAAAAGGAAAATAAGAGAGAATATATTTAAAAAACAGAGCAAATAACAACACAATAGAACAATGAACTGCAGTGATGCAAACGAGTTGCACTAAAGGAGGTGGCCGGCCGAGAGGAGTAGACTCCTTTTTTTTATGGAAGGAACAGGCTTCATTTTGATCTGGGCACTGAACTTGGCCCAGTATAGTACCCACGTTCGAAGTTTCTCGCGTCTTGTCGAGTTTTTGTATACATTTTTTCATTTACATGAGAAACATTTTCTCATGGGGAGTTCTTTGCTTGCTGTACGGCCAGCGGCCTATATTCTTAGTGAACAAGGGAATAGAAGCCCAACACGTTCGTCGACCCCTCAAAAATAAACCAATATATTTCGACAACACAAGAGTTACCGAAATCACTAATTAATTAAGGAGTACAATTTGCAAATATCACTCTCACTTTCAAGTGATGCACTGCATGCAAATATCACGCACACAAGTTTTTTCTTTCGTAGATTCGCTTATTTAAAACGTTTTATCTCTTAAACCGTGCGTCTAAATCGCAAACCGTTTTCACCGTTGGATTTCTCACGTCGAGATTTTCAAAATTAGATCTCATGTTATATGGTTTGATGATTTTTTTCATGAAAGAAACAGAAAAACCAAGCCGGAAGCATGATTCCCCCCCCCCCCCACCACCACCACCACCACTTTTTCTTCATTTTCGAGAGGCACAACTGTGCCTCCATGAGAAGCACAAGTTATGCTCTTGCCGAAGAAAAAATGCATTTTTTTTCTTTTCCGTGAGTCACGGCTATGTCATGGAAGCAAAATTGTGCCTCCACGAGAAGCAAATCTGTGTCTTTTGTGGAAAAAAATGTATACTTTTTTCTTATTTCGAGCGGCATACTTGCGAAGCAAACCTGTGTCTCCACGAGAAGCAAATATGTGCTTCTCGCAGAAGAAAAGTTTTTTTTTTCTTTTTTGAGAGGCACATCTCCTCTCGGGGAAGCAAACATGTGCCTTGTGCCTCTTGCGGAAGAAAAAACGCATTTTCTTCCGGGAGCCACAGCTCATCTCGTGGAACCAAACATGTGCTTCCACGAGAAGCAAATCTATGGCTCTCACGAAAGCAAAAAAGCTCATTATTTCGTGTAAAAAGTTAAAACAATATTTGTCCAAAACCTAGGGATAACCGGGCAAAACACAAAAATCCTAAAAAATCATCTAAAAATGAAAATGCATACAGAAAAATAAGAAAAAACAAAAACCCGAGGGAGCCTCAGCACGCGACACGTGGTGGCAGCTAAAAGCGCCAAGTGACAGGTTCTCAGACCACCCAAGAATGACCCTTGAGGGGCTCCCGCAAGGTGTATCCCTCAATTAGTAGCTCCCGCGGGTTCCACTATAAAAAAGAAAACAAAACACAAGACGTGAGTTCAAAAAAAAGAACCGACAAGACCCTTGATCAGTTGACCGGTTAACTAGGCGAGTGTTGACTGTTGACTTTCTTTAAAAGTTCACACAATTGCCAAAACATGAATTTGGAGAAAGTTCACAGAATTTTAAAAAAATCATGAATTTGGAAAAAGTTCACGTAATTGCAAAAAAAGTGAATTTGTAAAATATTCATGGAATATAAAAACGGTTTGTGAATCAAAAAAAGTTCATGACTCTGAGAAAATTTGTGAACTTGAAAATGTTCAAGAAATTTGAAAAAATCAGTTGATTCAAAGAAGTTCTACGAATTTGAAAAGAATCACAAATACGAAAAAAAATAACTGAGTGAAAAAAACAGGAAAAAACAAATAGGAAAACAGGAGCAAAAACTACATAAATTTAACGCTATAATTTTTGCTCCCGCCGTAATCGCCCACATTGATTAAATTTATGATCAAATTTAAATCTCAAAAAGTGTAGGCGCACTACATTGTAGAATGGATGGGGTATTAGATTATGGCTGTGTGACTCTGCTCGATTGTTCAGCAAAAGAAACAGTTATGGCCCGTTCCTTGCGTGTTGACTGATGCAAATAAAAGGTATACTATCGCATATGCAACCTAAAATACTACAGTAAACTTTATGCAGCAATAAGGAGTCCAACCCCAAAAGTGTATGCAACCTAAGCACACTTGGGTGGAATAATAATTATTCTAACGCGCATTCCTTGCGTGTTGCGTGATGCAAATAAGGTATTGCTTGTCTTCGATTGCAACCCCAAAAGATAACAGCGACGGATACTGCAGTAAATTATCTGCACCATCAATATACTTATAATAATTCCTTACTACTTAACTTTTTAGGGGAATAATAATTCCTTACTTGAAGTTGAAGCAACCCAAGGTACGACATACTCCTTTAGTGGTCCGTGTATATAAGCAGCCTGCCTGCCGTGGAAAACGCAGCTACACGCACCGCCATGGATCCCGAGCTTCTCATGGCGGTAAACAACGGCGATCACAAGCATCTGAGGCGCCTTCTTGGCGGGGAAGATCAAGCTGCATCTCCAACCACCGCCGCCGCCATCGTCGTCAACATCGACCGCCGCGCTGCAGTGAGCTCCGCCGCAATCCTGCAAGGCGTCACCCCGGACGGCGACTCTGCGCTCCACGCAGTAGCAGCCTCCGGGGACGGCGACAGGTACCTGGAGAGCGCCAAGGTGATCTACGGCAAGGCCGGGCACCTCCTGGGCGCACGCAACACGGTGGGGAGCACGCCGCTGCACCGCGCCGCCAGGGCGGGCAACTCACAGATGCTCTCCCTCCTCATCGAGCTGGCCAGAGCGGACGGGACGAGCAGGGCGGAGACGATCCTGAGGACGCAGAACGGGGTCGGGGAGACGGCGTTGCACGAGGCGATCCGCGGAGACCACGCCAGCGCGGTGGACGTGCTGATGACGGCGGACCCGTGCCTGGCCCGTCACCATCTTGTCAGCGCCGCCTCGCCGCTGTTCCTGGCCGTCTCGCTGTGCCGGTACGGCATGGCGCAGAAGCTGTACGAGAGAGACAACCAGCTGTCCTATTCTGGACCTGGGGGACAAAATGCTTTGCATGCTGCGGTTCTTCGGAATAAAGGTACCTACTCCTACATGATATGAAATTGCGCGGCTTGTTACACATACATACACACTATAACAGAGTAGTGCTCGTATGGATCTAAATTGCACGTGACATATTTGCTCTTGATCTAATTATAATTGAGTTTGAGATGTTAGAGCATCTACAGGCGAAGACATCAAATCCGGCCCCTCAAACACCCGCGGTTGCGTTTGCGCGTCCGCGGGCACTCCTCATTTTGATGCGTCCGCATCCGTGTATCTTAAATCCGACCCCTCATATATATTCATGCAACACGTGCACGTATGAAAATAAACTAACGTAGATCAACGAAGTAGCACCAAATCTAGTTAATTCGAGCATGATTCTAGCATAAAATGTCGGTGGACAACCAAAAGATGCAGTTTCAATCGGACAGTACACTAAACAAATGATTAAGAATTTAATTAAATGGAGAAAGGGCGGAGGAAATCACCATTTCCTCGCCGCCCCTTTCCCCTTAGGGTCGGCGGTGCTTCTTGGGCCTTTGGTGTAGACGTTGGCCGCCGGAGGGTCGTCGTCGAAGCTTGATCCGTCGTCAGAGCCGGCCCATGACGGGAGGTACGTGAGCACCCGTTCTCCTAATTGGTGCAGAAGGCGCCGGTTGGGAGCTCCCATTAACCATAGTCTTGCATAAACCCGGGCAAACGTCGGGCCGGGCCGGGTTTCGGGCCGGGCTTGTAAAAGCCCGACCTTCATTTCTCAAGCCCGAGCCCGGCCCGAAGCCCGAAATACTCCCTGTTTTGAAGCCCGAGCCTGGCCCGAAATCAAGCCCGAAGCCCGAAAGCCCGGCTCGAATGCTGCTTTTTTGTACGCGCACGTGTAAGCCCGGCCCGAAGCCCGAAAGCCCTGCCCGAAATTCACAAAAATAGAAGCCCGAGCCCGGCCCGAACTATATTTCGGGCTGCAAAACAAAGCCCGAGCCCGGCCCGAATGTCAAGCCCAACCCGGCCCGGCCCGGGTTTTTCAGGCCGGGCTCGGGCCGGGTCGTCGGGCCGGGCTGTCCATGCCCGGGTTTAGTCTTGCACTCTTGCTCGCCTTTGCCTGGTAAGTTTTGTTCCGGGCTGGTCAGGGGCAATAGGATGATCGAAACGGGTCAGGCTTCCTTCCGGCCCAGGCTAAACCGAACAGCCATTCTCGGCCTGACTTCAAACCTGGCCGGGCCGATCTGGCCGGAATGGGCCGCGTTCTGGGCCGTTACTGCTGCAACTGAACGGCCCTGAGTGAGTAGAGAATGTGTGAGGCAGCAGGGTCGTTAGAAACCTCTGTTGCGCCGATCACAGGTGTATGATTTTCGATTCATCCATCTTCTTTTCTTGTGTGTGGACTTCGCATTTTGATTCCATATATAATGGGCTTCAACATGATATTCACCGTGGCTGGGGCACGGCCACCGGTCACAGCAGTAGTCGCAAACTAAGAGTAAGGAAATGTAGTTTAAGCGTAAGTTTTTAGGGTTTATGGTCTTTGATTCACAAACGAATAAAATGGTACGACTGGCGCCTGGTACAACATTTTTTTGCGAAACAAATTGAGCGGTAGGTGCAAATAAATTAGATATCAAAAATTGCTCAAACGATTCACTAATACATTCATTATGTGATGACTCGGTGTCATGACGTGTGATGCTCATTGTCGCCTCGTCAGACCATAGCCCACCACATGTCACAAACTTCAAGTATATATTTCGCAAAAAAAAAAACTTCAAGTATATATAAAAAAAGATTGCAAAAGCAAAAAAAGAAATGCCGAAAGCTATGCTGCTGGTCGAGAACCTGTGGCTGCTGGGCGATATTCCCTGTCGCATTGGCAACAAAATGAAAAGCGGTAACGAACGGCCCATAACTCCAACACTAACGTGACTGCTCAATCAGAAGGTCTGGGTTAGTACCACCTCTTGTACCTAGTGTGCGTTGAAGCCAACACATTTTATAAAGGGAAACTCTTCGGGACGGCACGCAGGCCGAACTTTCGGCCGGTCTCGAGGGCCACGCTGGCTCCAGCGTCAACGAAAACACCCCCGCGCAAGACGTGTGTAGGTGGGCCTCACACAACTACCCCGAATCTTATCCTTATTCTTTCTTCTACCTTCAGCCCCATCTCTCTCCGCGCCATGCTTCTTCTTTTCCTTTCCCCCGCGCTGCCACCGGCAGGTGGCTGCTGCCGTCCGTGTGCTCCGCCGAGTCAGGGGAGTGCCCGACTGCTCGCCGAGTTACTGCCGGTGGTTGCAACTTTCCGGCCCACAGCTACCTGCTGCCATGGCCGGAACCGCGTGTACACAGTGCTACATCCGTGATCTAAAAAAGCTTCAACCACAGTAGAAAAAGCTTCAACCATAGATAGAAAAGCTCCAATCGGAACTGCCCAACTAAAAAAGCTTCAACCATAGATAGATTTTGCTACTGTCGGCGAGGGTTTTTGCTACAACCATCACGGCGGAGCTGTGACCTCGTGCCGGCGGCGACGATGATTTGCTGCAACCGTTGTCATTTTTTGCTACGACCGGTGATTTTTTTTGCTACATCCATTCAACGACACATTTTTGCTACCATGGAAAGCTGCATCCGGTTGTATGTTTCGTTGACGGAGCTACGTCCCCGCGAAGACGGAGGTTATTTTGCTGCAACGGTCGTCGGCTTGTGCTACGACCAACAAGAAAATTTGCTACATCCATTAATGGCGCAGATGTGACGCTGGACGGCGGCGACAATGATTTTTGCTGCAACCGTCGCTATTTTTTGCTACCACCGGCGAAGTTTTTGCTACATCCATCTAAATGGCGTTGATTTGGGCGGCCTTTGTTCGTGCAACCTCGGGCAGCGAGCATCGACGACGGCGGTCAGAGTTGCGGCCGGCGACAGGGTGGTGCTGCGACGGATGTGATATGGCGACGGCGGCTAGGTGCAGCAAGGATAGGGACGTTGGGCGTGATGGCGACGCCGTCCTGCTGGACGGCGGCGACGGGTGACGGCGGCGACGGGCGACGGCGAGGCAATTCGGCGGGAGGCGACCGGCGAAGACGCGGGAGGCGCCCGGCTTCAAGGTTGGTTGTTTGCTCGTTCATGGCGAGCGCCCGGCGGCGCCGCTGCTCTGGTTCCCGATGGCCTCGTCAGATTTGGTTTTGGAAAAAGAAATAGAAGCCCCAGTCCAACGGCAACCACTTGTCGCATCGGGTGGCTTTTATAAATATAGACGATTCTCAAAAAAAAAAAATAGACGGACAAGCCACGCATTACGATGATCGGCTTCAGCCCATGTAAATTGTTGGGCGGAAAGCTAAATTCCCGTACTGTAAAAGCTGGAGACCGTAAATACGAAAAGGGACAGGATAAAAATGATAATGGCGCCAGAACGGGACAGGATTTTCCCATCCCGTTTTCACCCCTATACCCAGCAACTCTTCGGCTCCTATCCCCACCGCATCGTCAAGGTCCGTGCTAGCCGCCTCACTCCCGCTCCATCTTGCTTCCCTCCTCTGCCCGCCTGCCATTCTAACGTCTCGAGTGGCAGTTGAGTTAGGAGATTTTGCTGCAATCCGAGGCGCGCGGCAAGGTTGGAGGCCGAGGATTCCCGTTAGGGTCTGGTCTCGTCATGGAATGCAAGCAAGGGGTATCGCCGATGCAGTACCGGTGCTGATTTCGTGGATTTGTGTCGTGATATGGGTCAATGACATGGGCGAATTGTGGGTGACTCTGTGCTGATTTCGGATATCTCAGTTTGAGAATGTTAACCATGAAATTATCACCTACATTAATAATTATTATTCTCACTAACCATTTTCTCGAATGTATTCCCCAATAATGTAAATATTGATAGGATTGTAATTTGAGCTTCTCTCTCTTAGATTCATATCGTTCCTAATCTACATGCCTAAAAAAAATATGCCTTATGTCGGCTGTAACCATACAGAAAATATCTTTCAGCTTAATACAAAATACACAGCTATTGTATTCGAGAAAAGATATGCCATAATATAGGGACTACACAGGGTGAATTATAAGAAGGGATGCATTATAAGTTCCCCATCTAGTAAATTAAGACTTTCTCCTTGGATGGAATCATATACAAAAACAAATTCACATTTCAACAAACATAAAAATGAATATTGTAAATGAGTACATAACATATGTTCGTACATAATAGATTAATAGAAAGAATATTGGTTGTGCATGAGTACATGGTTTATGTTTGAACATCATATATTATTAGCATTATATATTAGCTAGATTGGACATGAGTGTACATAAGTTCTACCATTCATATATTATTACATAACAATGATATAGCACATATAATCCATACATAAGCATATCAAAAAGGTACAGGCATACAAACACCCCTATCCCAGTATTTGATATAGAAAATAAAAAAGAACAAGAAATTCGACTTGGTGGATCCTTGAATTTTTATGATTTTTCTGTATTTAAAAGGACAAAAAAAATACTTTGGTTAGTTCAAATGCTTAAATTTTAATTGTCCCTTATTTCTTCATATATTTTGTGAGATTTTTGCTATACATTTCCAAGCTAAAATGTATTAGTTTTATACAGCCAATATACGATGGGAAGTTTCACCTAATATATGGTCCTGACTCCTGAGTTTGTATCTAATTAATATCAAATTCTCTGAATCCGATCTAGTATTTATGATAAATTTACATCTGTCCCAGATCCATCCTTGGCTACGGATGATCTGGCCGTTAAATATCCAACCATGTTTCACCAAATACAAACGTTATCCATATTAATAGTAGAAATCAATTTCACCAACTACTGCACAATAATGGAAATCTCTCTTACCGTACATATCCATTGAACGGTTGTAGTTTTGTACTTTCATTTTCTCCACTATGTTGGGACAAAAGGCTATGTTGTTGCTGTTTTTGTATTTTCTCAATAGTATTATTTAACACATACATGGCTAACTTGCAGATATGGTGGAACTATTAATAGGATGGAACACACAGCTTACTAAACAAAGAGATCAATATGGAAACACTCCTCTACATTTTGCGCTATCAGTTTTGGAACGTCACCCACATGGAATGCTTCCCATATATGCTGTGCCAGTTATAAAAGGAAAAGATATTACAACACTTCTGAATATAGAAGAACCTCCGTTGGAGCTCACCAGGCAACTATTAGAAGCAGATGCACTTTCAGCATATGAACCAGATAAAAAAGGGTCATTCCCCATACATATCGCTGCATCGTCAAATAGACTTTCAGCCATCATTATTTTAGTCACAAGGTATCCCGGTTGTGCCAGTTTGCGCGATGCTGATGGAAGAACTTTTCTTCATATTGCCGTCAAGAAGAAGAGATTTGATATAGTTTGGTACGTCTGCCAGACACCTATGTTCTCGTCAATTTTGAACACACAAGACAATGAAGGCAACTCTGCTCTACACCTAGCTGTGGAGACCGGGAATTTGTGGACTTTTGCTTGTTTGTTTGTGAACAAACACATAGATTTAAATTTACTAAACAACAAGCAGCATACTCCGCGGGAAGTTTCAATTAGCTCAATTCCAACAGGGCTATATTGTTTTCTGGTAATATTTCCTCCTCTTTGCTCTAACATATTTCATAGACTTTGAGCAAAAAATAGGAAAAGTAATAATGCTTTATCCTGTTTGTAGAATTCACGAATTCTAATACAAGAAGCACTAATGTCAGCCAATGCTACTTGTGATATTTGTCGCCGGGATGACGATGTGGAAGAAGAACATAATCCCAAATTACAAGCAGCGAATGAGGAAAAAGGATCTAAAGTAGTATCAGATTCAACCCAATTTCTTAGCTTTGGCATAGTGCTTGTTATAACGATGGCATTTGGTGCTACTTTTGCCTTGCCTGGGGGTTACAAAGCTGATGAAGGAACACCGGCTCTTGGTCGCACAAAACAGTTTCAAGGCTTCTTGATGGCAAATGCTTTAGCATTTTTGTGCTCAACAGTAGCCATCATAAGTCTTTCATTCGCCGGAACACCTACAGTTGAGTTGCTGATGCGCTACACACAGTATAATTTATCCATATTTTTGGCTTTGAATGCATTAGGATCCTTGGTCGTGGCTTTCATAATTGCTCTATATGTCATGATTACACCAGTTGCTGCTATAACTTTTGTTGCGGTTATTGTGGTGATTGTTTCAACAACAATTCTCTATTCTGCCACACTAGTTGAGAAACTTTCTATACTTTTATTAGTGTTATGTTTTAGAATAGGAATTCTGCCAGTACTAAGATCTAGTATCTCTAAATTAATTTTATTTACTTGTTGGCCACTCATAGTAATCATAGTCTGGCAAGAAACATGCATGGCGACACCTGTGATGTAAGCAAAAGGCATCAGAGTTATATTATGAAATGGACATGTTTCTTGCCAATTTCTTTTAAAGTTTATGTGTGACAACTGTTGTAATTGTAACCATGTGAATAGTTTTTAAACATAATACCTATTACTTATTTGGTTGATATCTATGCAGAAAAAGAAAGACTGCTCTGCCCAGAAGCAAATGCGTGTGTATGGCAGGATGTACTCTGCTATCCATTCATAGAACTTTCTATGCTAAATCATCCTTGTTTGGATTGTAGTTACGAAAGACAAACTAAATATTTTCATCTCTCTAGCTGAAAGAACGTAGGCCGAGTCTCACAAAGCACAGCTTTATTGGGAGATTTGTGTGTGGATTTTTCAAAATGGGTTTCTACGGTTCGAGCCAAATGTTAAGTTGATTCTTCAACCCAATAGTCCCCAAAAAATAAAAGAGAACAAAAATGTAGTCACTTAAATTTTATCCCACTTACAAAAAAAATCCCATATGAACCTATTTCTTAATTTACACACTTGCATGCATCAGATCATATGTGAATCCAGAAATAGAGCGGCTCAAGCAGAGAAATCTAAAGAATGATCTGAATAAACTGAAGTGCATTTTTTTATGATAGATTTGCAAACGTTGTTGGAATTATTCGGCTTGGCCCATTTAAATTCATAATAATTGCCAAAAATCTCAAATAGCCATTCATGCATGCAAACCCCATTCGGCGCTTGCAGCGCCGGGTAAAGGCAATTTTCCTAACCAGCGCCTGCAATCGCGCTAACTGGGCTGCCCCATTTATCTGTAGTTTTTTTTCTTTTGTTTCCAAAAACTTTTTATGATAAATTTTGCAAACACTGTTGGAATTATTCGGCTTGGCCTATTTAAATTCCTAATGATTGCAAAATATCTCAAAGAGCCATTCATGCAGGCAGACCCTATTTGGCGCTTGCAGCGCCGGTTAGCGCGGGTTAAAGGCAATTTTCCTAACCAGCGCCTGCAACTGCGCTAACTGGGCTGGCCCATTTATCTGTAGTTTTATTTCTTCTGTTTCAAAAAACGCAAAAGAATTGCGAGCGGGATAAGTCGGTCCGGTGACTTCCTGTTTTGAGGCGAAACGCACTAACCACACAGCCACACAACCTCGTCTTATATTGTTCATCTTTCTCATTCTTTTATTACTTCTATGTTTTCTTTCCTTTTTTTCTTTCTTTCTTCTTCTTTGTTTTTCAAATCGATGAAAAAAATTCAATATTTTGAACTTATTTTTCAAACTGATAAACTTTTTTATGAACTTGATTTTTCAAATTGATGAACTTTTTTTAAAATCAGTGAACTATTTATATTTCTTTTGAACTTTTTTTATTTTTCAATGAATTTTGTTTTAAATTCAATGAGATTTTTCATAAAATCTATGAACTTTTTTTGAAAATCCATGAACTATTTTGGAAAATCGATGAACTTTTTCTGAAAATTGATGAACCATTTTTCAATTTGATGAACAATTGATGAACTTTTTTCTAAATCAATGAACTTTTTCAAAAAGTTATGAACTTTCTGTAAAATTGATGAACTTTTTTCTATTTTGTGATTTTTTTAATACATGAACCTTTTACTAATTCGTATTTTCTTTTAATTTTGTTCAAATTTTTATCCAAAAAATCACTTTTTTTTCCTGAAATGTGTGTGCAAGAAATAGTAGGGTTATGTTTTAAACTCTTCGCGCTGCTATCATTCACTAGCTCATAGTAGCTCGAGTGGTTACGCATTGTGGTCTATAATTAATCGGTGCGAGCTTGAATCTTCGTCGAAGCAATTTTTTTGGAGGTTTTTCACGCTACAAATCCCGTGAGTGTTCCTGGGCCAGCCCACAAGGTGTGGTAGTCGGCACCAGTTATCGGTTCCGACGCATAAAGCGCCGTATAGGAGCTCCCATTCATGCATTGTAGGAGTGCAACAATTTAGTACCACATTGCTAGTGGACGTGGAGGGAGGCCAACTTAAAATGTCGGATTGTCTGATCTCTCGTACTAGTATGTGGTAAAGAGGGAGAAGGAAGAACGCATGCACCCACTCACCTCTCTGCCCCAGGCAAGACGTGGGTGTAGTCGTGCATGAATGGTTCGCCAAAATCCAACCCCAAGCCTTGTGCAGGTGCAGTTTATTTTTGTAGCATGTCCAATATGTTTTTAATATGGAATGTCATGGGACGCCTAAGCCGTAGCGGTTCTTCCTCCATAAATAAAAATACATACGGGCCGCCACCCCCAAACATACCTTATTATGAGTTAGTGTTTCGCCTCCTTCTCCTGCTATGTTGTCGCTGTAGTCTGCCCCATCCCGGTCGCCAGCGTGCACCAATGAGCGAGAAAGCAGGTCTCCGAAACCGTCGTCCTCTAAGCTCCTGCATTGGGAGAGGGTGACTAAGATTTTTGGAAATTACTTTACATGCTATCTCTTCCATCACGGCTTGAGTTCCCAACATTCTAGCGGTGCTGCTCATCATAGACTGCAACAACTGTTGTGTCGTCCTGTCTGGGCTGCGGCAACAACCATTCCGCCTACATCTACGACTTCATTGTCTACTACTTCTGCTCTGTAGGATCAGTCGACTTTTTATCTATACTGATATGCAAGTTGCAGAGTATGGTTGGTGTTCTTTGTTTTCTGGTTTGATAGACTTGTCTAAATCTGACATGGAATCGTCTAGTTTTATTTGCAATTTGTGCTGGAATTTAGTCTATTTTGAGCAGCCCAATAACTATTTTAGAAATTTCTAATAAATCCTAGAGGCCCACTTAGCCCATTTGTGCAAGGCAAGGGATACTACTAAAGTTTAGTCCCACATTGCTAGTTTAGTGGGAGTTGGACCTCCTTATAAGGGAGGCTCTTTCCCCACTTGTACGAGCATGAGAACAAGAGGGATATCCACGCGCGCTCCTCCTCCGCCCGCCGCACCGCGCCGCGGCGAGAATGAGCCGAGCCGATGTCTAAGTTTTTGCCACGCACTACGGGTATTAGTGGATATTGAATACGAACCTCTTCGTTTCGTCTCCCTCGATCCCTTCAGCTCCCGGCGCACCTCCGCCAATAAAAGGGAGGTCGCTCCTCCCAGTAGGCCTCCGAAACCGCACCGCACCTCTTTGAGTCCTGTACGGGAGAAGGGTGATAAGGTTTTTGGGGAGCGCTCTGCGCGACTACTGACTGACTCCTTCATCACGGACGCTCCGGACTCCGACGACTACTTCCCCGACGACGACTTCTTCCCCGACGTCGACAACCTCCTCGACGACATGGCTGGCGAGGACACCGACCCCAAGTCCAGTGCTACTACTGCTGTTGTCCCGTATGTGTTCTTCTTTCTGTTAGATGTTCTGCCACAGTTTCTCGTAAGGATGGCAATTTTACCCATGGGTATGGGTACCCGCGGGTACCGTACCCGCATGGGTAGGGTATGGGCACACTTTTATACCCATGGGTAGTACCCATACCCTACCCGTTAAGTCGTGGGTAGGGTACGGGTATAGCCTTGTACCCGCGGGTATACCCATACCCTGCCCGCTTGAAAAAATAATGTTAAGTTGTTGTCAATTAATCATTAATTTGTCATGTGACTCGTCTACTCCTATTGACTTATGAGTATGTTGTGATTTCTAAATTTTGATAGTACTCTTGTACCCATATACTTCTTATTGAGCTAAGATATTTGACTTTTTTGTTAAATGTGCTATGAATGAGTGTAGAATTGTGAACAACTTGTGTACTATTTGTTCTAACCGTTGGGTACCCAATGGGTACGGGTACTCGTCGGGTATGGGTATGGGTAAAGTTTTATACCCGTGGGTATGGATATGGGTAGAATTTTGTACCCACTGACTATACGAGTATGGGTATGGTATTGCTCTACCCTGCCCATACCCTACCCATTGCCATCCCTGGTTTCTCGTACTACTACTTGCCCTACATATGTTAGGTTCTTCTTCATATATGCGACTAGTTCTACTGTCTGCTATAGATATGTTAGCCTACGGTTCATATATGCAGAAGCTATTTACCTTCTCTCTGTCAGAACGTATGACTTGTTTTATCTCTACTATACTAGTCATGCTTTATCTAGTATTTCTGTTAATAAACTCATTTGGTAAATTGCTCATATTTCCAATAATCCAAAAACCTTATTATAGGCAATTTACACCAAGTGGTTTTGCTGCTTCCATGAGACCTCCTATGTTTGAGGGTATCCACTATAAGAGGTGGCACGTGAGAGCAGTCTTATGGTTTCAAACCATGAGTTGCTATGACGCCACTCTTGGCAAACCTGAAGGGGAGCTTGATGCTCGACAGGCACAAGCCTTTCAGAAAATGGATACTCTGTTTAAGGCTGCTCTTTTGAGTGTTCTTGGTGAGAACATAGTTGATGCTTATGCGTCAATTGATAATGGAAAAGATATGTGGGATGCACTCGAGGCCAAGTTTGGGGTCTCGGATGCTGGCACTGAGCTGTACATCATGGAGCAATTCTATGATTACAGGATGACTGAAGAGCGCTCCGTGGTTGAGCAAGCTCATGAGATACAGTCATTTGCTAGAGAACTTGAGCACTTCAGTTCTATGCTACCGGACAAGTTTGTTGCCGGAGGTATCATCACTAAGCTTCCTCCTTCGTGGAGGAACTTTGCTACCTTACTGAAGCATAAGAGGCAGGAGTTTTCCGTTCCAGATCTCATTGGCACTCTTGATGTGGAAGAAAAGGCGAGAGCAAAGGACACACGTGCTCGAGGTATTGAGGGAGGATCTAGTGCCAATGTGGTACAAAAGCAGAACTTCCAGCCCCACAAGTTCAAGAACAAGGGCAAGTTTGATGGTAAAGCAAAGTTTGATGGGAAGAACAAGGCTGTGCAACACACGAACTTCAAAAAGAAGAATGGCAAGAAGAAAGGTGCTTGTCATGTGTGTGGGGATCCTGATCATTGGGATCCTAGTTGCCCTAATCGCTATGACAAGCGTAATCCTGGGAAAGGCGGCAAGACCGCTAATGTTGTCCTTGGAGACACTGACATGAAGGATGTTGGGTATGGTATATTTCCCACTATTCTCTCAGTATGTCATTCTCCTGACTGATCGATTGACACGGGTGCTAATCTGCATGTATGCGGTGATATTTCCATGTTTTCGTCTTATCAGACCGCAGGGACTTCAACCGTGCTGATGGTCAACGGTTCAAGTGCTTCTGTTCGTGGTGTTGGCACGGTCGATCTGAAGTTTACTTCGGGGAAGATCGTGCGGCTGAAGAACGTGCATCATGTCCCCTCCGTCAATAAAAATCTTGTTAGCGGATCTCTTCTGTGTAGAGATGGCTACAAGCTTGTCTTTGAGTCGAATAAATTTGTAATATCCAAGTATGGAACCTTTGTTGGTAAAGGCTATGAGTCAGGAGGCCTGTTTCGTTTATCCTTATCAGACGTTTGCAATAAAGTTGTTAATCATATTTGCAACAATAGTGAATCAAATGTGTGGCATTCACGTCTTTGTCATGTTAACTTTGGTTGCATGTCGCGACTAGCAAAGTTGAACTTAATCCCTAGTTTCACCATTGTCAAGGGATCAAAGTGTCAAGTGTGTGTGCAAGCTAAGCAACCTCGTAAGTCTCACACGACTGCGGAAACGAGAAATCTTGCACCACCAGAGCTCATACATTCAGATCTATGTGAAATGAATGGTGTTTTAACAAAAGGTGGAAAGAAATATTTCATGACGTTAATTGATGACTCAACTAGATACTGTCGTGTGTATCTTCTGAAATCTAAGGATGAGGCTTTGAACTTTTTCAAGATCTATAAAGCTGAAGTGGAAAACCAACTTGATCGGAAAATCAAGAGGCTTAGGTTCGACCGTGGTGGAGAGTACTTTTCCAATGAATTTGATGCTTTTTGTGCGGAACATGGTATAATCCATGAGAGGACGCCTCCCTATTCACCTCAGTCAAATGGGGTGGCCGAAAGAAAGAACCGTACTCTAACTGATTTGGTTAACGCCATGTTAGACGCATCGGGTCTCTCCAAGGCATGGTGGGGGGAGGCGATATTGACAGCATGTCATGTCCTGAACCGAGTTCCCACAAAGAACAAAGAGATAACTCCATTCGAGGAATGGGAGAAGAAAAGGTTAAAACTCTCTTATCTGCGAACATGGGGTTGTTTGGCGAAAGTCAATATTCCAATTCCAAAGAAGCGGAAGCTTGGACCAAAGACTGTGGATTGTGTTTTCCTGGGATATGCTTTTCATAGCATTGGCTATAGATTCTTGGTTGTAAATCTGAGGTACCTGACATGCATGTCGGTACGATCATGGAGTCAAATGATGCGACTTTCTTTGAAGATATCTTTCCCATGAAGGATATGGCTACCTCATCTAATCAGGAGATGCCTAGTTCATCGAATCAGGAACCAGTTACAATAACCGAACCTGCCATTTCGATGGAACACTTTGAAAGTTTTGTGGAGGAGAACAATGAAGTTCCTACTAGGAGCAAGAGACAGAGGACTGCAAAGTCCTTTGGTGATGATTTTCTTGTGTATCTTATAGATGACACTCCCAGTTCTATTTCAGAGGCCTATGCATCTGAAGATGCTGACTACTGGAAGGAAGCGGTTCGTAGCGAGATGGATTCCATCTTGACGAATGAAACCTGGGAGATAACTAATCGTCCTTATGGGTGCAAACCTATAGGATGCAAATGGGTATTCAAGAAGAAGCTTAGGCTTGATGGTACTATCGAAAAGTACAAGGCTCGGCTCGTGGCTAAGGGTTATACCCAAAAGGAAGGTGAAGACTTCTTTGATACTTACTCACATGTGGCTCGACTGACCACTATTCGAGTTCTACTTTCACTAGCTGCCTCGCATGGTCTTCTCGTTCATCAAATGGATGTTAAGACTGCTTTCCTAAATGGAGAGTTGGACGAGGAAATTTATATGGAACAACCAGATGGGTTTGTACTAGATGGTCAGGAAGGGAAAGTGTGCAAGTTGCTGAAGTCTTTGTATGGACTTAAGCAAGCACCCAAACAGTGGCATGAGAAGTTTGAAAGAACTTTAACAGCTGCAGGCTTTGTTGTGAGCGAAGCTGACAAATGTGTGTACTATCGCCATGGTGGGGGCGAGGGAGTTATCCTGTGCTTGTATGTTGATGACATACTGATTTTCAGAACAAATCTGAATGTTATTAAGGAGGTCAAGGATTTCCTATCTCGTTGTTTTGAGATGAAGGATTTAGGAGTGGCTGATGTTATTCTGAATATCAAGTTGTTGAGAGAGGATGATGGTGGGATTACATTGCTTCAATCTCACTATGTGGAAAAGATCTTGAGTCGCTTTGGCTATAGTGACTACAAGCCCTCTCCAACACCATATGATGCGAGTGTGTTACTTCGAAAGAATCGAAGAATTGCTAGAGATCAATTGAAATATTCTCAGATTATTGGCTTGCTTATGTACTTAGCAAGTGCTACAAGACCTGACATCTCTTTTGCTGTTAGCAAACTGAGTCGGTTTGTCTCAAAACCAGGAGATGTGCACTGGAAAGCTCTAGAGAGAGTTTTGCGTTATTTGAAAGGCACTGCAAATTATGGAATTCACTACACCGGGCATCCAAAGGTGCTTGAAGGGTATAGTGACTCGAACTGGATCTCAGATGCTGATGAGATAAAGGTCACGAGCGGTTATGTATTCACTCATGGAGGTGGCGCTGTTTCTTTGAAGTCTTGCAAGCAGACCAACTTAACGAGGTCAACAATGGAAGCAGAACTCACAACACTAGATACAGCTACGGTTGAAGCAGATTGGCTTCGCCGACTCTTGAATGACTTGTCGGTTGTTGAGAAACCTGTACCGGGTGTCCTTATGAACTGCGACAATCAAACTGTGATCACGAAAGTGAGCAACTCAAAGGATAACATGAAGTCATCAAGACACGTTCAGAGAAGGTTAAAGTCTGTCAAGAAAATGAAAAACTCCGGAGTTATTGCGTTGGATTATATCCAAACGTCTAAAAATCTGGCAGATCCTTTTACTAAGGGTCTATCACGTAATGTGATAGATAATGCATCGAGGGAGATGGGTATGAGACCCACAATATGAGTTGTTCACAGTGGTAACCTATTCTTTGTGATCGGAGATCCCGTGAATTAGATGTGGAAGACAAGCTGTTGGTCAACTGAGAGGAGAGTATCCTTACTATTTACAATACCACTCCATGAAGATGCAATACTCTCCTAATCTGCATGGCAGGTTGATAAATATCTTAATGTGTTCTAAGTGGCTTATTTAAGCAGAGATGTTATCCTGCAGAACATCTTTTGAAGAACACACCTATATGAGTCTGATTGTCAAACGTCGCAATCTATGAGAGTAGGGTTCTCTCTAGTAAACTCATGAAATGTCATGGAATATGACGCATAAGCTCCACCCGCGGGGAAGACCCACGGTAGCCACGTATCGGTCAAGGCTTTATGTGAAACTAGATTCGCAGAAAACTTGCAGTTCAAGGCCCAGTCCACTGTTCAAGTTGCTTACTAGTGTAGCATAGAGTTCTAGGTGGAAGTTCAACTTAACAGTCTCCACTGCAGTACTGGTATATAAAACAGTGTTCTGGAACCAAAGGCAAATTTCTGTGTGCCTCTGGGATCTGGTGGGGGATTGCTGGAATTTAGTCTATTTTGGGCAGCCCAATAACTATTTCAGAAATTCCTAATAAATTCTAGAGGCCCACTTAGCCCATTTGTGCAAGGCAAGGGATACTACTAAAGTATAGTCCCACATTGCTAGTTTAGTGGGAGTTGGACCTCCTTATAAGGGAGGCTCTTTCCCCACTTGTACGAGCATGAGAACAAGAGGGATATCCACGCGCGCTCCTCCTCCGCCGCCCGCCTCGCCACGCCACGCCTCGTCACGACGCGCCGCGCCACGCCACGCCGCGGGTTGCGGGAATGAGCCGAGCCGATGTCTAAGTTTTTGCCACGCACTACGGGTATACGAAAGGCCACTCGGGAGATGGAAAGTTTTGCTGTAGTGGATATTGAATACGAACACTGCACCCTTCGGCTGCTGCCTCTTCGTTTCGTCTCCCTCGATCCCTTCAGCTCCCGGCGCAGCCTCTCGCCTCCTTCTCGTGCGCCTATAAAAGGGAGGTCGCTCCTCCCAGAGAGACACACCAGAACCTCTTCCTCCTCTCGCCACAACAAGTTCCTGAGCACTGCGCTGCTGCTACGATCTTCCCCATCC
This sequence comes from Aegilops umbellulata, assembly GCA_032464435.1. Lineage (NCBI taxonomy): Eukaryota > Viridiplantae > Streptophyta > Magnoliopsida > Poales > Poaceae > Aegilops > Aegilops umbellulata. The sequence goes on from CP136058.1 coordinate 605,307,395, forward strand.
CGGCTTGCGGCGTGCACCGCAGGACGGGACAGTAGGCCTCCGAAACCGCACCTCTTTGAGTCCTGTACGAGAGAAGGGTGATAAGGTTTTTGGGGAGCGCTCTGCGCGACTACTGACTGACTCCTTCATCACGGACGCTCCGGACTCCGACGACTACTTCCCCGACGACGACTTCTTCCCCGACGTCGACAACCTCATCGACGACATGGCTGGCGAGGACACCGACCCCAAGTCCAGTGCTACTACTGTTGTTGTCCCGTATGTGTTCTTCTTTCTGTTAGATGTCCTGCCACAGTTTCTCGTACTACTACTTGCCCTACATATGTTAGGTTCTTCTTCATATATGCGACTAGTTCTACTGTCTGCTATAGATATGTTAGCCTACGGTTCATATATGCAGAAGCTATTTACCTTCTCTCTGTCAGAATGTATGACTTGGTTTATCTCTACTATACTAGTCATGCTTTATCTAGTATTTCTGTTAATAAACTCATTTGGTAAATTGCTCATATTTCCAATAATTTGTTCTTCTTGCGCATGATTTGTTTCTAGATTAAATTAAAACTAAAAGTGCTCTTACATCCAACAATCCAAAAATCCTTTTGTTGGCACTTTGGTTTAATGGCTGGATTTGTTGATGCACCGAGGTCAACACACTTACCTAACGTGCACTTTAAAGATGGCAAGTGAAAGTCACGCTATGACTTACTGACATGAATGTGTTATGGGTGTCTAATAGCAAGCCAGAAGGACAGCTTTGAGTTGAACAAAAGAATGTTGGGGAACGTAGTAAATTCAACAATTTCCTACGCACACGCACGATCATGGTGATGCATAGCAATGCGAGGGGAGAGTGTTGTCCACGTACCCTCGTAGACCGAAAAAGGAAGCGTTATGACAACGCGGTTGATGTCCCACGTACTTCACGATCGACCGATCCTAGTACCGAACGTACGGCACCTCCGCGATCTGCACACGTTCAGTTCGGTGACGTCCCACGAACTCACAATCCAGTAGAGCTTCGACGGAGAGTTCCTTCAACACGACGGCGTGATGACGGTAATGATGAAGCTACCAACACAGTGCTTCGCCTAAGCACCGCTACGATATGACCGAGGTGGATTATGGTGGAGGGGGCACCGCACACGGCTAAGAGATCAATGATCAACTTGTGTATCTATGGGGTGCCCCCCTCCCCCGTATATAACGGAGTGGAGGAGGGGGAGGAGGCCGGCCTCCTAGGCGCGCCCCAAGGGGGGTCCTACTCCCACCGGGAGTAGGATTCCACCCCTTC